>CM075485.1:1359375-2051250 GCA_037950665.1 Hypophthalmichthys nobilis
GCCAGCAAGTCAAACTAAAAAAGAGGCCTTAAGGGGCCTACAATCTCAGCGACAAGTGGCGTTCAGCCCTAAAGCAAAAAATACAACTGTGCCAACATGTCAATAAAAAGGAGGCCTAAAGGGGGCCTACCATTTAAACAACACGAGGCTTCAGCACGTTTTGAATAAAGGAGCCAAGCTACAGGGAACCAGTTTAACTAACTGCAACCTGAGCTAAGCTACACATTCCAACAGGCAATGTACCCTAACATAGAAGGCTAAAGGGGACCAAACAAGCCAAATGGTCTAAGGAAGGCCCATAAGGCCTACACCTCAAACAAACACATGGCAAGGCCTGTGGTAGTATAAATACGTGAGCAAGCACTGATCAAGTAACAGCATGCATGGAAACAAATGCTAACTAGAAGGAGGCTAGACAAACAGGCCTACAATCTAAGTTATATGCAAATAACCGTTAAGAGACCACAGAAAAGGGGGTTAAATAGCAACCATCTTTCCTCAGAAAGTGGTACTACCACCCTAAATATGCGAGCCAACAGGTAAAGCACTAAATAACAATAAACCAGCTAAAGGGGAATAAAGTCATCAAATCTCTAAAGCGGCTAAAGAAAGCCCGCTAAATAGAGAGCAGGTGCCAACCTGAGGCAGCATAAGCTCACATAAAATGTAGGGCAAAAGTCCAGAACACTCAAAGTCATTCAATGCTTTGATGAATATGCTATTTCTAAAGAGGAAATAATTTTCTCCATACAGATTCTCAAATCTGTACCAAGCTAAAGAGGACGGAAGCTAAAAGCTTAGCAACGTCAACTCAAACTTGTTTAAGAAAACAAGTGGCTCAGAGGAAAAATACAATTTCCACAGCATAAATGTTCTAGAAGTGGGGCCTAGCACAACTGCATGACTTATCTAAACAAAGATAAGGGCCTAGTCCACTTGAGATAACAGCATCAGGGAGTCTAAAAACAGTCTACACTTAGCTGTTAAACTCAACAATTGCACCTACATAGCAAGGGGGTAATGGGCATACAGCCTAACAACTCCCTCAGGAGGAGGCCAGAAGTAGGAAATATATATATATCCAGAGGATAATATATATAAGGGGTTATAAAATAACACAGTAAACCTAGCTCTAGCCTGGCCGCTAAGCTATGGGCCTAAACCAACACAGGCACCAAACAGCCTAATAAAGCCTGTTATTCGCTTCCAAATCTCATAGAAGGAGAAAGGAAGCGAAGTTCACAAGCAGACATGTCAGGTGGCCAAAAGAAGCCACCGATACATGTAAACTGAAGTAGTAAGTGCCAACCCAAACTATACTGAAGATAGCTGAGAAGCTAAAGAAGACTAAACAGCAGCCATTTTGTGGCCTGCTCAGTCAACTTAAAAACCACTTCAGTTTTCTGCCCCAAACCCCTAAACATATTTTACTGTTACATGTTCAGGAAAATATAATATACATAGGAACAAAACAAGGTCAAAATTTAAGAAATAAATCGGACCTTGTCTTACCTTTCCACGGCTCAAAGACCAAGGACTCTCCCTTCAGACATAGACGGAAGGATATCAACCTGGTTCTTAGGCCAAGAACCCTTTCACTATCAAGCCAGAAGGCGGGCCGTCAGAGAAAAACTCATCATGGGCCCAGCCGTCAGCCTGACTGTTCAAAGGTTGTTTCCTGAACATGCATAGATATTAAAAACATTCCCGGGAGGCCGGGGAAGAGGGGCGGGGGTAGAAATTAATCTACCTCCGCCAGAGAGGAGACCGATTACCGGCGCTGCTGGCGCCTGTACTCAATCACCTCTCTCAAGTCTTGCTTCCTCTTCCTCGTGTCCCGCCGCTTTTGCGACTTACTCCGAGGTGGAGGAGGCGCTCGAGCGGCGTGCATGGAGTGCAAAGCCGCACCAGCCTGACCTGCAGCAGCGTATGCCCTGCCGTTCAAACGAGATGTCATCTTAAGGGGTTTGGACGGCAGGACCGGAGCTTTAAGCGTCGGTGCACTGCGTCAATAGGCGGCATCGACGGCATCGACGCATACCCGTGCTGGCGCAATCCCTCCACATCAGCGAAATTTCCCCGCTGATGTGAATGTATTCTCGCCGAGTACGGGTTCTTCCATGCCTTCTCGATCTCAACATGTAGATCAAGAAGGAAAGGAAGGCTCACCGGAGTTATGGGGTTATGGTCAGAAAGAAATCCAACCTACCGCGAACGACCTCTCTCCTCTCGCGCACCCACGGCAGCTGCAGTCTGCCCGCAGCGTGCTCCATAACCTCCAATAACTCAGCATACGCTGGGCAAGGAGGCTTGGAGAAAGAGGCTGTCTCACTCACCTCTTCCTCCACAGCCATCTCCTGCTCTCGGGGGCTAGCTGCCAGAAGAACACTCGCTCCTGGATCCGATGATGTCAAAGATAAGACATCATCATCATCTAGGAGCTCATCCCCGCCAGCCACCGCAGGAGGCTGAGAGACAGTAACACCCCTCTCAAACTCCGCGGCGAGCTCCATCTGCGAGCCCCATGAATGCAGCCGCCGCTCTGCCTCAGCACGAGCAGGGCCAGATCCACCGGGCACAGATGCCGACACCCCTTCCCTCGAGAAGAGGGCCAGGCGGGAACGGAGCGTTTTCATAGGAAGACGCTCACAATTCACACAGACAGCGCCCTCAAGCACTGTCCGTGCGTGTTCTTCTCCCAAACAGTGAACGCAAAGGTTGTGTGTATCTTCCGGTGTCAAGAATCTCGGACACGGATCAGCACACTTCCTAAAACGTTTAGTCTTGTCCTCAGACATGATAAATACCTTGTAAGAAGACGAGGTGGCACGATAGTGGCAGAAACACAAACAGTCCCGAAAAGACGAAAGATACTGACTGCTTCCCTGGGCGCTCCTTTATACTTCCGCTTTATACTTGGGGTCACTTGACATTTGATATTGAACAGTGCTTTGATCTGCCTGCATTGACACTATTCTTTAAGAGCTGCTGTGCAGCCAAAATTATATACCAGTTATCAATGTAAAGCTGCTTTGACACAATCTGCATTGTAAAAAGCGCTATATAAATAAAGGTGACTTGACTTGACTTGACTTCCGGGTCGCGCCATATGACGTCATAGGCTGTCGCCGGCCAATAGGATTGGAGTTTTTTGATAGTGGTTTCGAACACCGGGTCACGAGTGACGTTCCCCATATGCGTCTCAAACGCAGAGTTGAAGTTCCCTTTCAAAAGGGAACCATAATTTTAAATTGTAATAATATTTCACAATATTATTGTTTTTTTTTTTGTTTTGTTTTTTTTTTTTTTTTTTTTTATCTGTATTTATTATGAAATAAATGCAGCCTTAATGAGCATAAGAGAAATAGTAATGTTTCCAAACTTTTGACTGGTAGTGTGTATATATATATATAGACACTGATCAGGCATAACATTATGACCACCTTCCTAATATTGTGTTGGTCCCCCTATTGCAGCCAAAACAGCCCTGACCCATCGAGGCACGGACTCCACTAGACCCCTGAAGGTGTGCTGTGGTATCTGACACCAAGATGCTAGCAGCAGATCCTTTAAGTCCTGTAAGTTGTGAGGTGGAGCCTCCATGGATCGGACTTGTTTGTTCAGCACATCCCACAGATGCTCGATTGGATTGAGATCTGGGGAATTTGGAGGCCAAGTCAACACCTCAAACTCGTTGTTGTGCTCCTCAAACCATTCCTGAACCATTTTTGCTTTGTGACAGGAGCATTATCCTGCTGAAAGAGGCCACAGCCACCAGGGAATACCGTTTCCATGAAAGGTTGTACATGGTCTGCAACAATGCTTAGGTGTATATATATATATATATATATATATATATATATATACGCACACACAGTACCGTTCAAAAGTTGTTGTTGTTGTTGGTTTTTTTTTTTTTTTTTTTTTTTAAAGAAATTAACACTTTATTGATTCCCAGTCCTATTTGCTCATTTTAGTTGAGGTAGACAAGGTAATCACATCATTATGCATGTTTGGGTGCAAACACTGGCTCAATTTGTTTGAACCACATACACAAGAAGTTACATTTCATGCCTGAGAAACCAGACCCAAAGAAGTATGGTAATACTGCAACTATAATGTGACGTTTCTGGACAACAGCGAACTGCCGAAAGACAGAACAGAAAGAATAGCAGAGCACAACGCCGCAGAAGCCCTACATTTGGACTTATTGCAGGAATGCTGACTTTCTATTTTCCTCTCCTTCGCTGTATCTGAGGCACCAATGATTAAAGTTTGTTCACTTTATACAGGAATCATTGGCTTGCAATACAATAATTCACGTGAATAGTTGCTGACTTGTGATTCCATCATATGTATGCATATGTATGTACCATACAGGCCGTTTTACACTTTACACTTTACAAGAGGAGTAAAATTACTCAGAACACCTGGCAACCACCCACAACAACCTTTTTTTTATTTTAGAAAAAGTGAAAACTTGTATACATTACTACCTATAGACTCAATCACTTTGTGTATACTGTTTTTACTGAATAAATTGTTATTAAAAAGTTAGTTCTCTGTGTATTGTTCTTCTTACATTCCAGCAAAACACAAACACTATTTGAAAAACACAGCATGCAATTCTTGCTTTGTGATTGCAAGGGTGCATTTAGCCTTTAGCCTTTTAAAAAAAAAAAAAAAAAGCCAATTATTTGCTGAAAAGTCAAGATATTCTGTTTTTTTTTTTTTTTTTTTGGCATTTTTTGGCATTTAACAAAACAAAAAATTGGCATTTAAAAACAAGTTAACAAGTTAAGTGTGTTAAGTAACAAGTATATTCTGCTTCTTAGGTATGTCATTTAAATAGTCTTTGGCCCAGTTTCATAGACAGGGTTTAGTCTAAGCCAGGATTAGGCCTTAGTTCAATTAGGACATTTAAGTAGCTTTTATAAATGTACCCAAGAAAAAAAAAAAACATTAATGTTGTGCATCTTGAGACAAAACAATAGCACTGACATATAAGATATGTTAGTCAAGTGCAAGTAGCTTTCAGTTAAAACAGCTCAAACATACATTTTAGTCTGGGACTAGCTTAAGCCTTGTCTGTGAAACCGGGGGTTTATTTATTTTCTGAGATGTACTCTACTTAGTAGTGTACCCTTAGAGTGTGTGTAAAATCCTTAATGTATGTGTGTACTGTATGTATTTATATTGAACCAATTTGCATCTGAAACATCCCTTCCAAAAATTAATTATACTTCAAGTTCATTTTATTAAGTATACTTAAGTAAAGTTCAAGTATATTTTTAAGTATATTTTATAGTAAGTATACTAATATAGTAGTACTAGTAGTATACTTGGAAGTGTACTATTTCAATGTTACTTGGGACTAAATTGGCCCACTTTTAGTGTATAAAAGTATACTTTAAGTGTAATACAGTATTAGTAAACTTTGAGCACACAGTTAGTTTTTCATTTGTACTGCAACTTATAGGTATTCTTGTAGCAGTTTTTATTTCATGAAAGTACGCTTTAAAGTATACTCTCAGTAAACTACTAGTTTCTACTGCAAGTATATTTGTAAGTTTTCTTTAAGTGAACTTAACATCATACTTATAGTTTGTTATTTATACTGTATATTGTTTTTGCACTTTAAGTATACTATATGTTCCTATTTAAGTAATAATCTGTTTACTTGAAATATACCTTTATCTGTACTTTAAGTAGATTTTAGGTTAATTCCTATGTACACTACCAGTGGACTAGCCTACACAAAAGTTCACATACTCAGAATTAGGATCAGATCTGTTTTCTTTATAAATCAATATTTTCAAACAATGTAAGTTTATAAGACAGTATGTAAAACTGTGTGAAAAGTATGTTTTAGACTACACAATCAAAAGATTACTACAAGCCAAGTATACTTAAAATACTTAATTATACTTTTATATGGTATAATAAATCCTAAATATGCTTAAACCTTTCTGCCAAGTCACGTATCCTTAAGTATAAGTTTAAGTATATTTCTGAGAAGTGCATAAAAAGTAGACTGAAAGTAGACCGAAGTTTAAAAGAAGTATACTAATAGCACACTTGAATAAACTTTTTTCTAAGGGATTGCAGCTAATGAGAATTCTCATATGCTATAAAGATAAAAGTGCCCCACATGATTGTATTTTCTGACACCAGATAAAAAATTCGAAGTGAAGTTGTTAAGGAAGTTAAAAGTATAGAGGAAGACACGAACGTTGGTGTTGATGATGGTGTTAATGCAAACGGACCCCATGATCAATGGGGAAAGTGCAAACATAGAGTTCCCCCGACTGCATCAACACAGATGAGCTAATGGCATTCAGCCATGTGTTTCCTTCACCAGCTAATTTAAAACCCCTCTAGTATTTAGTTGAAACACGAACACACACTTTCCTAATGTCTGCTCGGTGGGCCCTGTATGAGCCTGTTGATATTGTTCTGCTCTATTAACTCAATAATGATATATCATAAATCAGAAAAGTGATCGCCATGTTTTGTTTCCCCTGGTAATTATTTCACCCAGCTCCCAAGATGTGTTTGAAAGCACAAATAGCTCTTCATGATGAGTCAATTACTTCAGCACTCTCTCAAACAGTGGCACAATTTAAATGGACAATAAATAATATGCCATTTCCAACAACAAATCATTTCAGAGATGTAACTAATATCCAAGAATAATACTGCACGATGGACATAGTTAGAGCAAACATTTCTGCCACTGTCTTTCTGTAAATATGAGTTATTATGGTTCATTGCTTTCCCTCACACACATCACATGTGGCTTATATTAGATTAATTGTGTTTTAAATATCATTTTTGCAGTTATTTATCGTTAATATTCAGCCCCTTGGGAGGTGAACGGTGAGTGAGGGTGAGTAAATTAAATTAAATTTGGGTGTTATAACTATATCCCCATAACATATTCTATGTCCAACATGCACCTTGGACTAATGCAGTAACTATCACTCAGAGACTGTCTCAAAATCGAGCCCAGAAGTTCATCTTTAGTAAGATCTCAGTGGTAAGGAAGAGGTGCCTGCTGTGTCTCAGCCCTAACTGAAAAGAATGGACCTGTGAAACCAGACACTAACACAGACAGCCTCATTTCCTGGCCTCTAATAGCGCTCAGGTGAATAATTGTGCTGATCGATGGCGATATACTCCAGCCTCAGCTCCGCAGAGTAAAAAGGGAAAGATTTGGCTCTACTTCAGTACTGAGAAAATATTTTTCACTTACAACCAGTCTTATTTTTTTAAGCCATTTCCACACAATGCACATTTCAGTACTTCAACAGCTTAAAGGGTTAATTCACCCAAAAATGAAAATAATGTAATTTATTTCTCACCCTCATGTCGTTCTACACCCGTAAGACCTTCGTTCATCTTCGGAACTCAAATTAAGACATTTTTGATGAAATCCGATGGCTCAGTGAGGCCTCCATTTAGAGCAAAGCCATTCAAAATCTCAAGATCCATAAAGGTACTAAAAACATATTTGAAACAGTTCACGTGAGTTCAGTGGTTCTATCTTAATATTATAAAGCGACGAGAATACTTTTTGTGTGCCAAAAAAAAAAATAAATAACGACTTTTCAACAATATCTATATGGGCCGATTTCAAAACATTGCTTCAGAACTTTACAATTAGAACCAGCGGTTCGGAGCGCCAAATTCACGTGATTTCAGCAGTTTAGCCATTTGATAGGAGCATGTATTTTGAAATCGGCCCATATAGATAGTTGAAAAGTCGTTATTTTGTTTTTTTGGCACACAAAAAGTATTCTCGTCGCTTTATTATATTAAGATTGAACCACTGAACTCACATGAACTGTTTCAAATATGTTTTTAGTACCTTTATGAACCTTGAGAGTTTGAATGGCTTTGCTTTCAATAGAGGCCTCACTGAGCCATCAGATTTCATCAAAAATATCTTAATTTGTGTTCTGAAGATGAACGAAGGTCTTACGGGTGTGAGACAACATGAGGGTGAGTAATAAATTACATTATTTTACTTTTTTGGGTGAACTAACCCTTTAACTACAGCATGTTATATGTGTTGCAACTACAGTATCAAGCTATCAAGTCAAAGAGGGCAGTTCAGAATTGGTTCTTTCTTTTAGGAGACAATAACTCCATTTATCGTGCACTTTGATCTTTGAAACTTTACAGACCTTTTACATTCAAAAACAGCTATATTACTCACTACTGAAAAGGTAGGCTAATACATGAAAAAGCATAATAGGGGCACTTTAATATATCCATTCAGTAAGATATTGTTTGCTTTTTTCATTCAGTTTATCGAGAGCTAATGTACTAAGTTAATAAATACAATTTTCTTCTCTGCTATCCATCTACACCTGCTCTTTATTCTGAAAAAAAAAGGGTACACACAGTTGTTTTGTTCTTTTTAAGAGGACTGCAGTAATTATTGCAATATACAGGTCTTAGGAAACAGATGGTGTGGTTCACGATTAATTATAAACAGGTGATTGATGGAGCCATGTCAGTTTGTTTATGTTGTGGGCTCTTGATGATCCTAATGTTGTGAGTGCTGTATATGTTACCATATGTTAGCAGTATGTCTAAATTAGCATAGCAGCTTGTGGATATTGTATGAATCAGCCAATAAGGAAGGGGGAGGTAATTTAAAAAGCTAATATATTTTAACTGTAACCATATTTGTGTTCTGTTAGAGCACATTTTTGACCCTGTGTACTACAGCTAAAGTTTAGTGAAGTGCAAAGACAACATTTGACAACATGCTTATATTATAAATGCTTATGTTATTTAACCCTTTTACACACACCCTGGGTCTTTAGTGACCCGGGACGCCATTCACTACCCTCCTCCTCATACATTTTTTAAAGTTAGACATCAACTTTCTTAGTATTCCTCAATCAATTCAATATAAACAAAATAGCAAGAAAAAAATAATACAAAAAAAAATTATTTTGTAAAAAATTGTATTGCTAACGACCCAAGTGGGTAATAGTGTAAATACATTTTTTCTGCACAACAATAATTGAATCTTTGTTGACTGAATGTAACCCTAGTAAGGCTAGTAAGAGCTGTGCATGTAAAACCTCACTCCCCTGATCTCAAGAGGTGCTTTAGCAATGGACGCTACAGGTTGCGGCCTTTAGCCTCCTTGTTAGAGCGTCCGATTCCCATGCGGACGGGCCCTTGGAGCAGGCAGGTGCGAACTAGAGGGGCTACATTGGTGCCGTGACCCAGATGGGAGTGAGGTTTAGGGGGGTGAGTATAACCCTAGTAAGGGTAGTAAGAGCTGTGCATGTAAAACCTCACTCCCCTGAACTCAAGAGGTGCTCTAGTGACTGACACTAGCGACTGCGGTGTAACGAATTTACATGTATTTAATCAATTAGCTCAAATTATGGGTGAAATATATATATAATTAAGTCATAACGTGTTATGATCAATTATAATATAGATCGACCAAAGAGGGAATTATGCACATATATTGTGAATTAATTAAAACGGATTATAATTAATTACATATATGATTAGGTCTAGTTCAATAGTGATTTGAGAAAGACTATCCTAGTTTGTCCAGCAAACCATCAGTTTTCTCATACACTATTTATAAAAGGAAGTTGGTCTCTGGCCACGAGAATAACTTCATATTATAGCATTAAAGCGTAAAGCAGTTTTGCAGAATCAAACGTAGAAGGGACGTGGTTCGTTGAATGAGCAACAGAGGCAATCGAGCATGAATATAATGTATTTAATATACGAAACTACAACTACATGGGCTAACGTTATATGACTAGATATGCACAAAGAATACACATATATACAAAAGCGAAAGTAAAGGCAGGAAAACAGAGGTGATCAAAGAAAATGGCAAATTACAAACAGTTAAACCTTTGAGAGCCAGCGAGGAAACTCAGCTTATGCATGGAGCTTAAAACGCTTCGAAAAGAATGGTTCTATACTTGCATAGGTTCAGGTGCTGCGGTTGCTTGTCTTTCTGCAGGAGTTTCAATGCGTGCGGCTGGAGCGATTGGTCCTTTTCGAGGCTGGGTTCTCGGCGGGATTTTCAAACAAGGTTTTAACTTAAGAGTAAAATAACCGGAAAATAAAGAAGAGAGAGAGTCTGTCTCCGAGGTGATGGAGGATGACGGAGGCTTGACAAAAGAAAAACTTGTGCCAAACAGATGGTCGTCCCGAAGATGCAGAGGAGCGCGTGATGGAAGCGCGGTCGCCGAGACGTCCGGGAGAGACGTGCGTGAGGTGGCGAGGGACAATCGAAAGACAATCGAGAGACAAAGGAAACATGCGTGTGAATGTCTTTTAAGGACAAACAAGCCAAACGCCTCCTCGGGTGCGTCAGCCAATGGTGCGGGTGCAACTTTGGCGGGCAAAGTTTTTCTTTGTCTCCATTTATGGCCTCATTTGCATGGTTTATGAAGTGTCAGATCTGAGTACATTTTCTTCAAATTACCATTAAAAATAGAACAATGCATTTTACAGTGATGTGACATACATTGTCAATTAGGGCATAAAGAGAGCTTTACAATGAGACCAAACTTGTCAAATGTCAAAGACATAAAAGTGAGGGATACAGTTTATACTTGAATATACTGCTTAGAATAAAACCGCTACAATTCTAACTAATCTTATATACTAGGGATACATGCACGTTCACTTGAATACAGCAACGGGTACACTTTGGTATAGTCATATTTTGAGGCTAAATGTAGATACAGTCTCCAAATGTGTGTTTGTGTCTCTGTATGTGTGTGTGTGATGTGTATTGGGTTTTCACAGCGTCTCGGGTATGCCACATGGCCCTTAGTGCCATGTGAGGGGGAGCACGGGTGACTGGGGAGAAAGCCTCCTGCTTCTCCTCACTGGAGGTAACAAAGATGCCAACAGGGTCGTTTCATCCAGACCTGCCGGAGCCATGGTCTATGAGTTATCTGAAGGAGGTCAAACGTTAAAAGCTTTCTTTAATTTATAGTTGTATTGATGATTTTGATCCACCACAGACGCTACAGCGGTCTGTAGCCTCCTTGTTAGAGCGCCCATCTCCCATGCGGACGGGCCCGGGTTCCATTTGGAGCAGGCAGGTGCAAACTGGAGGAGCTACATGAATAGGTGCAGTTCACCTTTATTCCACAAGGTGGCAGTGTCTGATACACAATGATCAAGTGACGTTTCACTCATAGTTACTGCAGGCAGAAAACAAAAGAATAAGAAGTATCATCAGCAAACCTTGAAATGTCTCAGCGATTTACTGCAGAGCAAGTGCTGAACGCAATCAAATATTAGTGTCACCGTCGCTTGATGGTGGATCTGGTGAAGAAGCTGTCAGCGATCAAAATATAGATTTTGAAGATGCTGAAAATGAGAATATGTTTGAGATCGTGAATATGAGCCAGATGCTGAATGGACTGGGAAATGAGCTCTGATGAGGACAGTGATGATGGTATAAAACATCTGCTCAAATTGAACCCTTCCAAGCTCCAAAAGGTAACAAAAGACGCTTTATTTAATTCTTCTGTAATTGTTACTCGAATATCAGGAGAGTTATTATCAAGACAGATAGAGATCCATCAGTGTTATATATAGATCCGGGGTCGCTAAAGACCCGAATATGTAATAATGATTTGGTGAAACATTCAAGCATTTAAGGGTTAACAGCCATAAACTGCATATTGTGATAAGAGTATATTGTGATTATCAGTGATAAGAGGTGAGTACTAGGTGCTTCAGTTTTCTGAGTGTTAAGAGGCAATCCAGAGGATCACCAGTGAGGTGAAGCACGTCCAAGGGCACTCACACAAAGAGTAATGAAGCCAACGGGGATGTTGACGGCTAACTATATATCTGTACTTGAGTGTGTGTGTGTGTGAGTGCAAAGGTATGTGAATGCAAACACGTGCTTTCAAACCTGCATGTGTGTCGGAGGGGAAGTCACACTGTGGTTGACTGGGCAAATGGGCCAGCAGCTTCAGGAGAGACAGCTGATTCATACTGAGTGGCACTGAAGGGAGAACTATTTATAGATGCATACGCGTAATCTCAACACTTCAGATATACCTGCGTACACACTCACACACTCTGCCACTGACCAACTGAGGTAACACAACAGTTAAAGATGATGAAATAATCCCAACATAAAGAAATCATGAAATCAAAATTACATTTTTGTAGCTTTTAGTGAAAGTCCTTAATATTAATTAATGAATCAGTTATTGCAGATACATTTAAAATTGAGTGTTAAGAAACTTGTGTACAAACAGCATTTCTTGTGGTCATTATTTTTGCAGTTCTGTACTCACAGGGATGGAAATATTGGCACACATTTTGTTTTATAGTTAATTAACTGAGATGTAAAATATGTTCTTTTATTCTCTTTCCAAATAAATGTGGATGGAAACTTAGAAAGAGAGGCTTTTAACAAACACACTCTGTCGTACAAAAGGACACATTTGAATAAGGTAGTCGGTGTGTTCGGAAAACAATGAATTAAATCAGTAAATATTTCTTTGCTTTAACAATCACATTACTTTAGATAGAAGGTTATACTGTGTGTTATAGCTAACATCAAGGTTTTTCTTTTTGTTCTTAAAAAAGCTTTCACAAGGAATACATCTATTGGAATACACACACACACACACACACACACACACACGCTACAACAAGGTAAGCTGACCATAGTGTGATTTGTCGGCTACTTTGATGCATGCATTTACTCATCCTGAGGATCAGAGCGGCCATACGGCCAACCAGAGATTTCTGTATCCATGGCAGCATCCGAGTGAACCCTTTATCATCTCGGCACACACATGCACACACAGAGCACACACCACATGCAGGGGTGTTAAACTTTCTATGGCTTTATCCATTCAGTCCAGAAGGCTTGCTATGAGAGTCATCCATCTACCCATCCACCCCCACACCCACACACACACACACAGTCTCTCTCACTTTCTAAACATGATACAAAGCAGTATTGTCATGTGTTCCATGATGTGACATAATAATCTGTAATCTATATTGCACCTAAAATGATGCTGTCTGGTTAGGTTTCCTGCACGGTAACATCAATGAGTAACTATATGTAACACTTTTTATCATAACTAATCAGTAGAAAGATGATATAATGCATATAATATAATTTTATATAATCAATCATAAATCACAGCCAATCAGAAGTGCTTGTGGACGAGCTCAGCCTGTAAGCAAACATGTTATCAGCAGGAAGATGGTGGGTGGGGTTTGGTATTACCCTTTTGGGGCTTTCATATGAGATAAATGAGGTGTATAAGAGTTGGAACTTTTAATGCTAGAGAGATTTTTTTTTTTTTTTCCAGTATTTTCAAGATCTGGGTTAAATTCATATATTGCTATTAAAGTCATGAAAAAAATGAAAAAACATTTCAGAAACTGAATCCCATTGCTCATTGTGAATTGCCGTCGCAGCTGGTTAAGACAAAATCTCTGATTAACATGTAAAAGATACATTTAATCTGGTTAGGACACTGTGTAAGACTCTACTACTGTGGTTTTGACTAGCTCTGCTCACATGTGGGAGAGAGGGGATCACAACAATCTGCCAGTGAAAATGGCACAAGATCAAGAAAGCGGTAAAGTGATAAGAGGGATCGTGTGAAATGCTAGATTAGCTCATAGTGAAAAAAATCTATATCAAAATGTGTTTAAAATACATTTATTTCATACTAAGTATACTACAAATCCATCAACATATTTACTGACATATCGCTTGAGACTTACCGATATAAATATTAAAATTAAACTTTATTTGGGGTACTTTATTGCACAATGGGCATTTCTTAATATTAAAGGTGCAATATGTAAGAATTTTGCAGTAAAATATCCAAAAGCCACTAGGCCAGTGTTATATATTTTGTTCTAACAATATCCCAAATGTTTGCAACTATTTGTAAATAGTGAGAAAATTGCAATTTTAACCAAGGCTCCGGGACGTGTGAGGAGTCGCCTGTCAATTGCGTCATACCCGCGTTACCCTCGGTTTCCGCTTTTATTTTGTAGAAACCATGAAAACACCAAAGACGCTTTAATATATTACATGTTTTAATAGACAAGGGAACAACTGTTTGGTTACGTTTATAGACAGAAAACTAATTGTTGATATATAGATCAACACGTTTAGTCTTATTGTTTAAATCTAATTTTCTTGATTTTTTGTGAGTACCATGCTTTACCATGCCTCAGAGAAAAACACTATTTTGTGAAGTAGCTAACATAGCATAATCAGATGCAGCTTTGTTTTTAATAACAGTAATACAGAATTTTCTCCATCATACAATACGTTTTAAAATTAATTGCATGCCATTTATCAACACAAGCCATCCAGCATTTAATATGATATTCTAAAATCGATCTATCTTACTGCAGTGTGTCTCAAACAAGTGTCTCACAGCAGCCGCCGAGCGAACGCACAGAGTAACATTATAATATAATTTTCAACACTCTCAAATGTATCTAATATGATAAACAGAGCTGTGTTACCTGTTCTGCTGCTCGTGAGGCGTGTGTCGCGTAATCGCTCCAGCGTCCTCGTTCAGCTCCCACAACACTCGTCCTGCTCTGCTTCATACTACAGTAACGTTAATAATCACATCCATGAACATGATTTCTTCCCGAGTCCTATCCTGTTTATTTTCCACCGGCTGTGAGGTGAAGACCACATGTCCCAAAATTCCGCGCTCAAACTTGGCGTCATCAAGCTACGCCTTTGTTTTGAATAGGCCTCTAGTGACCTCTAGTGGACAGAACATATTACATATTGCACCTTTAAGCCTAAAATGTGTTTTAATATCACTATTAGTAAGGATAGTTTGATCTCTGTATAATATCAGTCTTTAAATGCAAGATATTTTAAAGTGTATCTAAAGTATACTTGCTATAGTTCCACTTTAACACATTCAAATATATTGTGTGTAGTGTATATTTAGTTGGACCTCAGCACTATTTCCGGATAAATAAAGTGCATTAAGTACAAAATTACTTGCTCCAATTTAGCAGACTTTAAGTATACCGATTTAGTATACTAAAAGTACAATTGCAGGGTATTTATATTAAGTACATAAATATGTAAATGTATTTATAGTATAGTTAGCATAAAATAAATGTATTTCAAATACATTTTAGTATATTTTTCACTAGGGTACAGCTGAAGTCTTGGCTGAATAAGTTTAGATCAGGTTCAGGACTAACAGCTCTTATATTAAAGCAACACCATGGAACATTTGCTCACGGTTCCCCATGTGGTTGATAAGCACAATTGTCTGTTACCAGTGTCGTTAATACTGTCGCTGTATAACCTTCCTCGTGGGCAGCTCATCACACATGAATTTGTTGACTAAACTGACGGAACCACAGAATGCAGAAACCGTGTTTGGAAACCATGTAAAGTAGCCCGTGTTACGCTAGATCATAACGTGCAAGCTATCGAGATCACCAACATTACCTTATCTCTCGGCTACCTTACAGTTATAAATTGTGAACCAGTAGTGCGGCACTGAACAACCTGAACACAGCCTAATAATAAATAAGCTCAAAAGTCCAGGACAGTAAGAAAAAAATGTACACATAAGACTTACAAATCCAGTAGCAGGAAGGCTAGGTCTGCATCCGTTTTGTAACCTGTCTTTCAGCTCACGTCACTGCGAATGTTTAATATCACAACACATAATTTTGATGATAATATTGTTTTTAACAAATCAGGAACTGAATAAAAAGTTTTTGGGCCCTTGGTGGACTTGATTTAGCAGGTGGACTGAATCGTTCATGACAGTGAGCGCTCTGCAAGTTGGCCATAATCTGTTTCAGGTAGCAGACCTGGTCAGGTTTATGGTTGGATTGAGCGATGTGATATTACAGTCAGTCCATAGGAGGCATGTGACCGTAGTATGTGTCATTGTTTATATTGGCCACCTGTCCCTCTGATTTTCCATCTGTCTCTTTCTCTGTATGTCTGCCTGCTGTCTTGCTTATTCACTTGTCATCCTGTCTATTGTAACTTGAGTTTATTTGCCCCTCTGTCAGCATGTTTGCCTTATCGACTCTCTATCTCTGCATGCTATGGACCTCAAACAGGCCTGTCACACCGGACATTTTTATTGCTCGCAGTCATTGTAGAGACTGAGACAATGTTCTCAGTTGTCTCCTCTTGAGAACAGTACCTGCACAGAAGCTGCTTTGGGAGTGTGACTGTATGCACAGCAAGATGATTCTTTTAAAGTCAATGCAAGTCATCATATATGTATGATTATAGAGCAGAAAAAATTACAACTTTATTCATTTAATCACTTATTCTGTTTCACTTCTGTCTTGCTCCCATAAATAACAAAATTGATGAGGGCTTGTACGTAGAAAAAGTTTGTAATGACACTCATTAAACACTCATTAATAGTTAGTTCTGGTCTCTGAATTTGAAGAGTTACAGTAGAAATGTGCTAATATGGACTCTTTTTCACAGACGGTAATGACACATTTCTGCAATTATTAACATTGTAAATCTAGCAAATTGTACATTTATATGATGATACTTTGTTATATTACCCTGACGTTAAGTAACAAAAAATCATCATTATCATTATCAGTCTCTTTTAAACACTCAGTAAACACTCAGGGCTGCATTTGTATGAGTCATTGACTAATCAACAAAAGTGATTCATTCAATAACCATGAATGCATCCAAATATGCATACTTCTCTTCTATATTCTATGCGAAAAACAGTATGTGAAAAGATTAGCATATATGAATTCACTGTATTCATTGAACACTAAGTACTTGTATGATCTATTATGGTGAGATTATGAAGTGCGCATCTGATGGACACTTTGCTGTCACACGATAATGACAACATGATGACAGTTGTACGTCCAGATTACATTCATACTATACACATTCATACTATATAAAACATACATTTTTAATATTGCAAAGTAAGTACTTTGCACAAGTAAGTACAGTACCTACACAGAGAGATATGTGATTTCGGACGCAGCCCCTACTGTGTTGCTCAGAGATGTATCAATTAATTTTACTTTGACTTTTTTGGAACTATTTTCATCAGATGCAAACAAACTAACCAACAATATCTGAAATATAAGTTACCCAGTATTAAAGGTGCAATATGTAAGATTTATGTCCGCTAGAGGCCTATTCAAAACAAAGGCGTAGCTTGATGATGCCAAGTTTGAGCGCGGAATCTTGGGACATGTGGTCTTCACCTCACAGACTCACTCAGGAAGAAATCATGTTCATGGATGCGATTATTAACATTACTGTAGTATGAAGCAGAGCAGGACGAGTGTTGTGGGAGCTGAACGAGGACGCTGGAGCGATTGCGCGACACACGCCTCACGAGCAGCGGGATTTTTATTATGACACAGTCGCCGGTGCCGCTTCCGCTTTTCCGGTCATGAGTATGAGGTAACACAGCTCTGTTTATCATATTAGATACATTTGAGTGTGTTGAAAATGTTATAACTTTATTTGTTTGAGACACACTGCAGTAAGATAGATTGATTTTAGAATATCATATTAAATGCTGGATGCCTTGTGTTGATAAATGGCATGCAATTAATTTTAAAACGTATTGTATGATGGAGAAAATTCTGTATTACTGTTACTAAAAATAAAGCTGCATCTGATTATGCTATGTTAGCTACTTCACAAAATAGTGTTTTTCTCTGAGGCATGGTAAAGCATGGTACTCGCAAAAAATCAAGAAAATTAGATTTAAACAATAAGACTAAACGTGTTGAGCTATATATCAATAATTAGTTTTCTGCCTATAAATGTAACCAAACAGTTGTTCCCTTGTCTATTAAAACATGTAATATATTAAAGCGTCTTTGGTGTTTTCATGGTTTCTACAAAATAAAACGGGAAACCGAGGGTAACGCGGGTATGACGCCATTGATTAAAATTGGTTAAAATTGCAATTTTCTCACTATTTACAAATAGTTGCAAACATTTGGGATATTGTAAGTACTCAAGTGAACAAAATATGTAACACTGGCCTAGTGGTTTTTTGATATTTTACTGCAAAAATCTTACATATTTCACCTTTAACTACTTGATTATTGAACTGTTTTGTAAATGCAACACTGCAAAAATTGCTGTTCTTACTTAGAATTTTTGTCTTGTTTCCAGTCCAAATATCTAAAAATTCTTAGATCAAGAAGCATTTTCTTGACAAGTAAAATTTATTTTCTTGTTTTTAGGAAAAATAAGTCAAAATTAAGTGAGTTTTTCCTTAAAACAAGCTAAATAATCTGCCAGTGGGGTAAGCAAAATAATCTTAATCCAAACTGAAAACAAGATTATATATCTTATTTTTGGTTTGATATAAGATTATTTTGCTTACCCCACTGGCAGATTATTTTGCTTGTTTTAAGGAAAAACTCACTTAATTTTGACTTATTTTTTCTGAAAACAAGAAAATAATTTTTACTTGTCAAGAAAATGCTTCTTGATTTAAGAACTTTAAGATATTTTGACTAGAAACAAGACAAAAACTCTAAGTAAGAACAGCATTTTTTGCAGTGAATATCATACGTGCAGTTCTGCTGTTGTTCTGAATGTGTCATCTCTGACACTTGACCCTACAGCCAGGCGATACTCGGAAAAACAAACACACACAAGTTAGTTTGCTTATTTACTTTTAGCAGCAGCACTATTTCGTCTTATCTCAAGGACGTGTATGTGTGTGTGTTTGAGTGTGTCTATGGCCCTAAATGAGAATTGATTTCAGTCTTGTCGTGACTGACCTACTCGTCACTTCTTTTTCACAATATGCCCATTTAACACTGTGACAGCTACACACTAAGTGGCAGTGTGACTTTTACACACTTGCGACAAAGACAGACACATACATAATTACAAACATGTGATCTAATGCAATTACCAACATGCTTAAAATGAACATATTATACATTGCGCATTTACTCAGATGTGTGCAGCTTTTGTTTCATGTCTGATTTCTCTTGCAAATGAATGTGTACAGCTCACAGACAGATCCTATCAGAGCTGAAGAGGTTGGCAGCACACATTGATCACTTGCCCTCGATCCTCCTTGTCTCTCCCATTTTAAATACCTGTCTTTCTCATTCTGTTTTTCTCTTGCTTGCTCCTTCTCTGACTTTCCTGCTCTCTGATGTCCTCTTGATGGATAGATCTTTGGGTTTTCTAATGAAAAAATAGAAGACTGTAACACACAAACACTGGATGGTTTCATCAAAGCATTAGATGTTGAGAGTTTCAAGCTCTTCCTTTATTGCTCCACTCACTTCAATTCAATTCAATTCATATTGCTTTATTGGCATGACATATTTAGGTACATATTGCCAAAGCATTGCATAAAGCAAAACAAACATACAAACAAGAACATATATAAAATGCATTCATATATATATATATATATATATATATATACACACATATTAATAGTATCGTAATATGGATGTGTTCACTCAGTACCTCTTAGTTTGTGGCAATTATAAATATGGTGTGCTACTAAAGAGGAAGAAGGTCCTTCACCAAGTAATATGTTTCATGGAGTGACTGGAACTCAGGGATAATATGCTGTATTTGACAGTACAGAGACTCTCTTAAGGTTGTGTATTTATCACAGTGGAGGAGGAAGTGTGACTCCGTCTCAACTGCCCCTGATCTATAACAGACTCGCTCTTCTTTAGGTAACCATGTCTTCTTATGTCGCCCTCTTTCTATGGCCAGCTGGTGGTCACTAAGTCTGTACTTGGTTAATAAATTCCTGTGTGTTGTGTTCCTGACTGAGGTGAGATATTCAGCCAGACTGTACTCTCTGTTTAGTCTAAGATAACACTGGAGACGACTTTGCTCTTTGGTTTGTTCTTTCCAATGCTGCATGTATGTCTCTTTCTCTGTACTCATAATTTCTTTAATTCTTGCAGGGTTTTCAGGGGCAGTGATTTTGAACGCTTTCTTTGTCAGTTCTGACACCATTGCACAAAGATTACTTTTCTGAGCACTCAGGTCTTGTGTTTTTAGTGCTTTAAAATGAAGAGTGTCTTCAGGACTAGATTTTAAGTGTATCCAGAACTTTAAAGCTCTTTTTTTAATAATTAAATTGAGGGGAAGATGGCCTAGTTCCACCCTACAGGCGTTATTAGGTGTGTTTCTGTGGACGTGAAGGATGCTTCAACAGAACTCTACATGTAGACCTTCTAAAGGATGTTTGTCCCAAACCTTATGGATGTAGTTACTCGTTGGACCCCAGACCTCACTTCCATATAAGGCAATAGGCAAAAAAAAATCACTCACTCACTCACTCACTTATTCATTCACTCACTCACTTACTCATTCATTCACTCACTCACTCACTCACTTATTCATTCACTCACTTATTCACTCACTCACTTATTCATTCACTCACTCACTCACTCATTCACTCATTCACTCACTCACTCACTCATTCACTCACTCACTCACTCACTTATTCACTCACTCACTCATTCACTCACTCACTCACTCATTCACTCACTCACTCACTCATTCACTCACTCAATCACTTACTCATTCATTCACTCACTCATTCACTCACTCACTCACTCACTCATTTAATCACTCATTTACTCACTCACTCACTCACTCACTTATTCATTCACTCACTCACTCACTCACTCATTTAATCACTCATTTACTCACTCACTCACTCACTCACTTATTCATTCACTCACTCATTCACTCACTCACTCATTCACTCACTCAATCACTTACTCATTCATTCACTCACTCATTCACTCACTCACTCACTCACTCATTTAATCACTCATTTACTCATTCACTCACTCACTCACTCACTCACTCACTCATTTAATCACTCATTCACTCACTCACTCACTTATTCATTCACTCACTCATTCACTCACTCACTCACTCATTCACTCACTCAATCACTTACTCATTCATTCACTCACTCATTCACTCACTCACTCATTTAATCACTCATTTACTCACTCACTCACTCACTCACTCACATATTCACTCACTCACCACTCACTCAATCACTCTCCCTCATTCACTCACTCACTCACTTATTCATTCACTCACTCAATCACTCACTCACTTTCTCACTCACTCATTCACTCACTCATTCACTCACTTACTCACTCTCTTTTTATCTTGTTTTTCTGAAGTACCTTATACCATGAAAACACCATGGCATGTCATTCAGTATCATGGTTTATTTCAAAGTACAATGTTTCTTTGGACACGTACCATTCTGACCATGTATTCTGACCTTAAGTTTTTGGCATCTACCAAGGAAATATTATTTACATTAGAGAAATATTTAATTTTACATGGCAAATTGCCACAGATTTCTGGACATGTAGGCTACTATAGTAACACCGTGTTTTATCATGCCAATTAAATTGACAATGGAACTTAAAAAAAAATAATAATATATATAAGTATATAACAAAATCTATTTAGGATATAACAATTATTGTAGGTTTAAAAGTTTTTTCCCCAAATGCTTTGGCAAAAATCAATAATTGAGGTGTCTAATTTAATCAGTCCCATCTAATTTACTTTAAACTGAAAATTCAATCATCATTAATTGTCCATTAAATTGACATTAAGTAATCAAAACATTACATTTTTACATTTTACATGAATATGGTATCATTCAGTACATATGGTAAAATCACAGTACCATACCACCACATTACTATAGTAAGGTCCATTGAAACATTGTTGAGGTCTCTTTCAGCCAGATGGTGGATGGTTGCGATAAGTAGCCACACTGCAATCTGGAGGACCTGTGGTATGTCTGAGACAGCAATATACCTGAACAGCTCCTCTGGAACAGCTCCATTCTCCAGACATGTTAATTATTAAAAGAGTGAGTATGCCACCACTCTCACATCTCCATGGAAACAGCAGAGGTCATGGTAGCAGATGACATCAAGTGGCAGACAGAAGGGATAAGAGGGAGAAAGCAAGTCATACAGAGACAGATCAAGACACAGAGAGAGGACTTTGACAGTTCATATGTCTGTGGTTGAGTGCTAAACCAAGTTTGCCCAATCCCACAGAGGAAAACTAAACCAGTTCAGTCTGATCAAGACCACCAATGCTGTCACTTAATACTCCTGTTTTAGGCTCTGTAATCCTGCTCAGTGGCTTTGAGAGAGCATTATGGAGTCTTCTTACTTTATGATAGCATGTC
The DNA here is from genome assembly GCA_037950665.1 of Hypophthalmichthys nobilis. Classification (NCBI taxonomy): domain Eukaryota; kingdom Metazoa; phylum Chordata; class Actinopteri; order Cypriniformes; family Xenocyprididae; genus Hypophthalmichthys; species Hypophthalmichthys nobilis. Next base: position 1,381,638 of record CM075485.1, read on the forward strand.
GTATGCAAACTGTTTGCTGTTTTTTCCCCATTTGGCTTTTAATAGTAGATAAATAATAATAATAATAATAATAATTTCTAACATTAAATCAATTCGAGATCCATAGACAGCTTAAGGGGGATAGTTCACCTCAAAAATGAGCATTCTGTCATCATTTATTCACTTTCATGTTGTTCCAAACCTGTATGACTTTCTTTCTTCTGAAGAACACAAAAGAAGAAATTTTGAGGAATGTTTCAACTGTTTGTTTCTGTACAATGAAAGTCAATGGGGTCCAAAACAACACTGAACCCCACTGACTTTGATCTAATAGACCCATAGACATTTTTTTCAAAATTTGTGTGTTTTGTGTGTTCTGTCAAAGAGGTTTGGAATGGTGAGTCAAATTTTTTTCTTTCCCTTTAAGCAGAGAAAGTAAGCCATTGACTGTGACTGTGCAACAGGTCAAAAGAAATAAAGACTCAGATCTGACTTCTGCTAGCTGTAGTTTGCCAGTTATACAGCTCACTGAAGATATTTGGCTCGGAGTCGACATTTTGCTAGTGCATCTAAAGGCTAATGCTGCTGCCTGTAGCACTAGCTCAGCGTATTAGTTCATCTATGTGTGCCAATGATTGATGTTACCCATAGGCATCATACATTTGCATACTTGATAAATATTTAGCTTTAGACTTGCACTTAGATTTAGGACTTATATGGATTTATATATTTATATTTAACATTCAGCCCCCCCTATCTGTCATCTCAGTCCCCCTAAAACTGTAATCTGAATGATCGGACCAGTGGTTCTTCCTCAAGATAGTTTATCATTTTCACATGTTCATTCAAGTGATTTTAAGCCTTTCAGTTGCAAGACGCTGTGAAAGAGAAATCAGTGAGGTACTGGCGCGCAGTGATAGATCGCTTCTGCGCGCGCACACGCCTGAAGCGCACACAGAAAGCCGGGTCTCAGACAGCACGCAACTACCAAATTGAGTTATCTTTCTCGTCTTCTTGAGCAAATACACACAAAATTATGTCAAAATGTCCACATAAATCCACATAAATACAGTCTTAATTCTGTTGTCACTTTAACATTTAATGAAGTCACTGTTTGTGTTAAGTTAAAGTGACAGCAGAATCATATACCTTCTGTTTCAATAATGTTAACCAAACAACAAAAGAAAAAGAGACAATCACCCACTGCTCTTAAAGGGTTAGTTCACCCAAAAATGAAATTTCTGTCATTAATTACTCACCCTCATGTCGTTCCAAACCTGTAAGACCTTTGTTCATCTTCAGAACACAAATTAAGATATTTTTGATGAAATCCAAGAGCTTTCTGATCCCTCATAGACAGCAATTGAAGTACCACTTTCAAGAGCCTGAAAGATAGCAAAGACATCGTTAAAATAGTCCATTTGACTGCAGTGGTTTAACCTTAATTTTATGAAGTGACGAGAATACTTTTTGTGTGCAAAAACAGAACAACAATAATGAGTTTATTCAACAATTTCGTCTCTATCATGTCAGTCGCCTACACTGTTTACGCTTCCAGATTCTATGTCAGAACCCCCTCTGTGTGTGTGTGTGTGTGTGTGTGTGTGTGTGTGTGGTCCTGGTAATCCCTTACATTAGAAATATTTAGACATTTTATTTATGTTTTCTACCTCTTACAGATATACAAATTATAAATAAAAAGGAAATTGTGATGGATGGATGGATGGATGGATGGATGGATAATTAGTTAACTAGAGAGCTATCTATTTATTTATCTGTCCATCCATCCATCCATCATAATTTGTATGTATTTACATGTAAATTGTTAATATATATTTAACCTCTATACTTAACAGCATAGGATTAAAGTTTAGGTTTGGGTTAATCAATATTATAATTAATTTTCCTCAAATTGTCCTCATTTATATAGCTAAGTAAATGTGTGTGTGTGTGTGTGTGTGTCGTTGATGTGTACCATTCTATATTTCCAGTGCATTTTAATGAAGGAAGAGTCAGGGTGGGAGAAAAACACTGTGGCTAATCCCGTAAAGACATTTTGTGCGTCTCTTTGTTCCAGACCACTGGCCTCGCTAATTGGAAAGATTTGCTCTGTCTGAGAGAGAACTAGATAAACTAATAAGTAGAAAGAATCATACCATTTTAAAGCCAAACCGTCACTTGACCTTGACTCTACAGAGTGTTAAGTTAACTTTAGAAGTGAAGAAAACTCTTTTCACCTGCTGTTCTGAAAGCTTGTTTGATGACGTCACCAAGCCTTCTGTCTCCATGGCGATAATGATCAGTGTTTTTGATTGGCAGGCGAGCAGTGTGAGAGAAGGCATAGATGGACAGATTGTGGGCTTGAGTGGGATTGTTTCATGAAGTTGGTCTTTGTTCCGTTCTCTCAAACATCCAAGTGACAACTGAAGAAGACAACAGAAAAATGAAGATTCATTCTACTCGATCATTTTGAAGATTGAGTCATTTCAGCTTTACATAGTTTGACATGATTTTTCTCGGCAGTGTCTTTCTCTCTGTCTCTATTGCTCTCCAGCTCTTTGTTGTTCTGAGTTTTACATCTTTGCTGTCTTGGCAGAATATAGAGGGAATGAGAAGGACAGCGAAACAATCCTGAACTTGAGCTGCATATACTCACTCATGCACATATTCACACAAATTCACCACTTCCACAATTTATTCATCAGGAAATAAAGTATGAAAAGGGCATTAGATGCTGTATAGGGTTTATAATAACACTGGAAAATTGTAAAGTGACTTTTTTTCCCCTTTATTTATGTGCGAAACCAAATTTACTTCTATTTTCCGCTGTTGATTTCTCTTTGTTGGAGAAAATGGAAAATGTATAGCTTATATTTTCCCTTTTAGCTCCATTCTTCAAAACTAGCACTGGTTTTGCAGAGGCTTATCTCTCTCTCTGGAGCGCAGAACTTTATAAAAGTGTTATTCAAAGCCTCATGGCACAGGACAGCTGTCAATCAGATACTGGACTTCTTGTAAAAAGAGAGAGGCAGAGTCTCAATCTTTATCGCTCTGCATTTTTGACAGTGCTGACTACTGCTGACCAGTGCTGGACAAGACAGAAAGAGACAGTCATACAGCAAGAGAAAGTGAGAGAGTTGATGTGCATGTGTGTGTGTGTGTGTTTGTGTGTGTGTGTGTGCATCACATCAATAAACATTACTGAAAATATGTTTACCTGAGACAGAGTGCTGTGCTGCTACATGCATAATGCATGCGAAAGCAAATCTACGTTTACAGAGGAATATTTCAATGCATTTTTTCCTTTTTTAACCATATACTTCTCAGGGTTAGTAGTTTGAACAAAACCCTAATCCTAAGTATTAAGCTTTAGCGTGTAACTCATCCTGCACTATTTGTGTTACGGATGTGAGGTGTGCTATTAATTTTCCAAGCCACTGATGATTTTTTTATGGTAAACAGATGAAAAATTCTCATCAGCTTGAATTGTAGGAGGGTCCAGAGGCACATCTAAGGAATATCATAGACACTTGGGTACACCTTTTTTAGAAGTAAACAAACACCTGGCAACCACCCAGAATGCTCTATTTGGAGCACTATCCATATTTTCTTCAGAAAAACTCTAGTCTAATTGTATTATTTCAATGTCAGTATTGACATTGCAGCTGACCTATGAATATTTTATTGTGTTGTATATTTTTCCTTTTCAGTGGTGTTAAAAGAGCAACTACAGGGTTTGATCATTGTGATTGGATGCATTGTGTTTGTCCAATTAAGTTCCATTGTGTGTGATTGGCTGTCATGTGACTAGTGGGATACCTCTGATTAGAAGAACTTTGTCTCTGGCTGATTTATTATGCTTTTTTTATGCATATAATGCATTTTAATTATCTTGGTGTGAATACATTTAACTGTGAAAAACAGTCTCCAATGTTACCTTGTCTGTCCTGTTTCGCTATCTAATAGGCTATAATCTAGATTTAATTTAAACTTACATGTTCAAGTTTATATGTGACCCTGGATCACAAAACCAGTCATAAGTCACACAGGTATATTTGTAGCAATAGCCAACAATACATTGTATGGATCAAAATTAACAAAATCATTAGGATATTAAGTAAATATCATGTTCCATGAAGATATTTTGTAAATTTAATACCGTATATATATATATATATATATATATATATAAAATATTTTTGTGAGTGGATATGCATTGCTTAAGGACTTCATTTGGACATCTTTAAAGGCGATTTTCTCAATATTTAGATTTTTTTTTTTGCACCCTCAGTTTCCTGATTTTCACCTGAACCTGATCTTCTTTGTACACATTGATAATAACCCACACAGAAACACATAAATAAATTGGCTGATTTTATTGACATTTATTCCAAGGGGTAAGAGTAAGTCTATTGTAACAGATTTGATTCATACTGGCTTTTATAATACTTATACAAGTATTTAACTAGTAAACTATCATTATACCTATAAGGCTTGTAGTATAGTTGCAGTACAAACAAAAAACGTAGTTGTGTACTCAAAGTTTACTACTAAGTACTTAAAAGTATACTTTTATACACTAAAAAGTGGGCCAATTTAGTCCCAATTGTATTGAAATCAGGGGCGTTTCCTCCGAGGAGGCAAGGAAGGCAGTGTCTCCTCAAAAAAAATTGGATTAGAAAAAAATAAAACAATGCAAATATTACAAAATATGACATTAAAAAGTGTATAAATCACTTGTTTTTGTAAAGTGACAGCAGCGACACCCTCAGGTAAAGTCTCTCGTGCCTCCCCTTAGCCCATTGACTTTTAACAGACCCCCTAAAGCATGCAGCGGGTTTAGTGGGGGGTAATTGCAGAGGTGTAAAGAGCACCTGAAAACCATACTTGAGTAAAAGTACAGATACATTACAGTGAAAATTACTCCATTACAAGTTACAATACGACTTGAGTAAAAGTTTTAGAGTATCTGATTTTACCAGTACTTAAGTATTTTACTCATACTGAATGTAGGCTCAAAGATGCACTAGTTCTCGACACCTGAGAGACATGCCTGTGAAAATAAGAAACAATTGATTTATAAAATGAGAAATCAAGTTTATATTCTAAAATCAAAATAAAACTGAACACCTCAATATTGCAATAAATCAAGGTCGACAGTCTCAGTTAAGCTCAAGTGCTCAAAAAGGCCATAAATAAACCAATATCCATCAAAAAGATCTTGTCAATATAGCGGATAAATAAAATAGTGTTAAGTAAAATTAAACAGTCAAAGTCTGCTTGCACTGGATGTGCTGGTTTCACCCTGCATCACCGGCTCATCTCATAAACCAAACATCTGTGATTCACAATTACTAGCTAATGCACTCGCATTCACGTAAAGTAGCCTTGCTGACAAGTTTGGGTGAGTAAAGGCAAAACACACAAGACATAGTACCTTTAATGACCTTAGATATCACTTCTTTATAGCAGCTGCAGAAAAAGTTAGGTGCCATGAAAAATGTAATCTGTAATTGCATTACTCATCACAAATGTATTGGGGTAAAAAGTACATTTACTTGCACAAAAATGTAGTCAAGTAGAGAGTAAAAGTTGCTAATATCTTCAATACTCAGTACAACTAAAAAGCAGCCAAAAAGATACTTATGCACAGTAACTAATTACATTTACTCAAATACTTTACACCTCTGAGTAATGGAAAGTGAGAGGAGGAAATGCCTCCATCATGCTATGATTAGATATGATCAGTTATGATTGGTTATGATTGGTTTGTGCAATAAATCCCGCCTCTTGTTTTTGTGCGCATTCGCGAATCGGCTGAATGAAGAAAATTACACTGTTCAAGGATTACAGTAGTTCACTTTCAAATGAAAATTACCCCAAGCTTTACTCACCCTCAAGCCATCCTAGGTGTATATGACTTTCTTCTTTCTGATGAACACAGTCGGAGAAATATTAATAAATATCCTGACGCATCCGAGCTTTATAATGGCAATGAACGAGACCAACGAGTATGAGACTATTAAAAAACAGCTGAACATCAGTTCACAAACATATTGCTTACATTGTTACTGCCTTTAGATATTATTTTGGAATAAATGTAAAAATGCATAAAAAACATGATTTGTTCTTGGTTTTAATCAATAGAACATTAATTACGTAGTGTAAAAACACTAAATAGTAAAATTGTATTTGGTCTTTATGTAATGTTTAAACAGGAAAAAGTGAAAACATTAAATATAGGGACATGAATTTATCTTTATAAACAAAAAAACAAAAAAATAATTTTAAAACATCAATGCACACCACTGATTGAAATAGTACACTTACAAGTACACTACTAGTGCATTGATATTAGTATACTTACTACATAAAGTATACTTGCAATATACTTTAACTTTACTTAAGTATACTTAATAAAATAAACTAGAAGTATACTTGTTTTTTGTAAAGGTGGCTATGACAGAGAAATGTCAGTATACTGTTAGAGATGAATGACAGTCATTTGTCAGAAACTAAATGACAGAATAGTTTTGCAGAGAGACGTGAAGGAAGAAGCATGTGGTTTGGAGTAAGAGTGCAATGTTGTTATTCATGGAGCTGTGCAGGTGTGTTCCTGTATAGACTTTCCAAGAGGGATGGACACTTTTCCGTCTGTCTGCTGGCAGAGAGGGATTTACTGCACTCAGGTTTATATATTAATGTATTCTATGGATGTCATCACCTCATCAGCTTCTTACTCAAATCATTTCAAAAGGACGCAGTGCTGAAAGCATGTTTGCACACTACATATTCACGGCATTCACTGACATCACATTAGGGAAGAAAAAGACACACATGTGTTACTCACAATGATATTGACATTATTTATGAACTGGTTTTCAAATTCAGGATGTCTCTGAATGTTACCAAAGGAAGGTTTTCTCTGATTCAGCTCACTTCTGAGGGCTGTTTTGTTCCTAAACTTTAGCTAAGTACACACACTAAATATTGATGATGTCTTTGAACTGTAATTGCTTAGTGGGTTAAATTTACAGTTTAAGTAGAGTCATTCAGACAGTCACTCACCTGGGTTTAGTGTATAATCCATGGCTTAAACTGGACTCTCTCCATTCAAATGGGATAATTACCCTCATTTAGTTAAACCACATGCAGCAGTTTTCTAACTGCTCGTTTTCTTTCTTTCTTCCTCGCTTTGAGGACTTTATGTCTTCCAATAAAAGTCATTGCAGCAGCAGTATAAAGCATCCTTACAGAGAACTTTCCACTTTGAATTACGAAAGAGTTCAAACAGGCCAAAACACACAAGAGAGTCCCAGCATATTGCTATGAGTGAACCTCACAGGGACATTTTGGTCATATGTCAGTACAGTAATGAGAATCAGGGCGTCTGGATTTTAGATTCTACAATTGAAATAGTATAATTGTTGTTGTTTTTCTATACAGTAATGAGAACTGAAGGGATTGTCAATGCAAAAATCACAATTGCATTATAAGAATCAAGGGACCTCTTCATTTATTCAAAAATATATGAAAAATACAAACTAAATAATTAAAACTAAAAGTGTGTTTGTGTGTGTGTGTACTTAAGCTTATTTTGGGGACATAATCTGTACCTATATCTGAAAAAATCTGACAAAACCTCTATTTGAGGATATCTACGGAAATCCTTATTTGTTTTTTAGTTTAAAATTGCGGAAAGTTTTCCGTTATCTGTCTGGCATCAAAGCTAAAGTAGAGCTCAAAATAATTTTTCAGAGAGTTTATTACAAACAAGAACCATAGCAGATGAGTATGAAGCTCAGGTGTGTTTAAAGAGGGCTTCATTTCCGTGTGAGAAGGATTGTGTTTGTTTCTTGCTATGGATAAACATGTTGAATAAAATATTTTCCTATTCAAACCAGAACAGATTTCTTTCATTGAAGTTCAATGTGGCATTTGTGGTAGAATTTCTTATTCAAAGCAGCCATAATATCACTGAATATCTTGTCAAGTCCTTTCAGTCAGGCTTTAATGTGGCGGCAGCTGTTTTATGTATGTATGTGTGGATGAGCGTGTGAATGTGAATGAGAGAGAGAGAGAGGCTCTTCACCTAGAACCCTGTGCGCCAGCTGCATCTTCCCTGCTTCCGTATTTTGTGGGCTCTAAGCCTCGTTTAGTGTAATTAGCTGTATTTGGCGGAGTTAATGAGTTCCTTCTCCGTCCTGGATACTTGTTTTCAGAGGAGCTCTGTCAGTCAGAAAAAGACTCTACCTGGGTATAGCAGACTCCATTTGTGTATTAGTGTCTATACAGTACGTGTGTGTGCGTGTTTGTGTGTGTTCTGGCTGGAAAAACCTCCCAGGCCTCATTCACACTCAATATGAGCATTAATCACGCTAATTACAGCAGCTCTACCCCAGGGGCTGCTGGGATGGTGGAGGACTAAGGTGGGGACAGGCTGATAGACAGGAGATGTTAGTCACGCTGCTCGTTGCTTTGCAATGCTAATGGAGTCACGGGGAACTTGCCATCCTGTCTTTGAAATAGCATGTGGCTCATATTGAGTAAAAGTAAAAGAGCATTCGATTTTTCCAGCCTTGACTCACTCTAAACTGACTCATTTACTTGCGCAGATCATGATGTTAAAGTATGCCACAGTATGTGCAGAACCATCTTAGACCAGCCATGATAAAAATATAATTTTTTCTTTTGTGCTTTGGGTGCTTCAGGTCAGTTTTTGATGTTTAAGATTGTAAATACATCTAGATGCAGCGTGTGCCACTGCAGTGCAAATATGGCTTTTGTTGATACTGATTTCATTTGATTGAAATTATTGATTTAGTTTAATTTATTGCTTTATTTATTATTATAATAATAATTATATTCATAGGATTTTCAGAATTTGATAAAACATGACATACAGTTGAGCTGGAAAGTTTACATACCCCTTGAAGAATCTGCAAAAATGTTAATCATTTTAACAAAATAATAAGGATCATAAAATTGCATGTTATTTTTATTTAGTACTGTCCTGAATAAGCTGTTTACAGATGTTTACATGTAGACACAAAAAAAAAAAAAAAAAAAAAAAATAGCTGAATTCATAAAAATGGCCCAGTTCAAAAGTTTACATACCCTTGGTTCTTAATACTGTGTGTGGTTATCTGGATGATCTATGACTGTTTTGTTTTTTTGTGATGGTTGTTCATGAGTCTCTTGTTTGTTCTGAGCAGTTAAACTGAGCTCTGTTCTTCAGAAAAAATCTCCAGGTCCTGCAGATTCTTCAGTTTTCAAGGATTTTTTTTGCATATTTGAACCATTTCCATTGATTTTGAGATCCATCTTTTTACATTGAGGACAACTGAGGAACTCAAACACAACTATTAAAAAAGGTTCAGTCCAGAAGGAAACACGATGCATTTAGAGCCGAAGTGGAACTTTTGAATTGGATGAACAGGATAAATAGTACTTTTTTGTCTTCTGGGAAACATGTAAGCATCTACTGTAGCTTTCGAAGGGCAGTACGAAATGAAAAAAAAAGAAAAAAAAAAAAAAGATTTTTAAACAAAATAAGAAAAACTTGCACATCATCTTCTTGTTCAAAAGTTTTCACCCCCCGGGTCTTAATGTTTCATATTTCCTTCTGGAGCATCAGTGAATGTTTGAACCTTTTTTAATAGTTGTGTTTGAGTCCCTCAGTTGTCCTCAGTGTGAAAAGACGGATCTCAAAATCATACAGTCACTGCTGGAAATTATGCAGAAGATGCTGGAAAACTGAAGAATCTGCAGGACCTGGAGATTTTTTCTGAAGAACAGAGCTCAGTTTAACTGCTCAGGACAAACAAGAGACTCATGAACAACCATCACACAACAAAAAAACAGTCGTAGATCATCCAGGTAACCACACAGTATTAAGAATCAAGGATATGTAAACTTTTGAACTGGGTCATTTTTATAAATTCAGCTATTTTTTGTCTTGTGGACTTTATGTAAACATCTGTTATGTGAAATAGTGTATTAAGGACCGTATAAAAAATAACATGCAATTTTTATGATCCTTCTTTTGTTAAAATGATTAACATTTTTGCAGATTCTGCAAGGGGTATGTAAACCTTTGAGCTCAACTGTACATTTAATAGTGTTAGAATAACTTTGCCTGTCTTTTGATGGAAGAGGTGCAGTCTAAGTGAAAGAAAGTGGGTACACAGAAGGATGTTAAATGCCTCAGGGTGTACGCCACTCTAAAAGGTTTGGGTACCTCTGCCCTAAAGGGACATGGCAATGGAAAAAAATATGAGAAAAAATATATTTCAATGCTTTTGTGTTCCCTGGCAAAACTTTTGCATTCCCCTGAGAAACTTTGTGTTTGCTTGAAAGAAAGAAAGAATTATATGAGCGAACATGTTGCAAGCAAACACAAAGTTTCTCAGGGGAACACAAACATTTTGCGAGCGAATACAAAGTTTCTTGGGGCAACGCAAAACATTTGTGAGAAAACAAAAAAGCATTGAAATATAAATTTTCCTTGTGTCCCTTTAGTTGCTCAGTAAAACTGATCCAAAGTGACAGTAAAAACTTTTATAATGTTACAAAACATTTCTGTTTCAAATAAATGCTGTTTTTTTTAACTTTATATTCATTAAAAGAAATCAGGTTTTCCACAAAAATATTAAGCAGCACAACATTTCAACATTGATAATAATTAGAAATAATTCTTGAGCAGCAGATCATCATATTAGAATGATTTCTGAAGGATCATGTGACACTGAAGACTGGTGTTAATAATGTATTTTTTTTTCCCTTAAATAATAATAAATGCAGCCTTTGTGAACATGCTGTAAAAACTTTTTTTTTTTTTCAAAAACATTAAAAAAATCTTACCAACCCCAAACTTAGTATTATGTATATACAATATTAAAATGAATATTAACTAACTAATACTTAAATTAATTAGGGCAATAATCATTTTAAATTTTAAAGCCTCATAAAGTGCAACTAATTATAAAAAGTAATACTTTAACATAATTAGTCACACACCCTGACCCATATGTAAATTACATAATAAGGTTTTTTTCTTTGATTTGGGGCCTTTAGGGCAAGTATGGACATGTGATTAATTGTGATTAATTTGATTAACATTTTTGTTTGGAATGACACACATTTATATACAGTTTTTTTTTTGCACATATGCTCACACATTTTATACACTTTGGTATCTTTGTGTATCTGAGAGGCGATCGATGTGCTTGTGTGTTTTGATTCCACACGTTGGCACAAGTGTTTACCTCCTTGCCACCTTAAACACCCACACCAGCTCTTGTTCCAACTGAAAAAAAACAGGTCATACCATCTTAAGCAAGGATGGATTATGGACCGAGCCAATGGGGCCAGTGCCCCGGGGTCTCTGACTGTCAGGGGCCTCCAGACTCCTGGAAACAAACCACTACAGATGTAATATTGATATAGATAGATGAAGAGCACTTGAACGTGTGCCAGTGAGTATCGCCACAGTGTGAAATAACCGAAGAAATGAGAAATGTTATCTATTCCTGGGCCCTTCTCAGCAGTATTGCAGCTTTGATGTTGTATACTTGTCACGGTGCATTAATGCCTTTTGCAATGTATTGCACATATAACAGTTGGTAAGTGCAATTGTACGACAATAACTCTGACTTTATTTTGCACATTTGTGACCCTGGAGCACAAAACCAGTCATAAGTCGCACGGGTATATTTGAAGCAATAGCCAACAATACGTTGTATGGGTCAAAATTATTGATTTTTCTTTTATGCCAAAAATCATTAGGATATTAAGTAAAGATCATGTTCCATGAAGATATTTTGTAAATTTCCTACCATAAATATATCCAAAATGTATTTTTGTGATTGTATATGTGTTGCTAAGGACTTCATTTGGACAACTTTAAAGGTTATTTTCTCAATATTTTGATTTTTTTGCACCCTCAGATTCCAGATTTTTTAAATAGTTGTACTTCAGCCAAATATTGTCCTAACAAACCATACATCAATGGAAAGCTTATTTATTCATTTATAAATCTCAATCTCAAAACAATTATGACTGGTTATGTGGTCCAGGGTCACATTTTTGTTGCAATTTTGATATTTTTACTGTATGTGAATATTAATTCTCATAATCTAGTGTTCAAGACCATAATTCATCCTTGAGCTCAAGGTGTTTTCAAGCAGCTTAGACAAGATGGTCTCCTCTAGAATAGTCTACTAGGTTGACCGGCTCCTGCTTTGATTAGCCAATGACTAGCTTCAGCCAGCTTCAATTATTTGAACCAGACTGAATCCAAACTGGACTTGGCTGAATCCACTGAATTTTAGAATTCTTTAATGGAATCTGAATGAGAGATCTTCTGTTGATTTCAGTGTGAATTCAGTTGATTCAATTAAATAATCTTCAGTTGAAATTAAGAATTCTTTTGCATATAAATGAAAGAACATAGTACAATAGTGCAATTTTGAGAAATGAGAGAAAGATTCAATTGAATTTGGTTCTTCAATTGGCTAAATCATTTCTTTACGCAGCAGATGGCACATCTGCTAACAGACACCAGATAATAATACAGTTTACTGCTGAAATTCGGCCTGCGTTAAACAGTGTTGACTGTAAGCGTGTTAGACAAGAATGCTCTTCGGCGGTCTCAACGGGGACAGGGGTGCTAATTACTTCAGAGGATAAATAACCCCACACATACATGCTGAGTTTCTCTTTCTCTCTCTCTCTTTCTGTCTCTCTGTATAGTTTCTTATGCTGGGTACACACCACAAGATAATCGGGCTAATTTTGGGCCGATTTCTCTCCTTCCGGCAATCCTAGGTAAAGTCCCGATTATCTTGATGGTTCTACAGATTATTTTATCAGATTTTCCTGTGGTGTGAGGTGCGTTAAGAGTGACTGAATCTGCTCGGAAGAACGTCAGAGGCGCCCCGATCTTGTAAATATTCAACATGTTGAAATCCTGATGTGTGGAGGGAACCCTGAGGACAAACGCGCACACCTTCTGGAGATTATCACGTGAAACGAAACAATATCCAGTCAGAAAGCGAGCTGACAGAAGACAGAAGCATAACAAACGCAGTCATGGCGCAGCACAAAGTTAAATGGATTTGGACAGCAGAGATGAAGGATCAGCTTGTAGATTTGTGGCAACAGTACGAGTGTTACAACGTGTCCAATAAAACATACCAAAATCATTCCAAACACTATCAATGCAATTCCTTCCTGCCTATCGTCCGTCATGTTTATTCTGAAGTCTCAAGAGATTTCGCGAGATTTCCCGTGTTCACAGTCGGGACTCTGGTTGACTCTGGTTTGTGTGTGGTGTGCTGTCTTTGTCACATCATGGCACACCACACACTATAGGAGCAAAACAGTTAAATCTAGGAAATCTTATAAGTTTTCAAAAATCTTTTAGTGTGTACCTAGCATTAGATGTAAATCTCTGCTCTCCTTCAGGTCCTGTGTATAAAGTAATCAGGGTTCATTATGCCAGAATCAATGCTCAATGTAATTAAAGTCCTTCATACTGTAAAGCTTGGCTGCTTTAGTCTCTTCTCTCTGGTTCTGAGGTTCATCTGCAATGTGTTCCACTGCTACCCGCCTCACTGCAACCGTTCAATGACAGTTGATCTTCATCAGCCTCAAAAAGCCATTTCTCTATGTAGAAAAACTAGATTATTGCTGCATCTGAGGTGGTTCTCTTATTTTGCTCAGGTTTCATCACTCCAAACCACTCCAGAGCACTGGAGACCTCAAGATGAATTCATCCTTTTGATAATGGATGTGCTGGAGCGTACATACTGGCTAAATGTCTGTCTGAGACACCACACACACACACACACACACACACACAGCACAAATTGTAGCATATTGTTTCTGATTTTATTTGATATTTGGCATGTCTTTGCTTTTGGCTCTGTTTTTCTCTTTTTTTCTCTCTCGCAGATACAAAAATATTCACATTCACTTCACATGAAGCACTTGGCAATGGATCATCTCAAAATCTCTCATAGTGCCATGCAGGCTCAGTTCCCTTAAAACCTTTAGCCTATCAGAGAGGAGCATGAAATACAATCTTTGGCCCTTACTGCCTATCAGAGTTAAGCATGAAAAAATCCCTCCCGTTGCAGGCTGAAAGTGTAGAGCTCGGGATAAAGTATTCTTCTGCAGCCTTTAGATAATGCAGCTGGCCTGAAGCTGGTTAGAGCCGAGATGCGAAAGAGAGGTAGAAAGATAAAGAAAAAGAGAACAGGATTGAGAACAAGAGATTGAATTGAATCTGAGAATTCTTTAATTGAATAAGTTCTACAAATTTTCATAATCCAAATTCTTAGACTGATTTTGAGAGTTTTTTATTTGAATCAATGTAGAATTGTTTAACTGAACCAATTGAATTTCAGAATTTGACTTTAAAGTTAAATAGAAGAAAGAAAGATTAAAGATGCAGTGTGTAAATTTTAGCGGCATCTAGTGGTGAGGTTACGAACTGCAATATGGAGGAGCTACGGTGGCCAACACAAGACAAAGATGTCGTCGTCTGAGACAGCAGAGAGTAGCCAGTCACGCAAATGCGCTCTGTAGAGCAGTTTGTCCGTTTAGGGCTACTGTAGAAACATGCCGGCGCAAAATGGTGACTTTGATGTAAGGGGACCCGCGGTGTATGTAGATAGAAATGGCTCATTCTAAGGTAATAAAAACATAATGGTTCATTATGTAAGATCTTTATGCACCACTGAAAACATAGTTATGTATATTATATTGCATTTCTGTCAATAGATCCTCCTAAAATTTACACCTTTAAAGGGATAGTTCACCCAAAAAATGAAAATTTCCAAGATGTATTTGACTTTCTTTCTTTAGCCGAAGAAAAATTAAGGATTTTGAGGAAAACACTCCAGGATTTTTCTCCTTCTAATGCAAGTGAACTGGCCTCACCTAGTGCAAAATCAATATTAAGGGTACGTTTTCACAAAAAAATTTTATTTATTTTTTTTACATTTTTCGTGTACAGATGACACCATTGTCAAAATGATCCCTGTTCACACGGATCCGCTAAAACAACTAAAAAAGCTGTATTATGCTGGAAGGCCAGTAGTTGGCGATGTCGCTTTGTAAAGAAACACTACGCGCCTATAGAACATGTAATACGCATGCGCATGACGTCACTGTTTTCACAAATTTGTGTTTTTGTAGTTTACACTGAGATAATAATGTTTTTTTTCAAAAACTTGCGCTTTGAAATCTGTTTTCAAAAATTTGCCTTTTCAGGCCCTCAAAACGCTGTTGTTGTGTAAATGAATGGCCAAAATGCATAAAACGTTTTCCGTTTTTAGTTGAAAACTGTTGTGTAAATGCCCTTTTAGGCATCTTAAAATAATGATGGGAGAAACGAAGCTTTTCAAAGCTTCGAATCAATTGTACCAATTGCTTTGCAAAATGATTCACTGTTTCGAAGCGTTCAAAACACCACACGCTGGTGACGCCTGCTGGTCAAAACAGTGTAAATGCAACAAAAACTCATGCCAAACATGTATATTAAAAAAAAAAAAAAAAACTTTTGCAACTATTGCAAATGTTTTATTGAAAGTATAATCTATCAGATGCAATTAACTAACCATCTAATACCATTAAATATTAAGTGTCTATATAATATGTATTCTTTTATAAATTTTCAGGGCTTTGTTTGTTCTATGGATGGGTCAGCTAAACCAATAACTACTATTATTCCCTTTTAATTATACAAATACCTCATTAAAACATCTACAAATGTATAAAACTCATCAGAGATCAGGTAATAGACACTCCAAACACTTAATACTCAGGTAATAGACATAGACGTCTTGTTCAATGATTCGCCACTGGGGAGCGATCTCAGTGAATCAACATGATTCATGGGTTCACAGAGATCACACCCAGCAGTGAACCACTCAAATTTTGAAGTTTTGAAACACACTTGATATAACGAAGCCTTGTTTACTGAAATCACATGACTTTGAAACACGCTCCGAACCACTGATTCGAAACAAAAGATTCGCAAAAGTTTCATGAAGCAGTATTTCGAAAGCGCCCATTACTAGCTTAAAAGGGCTCCATACGACCCCAGTCGACGAATAAAGGTTTTCTCTAGCGAAGTGATTTTTCTGAAAAATATAAAAAATTATATATTATTTAACTACAAATATTTGCCTTGGTCCAGCTCTGCGATCTGCTTCCACAAGACAGTTTAGTTTAGAATGTCACACTTGACGTAGGCATTACAACTCACCCCTAATCAATCACTTTTGATGATAATTCTGTTGAATTAATTGAGCATTATCCATTTGACGGTGAAAAGGAGACAGAGATTGAATAGAATTTGAGAACTGAATCTGCAAATTGTCTGAAAGTGAAAGAATCGGTCATTCAGTCATCTTTGTTGAATGACACACTTTCTGAGAAAAGGCCAGCTTGAGCTTGTGCTCACCACATTGACCGTGTGTGTGAATGGTATCAGGTTGTGTCCTTTTCTTCTCCTGCCAAAAGCTGCTGACAGGCGAAAAGCCCTCAGTGCCACTCTCCTGGTGTCAAATTGTGATGGGCACTTTGACAGTCAGTTCGCTCAGCTCAGCCAAAGCTTGTTTTCAGATATAGGTACTAGACTTGTCTCACCTACTAGCCACCTACTAACCAGGTTTACACCAGAATTACCCCAAAGTAGTTGGATATTTTATGTATTTTTACAGGCTTTTTTATAGACTGGCCAAAGAGAGAGAAAACACTCCTCTCAAAAAAGCCACACTGCAAATGTAACAACATTTCATGCCTCGTTGAATATTCATGCACTTTATCACAAGTCTCAGGAACTGTCACACACTGTTTAGTTTCAGCGTCTGAAGGGAAGGAGTTAAAAATGTCAAAAACAGTGACGGCAAACGCATTAACTTAAATGATAAAGGGACGGTTTTATTTCTGTGTTATATTTCAGGAGATATAAGACTGATTTATGTGGCAATGTTTCTGCATATGCACAGGAAGGTATTCAAACAGGTTGCATCCTGTTCTTGTTCAATCAATGTTATTAACCTCATGAATATTCAAGGAAGAACGTTAACTCAATTTTAAACCATGAGAATTTTTAGCAGCAGTGTCAGAAATGATTCTCACATGATTTTATTTTACCTTAAGGCAGGTTTTTGGAGCCATAAGACACTGCATGTTGTCCAATCAGTCAAATACTTCATTTGAATGAATTAATTGGAATTCTAAATCTTAAAAATAAGTGCTCTGCTAGAATGGACTTTAAAATCAGTCCAACACTATGCTAGATTACACAGTAGATTGCTGTATAATATAACTGTCACGCAGGGTAGCAGGAAGGCAGACACAGACGAAGATAATAAATCCAAAATACAGGCTTTAATGAACAATCCAACAGGAAGGTGATCAGGTGCAACACAACTTACAAGGCTGGTGATCAGACAGAGACAGAGTGAACAGAAGGAACTTAAATAGCAAACATAGAGGAAAATTAATAGAACACAGCTGACATAAATGAACTAATGATGACGGTAACCAAGGATACAGATGAGTGCCGGGAAACTGAACAAAGGAACATGTGACAAACGACAACAAATGGAAAGTACATGAAAACTAACCATGAAGTCCTACAAACAGAAACTAACAGACTGACAATAACAAACTGACAGCAAGGAAAAACAGTGCTGAGTAAAAAAAAAAAAAAAGGCGGATGAAAAAAAGGCTGAGCATCCAATCAAACTCTATGGTAAATGTATCTGTCACTTGGTAATGTGGCTAACACAAACACAATATTTGGCCCAGTGTTTCTTCCATGTGTTTGGCTGGTAAATCAAACTTCTGCTGTTGTTTATGCAGTTTCAAAATTGTTAATTTGTCATATGCATATTGCTGGGCTTATGCAGTTCTTGGTAATATTAATACATTTCTTTTAAAGGATTAGTTCACTTTAGAATTCAAATTTTTGGATAATTTACTCACCCCCATGTCATCCAAGATGTTCATGTCTTTCTTTCTTCAGTTGAAAAGAAATGAAGGTTTTTGAGGAAAACGTTCCAGGATTTTTCTCCATATAGTGGACTTCACTGGGGTTCAACAGGTTGAAGGTCCAAATGTCAGTTTCGGTGCATCTGAAATCGATGTTTTAATTTTTTTTTTTTTTTTTGTTAAGGCCGTTTGACTGGATCAGTACTTCCACCTATGTCACGCGTGACCTTTCCAACATGATTACGTAAAGCGTGGAGCATCACAAAGCAGTGCAAGACGAGCATTTGTGGTTAGAAAGTATACCATTTTAAATTTCTTTAGAAAATGGCCGATGGTTTCTCTAGATAAGACTCTTATTCCTCGTCTGGGATCATGTAGAGCTCTTTGAAGCTGCACTGAAACTGACATTTGGACCTTCAACCCGTTGAACCCCAGTGAAGTCCACTATATGGAGAAAAATCCTGTACTCAAAAAAATTAACTTTCACTGTTGTTAGTTTCACTCAAACCACCCTTGTTCACATTACTTAAAAAACTCATGTAACTACATGAACATAATTTAACTGCATTGTTTCTACTTAAAATGAATATTGTCAGCTTTACTCAATAAGTGTTTGTTTAGTCAGCATAACATTGCTGAGTGAAACGCACAAATTAATGTTGACATCTGTAGAGATCCATAGTTCCCAGCATGCTTTGCAAGGGACTGCATTAAGGGATTAAAGTGTTATTTTATGTGTTTTTCAGTAAACGGAAAGATGTTGTTAGTTTATGTTAGTGTTTAATGTTCAGTTATGTTGGACATTTAGAGGAGTTTCTGTAATGTTTTTGAATTTTGTGGTTACCATTATGCAGAAGAGTGGCGCCAGTGGTTAGGCTGTGAGCCTCATATACATATGTTTAGGATGGAATTCCTGCTCTCAATTCAATTGAGTTTGTTCAATGAGCTATTTTTTGAGTGCATTTTGTAGAGAAAATAGATTGTTTAATAAGGTAAATTAATTCAATAAATGTGTTCACCTTACGTAATAAGCATAACATTATTAAGTAAACTGCACATATAAATATTATGTAACAGTGACATTCAAATGATTTGTATTTACTCAAAGAAATTGTGCCAGCTTTACTTGAATTTCTTTTGTTCATACAACTAAATTTTTATGTGTACAGATTACTCAATATAGTTGCGTGGAATCACTTGACACTTCTTTTTTAAGTAAATTTAACAATTAATTTTTTTTGAGTGTGGAATGTTTTCCTCAAAAACCTTAATTTCTTTTTGACTGAAGAAAGAAAGACATGAACATATTGACCGACATGGGGGTGAATTCATTATCAGGACATTTGAATTTTTGTTTGTACAGTAAACAATTTTGGTGCATTGGTTGGACCCACCACAACAGAAGCAAAACATTGAACCTAAATAGACCTAGAAATGAATAGTTTAATAATAATTGAATAATTGGCATTTTGAAACCCTGGTAAATTTCTGAGCCCTTTCATGCAGTAGTCCAACAGTTAATGTATATTTACATTTAAGGGTGGCTATAAAGAGCAAGATAACATAATTTGACATTTAATTACTGAACCTAAATAACCACTTGACATTTCCCCTCTGTGTGTTTCCAGGTACGTCCACACCTTGTACCTGGGAGTGCAAAGCCGTTGGCATGGCGACCCGGGTCAGCGTCATTTCTACTGGCGTCTGATGTTCGAGAGCGCTGACATCAACATGCTGCGGCTGCTGGAGGCTTTCCTGAAGAGCGCACCTCAGCTCGTGCTACAGCTCAGCATCATGATCCACAGCAACCACATACTGCCCCTACAGGGTGAGAGCACACACACACACACACACACACACGGTTTCCCAAGTGGGTACATGAGATGCTTTTAGTTGGGCGTACTCAAAGCAAAGTGTTGAGAAAGAGAGAGAGGACAGAACACTTGTGTGATTGTGCCGTGGTTGTCATGACTTATTCATATGGCCACTCCTGAGAAGAGGTTTGCTTGTGATGAATTAAACAAAACGTTTAACACGCTCCACTCTGCGATGGCATATGAAATGACTCTGGCACCTCAGATACAAGCATGGGAAAAAAAGACAGCAATAGGTATGATATGAAAATATGAAAATATTTGAAATCAGTTTAAAGGGATAGTTCACCCAAAAATGAAAATTTAATGTTTATCTGCTTACCCCCAGGGCATCCAAGATGTAGCTGACTTTGTTTCTTCAGTAGAACACAAATGATGATTCAACCGTTGCCGTCTGTCAGTCGTATAATGCATGTCAATGGTAACAAAATCTAAAGCATGCACAGACAAATCCAAATTAAACCCTGCGGCTCGTGATGACACATTGATGTCCTCAGACACGAAACGATCGGTTTGTGCGAGAAACCGAACAGTATTTATATAATTTTTTACCTCTAATACACCACTATGTCCAACTGCCTTGAGCGCGCACGGCATCCGGTGCATGAGGTGTGTACGCGCTCTGACGTAGTTTAAACATGGTGCCTGTAGTACAACAGTTGTTATACAAATGGAAGTAAACCAATGAAAACATGGTTTTATTACATCAAAACTTTTTGTTACTTTTCGTAAGGGCAGCTTTACAAATAAAAAGGACACATACAAAGATCTTGTTCACATAAGTTGGATGTGGAAAAACCATAGGCACAGCTGATAGTCGTACGTGATCCTCTCCTGGGTATGTAAAATCATCAGGGGAAAAATGATCGCTGCAGTACAACTTTAGTACGTTAATGGGTGTGTTGATATCCAGCCGAAGAGCAATCAAACTTAACTTCAGGCGAGCAGCTCAGAAGTTGGGAATACGTGGAAAGTCACCACTGCTGAATGAGTTCACGCGAGAGAACGTGATCTTTTAGTTTTAAGTTGGTTTGAACAATCCGGATAAGCGCAAGTAAGTACCATTTTGATCAGCCATTGTACCTACAATGTTTGTGCTTTGTGTAAACAATGAGTGACGTATACGCGCAAGAGATCACTTGCGTAAACTACGCCAGAGCGCGTACACACCTCACGCACCGGATACCGTGAGGTAAAAAATGATATAAATACTGTTCAGTTTCTCGCACAAACCGATCGTTTGGTGTCTTATGACATCAATGTGTCGTCACGAGCCGCAGGGTTTAATTTGGATTTGTCTGTGCATGTTTTTTTACTCTCATAGATTTTGTTCCCATTGACATGCATTATACGACTGACAGACTGGAACGGTTGGAATTAAAAATCATCATTTGTGTTCTACTGAAGAAACAAAGTCACCTACATCTTGGATGCCCTGGGGGTAAGCAGATAAACATCACATTTTCACTTTTGGGTGAACTATCCCTTTACATAATACTGATACATAATAATGATAATAATAAGTACATAATAATGATTATAATAAAAGTACACTACCATTCAAAAGCATGAAATTGATCAAAAGTGAGAGTTTTAATGTAATGTAATGTAATTACAGAATTTATAATGTAAAATTAAAAAATCTATTTCAAATAAATCAAAGAATCCTGAAAAATTTGATAATAATCATAAATGTTTCTTGAGCATCAAATAAACATATTAGAATTATTTCTGAAGGATCATGTGACACTTAAGACTGGAGTAATGATGCAGAAAATTCAGCTGTTTTAAAATGCAATAATATTTCACAATATTACTGTTTTTATTGTGTTTTGATGAAAATCTTGGTGAGCATAAGAGACTTAAAAAAAACATCTATCAAACCTAAACATTTGAACGGTAGCGTATTGCCATTTACGGAATGTCTATTTACACTAAGTGCCCTTGTTGGCAAACTCTATTTACACTAGCTCCGCCCACCAATGTCTGGTTGGCCACTCAAGTTTTAAAAAGATGCATGGAATTTAATGTCTTCAGTGGTGCAGCAGTAGCGAGTAAGGCTCGCAGACCTGACTTTTAACGTGATCAATGCATGTTCAAATCTGCCTTTTGCCAAGCTCGTGTTTATTTTCAGTAAAAATGAAAATAATGTTCTAAACGTGGACATAAACTGCGAACGAGTGTTTAATAATATTAAAAGTATTGGGTAGGGTTAGATGAAGGTGTCAGGAGGGTTTTTATTCTCCCAATAAGGCAGCATCCATTTAATAATTTTAATGAATATAATCATTTACACTATATGATATAATTGCATCCTGTTAATGTACAAAAATACTGAGGTGCAAACAGTATCTGCCAATATAAAGTATAGATAGCATCTAATTACTATTTACTCTTATTGCAAAGAACTGATACTTTTACATGGTGTAAATAGAATCTATCGCTATTTTCACCTAGTGTTAATAGCATATTGCTAAGAAAATGCTGCTATTGTCACTTAGTGTCAGTAGAATATATCATTATTTGCACTTAGCCGCTACCAAATATTTAGTTTTATATTCTTATTATACATTGAGAAATATGAGATTAAATGAATCATTAAAGTAAAGAAAAAAATGTACACATTTTAAAAGTTTTAAAAGCACAGAAATGACTTCTTTGCTTCCTCAGAAGGCCACCACACATCACTGGGAGAGAGAACACTTCTCAGGAGACAAAAAGATGAGAGGAAAAGAATAGTCAGCAGAAAAAGACGAGAGGATAGAATGAAAGAGAGAGAGAGAGAGAGACGGGATGAGGTGTACAGCAGCCGGATGGAGAGCTCAGAGGGACATGCTGTAGGACTGAACAGACTCAGAGATGTTCTGATTAATTCTGGATCATGGGTTTGGTTACCAACTAACACAGAAGGCTTTTTTGTGTTCTTCTTATCTTCTTTCACTGGCTTTTACTTTGTTTCTTTTTCTGATCTCATGGCCCTGCCTGTCAGTCTGACTCAGACCTTTGACCTTTACATTGTGTCAGCGAATTCCATTTGAAAGTGAGCATCTGTTTTCCACACTCACTGTGGAGAGCAGAGAAACTTGACGTGAGTGCTCTGAAGTGTGCAGTCTCAGTGCTGGGTTATTTTTATGATTCTGATTGGATGATATTCATGTTGCATTCTGATCAGTGTTTATCTATAACTGCACTGCTATGAAGTACAGTAGCGTCTAGTTTGTTGAACACATTACTGTTTCACTTCAGTATGTCCTTTTTAAACAACTAAGCTTCAAATTAATGGACCTACAAAGAGATGTCTACTAGGAATATTAACAATATATTAGGCTTTATTTTTATATACAAGTTTCCTAAAGTGCATGCATATAAGACTAGTTTCACATTCCCTACTTGTCTCGTGACTTGCAAGATGTTTTATGAAAGGTGCAGTAGGTGATCTGGGAAATGCTAATGTTAGCCTGCTAGCATACAATCCCACCAAAACCACGCCTCCTCCAAAACACATGAACACACAGCTGCTCTCTGCAAAGAGTCATAAGAGAAGGCATTAAACTCCCTTATATCTCAAAGTACATAACATTGCAATAATAATGAATGAAAACAACTTGTACCTGAATCTGAATGGCTCCAGTCAGAACGTAAAGTAAATTACGGTAGTTATGGCATGAACGCAGCATAAGCTTGTTGTTTTAATTCAAACTGTAAATCGTGGCTGCTGTTTGTTAGCGGTGCTCCGTGACTGACGTCTGTCTGTATAAACTCTGCATAGCATGAAACGTGCCGATGACATATGATGTCTGTTTCACTCAAATCGAATATAATAATTGGATGTACATTTTCTGATCCTATGCCTTCCACAGATGATTTATATTTATAAAAAATACATTTATACCGTTTAACATAGTGAGTGCTCTCAGGATATGAGGAGACTTTCAACCAGTATAACAAAAAATGTTTCTGTAGAGAATCACCTGCACCTTTAACTCTGATAGTATAGGTGAAAATTGCTTACTAGAGCTTTTTTGTTTTAATTAACAAAATAAATTCCTAATTAATTCATTAGGTCTCATCTAAAATTATATAAAAATATTTGGAATGATATTTTTTTATTACTTGGCCTGTCTGACCCGCGGTCAAACCAAAAATTATTCAGATGTTTTTGATATTTTTGATATATTTTTTACTAGTGGGTGCAGGACACTATAGTTCATTTATATAAGTGAGGATAGCAAAATCAAGTAAACTGTGACATATTATACCCAAAAATTCTTCATACAGTGGACTACCAGTAAAATTGATACAAATTTGGAACCAAAAACTATTCAGACACTTTGACCTGACCATGTTTTGCTTAAAGGTGCAATATGTAACATTTTATGTCCACTAGAGGTCACTAGAGGCCTATTCAAAACAAAGGCGTAGCTTGATGACGCCAAGTTTGAGCGAGGAATCTTGGCACATGTGGTCTTCACATCACAGCCAGTGGAAAAGAATCGGGATAGGACTCATGGATGTGATTATTAACATTACTGTAGTATGAAGCAGAGCAGGACGAGTGTTGTGGGAGCTGAACGAGGCCACTGGAACGATTGCGCGACACGCCTCACGAGCAGCGGAACTTTTATTATGACACAGTCTCCGGCGCTGCTTCCGCTTTTCCGGTCATGAGTATGAGGTAACGCAGCTCTGTTTATCATATTAGATACATTTGAGAGTGTTGAAAATGATGTTATAATGTTACTCTGTGCGTTCGCTCGGCGGCTGCTGTGAGACACTTGTTTGAGACACACTGCAGTAAGATAGATCGATTTTAGAATATCATCTTAAATGCTGGATGGCTTGTGTTGACAAATGGCATGCAATTAAATATTAGAAAATTAGAAAATTCTGTATTACTGTTACTAAAAATAAAGCTGCATCTGATTATGCTATGTTAGCTGCTTCACAAAATAGTGTTTTTCTCTGAGGCATGGTAAAGCATGGTACTCGCAAAAAATCAAGAAAATTAGATTTAAACAATAAGACTAAATGTGTTGAGCTATATAACAATAATTAGTTTTCATAAATGTAACCAAACAGTTGTTCTCTTGTCTATTAAAACATGTAATATATTAAAGCGTCTTTGGTGTTTCCATGGTTTCTACAAAATAAAACCGGAAACCGAGGGTAACGCGGGTATGACGCAATTGACAGGCGACTCCTCACACGTCCCGGAGCCTTGGTTAAAATTGCAATTTTCTCACGATTTACAAATAGTTGCAAACATTTGGGATATTGTAAGTACTCAAGTGAACAAAATATATAACGCTGGCCTAGTGGTTTTTGGATATTTTACTGCAAAATCTCTGAATAAATTTTGGTATGACTATATACTGTATTATCCAGCTCTGTTACAAAAAAGCAAAAGAGAACAAAACTTGTTTTATTTATTTATTTATTTTCCCAGCTAAAAATACAGTAATAATGTGACTAAATCACTCAAGTATATGGCTGACAGCCAGAGCAGCCACAGGTAATCATGAACACTTTTCCCTCTCATACAAACCCACACACGCCAAAATGTGTTTCTCTAATGCTTAAAATAAAACCAAGCTGTTACTTGTTCAGTGCATTACTTTCAACACAAGATGCTTTTAAACTAGTAATGGTGGCCTGTGCTGTTTTTAAGCAGGATAGTTAATCATTAGCATAAGAAACTTATTCACAGAAAAGCATTTTAGAAAATTCCCCACAGTGTGTTTTAAGGTCTTAGAGGTCTCAGAGAGTGAGGGCTTGACTGTAACTGTCATGTAGTCATTTATTACAATCTAAAGCACAAATGCTGTTATTAAAATGCATTATGCAAACATCTCCTGCACTTTCTTCCACCACATCATCTAGATGTTAAATGCAGGCGTAGTAGCAACTTAAACTTCCCTCTTTCTCTCTCTCAGCACTGGCAGTGCTGGGCTTTAACTTGTCTTATCCCTTTCTCTTTAAACTGCATTCTAATCTGAGGCTGTCTTTGTGGCAGTGGGCTTGCGCTGCGTCTGATGTTTGATTTAATTAAGATTGCCAGCACATTGCTCCATGAGAGCCTCTGAAAAAGAGGCCGGGAAAGAACGCGGAGAGCGTGCGGGCAGGCTGGAAGCGGAGCGGGAAAACGCAGACTAATGCTTTCGGATCTCTGCTAATTAAGACCTCACTTAATCTGGATCTGCACCAAATGAGTTGCTCAGAACAAGGGCTGGGAGAGAGAGAGAGAGAGAGATAGAGAGAGAGAGAGAGAGGAAATGAAATGCAAAAGAGTAAACGCTCAATAAACAGCAAGGGTCAGGCTTGTGCAAAAAAGCAATCCAGAGTGTGATATGCACTATGCGGCCTTGAAGTGGAAGAGTATTTCTTCAATGATTTATACTAGTGGTCGACATGGCCAATAAATAATTATCGCCATTAGCTAGTAAGTTTTCTGTTTAGCTGATAAATGACTTTTATTTTGACGGTGCTAAGAATGCATGCTCCCATTCTCCATCTTCTGTACTGTCTTAGTTTAATAGCTCTGTTTTAATAAATTAGTATTCAGAAATGTGTAACACAGAAAGTAAATTTAAAAAGTATTATATGTAAGTACTATATATATATTTCATCATGTCTTCTTCTAAAAAAATATATATATGTGCAAATAAGGACACTTGTACGTCTGATCATAAACGCATGATGGATTATTCTGATACACAGAAGACAATGATGTAGACTGAAATTCAAAGAAGAATGGACAAAAGTAACTATGCCTTTATTCTTCCTGTTAAACTGATGTGTGTCATTTTTTTCATAGACTGTCGTGCTTGTAAACATAATGAAAGCATTATTAACCTTTTAAATGTTCTTGCTCATTTTTCTTAAAGACCAATAGCTCTGCAAAGTTATAATTTGTTGATATTTCTAAGAATAATTTAACTAAACATATTTGATTTGTTCCTGATAGTTGTTAGTAGTCTCTAATGATAAGATTTTTTTGAGTTTGTTGTCATATGGTTATATTTTTAAAATACATCAAAGGGCTTTTCACACTTGAAATAGTTAACCCTAGGTCATTGTAAACCCCGGGTAAATGGAATCCTGCTTCACGTTTCACACTAATTTAATTTTTTGTGTATTCATAAGCTGACGTTTCACATTGTACATTCCTAAACCCTGGGTTAAAGGCACAATATGTAAGATTTTTGGATTAAAATATCCAAAAACCACTAGAACAATGTTATATATTTTGTTGACTTAACCCAAATATTTCCAAGAATGTTTAAATCCAGAGAAATAAGCAACTTTAACCAGGACACGGACCATGTCCGTGCGTCGCTTATCAATGACATCATACCCGCGTTTTATTTTGTAGAAACCATGGAAACACCAAAGACGCTTTAATATATAATGTGTTTTAATAGACAGGTGAGCAACTGTTTGGATACATTAATCGACAGAACACTAATCATGTTATATTGCTCAACACAGTTAAATCTCGTTTTCTTGATTTACCACGAGTACCATGTTTTACCATACCTAATTTCGATCTAGCTTACTGCAGTGTGCAATAAGTGTCTCATAGTAGCCGCCACGTGAACGCAGAGTAGAACTATAACAACTTTCAAAGCACAAATGTGTATGATAAAACAGCGTTGCATTACCCCACATACTCATGACCGGAAGAAGCCGAAGCAGCGACTGCGGCATAATAAAAGTCCTGCTGCTCTCGAGCCGTGTGTCGTGCTCGTCTCTCATTATCAATCGCTCCAGCGTCCTCGTTCAGCTCCACAACACTCGGTCCTGCTCTGCTTCATACTACAGTAACGTTAATAATCTCATCCATTAACATGATTTCTGCCCGAGTCCTGTCCCGATTATTTTCCTCGTATTGCCGATTGTACTGTCGAGTTTTTACTGAATGGACATTTCGAACTATAAAGGTAAGAATGAAACGGTCTCTTCTTCACTCAAATTGTCGCGTTTTCTGTCAGCATTTGACATTTTTCCTCTCAAACACTTAATTTATTGTTTATATACAATGTGCAGTGTTTCCTGACTGTCCAAAGCACCCAAATATGAGTAACCAAACCGGGTTAAGCACAGTGTGAAAGGGCCTCAAGTTGCCTCCAAATCTGTTTTGTTTTTTTTTCTCCTCTCACTTTTAAATATTCATTTGTCTGTATAATGAGTGTGTTGCAGGTCTGTGTTTTCATTGGTTGTTATCTCCCCTCTTCCCACCCTCTTCACTCCCACTTTTCCAGAGCTTTACATGCCCATTTTTTGAGTCTTTTTCAAATCAGAGGTGTAAACAAGCAGTGCTAAAACAGGGGGTTTTGTGACACTTTAAATGGGGTAAAGATTCAAGTGTAGGTTTCTTTAATGTGTGTTCTTGTATACATGGTTTATGAGGACAAATGTGTATAATGACATAGGTATTACAACGTAAACGGTTTATGAGGACACTTCCCGTGTCCTTGTAAACCAAATGGCTTAAAAAACATACTAAACAATGTTTTTTTTTTTTTAAAAAAAATACAATAAATGTAGACAGTTTCCTGTGATGGGTAGGGGTAGGGGTAGGGGTAGTGTAGGGGGACAGAAAATACAGTTTGTACAGTATAAAAACTATTACGCCTATGGAGAGTCCCGTAAACCACATATACAAGTGTGTAGCTGGACAGGAGAGGAATCAAGCACCAGAACAAAGCCAATCTACCAGGACCCAGCAGATACACAAACATGCAGTGAGCTGTATTTAAGAGCTGATCCCCATAATAACATCAGCTCAATGTAGAAGCCTCCTGAGATTGCTGCACATCTCTCAATCACACATGCTCACACACACCTCCTCTTCACCTTTTCGCTCTACCTTGCACTTTAGGGTACTCGCAAACACAATATAAAGCACCTGTCTGTCTCCCTGCCAGCAAGTCAAACACACACACTCACACTCACTCTCTCTAGAGACACATCCTCTCAGGCAGTTGGGGAACAAGCCCTGCGATTTGTTGTCTCAGCAGGTGTTGTAGCTTCTATGAAATATTATTTGAAATCTAAAACAAGAGCAACAAACATTACAAAACTTTGAACCGTTATTTTCCTGCCATCACCCTTGAAAGAACAGCTCTAGCATCTCTACCAGTGTTTCATAAGAGCCGCCGTGATGTCTGGAATTAAAATCGCTTTGCTTCTTTGTTTCGTCAGAATATATTCTCTCAAAATGTGTCTGTCATGATGCAAGGTATATATTCACACGTTCATATATTATAAGTCCAAAGAGGCAAGAGACATCAATTAGGGCCTGAATTATTCATGTTTTGAAAGTTAATTATTCAATCGCATGTTCAATTAGCAATGAATCACATCAGATCTAATTAAATATTGAAGGCAGAAGTCTGAGAATGAGGAAATGTAGTGATTCTTAATGATTTAGATTAGGTTTTATATTTAGTACTTGCTTTTTTTCAATTAATTGGCCACTGCTATAGAGAAGCTTCATGGATGCAACACCCAGGTTGTCTCATTTACACCTATATACATACACTATAGACTGAGCTATAAACTGAAATATAAGACATGTATTTTTCTTTCAAAATACCAGCTGAAGCCATTTTCACACTCAGGCCTGAGACGTGCTGTATGCATGTACGTAAATGCAAACACTTCCAGCTATCCAAGTTTGATTTCGTGCATCATTGCCTTTCAAAATGTGTCTGAATGCAATTCTTAAACCAATGCACTGCACTCTCAGCTACAAGACATTCCCTGCTGAAAAAGAAAAAAAGGAGCTGGTCACCAGTATGGGATCCTGTTGTACTAGCGTTCCAGTGAAGCTTCTTGACTAGTCTAACCAGCAAAACATCACCAGAAAAACCAAGCTGCTTGCTTGTCCCAGGGTTCTTCTATTTTTCGCTTTTTTATTATTATTATTTGTTTTATTTTAAATGGAGTTTAGTTTTCCAGAATTTGCTGTCAAAGTGATAGTTCACCCAAAAGTGAAAATTCTGTCATCATTTACTCCTCCTCAAGTTGTCCCAAACCTGTATACATTTCTTTGTTCTGCTGAACACAAAATAAGATATTTGGAAGAATGTTTGTAACCAAGCAGATCTCGTCCCCCATTGACTACCATAGTATTTTTTTTTCCTACTATGGTAGTCAATGGGGGCGAGATCTGCTTGGTTACAAACATTCTTTCAAATATCTTCCTTTGAGGGTGAGTAAATGATGTCAGAATTTTAATTTTTGGGTGAACTATCCCTTTAATGCACTAACTGGTATGGTTTAAAAATGTTTGACCGCAGTCTAGTTAATTGAGTGCTATATCAAGTGCCATTTTCATTATCAGTACAGGCGGGTTGTAAATATTTCAAGTTTTATAATATGCCATATATCATTTAAATTAATTGGTGGTTTTGGGATCCTGAACCTTTTTTGTTTAGTTTCAGTTTTTTGTTGTTGTTGTTGTTGTTAACAATACCAATCTACCAGCTAGTCTAGCACCAAACTAGCATAAACCAGCTTGGACCAGCATGGAACTTCATGGCACTGGTTCAAGCTGTTCTTTTAAGCAGCTTTACTTTATAGCATCTTCTATGGCTAGTTTTCTCTTTCAAGTCAACTTCTGTCATGGTGTGTAGCCACAGTTTGAAGAGGATCTTGCTGAGAAAGTTAGTTTAGAGTTAATTAAATTGTTGACATTTATACAGCCCAGGCTCATTAGAAAAACGTACCTGTGGGAACATTTTTGCAAAACGAAAATGTGTAACGCCATGTACTGTACGTTTCGTGACAGTTTCAATGTGAAATGTCCACTGAGTGGCACTAAAAGCGTGTTCAGTTTTTTTTTTTTTTCTGAAATGTTTTATTACGTTATTTACGTTGGTCTCAGGTTTGAAATGTCCAGTGATTGGTGCTAAGCTTAATGCTCCATTACGTTTTAAAACAATGTATAACTAACACTACACCTAAACCTACCAAATAGTGTTAACAAAAGCAAATGTGACATAAAAAGCATTTGTAATCATGCCATTTCAGCTTGTTTTTGATCTCTCATCTTTGAGCACTTTTATCGTGAGTCATGTTTCACGGGATTCCGCA
The DNA here is from genome assembly GCA_037950665.1 of Hypophthalmichthys nobilis. Lineage (NCBI taxonomy): Eukaryota > Metazoa > Chordata > Actinopteri > Cypriniformes > Xenocyprididae > Hypophthalmichthys > Hypophthalmichthys nobilis. The sequence continues at coordinate 1,412,603 of CM075485.1, forward strand.
TCCTAAGTACACTTCTGTACCAGCTGAACTACCGAGCAAGCTTGTTACATCAGAAAAGCAAAACATATGGAGCTGCCCATCAAACATTTAGCATTTAATGACCGTTGAAAAGACGTCCCTCTTGACACGTAATGTCATAGTTGAAAAATAGTTCCAAAATCAAATTTGAACGTACGTCTTTGATGTTATCTATTTTGGCCAGGGACACGACGTTGCCGTCGGACCAATGTTTGCTGGGTGGTTAAGCGATGCAAAGTCCAAAATGTATTTGTTTACAAATCACGCACTTTCGTAAAAAGTGTTTTGAGATCATAACATAATATTGTGCAAGGAGATGTGAAAACAATTCTTTATTAATCCATAATCTGACCCTGTAATCATAACAGTGTAAGAAGTGCTTGCTGTTTTACTGCCTCTGGTGTTCATTTCTGTTGGAAACTGCAGTGAACGTATAGGTACGTGTTTTGCATTTTGCAAAAATGTTCCCACAGGTTAATTTTTCCATGAGATCAGGTTGCAGCTATACTGATACATGGACAGTAGCACTTCCTGTTTAATAGCACAGAGATTTGAAGGTACCTCCATTGGCCCTTGAGTACTAAGGTTTGTTACCAGCACTGTAATGCAAGAAGCATCTCCTATGCATGTAAAACAGTGTTTGCAGTGCACTGGCCAAGTTTCTTTTGTTATTTCTGGCTTTATGCTTCATTACTTAAGGTGTCTCTCTGTTCTTCTTGCTCTGTCTCTGTAGGTCTCTCTGCATCTGCCTCATTGGTTTCACTCGCCTGGATGATCGCTTCCTACCAGAAGGTTCTGCGCGACTCTCGTGACGATAAACTCCCTATGTCTTACAAGGCTGTGATTGTTCAGATGCTCTGGCATCTCTTCACCATCGGTGCTCGAACCATCGCATTCGCCCTCTTTGCTTCAGTCTTCCAGCTTTACTTTGGGATCTTCATCGTGGCCCATTGGTGCGCCATGACCTTCTGGATCATCCAAGGTGAGACCGACTTCTGTATGTCCAAGTGGGAGGAGATCATCTACAACATGGTGGTGGGCATCATCTACATCTTTTGCTGGTTCAACGTGAAGGAAGGCCGTGCTCGCTTTCGGCTGGGCGTGTACTACTGCGTGACCTTGGTTGAGAACGTCGCACTCACCACCGCTTGGTATATTCACAGGGGACCTCACACTTCGGACTTCTACGCCCTGATCATCGTGTGTGTGGTGGTGTGTAGCTATGCTTTGGGAACGTTCTTTATGTTCGTCTATTATTGCCTACTCCACCCGGACGGACCCATCCTGGGTGCTCAGTGGAGCTGTGTGGAGGAGGGAATGGGGGTAATTGGCCTGGGAGGCGTTGGGGATTTGGGGACACCCTTGCCCCAACCGGACGTGGTTACTAGCCCTCCCAGAACGCTCCAAAGGACTAATGGTGGGGATCGGGAGATTGCGGCTGGGGATAGAGACAGTTGCCTTCCTGTGTTTCAGGTAAGGCCACCTAGTGTTCCCCCAGCTTCTTCTCCACGTCCACCAAGAACTGAAGGTCCCGTTATCCGCATCGACCTGCCAAGAAAAAGGTACCCGGCTTGGGATGCCCACTTTATCGACCGTAGGCTGAGGAAGACCATCCTGGTGCTAGAGAATACGTCTCCCGTGACGCCCCGAATCCAGTACCAGAGCTTCAGCAACCCCAAAGAAGTGACGGAGTACGAGACTACAGTATAGTGTTGTTCATACCTCCACCTTCCACATGACATCTCTATGCAGAGGTGGGACTCAGGAGGCAGATGCCGCCATGAGGTTACGATCCGATCCTTGAGGGTCGGCATGGTGCTACACGGTGGGACCTCAGCATGTTTGGCATCCGGATGCCTGGGAATGCTTGACTGGTCCGAGAGTGCACATCAGGCTGGATGGGAATAACATGGCGCTTACATGACCTGCATGGGAAATGAAACTAGGAAAAGGACTTAGCTTTCTGCCTATGCACTGAACATATGAAAAGAGTTTAACTGACAGTGATGAGAAGACATGGACATTTGTAAAATATAGATAAACTGACCAATCAGTATTCCTCAGGTCCAGCCTGACTGCTGTATTGGTCTAAGTTTAATGTTTCAGTGACCTGAAAACAGTACAAATTGTGTATTATTTGCTTCTGTGAATGGTGAGGTTAGCGAGTTCAATCAATCATCCATTTCCTCAAAAGAGTTCTTCTGTAATAATTGACTCATTTATTTTTTAGATTTATTTTTTATGACTCTGTGGCCATGTCTTTGATATAATTCTTCTAATTGAATATTCATAAATAGATATTATCTTTTGTTATATGTATACAATAGAACGGTGCCAGTGTGTTGGTATGAATGTTTTTTTTGGGGGGGGGGGGTATGTTTGTTTTACTGCTCATGCTGCATTGTTTATCTGTAAAGATGAAGAAAAAATGTCATATAGTAAGACAAAAAGTTGTGATCAAATTGTAGTTGGATAAAAATAATGCTGTAAAAAAAATATTCAGACGACAGCCTCGGAAAAGTAAAAAAACTGAATATGTGCGTTAGAGTGTTTCATGAAAATGGTTTTGGGACATCTGGAACCATCAAACTTGCAAATGTCTAAGTGCTTGTGTTGCATTTCACACAGAGAAAACACAAATGATTGACAGTGAATTCTAATGCTCTCTTTACAGTAACTAAAGCAGCGAGTATCGGTTTGCTCCATCTGCAAGCCTCAAAACCCTTTTACATCTGTATGTGTTCATTTCACTCATTATTTTGTTATTTGGAAGGGGCGGCCATTGCTGTGGTTATGAGGAGTTTAGATTCTGAATTTTTTGTGGTTTGGCAATTGTGATTGCTCTTCTTGGTCATGAAACGCTGCACTTAATGACGACTATTGGGGACAACAATGTGTGTGTGAATGCTTGAGAGAAAGAAAGACTGTTTTTCACCTCGTAAAATGTTAAGACCTCTTTTTAGTTTAACAACTTATCCTACTCAACTCTGTTCCAGGGCTTTTTTGAGTAACGACAATTGTAAAGAAATCAACCCAATTACAAGACCAGCACAAGACATCAGCTGAAGTTTTTCTCTCTCTTTCTCTGTGAGGTCTTTCAAGGTCTTGCTTGCTGCTTTTAAATTCCATTGCCTGGTTAAAAACCAGGCAGAAAAGCCCAGAGACATGGTGGGTAATTGCCAAAGACAGGAATCCTGCTGTCCAGTCTGAAGACGCTGATGGAGAGCAAATGATTCTTGCGGGCTGTAATCACGCTGCCTTATAATGGGATGTTCACACATACCGTGATTTTATTGCAGGAGGTCGTGGAGTAACTGTGTTGTTGTTGTTTGCAATGGCCGTTCCTTCTGCTAGATGCTTTAACCTCATTGGTGGTCTGCACACCTCACTCAAATCTGATCACATTACTGGTAAAATAAGATTCTAATTTCAGAAGAACAGCAGAATCCATTAAAATATTCATAAACAGCTGAAGACCTCTTCCAGAAGCACTTAACTAACTAGCCTCTTAAAAAAGTCAGCCCTTCTTCACTCCATCATTGAACTACTCTGATACTTTGGAAAGTTGGTATAGTGTTTGCCTTTTGATTAATTCCTTCTGCTTGTATTATTCTCACTCTGGGTAAAAGTGTCTGATTAACGAATACATTTAAATGTAAATGTAATTTGACAAGGAATCAGTTTTCCTACAGCTAAAATTAATTCAGGAGTTTGTATAGAAATTGTCACAGTGCATTATGCATCATAAAGTGTCATGAACAGGATGAACAATATGCAATGCATGAATCAAACTCACTCCAAATGCTAACAACTTTTGACAAATTTCAATGCATCATTGTTTAATTATAGCTCTGTATGTGGGCATAAACTAAATCTTAGATCAGCAAAATCGCACCTAACAATAAGTTTCACCTACACTCAACTACAAAATGTCACAGGTGACGGATCACGTCTTGGATCTTGCTGCTCATTTGCGTATTCACACCCATATCACACCACCAACAGTAACTATCATTTGTTACTTTACAGCAATTTTATATACATCATCTGCACAGGATCATGTTATGTTTGAACCAGACAAGACTCATTCAGAATGAATGGAACCGGATCATTGAATCCATGTTTTAAAGGTGCATTAGGCGATTTCTGAGAAACACTGTTGATATTTGAAATCAGCCCAAACAAACACACCCCTCAATTCATTGCTTCACCCCCAAAATGCATGAACACACAATGCTAGAGTGGATGTCTCTATCATAGCTGAAACTAAGCAAATAATGCTTTATAAAAAATAAAGCAAAGATGATGAACGAACAACAAGGAAGAATAAAAAATGAACATACAGTACACGAGTATATACAAACAAAAGTTTGTTGTTAATCACCAGCTGCACAGCAGCTCTGACACTCAAAACTGTCCTGTTATTATAACTAACATTACAACAACAGCATGTCTTTAGTGAAGCCAGCAGGGGTGGTGAGGTGTTAGCAGGGGGCCAGCAGGGGGTGCTCACCTGTGGTCTTTGTGGGTCCTAACGCCCCAGTATAGTGATGGGGACACTTTACTTTCAAAATGCACCGTCCTTTGGATGAGACGTTAAACCGAGGTCCTGACACTCTGTGGCCATTACAAATCCCAGGATGTCCTTCGAAAAATAGTAGGGGTATAACCCTGGCATCCTGGCCTAATTTGCCCATTGGCCTTTGTCCATCATCATGGCCTCCTAATCATCCCCATCCCCGATCAGGCATGACATTATGACCACTGACAGGTGAAGTGAATAACACTGATCATCTCTTCATCATAGCACCTGTTAGAGTGTGGGATATATTAGCAGAGGTGTAAAGAGCACCTGAAAACCATACTTGAGTAAAAGTACAGATACCTTACAGCAGAAATTACTCCATTAAAAGTTACAAGTCACCAATTCCATTACGACTTGAGTAAAAGTCTTAGAGTATCTGATTTTACAAGTACTTATATTTTACTCATACTGAATGTCAGCTCAAAGATGCACTAGTCCTCGACACCTGAGAGACATGCCTGTGAAAATAAGAAACAATTGATTTGTAAGATGAGAAGTCATGTTTATTTTCTATAATAAATCAAGGTTGACAGCCTCTTAAACGTCTACAAACTCTCAAGTCTCATTTAAGCTCAAGTGCACAAAAGGTCATTAGTAAACCAATATCCTTCAAAAAGGTCTTGTCAATATAGCGGATACATAAAATAATGTTAAGTAAAATTAAACAGTCAAAGTCTACTTGCACTGGATGTGCTGGTTTCGGTCTCATCATCGGCTGCAGTCATGACTTTATCTCATAAATCAATCACCTGTGATTCAGCAGCTACCTGCTAATGCACTCACATTCACGCAAAATAGCCTTGCTGACAAGTTTCGATGAGTAAAGGCAAAACACACAAGATATAGTACCTATAATGACCTTAGATGGCGATATCACTTCTTTATAGCAGAAATATACCACTGTAGAAAAAGTTAGGTGCCATGTAAAATGTAATGTGTAATTGCATTACTCATCACAAATGTATTGGAGTAAAAAGTACATTTACTTGTTAAATGTAAAAGTTGCTAATATCTTCAATACTCGGTACAACTACAACGTAGCCAAAAAGATACTTAAGTACAGTAACTAATTACATTTACTCAATTACTTTACACCTCTGTATATTAGGCAGCAAATAAACATTTCATCCTCAAAGTTGATGTGTTAGGAGAAGGAAAAATGGGCGAGCATAAGGATTTGAGTGAGTTTGATAAGGGCCAAATTGTGATGGCTAGACGACTGGGTCAGAGCATCTCCAAAACTGCAGCTCTTGTGTGGTGTTCCCGGTCTGCAGTGGTCAGTATCTATCAAAAGTGCTCCAAGGAAGGAACAGTGGTGAACCGGCGACAGGGTCATGGGCGGCCGAGACTCAATGATGGCTGGCCCGTGTGGTCCGATCCAGCAGATGAGCTACTGTAGCTCAAATTGCTCAAGAAGTTAATGCTGGTTCTGATAGACAGTGCATCACCACCGCCGAAAGAGCCAACAGTGGACACGTGAGCATCAGAACTGGACCACGGAGCAATGGAAGAAGGTGGTCTGGTCTGATGAATCACATTTTCTTTTACATCACGTGGATGGCTGGGTGCGTGTGCGTCGCTTACCTGGGGAACACATGGCACCAGGATGCACTATGGGAAGAAGGCAAGCCGGTGGAGGCAGTGTGATGCTTTGGGAAACCTTGGGTCCTGCCATCCATGTGGATGTTACTTTGACACGTACCACCTACCTAAGCATTGCTGCAGATTATGTACACCCTTTCATGTAAACGGTATTCCCTGGTGGCAGTGGCCTCTTTCAGCAGGATAATGCTCCTGCCACAAAGCAAAAATGGTTCAGGAATGGTTCGAGGAGCACAACAACGAGTTTGAGGTGTTGACTTGGCCTCCAAATTCCCCAGATCTCAATCCAATGGAGCATCTGTGGGATGTGCTGAACAAACAAGTCCGATCCATGGAGGCTCCACCTCGCAACTTACAGGACTTAAAGGATCTGCTGCTAACATCTTGGTGTCAAATACCACAGCACACCTTCAGGGGTCTAGTGGAGTCCATGCTTCGACAGGTCAGGGCTGTTTTGGCAGCAAAAGGGGGACCAACACAATATTAGGAAGGTGGTCATAATGTTATGCCTGATCGGTGTATACAGTGCATCCGGAAAGTATTCACAGCGCTTCACTTTTTCCACATTTTGTTATGTTACAGCCTTATTCCAAAAGGGATAAAATTCATTATTTTCCTCAGAATTCTACAAACAATACCCCATAATGACAACATGAAAGAAGTTTGTTTGAAATCTTTGCAAATTTATTAAAAATAAAAAAAGAAAAAAATCACATGTACAAAAGTATTCACAGCCTTTGCCATGACACTCAATATTTTTCAGCGGCAGGAACTGGGAGACTAGTCAGGATCGAGGGAAAGATGAATTCAGTAATGTACAGAGACATCTTTGATGAAAATCTACTCCAGAGCACTCTGGACCTCAGACTGGGGCGAAGGTTCATCTTCCAACAGGACAACACAGCCAAGATAACAAAGGAGTGGCTACGGGACAACTCTGTGAATGTCCTTGAGGAGACCAGCCAGAGCCCAGACTTGAACCCGATTGAACATCTCTGGAGAGATCTGAAAATGGCTGTGCACCGACGCTCCCCATCCAACCTGATGGAGCTTGAGAGGTCCTGCAAAGAAGAATGGGAGAAACTGCCCAAAAACAGGTGTGCCAAGCTTGCAGCATCATACTCAAAAAGACTTGAGGCTGTAATTGGTGCCAAAGGTGCTTCAACTAAGTATTGAGCAAAGGCTGTGAATACTTATGCACATGTGATTTTTTTCATTTTTTATTTTTAATAAATTTGCAAAGATTTCAAACAAACTTCTTTCATGTTGTCATTACGGGGTATTGTTTGTAGAATTTTGAGGAAAATAATTTCATCCCTTTTGGAATAAGACTGTAACATAACAAAATGTGGAAAAAGTGAAGCGCTGTGAATACTTTCCGGATGCACTGTATATTGATTGGCTTCATCACTCCGTCTCCTCTCCACCAATAAGCTGGTGTGTGATGGGCGTTCTGGAGCAATATGGCTGCTGTCACATCATCCAGGTGGATACAGCACATTGGTTGAGGAGATTCCCCCCTTCCATATGTAAAGTGCTTTGAGTGCAGAGAAAAGTGCTACATAAATGTAACAAATTAATTATTAACAAATTATTATTATTGGTTCTGTGAAACAATGCAAAACCAATGTTACTAATGTATGGAGCAGAAACAACACAACTTCGACATCAGGCCTTCCCGCTTAGGTCTCTCCAGTACTGGAAAACTTTTCTAATATTAAAGCTCTTGCCTGATCATAGCCCTTCTTTTTCCAGTGATATTCATGTGACCTTTTCTCTTTTGTAATGTCTCTCCGCCATTTCTCTTTCTACAGTCTTGAATGTCATGAATGTTTACGCCCTCTACTGCTGATTGGCTACAAGTGTGTTGTGTTGCTTGGTCTGATCCACTTTCAACAGCGTTTCTCAGAAATTGCTTACTGCACTTTTAATGACTCACAGTTGTCCAATTTCGAAGGAGTTCACTGCAAATTATGAACAGGTTGAACTAAATTAATCGGCCTAAGAGAAATCGGACACTGCTATCATTCTGCAATCTGCTATCATATCATTCTGAGTTCCTTTCAGTTTGAAACAATGAGTGATATGGTTTGACAAAATGTAGGAGTTAAGTCAGAAACAAATATGCTTTAATGGAATGGTGAAAATACTTAATTACTGTACATACAGAAGATAAAATGTTTGTACAGTAACGAAGTAGGCTGGTGAGTACATGTCTCTCCTATCATTCTACATCATTTCACGTGTAAAATGTAGGCTATGGTATGTGACATATGACAAACATAAACAATCCGGTGACAGAAAGAGAGCGTGAGACACATCAAGATGACTTGCATCCTTTCACAGGTTGCTGTGGTAACTGCAGGATCATTAAGCAAGGCTGCAGGTATATGTGCTGTGTGTGTGTGAGTGTGTTTATGGTCTGAGAGCTTTTCAGTGTGGCCCCTCTCCTGAAAACTGACCCACCATTAGCTCTCCTCCTCCTCCACTCATACCCTTAAGGGGGTCAACAACGTCCTCTTCTACTGTAACAAGCACACACACACAGAGAACACACACAGTGAGGCTCTCCAGGTCAACAGTACACTCTACAAGAGAAACCCTTCAGGTTCTACATGTACAGTACATGCAATGCAGTATGCATGAAATAGCATTTGCAATCATTTTTATTTCAGTAATATGATGTAATTTTTGAAGTGAATGAGGATATTCCACTGGCGGGACTTGAATATAGGATTTGAGTTCCAAACCTGAATGTGTGTTTCAGTGTAAAACACTTTTTTGGGGGCTTTCTAACTAGAGCATGAAGGTCAAATTCAACCTCAAGCATCAAATCCCGGGCTAACTCTCCTGTTTTTTTAAGTGTATTTTTCTTTAATTGTTATGTTAACTACTGTTAAATTTCAGGGTTAACTATTGGCAAGATTTTAGTCAGGCTGCATTATCTATACAGGAGCCTAAAACAATGGCTAAATAGTTATTTAACGAACAATATTTTCTCCATCTGCACAGCCTGGGTCACATCAGCTGCAAAGTCTTGTCCTTCACAATAAGACCAAGAATGAATATAAAGAAAGTACATTTTTATTGCACAATGACTTTAAAGTACACTGCTTACTCCTCAGTGTCCCCTATGGCCCAGATCATCTGCTATTGATTTCCAGGGTCTGTTTGGCTGTTTCACTGTCCCAGTATGACATTGGGTTTATGTGATCTGTTCCTCCTTAAACTGAGGTACCAATACATTCCCCTGGGCTGTTTAACAATCCAGATCAATCCAAGCACAAAATGCACATTTCTGCATGACTTTAAGAATAATTTAACTTGTCCTCATGATAAAGTTTCATTAGATTCCTCTATATCATATGGCGTACTGAAAACTGCACTGTTGCACATAGTACAATCAAATAGGCAACTCGCTCAATTTGACAAGGGTAAACAGGCAAAAAAAAAAATGCCAATACTAATTTAACTGTACGACACTCTTCCTCTATAGAGTATACAGGATATAACACAGGTTTTTATACAGTTCAAGGCAATGGGTGAGCATGCCGTCTCTCTGTAGGTGATTAGCTTTCTTACAGTGTTGCCTCACATTAAAGTGCCACTCCCCATTGAAGCACAAGTGCTGGCCCACATTGCCTCCCAGTGGATGCTTTGAGTAACTGCGAGTAACATTGACATGGCCGAGGTGTAGTGAGTAAGGTCAAATTCGAACACCTGAGAACTGTGTTGGTGGTTTTTTTTAAGCACTCTGGGAATGTAGTGAAATGTTGTAATTTCTTCGATCTTTTAGATGCCACAGATATGATCATCCTCATGTTAGGGACCGCCGTCCTAAAATTTATAAGGCATCTATCTTTTATAAACACTGAAAAATTTATATTATAACTTAAATTAGTTTTTATTGTTACATATATATATATATATATATATATATATATTCTGCTCACAATTGTACTGTACTGTTATATATATTATTTATTTATTTTATTTTAATCACATTTTTAGAATCACATTTTTATTTTTTTAATCTAATTTCATCTGTTTAAAAGATTCATAACTAAATTATTTTTATGTATTATGTATTATTTTAGTTCATGTATTTATTTAATTGAATTTATTTATTTACTTATTTATTTGTTTTTGTTTTTTACAGTTTTTTTCTAGACTTTTCCAGAGACCCCCTGTCACTCCCTTAATAAAACCTGCTCTAAATGACAGTGTATAAAAGCATGTGCTTTATTTTAAGGGGAATATATGTTAGAATTTTCATGTATTAATAGCTTTTTGTTGCCAATGTGTGGACAGCTTCCCTGATTTTCTAGGTTATCTATGAAAGCCTGAACACTGATTTTTACGTGAAGGACTCGGGATGTTTTCGCCGGGAAAATCAAAAGAATGTGATGTTTACTCGCACTCCCGCGATCCTCTCTTCCATTCTGTTCTGTACTGTAATGTCAATGTGTCATGCAAAGAAAATGGATTAATTCAAACTATAGTCTCACATCTATATAGTCTAGAGTATTAAATATACTTTAATCAAACATGATGTCGACGCAGAGCTCCCAAAACATATGATCAGATCGCTATGATCAGATGCTTTCTTAACTGCTGCGTTCTCACCACTGTCATTTTGTTGTGTGTTTATTTTGTTATTAAGACAAAAGCATGCAGCACTAAACATCACTCTCAGCAGTATGGACGGCGTCAGGATATTCGTTAAAAATATAAATCGCTACAAAGGTATTACCAGCTTCTTTTTAGTTAAGGTAAGAATTAAAAACAACTTCTCCATGAGTATATCGGGGCCTTGAATCACATTGGCCCTGTCCCAAATGGCACCCTAAACACTTGCGGTCTTCCTATGAGTCCACACTTTCGTGACGTAACGCTGCTTTGACTGTCGGGAAGAAGTTTGCTGCGGAGCTCGCTTCAGTGCGGACTCGGCAAAAGTGCGCATCGAGGGTGCATATTGACCGCAAAGGGGCGCTCGCGAGCACCCTTCTGAAACCTAAAATGACAAATGGTACACCCTACGCCGGTCTCATGGACTTAACGGACAAGCCACAAGGCAGCCATCTTAAGTCCACAAGACTGAAAGTGCATATGAAGTGTGCCATTTGGGACAGGGCCGTTCAGTCTCTTGTAAGTTATGTGTGCACGAGTGCATGCAATCAGTTGCTGGCTGCAGTTCACTTAAAGACCACCGGTGTCACTAATAACAAGTGTTTCTGAATTCTAGCCCCTTTAAAGTTAGTGATGATAGAAACAAAGCTTTTCGAAACTTTGAATCACTTGAACCAATTGCTTCACAAAATGATTCACTGTTTTGAAGTGCACAAAACACCACTCACTGGGGACGCCTGCTGGTTAGAACAGTGTAAATGCAGCCAAAACATGCATAAAAACCAACTGCAAATGTTTTATTGAAGGTGTAATATATTAAATGCAATTAACAAATCATGTAATACCATTAAATATGAAATTTCTTTATAATATGTGTTATTTTATTAAATTTTAGGGCTTGTTTTGTGTTTTATTTGAGAGCTTGGTTAATCAGACCATTAAGAGGCTTTAAACTACAACTTTTCCTTTTCATTATACAAATGTGTCATTAAATGTCCACAAATTTAAAAAGGATCTGAGATCAGGTGAAATATATAGACACTTGTTCATTAATTCACAGAGATCATCGCCCCCTAGTGGCGAACAATTGAAATTTCTAAACATTTTGAAACAGTTATGATTGTAACAAAGCACTCCGAATCGCACTCCAAATCACTGGTTCGAATCAAATGATTCGCAATAAAGGTTTCGAAGCTTCATGAAGCGTGTTTCGAAAGTGCCCATCACTATTTAAAGTAATGTTCCAACTCAATAGTATCTGTGATATGCTATCAGTTAGCTAGTACATAATTTCTACTATTCCCTTAATTTATACAAACAAATGAAAACTGTGTTTATAGTAATCATACACTTACAGTCTGTGAGTCAAGGAAGTCTGTAGCAAGGCTGTTTTGAAAGTCTTGAGGGGTCATCATGCCACAAGAAATCTGTCTTTGATTCCATTTATTAGAGTTAATTTGCTAAACTTGCCACTTTTGCTTGAAGTTTGCTGTCATCGCAGAGCTGTAGGTTACTTGTTTTACAGTTTGCAACCATTTTCCTCACAGTGTTTTGTTGTCATCTCAGTGCTGTTGCTTGTTTACAATTTACAGCCATTTGCTGTTGTCTCAGCACTGTTGATGGGCTACTTGTTTGATAAAATCGAAATCATTTGCTACTCACAACCATTTACTTGCCACTCATTTGTGACTCACAACTGTTTGCTGTTTCGTTCATTAAATTTGGATAATTGTGTGATTGAACTCTTTATGCTGTTCAGAGTCTTGTGATAAATTGAACCCAGTCATAGTAAAGTTATTCAGAAACAAGCCACTTTTTGATATTTTAGCCAAACATATATTACATAATGCTACTCAAGTATTCAAGCATTGTTTTGGGTGACACTGAAGTACATCCACACTGCTGACATATTCACCTGTTGTAGCTTATCCATGTTGTGTGCACAAAATAATGTCAGTCAATACATGTCATGACATCAGAGAAGCGCTAATTAAATATGACCCTTCAAAACCAGTGAAAACATTCACTGATGCTCCAGAAGGAAACACGGGGGGTCGGGGGGTGAAAACTTTTGAACAGGATGAAGAGGTCCAAATTTTTCTTATTTCGCTTGAATATCATTTTTTTTTTCATTTAGTACTGTCCTTCGGAAGCAACAGAAGATACTTGCATGTTTCCTGGAAGACAAATTAAATACAATTTACCTTGATCTTCAAATTCCAAATGTTTTCACCCCCCATCTATTAATGCATCATGTTTCCTTCTGGAGCATCAGTGAATGTTTGAACCTTTTTAAAAGTTGTGTTTGAGTCCCTCAGTTGTCCTCAGTGTGAAAAGATGGATCTCAAAATCATTCAGTCACTGTTGTAAAGGGTTCAAATATGGAAAAGATGCTGGAAAACTGAAGAATCTGCAGGACCTGGAGATTTTTTCTGAAGAACAGAGCTCAGTTTAACTGCTCAGAACAAACAAGAGACTCATGAACAACCATCACACAACAAAAAAACAGTCGTAGATCATCCAGGTAACCACACAGTATTAAGAATCAATGGTTCACATACTTATGAATGGGGTTATTTTAATAAATTCAGCTATTTTTTTTTTTTTTTGTCTTGTGGATTATATATAAACATCTTTTATGTAAAATATCTTACTCAGGTCAGTACTAAATAAAAAATAACATGCATTTTGTATTATCTCCCTTATTTTGTTAAAATTTTGCACATTTTCACAGATTCTGCAAGTGGTTCACATACTTTTTCTTGCAACTGTATATAAATCACACGGTATTAAAGAGACAGCTCGCACAATGGGTCCAAGTAAAGTCGTTTACAAATGTGTCCGCTGCAGCTCGGTATACGCAACAACTGAAAATATTAGAAGACATGTTTGTCGTAAGAGTTTTATAGTAAAAATATAGCATATTCAAAAAGAACACAAAGAATGGTCTTCTCAGCTGCCATAGTTGCAAATCTTTTGCTCATATGAACAGGGTGTTCAACGCATCACCATTTCCGTTTAAAAACGTTTTGTCGTGGCTGAACACAGCCCAGCTGTTTTGGCCAAATATTTTCAGTTGCTGAAATGTTGGAGCATCACTAGTTTGCTGTCTTTTGCTACTTGCAGCCGTTTGTTGTTATCTCAAGTCTGTTGCTCATTTGTTTCTTAACACTGTAGCAGCGAAAACATCATGGTTAAAGTCCCCCAAAATCCACTGGCTATTTTAAAAAGGGGGCGGAGCTGTTCAATATGTCCCGCCCTGTCTTCCTGTTTTAGTTGAAATTACATCAACACATTGAATAATGCTGCGCATTTCAAGACAATTCAGTGGGCTTTTAACTACAAGGGTCAGAGAGAGGGTGAAAAATTGTTATGAACCAAAATATGACTCTTTCAGCACGAAAAAACCCTATTACTATTTTGTGGAACTTATAATTAAATTAATAATAATTAAATGCAATGAAAAGGTAAATAAATAAATGCAAAACAACCCATTTAATCACTTCACCTCTGTCTTCAATGAGCTGAAACTTGTATGAAAATTGAAAGTAGTATTTTAATAATTGCCAGAAGTACTTTGGGGTTTAATGAAGATTTGTTTTGCTTCATGAATCTGTGGTTTATGTACTGTAAGTGTCTAATGTGTGTGAAGATTTTAGACAGACATTCTGCACAGTGCCTACCCATTAGTTCCACTGGTCCACTTATTTTAGTAGTGTGTGTGTGTGTGTGTGTGTGTGTGTGTGTGTGTGTGTGTGTGTGTGTTTGCTTGCAACACCATTTTGTGTACTGTATGAGTTTGTGCTATCAGTACTTTGAGAGTGGAGGTGCTGGGGATTTTAGATCAGACTCTGGTGGAGTTTCCTGTCCAGCAGGAAGTGTGTTTCCTGCACAGTCCTGCCTGGCTCCAGAGGGCTGAGAGGAGATTGGGCCTGTCCTAAACAGAGACACACACAAACACACACTCTTCCACACAGCTAGCCATCGGGCTGATCAATATGGACTATGAGCCCAAGCGAGCCAAGAAGGTAAGTCATTCTGTCACTTTATACATGGAAACTATACATTTAGGAATATTTCAAAGATGTTTGTTTGTTTGTTTGTTTGTTGTCAAATGTGGCGTAACCTGATCATGTGACAACTTATGTTTACATTTACATATACTGTATGTGTGTGTATTGTGTATCACATGATATGCCAAAATTCCTGTGCGGGTGATAACTTTGTGCCAATGATGCTGTTTGCTAAATGTGACAACTCATTTAAAAATTGCATTTTCTTTATGCATTAAAATAGGCCTATGATTTGTTGATTACACTTTGTTGAAAATTCTTGAGAATTTTACACAATGCTTTACATTTACGTAGTAAATTTTTAGACACTTATCAAAAGTAACAGCGCATTTATTGCAGGGACAATCAGATCGTTCCTTCGCTTCTCCATCACTAATCTTTATCTGCTGTCACACAAGTGTTTTCATATTCATGTACACAAATTAATTTATATATATATATATATATACTGAGTTTTTTATCAAATAAGTCTCTAATGACCACCAAAGCTGCAGTATACAGTAAATACAGTAATAATGTTGCATTTTAAAAGTTTAGAAAAGTTAGAAGAAATATATTAAGTGTATTTTATTCCTGTGTTCAAAGCTGAATTTTCAGCATCATTACTCCAGTCTTCAGTGTCACATGATCTTTCAGAAATCATTCTAATATGCTGATTTGCACCTCAAGAAACATTTCTTATTATTATCTATGTTGAAAAAAGTTGTGCTGCTTAATATTTTATTGGAAACCATCATATTTCAAGGTTCTTCAAAAGAACAGTATTAATTTGAAATGTATATATATTTTTTTGTAACAATGCCTTCATTGTTACTTTCAATCAATTTAATGTGTCCTTGCAGAATAAAAGTATTAATTTCTTTAAAAAAAGAAAAATCTTACTCTGTCACACACATACATAAAGTCAGTATTTACATTTTATTAAATTTTTATCTTTCATTGTTTTATATGTGATGCATAGTCTGGCAGTGTTCATTTTTTAAAGTACTGAAATTCCTCCAAAATATTTAAAAATACATATATTGACTGTGTTCCATTTTAAGTAGAAAAAAACAGTACAAACATTTATTTATTTACAGAAAAATGGTCTCACAATGTGTACCAGAGAGGGTTCAGTTACCCTATATGGCAATGTGCCGGGTATCAGTTCTTCTGAGACTGTGTTTCCAGAGATTGCAGTGCTGAGCCACGTCTCAGTTCAAAGCGTCGTCTCAGAGGACTGGAGCTCGCTGGCCGCAGGACAATCTTAAACAGACACTCAATGGATTTCCCACACAGATAACTGCCCATTTGCCACAGCATCAGTGCCATCCTGCGCTGATCACATCAGGGAAAAAATAGTTTTTAGGATTTTGAAACATTTAAATCAAAGATACATTGTAGTGTGAAATGAATAACAAATATTAAAGCTTCTGCTCTATTTCTGGGTCACTAATTAAACTGCAAATCCTCTAAGCCATGGGACACAGTATAAGAAGGCCAATTAAAGCTTCATATTATCTTCAAAGAGTTCTCTTATTATGTATTTCTGTGAAAAAAACATTGTAGCTGAAGATAGTAATAGAGTTGTGTTTAAGTTTAATGATGAAGTCATGTGACATAGTTTATTATTTTGTACCGCCTTCTCTTGAATTGAAAGCGTTTTGACTAACACATGGCAGTCAGGATGATTAATAAGCCCCATTAGATCACATCTGATGTGAACACACACATCGTCGTCACCAGCAGGATGTGACTGATTTACAGCTTTACACATCCCTTACATATTTCACACTTTTCCTCACGTATACATACATATATATCAGCAGGTTGTCAGTAGGGCATGTTGTCTCTAATCTTTCTTGCATATCTAACAGCTGTCTCGCTGATGATGTCACAGTTGGAGCAGCAGGCTGATGTGTGTGTTACATCATCATAAAGCAGATTTAAACAGGCTTTCACAAACTGACGTCAAGCAAGTGAACTTAAATTACACAACAGTGAAGACTTTTGGAATATGTGACAATATGTGAAGACATATTCTGGATAATTTCAGATCCTGATACTAACACAAAAATCATATTACTTTAATAGTGCAATATACTGACTTTAGTATTTTGAATAGAATATACTGAGTTTTTTTTTTTTTTTTGCTTGTGCCTGTGAGTAAAGGATATAATGGAACTCATGACTATATTTCTTTAAATTTCAGCTTTATATTTCACATTTTCTATTTTCCCTCATAATTGCATCTTTTAGCTCTCATTGTCACTTTATATCTTGCTTTCCCCTATGCGAATTCTTCTCTCAGGGATTTGTGTCTCCGATAAAGCGTCTGGTGTTCCCTAAATCTAGCCGACGACAGGCGGACAAAGGCAGCGTGTACCGCAGACCCCTTCACACGGTCCCCCTCTATCCACCAGATTACCTCATCCACCCAGAGAGACTCATCTATGATTATGTGGAGAAGGAAGTCAAGGTTAGTCTGAAAATGCAAACATATCAAAAGGAACACATTCACATTTGACTTTTGTGAATGTTTGTAATTGTTACCAACAGTTCCTGGGACACCTGACATGGGTGTCATGTTCCCTGAACCCATCGAGCAGAGACGAGCTGCTCCAGCTTCTGGACACAGCCAGGGTGAGAGCAATTCCTCAAACCAGAGTCATTGTAATGTTGAATTTAGATTCAGAAGAAGGCTTAAAGGATAGTTTTCAGCAAATTATGCATTCTGTCTCTGTCTTTCCATCCATAGAAGCTGAGGGTTTTGCCTCTGAAGACTAGTGCGGAACAGGACTCTATTCTCAGTCTGTCTGCTCGCTGTCTGCTGCTTACCTGGAGAGACAATGAAAAACTGCTGCTGAGAATCCCCACACATGAAATCGCTGCCGCCTCCTACCTGCGGGATGATGCACTGCACCTACTGGTGCTCAAAACTGGTCAGTCAGTTGTACATGCATAAGATATCTGAGTTTACCCTGGCTACTGTTTATTCTATTTTGGTAAATAGCTGTAATAAATTTGATTACTGTAAAACAATAAATTAATGCACAAAATTGTATATATCCATGTTTCCTTTAGTAGAGTGGATTGTCACAACAGCAATGTTTTTATTTAATTTGACATTCATTTACACATTTTAAGGATTAATTGCATATTTCCTATTTACCTTTATTTATTTATTTGTAGCAGATAAATATGGGAGTGTAATATCAAAGTCTGAGACACAAAACAAAGTTTGAGATATTGGCGCTAGCAACGAAAAGGTCATGGGTTCGATTCCCATGAAAAGCATGGAATTATAAAATCTATACCGTGAATGTAAGTCACTTTGGAAAAAAGCATCTGTCAAATGCATAAATGTAGTGAGACTGTTAAAGGATTAGTTCACTTTAAAATGAAAATTACCCCAAGCTTTACTCACCCTCAAGCCATCCTAAGTGTATATGACTTTTTTTCTTTCTGATGAACATAATATGAGTTAATATGAATAAATATCCTGACCCATCCAAGCTCTATAATGGCAGTGAACAGGACCAATGAGTATAAAGCTGTAGAAAGTGCATCCATCCAAAGCAAGACATACTCCACATGGCTCCAGGGGGTTAATAAAGGCCTTCTGAAGCGAAGCGATGCATTTGTGTAAGAAAAATATCCAAATTTAACAAGTTAGAAAGTAAAATATAAGGCCTTTATTAACCCCCACGGAGCCGTGTGGAGTACATTTATGATGGATGGATGCACTTTCTTCAGCTTCATACTCGTTGGTCCCGTTCACTGCCATTATAAAGCTTGGATGCGTTAGGATATTTATTTTTATATTACTCAGATTGTGTTAAAGTCATATACACCTAGGATGGCTTGAGGGTGAGTAAAGCTTGGGTTAATTTTCATTTTAAAGTGAACTAATCCTTTAAGGTCCTGGTTGAGTAGAAATAAAGCATTGACAATATATCTGTGAAGGTGTCTGTTAGTTTTGGTTTAAATTTCCAAAGTAAGCTTTTGAAATAAATAATATCCAGGACGGGAGGGATCTTCAATAATGTATTTGTCTTCTCAGGTCTGAATGTGGACACTGTACTAGCCGTTAACAGTCTGGAGAACAGGCCCACTGGTTTGGAAAGCCGCAGACAAACTATAAGCAACACAGACCCCAGGCCTGCAGGGGGCACCATGGAGCGCCGCCACACCATCTGTGGTGTGGACTGGAAGCTCTCTTCCCGCCATGAGCCCAAACAGGGCAGCGTGGGTGGAGGAGGTGGGACTGGGGGTGGAGGGGGCGGCAGTGATGGTGGCAGCCTGGAACGGAAACGCGTAAGCGGGAGTTGGGAGCGTAGGCAGAACCGGAAGCCGTGCGGAGGTAGCTGGGAGAAACGGCCAACGAGTGGCAGCTGGGACCGGAGGCCTGTAGGGGGCAGCTGGGAGCGTCGGGGAGGTGGAGTGGTGGTAGGAGGTAGCTGGGAGAAAAGGCATGGCCCTGGAGCTAAACCAGGTGGAAGCTGGGAACGGAAACACCCGCCAGGTGGGAGCTGGGAACGCAGGCAGGCTTGCACGGGAAGCTGGGAGAGGGGAAAGTCCTATGGTAGCTGGGAGAGGAGGAACCATAATCCTCTGGAGCCCATGCCATGCCCTGATGCCTACTGTAACCTCATCATACTGGCTGTGGAAAACAGGGTGAGGTTAATGAACCATTCAGATGGGTGTATGGATTGTTAAGCAATAAATGTGGTTGGATTAATAAACAATGGATGTGCATTGATAAATGCTTTAAAAACCCATTAATATGGATGGATGGATGGATGGATGGAATGAGTTCATATGTAGTGGGTGGGTGGGTGGGTGGATAGATGGAGGACAGGGTTAAGTGATGGATGGATGGATGGATGGATGGTGAATAAGTTCATATGTAGTGGATGGATGGAGGAAAGGGTTAATAAGGGATGGATGGATGGATGGATGGATGGATGGTGAATAAGTTCATATGGAGTGGGTGGGTGGATGGAGGACAGGGTTAATAAGTGGTGAATGGATGGATGGACAGTGGATGTAAGGGTTAAGGGTTAATAATGGATGGATGAAAGATGAATGAATGGAATGGGTTCATATGTAGTGGGTTGGTGGATGGAGGACAGGGTTAAGTGATGGATGGTGAATAAGTTCATATATAGTGGGTGGGTGGGTGGATGGAGGAAAGGGTTAAGTGATGGATGGATGGATGGATGGATGGTGAATAAGTTCATATGTAGTGGGTGGGTGGATGGATGGAGGAAAGGGTTAATAAGGGATGGATGGATGGATGGACGGACAATGGATGAAAGGGTTAAAATGTGATGGATGGATGGATGGATGGACAGTGGATGAAAGGGTTAATAATGCATGGATGGATGAAAAGGTTAAAAAGTAATGGATGGATGGGTTAATAAGTGAGGGATGGGTTAAAAAGCCATTAATGTGGATGGATGAGTGGATGGATGGATGGATGGATGGACAGCATTTATTGTGGAAGGATGGATGGATGGACAGTGGATGAAAGGGTTAATAATGGATGGATGGATGGATGGATGAAAAGGTTAAAAAGTGATGGATGGATGGATGGGTTAATAAGTGAGGGATGGGTTAAAGAGCCATTAATGTGGATGGATGGATGGATGGATGGATGGATAGACAGCATTTATTGTGGATGGATGGTTGGATAAGCAATGATGGATGAATGGATGGACAACACAAGCTTTCAAACCTTATTATTGTGGCATTTGGATGAATGCATTATTGCTTCTGTATATTTTTAAGATGATTATGAAGAAAGACTTTATCAGTGGGTGTCAGCATCAAGAATATGAGCTGTAGCTGTGCTCCTGCAGTGACCGTGCTGACGAGATGAGTTGTGTCAGCTGTGATGTAAACAGCGCGCTCAGAGTAGACTCCCCTGTGATGTAATGCCCAGGCTTATGTAACGACATGCTGTGTCAGTGATCTGTGCGCCTCTGTGTGTGCCTGCGGACATTAATATGGATGGGATTGTGATGACCCACATTACCGTCTGGCTGCTTTTGTGGGTGTGCAATATATGTGTCTGTGTGAGACAGAATAGCAGAAATGGAAAGCATGTAAAAATTGTATGAGGCTGGATCCCTGCTTAGCTCTAGAAAACTGATTTTCTCTTTCTTTCCTTATATTGATCATACACACAGGATGCTGCAGAGGAGTACTGCGCCCTCATCTGTCAAATGTTTCAGATCATCTATGGACATCAGACCATCGAATGTGTCGACAGGGCGGGATATCACTACACCATGCCGGACCGCTATTGGCTGCAGAGGAGTGAGTGACAAGCCAGTTAGTAACTAACCTTTACATGTCCTTGAAACAGTGGTTCCCTACTGATGGGTTGCAACACAAAAATAGACAACAGGTCTGTTCTGATCTGGTCACAGCAAGCGGAAAAAACGATGGCTAAATACAAATGATAAAATACAACTAACTATTATCATGTATAATTATGAGAGCATCATATTGACTTAAGGAATAGAAAATTATTCTCATATTAATCATTATATTACATTGCAGATTGATTTTGTGGACATTTTGTTCACTTTTTTTATAATAAACTATTTTGGCAGTGAGCAGATGTCCAATGTACAATCTGAATCAGGTGTTTTTAGCCTTTCATCAGTACTAGGGCACAGGCCCCTCATCAAAAAATATGCCCATTTTTTATTTTTTCCCCCCATGTGAAAATCAAATTTTTAATGTTGTTTATGTGTCTGTGTGGTGTTTTTAATATGCTTTAAGACAAACCATGTGCAGATTCATAAGTCAACACCATTGCTGAGTAATTTCTCTTTAAAACTGCAGTGATCTAAAGAAAGTTTCAAACCCATGGTTTGAAATCGCTGGTGTCTGTGACATCACAAACTACCTTGTAACCAATCACATCAACATGCCGGTGGGCTTTAGCATATCATTAACTGTCCTCAAGAGAAGGTTATCCCCATATATTTTTCTCTTCATATGAAAAATCGGGTAGATTTAGCAATATAGCAGGAGTATGATGTATATTACAATGTTATGATGAACTATATGCTTTTGTCCACTGACGGTGTTCAAAGCGTTTCTAAGGAGATTAATTTTTAGAAGGCAGCTGATTGTTTGTGTAACACATTATTAGCTGTTTGATAACGTAGTCAAGCAAAAGGCTAATCATATTAATTACCGTTATGTTTCCGATGTGAAAAAAAACGATACCATTGTGCAGCGTTTACCTCAGTAAGTTGACCGAGTGGATCTCTGAGCTCGTGCGAGTGAGTGGAGGCGGGGCTAATTAGCATATTCATAGATCTGCTTATACTAAATTAAGCAAGGGTGTAGAGTTACTTTCAAGCTATTTTATGAAGAATTTTTTTTCATTGGAAAAAACATTTAAATATGTCATTTTGGTGATCAAAGATGAGTTTTAAGAGATAAAATCATTGACTACAGGGGGACTTTAAATACTTTTTTGGACATAAATAGATATAGTATAGAGCAGTATAGAGTTGTTCATAAGCTACATGCAGTAAAGAGCTGCTTTGTTGTTGACTAGCAATAGAAGACAATTTGCAAGTGTATTGTAGGTAAATATCCACCTCATAGTGTTCTTTTTGTTTTCTGACTTAAAAAATATTTCATTACTATTTTGATGTGAAAAACCACTGCAAATGATTCAGTGTGTGAGTGAATGAATCAAACAGAATTGCAAACAATTTCAGACCTTTTGGCAAACCTGTTTGACCAATTGGATCAAATGATTCATTTGCAGAAAAAATTATTCTCAGGTCAGTATAATGCAATCTTCATTGACACATAAGTATTTATTAGTAATATTTCACTGGGGCACAGCAGTATTACACTGGGGCTCATGCCGCAGTAAAAAAGGGTCTAGCAACTCTCTGAATTAAACCAGTTGTGAACCACTGATCTAAACCAAGTGTTTTCAAACTTTTTGATTCCAAGGACCCCTAAATATGATGATCCTTGTGAGGTCTTTAAATATAAAGACACATTTATAGTGCACAAGAAAAACAGAATTGTGAGATATAAACTCGCAACTGCAAGTTATAAACTCTGAATGTTCACAATTCTGAGAAAAAAAAAGTAAAAATTGTGAAATATAAACTGGTAATTGCGAGACAAAAAAACCCTCAGAACTGTGAGATTAAAAGTAGCAATTACCTTTTAAAGGTGCAATGTGCAAATTTTGAGAGAGCAGAGAGTAGCCTGTGTGAAGCAATGAGGTTTCTTCTTACTTCTTGCAAAGAACAGCCTCTGCTTCTAATAAACCAGACGACTACTACTGCTGCTGCTACTCCTTCGTGCGTATTCAAAGTTGTGACGATGCGAGCTGCCTCTAAAAACATGAATGATTTAGAAGAACAACATAGTGATGAAATGCGCTCTGTAGAGTGTGACATGGAGGGGGACCCGCGGTGTATGAGATAGAAATGGCTCATTCTAAGGTAATAAAAACATAACGGTTCATTATGTAAGGTGTTTATGCACCACTGAAAACATAGTTATGTGTAATATATTGCATTTCTATTAATAGATCCTCCCAAATTTTACACATTGCACCTTTAATGTTTTATTCCGTAGCTGAAACAAGCTTTTATATATGTCTACACTATACACTTACCAATAAAATGTTTTACAGTGTAGTTTCAGTTGCCATTTAAAAAGCACAAATTTATAACATGTCTATTTTCTCCCTCCCATCAATACTTGTCCAAGGTGACAGCTGCCTTACTGACATGACATATGGCTATGACACAGACTTCAGCTGCTGCAGTTCATAGTGAGTGTCTGTTTGTGCATTATTACAAAATCTGTTTTTATTAATTATCATTACATTCTTGCCCTCTTTTGAGTTGTACATTTTGATTTTAATATTAAAAATTAAAAATTGCTTTTAAGCTCTGTCACATCTGATTTTATGAATGGCGTGCATGTGTGTTATCTCTTCTCACAGTGATGGTTCACAGGAAGCATTTGATCCGTATTATAGTGAGAACTACAGCGAGAGCTCATCTCTCTCCTGCCACGACTCACGTCGAAGCCTGGCCTCCACACACAGCGACTCTGAGCCCTGTAATGCCAGTCTGCAGGAGTACATGATCATTGTAAGATGCTTACACACATAAAATGATGTAATTCAAGGGACAGTTCTACTAAAAAAAATGTATTCAGCCCCACAAATCCATTTGAGTGTCACGCTGTCTACAGGAGAAATCATCATAAAATTAGTCCATATAACATTTGCCCATTTCAAGTGTCTTTTGAAGCTTTTGTGTGAAGAACAGACTGAAATTTAAGCCTAAAATTTAAGTAGCACTTCACAAATAATCAAGTTATTATTATTATCATTCATGTTTATGTTAATAACTTTTGAACTGTAAGGTCTAGAAACGAAATGTTTACCTCTTATTCCTTGGCTCAAGATGATTCGATGTCATTGTCATTTTCTGTCATGAAAATTTTTCCGCCATTTTAAATTTTCTCCTCCTAGGCCATTGCTCCGATTTTAACGAAAATTCAGACCATGCCGACAAAAAGTTTTGGAATTCAAGTTGATTCGTTAAACCACTCTCAAACAATGTGCCAACAAATTTTACGTAAATAGACGTAAGGCTTTATCTCCTCAACGCTTTATTACAAGCATGACCTGAGGCTACATGTTGCATTTTGGTCCGGAGATACAAAAAATATTTTTGCTTATAACTCCTCAACAGTTTGCCCAAAAATCACAGATTAGATTCAGGACGACATGCCGAGTCGAATGATATCCAATTTTTCCATATCAGCCATTTTGGCCGTCAGCCATTTTGAATTTTGTGCTAAAATGCTGTATTTCATGAACGCATTCGCGTATCGTTGCGAAACTCTGTATGGGTCATCAGCACGATGCCCTGAAGGAGCCTGAGAAATCTATTTTAATAATCTAACTGTAATCTAATTTGAAATGCTAAAAATATAAAATCAAAATGTAAAGTTAAACAGGTAAGGTTAGGAAAGGTTTACTGGTATGGGTAGGTTTAAGGGATGGGTCAACAGTGTAATTACAGATGTAATTACATAAATTAATTACAGCTGTAATTTCATTCAGGTATGGACACAACAAGTGCACTGTATTAATGATTAATTTATATGTTAGTACATAGTAGTTAAAGACTTGGTTTCACAGACAGGGTTTAGATTAAGCCAGGATTAGGCCTTAGTTAAATTAGGACATTACTGGTGTGCATTTTGAGAAAAAAACAATGGCAGTGACATATTTTAAGTTATAAAACGGTTAGTTCCTGTCCTTGATTCTGATTGGTCAATAGCTGTGTTTTATTCACGATAAATCACGGCTATGACTGCTTCACCCGACGGTTTTGTGTATCACTACACAACAGCCTTAGCAACCACTCTTAGCAACGTGAACTGTTTGTTCTCAATTGATATTGTTCATTGAAGCTTGCTGTATTATGTAGAAGAGTATTGTGAGAAAGAGATCAAGTGAGCGAGTTTATTACCTGCATTCAGATTCAGCATTTTCCTTCAGGTTCATAATAAAAAATCCATTTGAATGTCCGATGTATTATCTTGTCCTTTTAACAGTTAAGGGGTTTTCCCGTGACTGACAGTCGCTAGTCAAAGCATTTGTCAGTTGCGTCTTGTTCCGTGTTCACAACAATTCAGTCTTTTCAATGTAAAAGTCTTCGCTACTGACTGACACACTCATAAAGACAGTCTTTGCCGGCATCTAATGGTGTAATAATGTAACTTCTGTTGCTGTTCACGGTCAGGGACTATTTTTTCCGGCGGAAGGAAGGCTTTTAGTAAGACTTTACTTCATGAAAGTTGCATTGTTACATATTTTTGGCTTTAATATTTGTATTGTGTGGTTTTATAAAAGCAATAAGGTACTCGAGGCTAGTGCTGTATCATGAATAAGTCACGGCTGAAGGGGTTACTCTGCTTTACGTCGTGCCTAACAACGCCCTTCAGCCGTGACTTATTCACGATACAGCACAGCCTCGAGTACCTTATTGCTTACATATGTCCGTGCAAATAGCTTTCAGTTAAAACAGCTCAATACTCCTAGACTAGTCTGAAAACAAGGGGTGAACAATTTCTTTCCCTGCAGTTATCCTTTATATTTGTGTCTCTTTATAGTTCTGTTGTATTGTTTTCTACCCTGTTCTCATTGGTTAGTTGAGGAGTAAGCTGACGCCTCAGGAGATTCAGCAGTTTGCTCTGTTCCTGAGAGAATACAGACTCGGTGCTCCGATAGAGCAGTTCTGCACTGACCTGCTGCAGCTCTACGGAGACTCACGCAAGTTCCTGCTGCTTGGTGAGAAACACACAACACACAACACCGAATACAAAATTCTCTCTGTCTGCCTTTCTCTTTCTTTGCCTCTTTTGAACAATTTGAAAATCTGTTTAAATTCTCAAGGGGCTTGTTTGTACGACAGGTTTCATTTCATGCTGAAGTCTGTAAATGATCCTCTCTTTATACAAGTCATATTTCAAAAGTCACAATTTATTGGATTTAGCATTGTATTCAGGGTCTGTGTAATTGCTGTCTATCATTAGCTCATTAGAGGGATTAGAGTAACATTAAGACTAATGAATATTCATGAGCACCTGGCTTTCACTGGAGCAGTCATGGTGCGACAGCCTTTCCAACAACATCTCACTTTAACAGCGTGACAGAATTACAAAACTCACTAAAACAACACCAGTCGCTGTGGGATAGAAACATGATACACACTATAAATAGCTCTATGACCATGATTCACAACTATAAATAAGAGCGAACCCAAATAGATCTGTATATAATACATATTTAGAAAATGAGTCATTAAATAATTAAATTGGATTGTACTGATTCCCATTGCGACACAAATTTGTCCAAGTTGATTAAAAGACCTTATGGATAAAGGATAAAGTAACAACTGTGGACAACAGAGACACAATTACATAACATTCACTGAGCCACTTATACCTCATCTAACCTGACACTCAAGCAAAAGGCTGAGTCAGCTTAATACTGGTCTGAATGAGTGTGAGACTGTCTGCGCTTTGACTGCAATCACCATTCAGTATTGTTAGTGTGAATTTTTAGCATAGTTGCAGTGCTGAAAATAGATAATTAATCACAAACATTTCTAAATGCAGCCGCATTCTCACAGGAAAAAGCTGGAATTAATAGGTCTAGAGTTCTCATAAAGTCAAGCGGATTTGTGTGTGTGTGATTTGGACTGATTTATTGTTGTATTGCCATTGCATTTGTTGTTTTGCTAAAACTTATGGGTAAGCAGGGGTAATCGCATTATGTGGTAAATTATGAAATGTTTAAATAAAAAAAAATAATAATGATTTAAGTAATGACAAATTCTAAAAATATTTGTATATTATTTAAAAAAAAATATGCACACTACTGTTCATAAGTCTCTTATGCTCTTATTGATCAAAATTACAGTAACACAATAATATTGTGAAAAATATTACAATTTAAAATAACTGTTTTCTTTTTTAATGAATGTTAAAATGTAATTTATTCATGTGATGTCAACGCTGAATTTCCCAGTCTTCAGTGTCACATGATTCTTCAGAAATCATTCTAAAATGCTGATTTGTGCCTCAAAAAAACATTTTTTTTATTTTTTTATTACTATTAATAATGTTGAAAACAGTTTGAAAACTGCTTAATAATTTTGTGGAAACTGTCATTTTTTAAGGATTCTTTGATTAACAGAAAGTTCAAAAGAACAACATTTATTAAAAACAGAATTTTTTATTGCCACTTTTGATCAGTTTAATGCATCCTGGCTGATTAAAAGTATTCATTATTTTTTTTCCAAATCTTACTGACCCCAAATGTTTGAAAAGATTTTTTATATAAAAATATTTAAAAAAAAAAAAAAAAAAAAAAAAAAAAAAACATTTTTATAATGTATTTATTGTAATTTTTCAAAGTGTTAACAGTCAACATTTTATAACACAAGTATTCTCACTTATAATCCAACAAATTCCTGCTCTCTAAAAATACAGGACTATGGTGCTTTCTCACGTATTTCCTCTCCCATGTGACCAGGCATGAGGCCCTTCATTCCAGATAAGGATGTAGGAGTGTTCGAGACGTTTCTGGAAGACATTGGGATCCGAGAGGGTGGGATTTTGACGGACAGTTTTGGCCGGATCAAGCGGAGCATGAGCAGCACATCGGCCACAGCAGTCCGTGGCTATGACGGCTGGACCCTCCCTTCCGGTTCCCAGGACTTTAACCGCAGAATTGATGACATCACACACAACATTGAGGCTTTGGGCTTTGAGGAGGGGAATGGAGACATAGAAGAGGAGGACTATTACCTGTGAAACATACAGAAAGAACTGAGAGAAATTTCAAATAGTTAAACATTTACAGTATATGTGCACTTTATTTGCCCACTAAGTTGCTGTTCATGAAAAATGTCTTTACATCAGATTTGCAAATTATTTGGATGCAAGTTTGGTTATGTTCTGCGTGAATGATTTACAAAAAGAGCTTCAGTGCAGTGAGGAAATGCCACAAAAGAACATTAAAAATGACACATAATTTGGAGAAAAGGTCACTTAGACATAAAAGAAGAAAATTAGAATAATATTATAATGATGAAGAGTTTGTTTCCACTCAGTGTACGGCACACAGTAATC
The DNA here is from genome assembly GCA_037950665.1 of Hypophthalmichthys nobilis. NCBI lineage: Eukaryota > Metazoa > Chordata > Actinopteri > Cypriniformes > Xenocyprididae > Hypophthalmichthys > Hypophthalmichthys nobilis. The sequence goes on from CM075485.1 coordinate 1,441,211, forward strand.
TGCTGGAGCCGGAGGGTCATTGACTATGGCTGCTGTCTGCAGGGAGAATAACTCAGTCTTGACAATCTTTCCAGTGACACCGTCACCTTGCCACAATCTGATGCCCTTCCCCTCGCTGCCCTTTTATCTATGCCAACCACAGACGGTTGATAGGCACTGCGCCCAGCATTGGGGGTTATCAGAATGGCACATACATCTGTCAGGCTAAACGTTTGTTATGTAATGGAACCGGGCAGAAGAACAGAGCCAGACAGGGTTTAGATTAAAGTTAAACCTCTTCTCACACCCAAATAATCTTAGTACTCAAACCAGCGGGGGACAACTGGGAACATTTGTCCCAGGCCCTGTGACAAGGGGTCAACTGAGATCCTCTGTGGAATAGCCTATCATTGAGTCAGAGGATGGAGGGCCCTTACATTATTATTAAATTATTTAGACTTTCACTGACAGCCTTGACTCAAAAAAAGGGCTGATTTGGAGACTTGCACTGTTATAATTATGTGATATATACTTAAAATGTTCATTGAAAAGACACATTAAAGGGTTAGTTAACCCAAAAATGAAAATTATGTCATTAATTACTCACTGTCATGTCGTTCTACACCCGTGAGACCTTCGTTCATCTTCAGAACAGAAATTAAGATATTTTTGATGAAATCCAAGAGGTACACGTCTCCTCAATTGACAGCAATTTAACCACCACTTTCAAGGTCCAGAAAGGTACTAAAGACCATTAGAACAGTCCATGTGACTGCAGTGGTTCAACCTCAATTTTTTGAAGTGACGAGAATACTTTTTGTGCGAAAAACAAAACAAACATAACGGTTTTATTCAACAATATCTTCTCTTCTGTTTACATTCAGCGCTTCCAGGTTCTACATCAGAACGCAGACACAGTATTGGCAAAAAGTACTCTACAAAAAGTACTCTCGTCACTTCATAACATTAAGTTTGAACCACTGCAGTCATGTCGACTCAGTGGCCTAGCAAGTCAGCCCCGGGCCCATATACAAACATTTTTTTTACGGGCCCCCCCTTGGTTGGGGGTGGAGGGGATGTGCGTCTTATGCCAATGAGTCAGGACTTTAATATGAATAAGATATTATCACTAACATGCAGACAAAAATGACAACAACAGCACTACAGATATGCGCTCCTCCATCATTTTGACTTTGCATTGCGGATCTATTTCAAAAATGTTGAAAAATGGCTTTTTAACAGTCTACGTTTGAATTTGACCGATTCGATTCTGGCTTTGGAATTTCAGAAAGATCATAGCATCGTTTCAGATGCGATGAGTCTGAAAGATTATTCCAGTTATGAATTAATTATTCTGTCACAGACTTTTTTAATGCACGTTTTATTCCTAATAAATTTAAGTTTCTTCTCTAAATATTTTTCCATCACATTTTATGTGCATTTTATTTCATTGAATAAAGAGCATCCACCCCAGTGAGTACGAGTTACATTTATTCACATCTTATGCAGTATCTTAAAACGTGCTGATGTGGTCGTTTTTTCAGAAAACCAATATGACTGTACTACTTACATTACTGCATGCATATGTTTCAGAAACCCACTTTAAAAATGACAGAAAAGCGAATACCGCTCAAATACAATAGATCATTGCTAAGACATTGACCATTTTATGGTCCATTTATTCAGATTCTTAATGATTTTCAGCACATTTAACAGAGATAGGCTACAGCAAGTTATTGGCAACATTATTTCTATTATACTTCATTTTTCTGAACATATGTACATGGGTTCTGTCTCGCGCACAGACACACTTGTGAGCCTTTGAAAGTATTTGGCTGCAGAAAGACGCATTCGGCGTGTTCACTGCGCACATCTAGTGGACTTTTGTTTTCAAGCGCTCAATTCACTCTTGCATGGGCTGTTGTACAGTACACACACTGTCTGTGCCATCACAAAAATTGGGCTGCACGTGAATAGGAAGTGCGGACGTCCGCGAACCCTCCTAATGACGAACATTTTGCGACGCGGACGCCTCGAAGTATACTTTGGGGTTAAGTCCATAATAGCGGGCCCCCAAACCGCCAGGGCCCATATGCACATGCATACCTTGCATGCCCAGACGCTACGCCACTGCGTCGACTGTTTTAACGATGTCTTTAGTACCTTTCTGGACCTTGAAAGTGGTGGTTAAATTGCTGTCAATGGAGGAGTCACAACAATAATTTTTGTTCCGAAGATGAACTAAGTGTGTGGAACGATGCAAATGAGACTATTTTCAGTCAGCTTTAGATATAGATCTTTGCTATTTAATCCATGAAATCTGAATATATAAAATTAACATAATAAACCAGGCCAGCAGAAACTGCATCAGTCCTTCATTTTCTCTCTCTCTTCCTCACAGAGCGCGCCTGATGCTTTATTTTAGACACTTTATGACTCATCAGCCAATCAAATTCACGCATGATCTATTTATTTACTAAAATCCTGTACTCTAGGCCAATCAGATAAGAGCAGGCGTGTCCGGATGAGTCGCGCCGGGGTAGAAACAGTATTGAGCATCAGCAGACGGTTTACTTGAGAATGGCGGCTGCTGCTTGCAGTCCGCAGAGTGCACTGAACCCCTGCACTGGCAAACTGCACAGAGAGCATCTGCGGAAAAGTAAAGATTCGCGGAGGAGACAAGCTGCGCTTTTATTTCTCACTAATATATCCCTAGACGGACGGCCTGTGCGGAACAATGCCAGCGCAACGGGCCCCGGTGATGCCGAGTTTCAGTGCGCTGACATCGGCGCGACTGTGGGTGAACTGTCCGCTGCGGCAAGTACCGATGGGACCTTCTCCAGCCTCTCTGTCCCCAGACTCGGGCTGCTCAGTGTCCCGCCCATCCTGGTTCTGCCGTCGGATTCTGAGTTCAGTAACGTCGGGAGCACCGAGGTGTTCCTGGAGAGGGAAAGAGGCTCGTTCTGCTCGCAGAGTAATCTCCTGTCCCCGTGCAGTCTACAGCCAACTCCGCTCGGAGCGCGGAAGTCTCCGACGCTGCTGTCGGTGCAGAGCTGCGGCTCCTCGCTGGACTCTCGACCGCGGTGGGTTCAGCACAGGTTTCTGAAGGGGGGTTTCACTTTAGAGGCAGTGCGCTCGAGGTTAATGCATTCTGGTAGTTTACATGAACTTCTGAGAGAGAAAGTCCACTTGGTTGTGTCTCAAAATATAGCGAGCTGCCTACCTAGATAGCATATTTGGGCATCCTCTGTCATTTAAACTGTCATGGCAAGGAACTAAGATGATAAATTAACTTAATATTTTAATTTTTATTATTCGACTTTTATCTAAAAGCTAATCATGCTTACATGTTTGTTTGTTTTTCTCAGACATGCTGGACCCATAGTATTTTTTTCTAAATTATTAATATTAAATATTAGTATTAAAATAGATATTTTGTTTTAAGTTTTGTGGTCCAGCACTATAATATTTTGTCAAAAAGTAAGGGGAAAATTGGTTCTGCCTAGCAGATATTTAAAAAAGAGACATAATTAGTATTAAAAGCAATAGGTTGATGCATTACTTAACATTAATTATAATTGCAGAAATAGTGTTATGACTGATGTATGATTAATATACAGATCCAATACTATAAATTCTTCATTATAACATGAAACAATGGAAATGTCTAAGGTGGAACTAATATTTCACTTACACAAAACTATATTTTAATATGGCTTTTATGCATAACACATCACTTTCATTTACTGATTACTTTGTGACACTCTTGTGATTCAAAGAAATTTTAAAACATTACGTGATCACACTTTACATTAGTATTCTTTTTACTTACTACGTAGTACTGAGTAATGCTGATGAATATAAAATTAATGTTTTTTTTTTTTTTGTTAAATGTGACTGCATTAACATGGACACATGATGTAAGGTGTTAGTCATTGCTCTGACCAGTTTTAATAAGCATGTTTTGTAACAGATTTGACCCAACCTACATATTTAGAGGGAGAGGCACCATTCAGGCTAATGATATGAGTTGGAAATATTTATATGAGAGGTGACTTAATGTTGCCAACCTCATCATTCACTTCATTTTTTTTTATTATTATTATTATTATTTACTAGAAATTTCACAAAACTGTTTACAGAGAATAATGTAAAGCAAACGGTATATTATGCGATTGTATATACGGTTGGAGAACTTCACTTCTCAGTCAACTTCAAAATCCCTTCCTCGTGTGATTTTGAGTGAGTCATGTACAGTATATCTGCCCAAACAGAGTGTAATTTGTTTGTGCTTTAAATATAAACCCCTATTTACAGTGTATGAACCGTCTGCGGTTACATACTCTCTAGTTAGCTGGTTTGAAACACACCTTCCAATTTTCTTCCAAAATCCTTTCCAAATATTACTTTTACCATTATTTTAAGAGTTCTTTTGAAAAAATATTTATGAATTTTCAAGTTTCAGACTGAACTACTGATAGAACGAGACTGAAATGCCAAGCCACCACCATAGATTTTATCTGCTTGACTTTTAAATGTTGTTCCAGTATGTGAAAAAGACTGTTTTCATCCTCACTAGTGCACTCATTGACCAAGTGAACAAGCCCCTTTCAGACTGAACAAGCCCCTTTCTGGAATCCAGATGACTGAATAAACGTTGCCAAAAATGACCATTTGTGCATGAAGTTTTCAGCTTGGTTGGTTTATCTCTCCAGATGAGGAAGTGAAAAGGCTTGTTATACACTCAGTGAGAGAATGGCGTTTATGTTTAGCTCTTAATCTCAGTATAGTCCATTGAGCAATAGGAGGTCTTCATTTCTTTGACTGTACCTCCTCCCCCCAACCCTCTTCCCCCTTTTACTTTAAAAAGGGTGCGGCTGTGCCATGTAGATTCAAACCAGACTGACAGTTATGGCAGACATTTGCTTTACTTTATCAGTTGGAGCTTTGAGGTCAATCCGTGCTGCATATAAGGGTGGTGGTGTTCTTCCAGCGCTGCACGCTGCTTTGTGCACACAGTACCTGCAGAGATTAAAGCTTAAGACATTCTGTCATATTCTCAACCCTTCAAAGGGTCTCTGCATGCCTGAGGGAAAGAACTGTCTCCACACTGGAGAACAAGGCAGGGCTATGTACCATGAACTTGCTTAATTCAAATGTTAAGGTTTCTTAAAATAGTTCCAGAAGATGCATCCAGCACACATTTAAATGGACCTTTCCTTGCTTAAAAAACACCTTTCAGGGTAAATTATATTTGTGGAGATTGTGAAGTGTTCATAACTGTTCTTATCATGGCCATTGGTTCAAAAGTCAAATGCAGTGAGAGATGTGACATTCACAATAAAGACATAAAGATAGTCCAACAAGTAGGAGCTTGTTGACCACGCTTGCCAAATTCTCAGCCTCGTGCATTGTCAGAATGCTTTGAGGCTTTAAACTGTTTATGTAGCTGCTCAAAACAAAATTTTTTGAGTTTGCATGAAGGATGTTTTCATTTTTAGCATTTGGCTTTGGGTTCTGGGTTCGTGTTTTCGTGTTTGAACATGATTCCCCTGTAGTAAAATGTTCTCACATCGAGCTCTACTAGACATGCTTTTTTCTCTGATGAACAGATCATGTTTGACGAAGACAATCTTTAGGGTTAGTCAATTAGGCTACTCAAACTTTTGTCGTTCCAAACCCATAAGACATTCGTTCATCTTCAAAAAACACAAAGATATTTTTAATGAAACCTGAGAGATTTCAGACCCTCCATTGAACGTCCATTCCACCAAAACTATGATGCTTCAAAAAGTTTAAAAATACATTGCAAACATCCACCAAGCAAGCTTCCATTTACCATATTTGATGTGCTCTATTTATGTGTGTGTTGATCAAAGTTTATATGTAAATAAAGCCCTAATTAAATTCATTCATCATATAAAGCAATCAAGTCTCTACCAAAGACTTTCATTAAACCGCTAGATTCATATGGATTACTTTCACAATCCCTTTATCAACTTTTTGAAACGTCAAAGTTTTAGTGGAATGGATGGAAAGAAATCTCTCAGGTTTCACTGAAAATTAGGGCTGTAAATTTAATTATGGTAAAAAAAAAACGCCCCCAGACCCTGTAGTTCATCTGACATTTCATACAAATGATTGATGACGGATATGATGCAGAATAACTGCACGATTAAGCCTATAGAATGCAGTCAGAAAGTCCCTAAAATTTAAGATATGGAGGCAAAAATGCCCGTTTGAGTTTTTGTCTCATATTTAGATCATATGAGTTAAGCAATATCACACGAGTAACGAGTGCAATATTACACGAGTGCTGTTTTTGTCCCATAGCCCATATAACGAGTGCAAATGCAATACTGATTTTATACATCAGCAGTTCAGCAAATAGTAAGTTAATATTGTGTTATTTTAGACACAATATTGTCTATTTTGTTCAATTTTGCCAATGTAAATATAAAGACAAGACGGCAAAAATGCACCAAGCACTAGGAAAATACAAGTATGGGGTCAGGACTCTGTATCAGCAGAGTATTATATGACTCGGATTGGGGGCATAGAAAACTTGATCGGGACGGCCCCAATCAGTTCTGCTACTAGTTGACACATTGAGTCTATGATGATTATTACTTGTGGATCACATGACTTCAGCCACTGTTGTTCTGTACATGCCAGGAGTAGAAATCTCTGTGTGATGTCAGTTATGTGGAGTAATCTGTAATGGCCAAATAAATTTGTAATTATGTGAATTTCAGTGAAAATAAGATGAAACCGTAGCCTAAATCAACATCACCTGACAATGGAAACTATTGCTTCTCTCTGTTCTTGCAAGTCCTTACATGTGATTTAAGAACCGGACTAGTAATGAGTGTATCCGTGTTTGCGGACTAACCTTGGGCTTGGCTTATTCTCTTATGTCAATAGCACCCTTAGCATAATCGGAATTTGAAGCTGAGATACTCCAGAAAAACACTCTTCAAAATGAAGGATGCTAATAGTGTCACTTGGCTGTCCTCCACCTTTGCTATATTAGATATGTATGGGATGTCCTTCAACGCATCATTTTTTCATTTTGAACTTTCCGGATTACAAACCGCCACCAAAATGACAAATACAAAGTTCTGTCATGAAACTCTAGATGGCGCAGGCTAATAACTCAATCTGCTGGTAATCACATCTTTATCTATAGGACACAGCTGTATCAGTAGCCAATGAGCTTGTGTGCTTAAACTTCAAATACTTGGGTAGCATTTGCCTTAGCAGTGCAGCGCGCTTTCAGAAAGTTTAGTTACAATCATTGTTGACAACCGATGCGTTGATTGACATTCCACACATACACCTCAAAACATTAGATTCTTCCGCTCTGAGGAGCCATGCCGATGCACAACCCACGTAAAGAAGATAACTCCGCAAATAACTGCAATTTCAGGGTTCAAACAGAGATGGCGACAAAGACTTACAGACTGCAGCTTTAAAGTCCCCGTGAACCGGAAGTTGCAAACGACTTTTCTCCAGCGTTGTGATGTATTTCCAAGTGAAACGGAATATTGAATAGAGGGCAGGGTTTTACTTTAGCGCTCCTCCTCTCTATCTCTCGCTCACTGCAGACTAACGGCTGGAGGAGTGGTTCAAGCGTTTTCAACCCAAACCGTCAAACTGACGTCATTAGAGAAGAAACGCCAATTCCAGACCGGAAGTAACTTTTCAGATTTTGATACACGACAAACTATTTTTTTCTGTGTATTAACTTGCACAGTTTAATTGTTCACCACAAGACTAGTAATATGTGCTAACAAAGTAAATAGGGTCAATTTTGATTTCATGACGACTTTAAAATAACTATTTTCTATTTGAAGATGTATTTTAAAAAGTAATTTATTCCTGTGATCAAACCTGAAATTTCAGCATCATTACTCCAGTCTTGAGTGTCACACGATCCTTCAGAAATCATTCTAATATGATGATCTGCTGCTCAAGAAACATTTCTTATTATTATCAATGTTGAAAACAGTTGTGCTGCTTAAAATGTTTGTGGAAACCGTGATTCAGGATTCTTTGATTACTGACTCAATTTTTGAATGATAGTGTACATTAATCATATATTTATACTGTATGTATTATCCAAAACAACACGTTTTAAAAACAAATGCTACCAAACTCAAATATGGCCTCACTCATAAACTGTGTTGTAACCAATGTAACACCTTCAACACACAAGCCCACTGATTGAGGCCTGACATTTCACCCACTCATTTCTCTGAGGCACTTCCTCTTCAGCCATGTGCTTCGACATTTTGCACCAGTGCTGGTGATCTAGCCTAGTCTTTCATCCCTGTGTGCTATTGGAACACTGAAAGCATGGAATCAAGCCATATGTTCTCTTAGCGCTTTAATACTGTGCATGTCCAGTTCTGGCAGGATTACGCCAGGGTATTTATTCAAAGCCTTGTGACGTGACTGTGGCCTGACTGCATCCAGTCCGCCAGGAACAGTTATTGATCCCCTGGAATGAGGGGCAGGGATCTACTGGACCTGAGATAATGAGATATATAACACACATGTGGTATATAAGAGAGAGAATCAGTGGTACATATAGGAAGAGAGGGTTAACATTCCCTCTGCCTCTTGAGTTGAACTTGAGTTATAGAAATGTAAATTCTTTCTTAACTGTTTGTTTATCTTTGCCAGCCTGGTGTATGAGATTCCTTAGGCTGAAGAGAGTCATCCTCTCTTATGCATTTTGCCCTTGAAGCTGTTTCACAATTGTTACTGTTTTAAAAGTTTTTATATGAAAGAACTTTAGGTAACACTTTATTTTAGGTCCCTTTAAACTAGTTGCTTATTAGCATGTATATCACTAGAATACTGGCTGTTTATTAATAATTATTAAGCACATATTAATGCCTTATTCTGCATGACCTTATTCTACATTCTTAATCCTACCCAATACCTAAACTAAACAACTACCTTACTAACTATTAAAAAGCAGTAAATTAGGAGCTTATTGAGGCAAAAGTTGTAGTTAATAGTGAATACATGTTCCCTATATTAAAGTGTTACCGAACTTTAAAAAGTAATATCTTGCCTCATCAAAAAAAAAAAATTCAAAGTTTGAAGAATTAGTTTAAAGCTGCAATATTTAAGATTTTTGCAGTAAAATATCCAAAAACCACTAGGCCAGTGTTATATATTTTGTTCACTTGAGTACTTACAATATCCCAAATGTTTCCAACTATTTGTAAATCGTGAGAAAATTGGAATTTTAACCAAGGCTCCGGGACGTGTGAGGAGTCGCCTGTCAATTGCGTCATACCCGCGTTACCCTCGGTTTCCGCTTTTATTTTGTAGAAACCATGGAAACACCAAAGACGCTTTAATATATTACATGTTTTAATAGACAAGGGAACAACTGTTTGGTTACATTTATAGACAGAAAATGAATTATTGTTATACAGATCAACACGTTTAGTCTTATTGTTTGATATCTAGTATTCTTGATTTTCTGAGCGTACCATGCTTTTACCATGCCTCAGAGAAAAACACTATTTTGTCAAGTAGCTAATACAGCATTTTCTCCATCATACAATATGTTTTAAAATTAATTGCATGCCATTTATCAACACAGCCCATCCAGCATTTATTATTATATTCTAAAACTTTTAACTGTTAAAAGGACAAGATAATACATCGAACACTTAAACAGATTTTATATTATGAACATAGGACTGACCTGAAGGAAAATGCTGAATCTGAACGCAGGTAATACACTCGCTCACTCGATCTCTCTCACAATACAATGGAAATTCTCACAAGACTTAATAGTAAATTATATGTAGGGATTAGGGTTGTCACGGTACTAAAATTTCAGTAGTCTGTAACCAATACCAGTAACATTTTGCGGTTCTCTAAACCATAATTTAGTTTAAAATGTTAAAGCAAATATAGTTTTAGTTTTAAGCTAAAATAAATGGTAAAAACCTGATGTAGTTTTACCATAAATTTTCTCAACATGAAAATAGCCACATAAGCTGGCATGGTGTTAAATAAACAGGAAAGGATTCACAAATGTGGGGCTCACGTTGAACAAAACAAAACCTTGTGAGTTTCCAGTGGTGTTTCGGATTCTGACTAACTTACTGACTAGCACCTCTGATAGGCCGTTGTGTTCATGCGCTCAACAGATATGATTGTGATTGGCTACAATGCTCAACACCTGTAAAAACACACTGTAAATAGAAACCTTTGATGCTCAGACAAACACGAACAAGAGCATTGAAAGCAGCGTCTATCAGCAGGTACCGAATGGTACTTGGTACTACTATTTTTTTAAGTACCGAATGTTTTTTTTTTTTTTTTAATTTTTTTTTTTTAACTACCGATATATTTGTGCCATATCAGCCAATACTACAGATTTTTCTCTTTCTTTTCATTTATTATATTGGTCAATATTCTATATTTAATTGTGCATGCTAATTTAACCCATTTTTACATTTAGATTTCTTAATGCCATCATCTAATATTCACTTAAAGTTAATCTTTAAAACCACTATTCATTTAATAATGTAATTTCAGCTCCTCGAAATGAATATCCATTTTCAATACTGTGCATAATAATGTTGTGATGCTTAAATTGACATTGGTGTTTTAGTTTAATGATTTAATGATTTTATTTATTGTTTTTAATTTATTTAGATGAAATTGTATAACATTTTCAGCCATAATGTGAAAATGATTTTTAGCTTAGAATTCCAGAATTTTATTATCAGTGCATTAGTAAATATGTAATGTAAATGTATTTGTTTTTAAAGAAATACATTTTTTGTTTTAAAATGGCATCATTGATACACATAGTGAAAAGACCCGACTAATTAATAATGAAATTTGTTGTTCCAATGAAAGCTGTCTTGGATGGTTCATCCAAACATATCCATCTTTCACTGGGCATGCTGCCCACTCTGATTGTGTCTGTGATTTAATGTGACCTCTGCTGTCCTGCCTCACCAAGCTTATGTCTTAGTTTCCCTTCCATCCCATTTTCTGGTTTTGAGTTGTATGCAAATGGATAGAGGATTTACTAGGAAATCAAGAGAGAGACAAAAAAAAAAAGATATGTCGGGATCAAGTGAGTGACAGATGGGCTGAGAGAGAATGAGGTTTACGCAATGCTGGCAGCTGCTTCAGAGTTCATCACGTTTTTCATTCTGCGATAAAGAAAAGGGTTGTAAGTCATTTGTGTTCGGTCACAGTCTTCAGCTTTTCTTTGCTCTCTTCTTCACACTTGCCTGCACGCAGGTGCGGTTCCTCGCCCTGGGTTATGATAACAGTAATTTGGATTCTGAGGGAGGGTGTATCACCACACAAATGGCGGAGCAGATGGAGAGTGCGAATAGGGGGAGCTGTTTGTGTTTGATTGCACACTAGGGTTGTGTAATACTTTTCAAACCAAACAGAACGTACATGTGGACTGGTTTTGTGCCCAAAGCATGTGGCGGAAATCTGTGATGCTGATGTAGGGAAAGAGGGGTTTAGAACACACACAGATGAGACGTAGACTGAAAGTTATGTAACTGTAGTTATGGTAAGAATCATAATCCTACAGGCTGATTTTTCGACAGGATTTTTGGAGGAATTTTCAGAGAAATTAATTTTATGTGTGATCATCTTCATGTTTGGGCTTCCTTAAGACAGAAAAGTTGAAGTGTCATACTAAAAACATCTATCAAGTGAGATTTGACCAGCTATCATCTCAGGCACTTGGTATTTGATTTTTAAAACTTTAAATCTCCTTTAATGCTCCATAATCCATATTTTCCAAAGAAATGCAGAGCTTTTGGCACTCTTGTACATTCCTATGCATGAAACGTTTTAGTTGTTTGAAAAATAAATTATAAAATCAGAAAAAAATTAACAAGTGAGAAGTCAGAGCTGTGGCATAGCAGTTTGCGCACATGCTTTTGACATGTTGAGCCATGGTTCTCATGTGGGTAACGTAGGGTTGAGCCTGACCCATCTTGACCCCGTTCACCCAAATAATCTTTTGTTATACTGTCTCCACCTAATAAATATGGTAAAAATAAATAAAATACAAAACTACAGGAAGATAAATGTCATCACAAAAATTATTTTATGTTGGGATTTAAGTCAATATGAAATGAAAACTGTTGGAGCCGATAGCCTCGCGGGCAGCACTCCAACATATTGTGTGTTTGTGTGGGTGACTTCAATATTTGGCTTCTATGGCGCTTTTCCACTGTGTGGAACGACTCGGCTCAGTTCGGTTCGGCTCGCTTACTTTCAGTTTGCTTTTCCACTGCAGTTTAGTTAAGTGGGTGGGATTATAGACTGATCGTTATAGTTGCACCACCTTTACTGCCATGGATCCACTCCTCCACTACCAATGAGTCACCTTGTGTACTGACCACGATACAGCCAATTATTTTTTCAAGTTGCGTGCGAAGGTTGTTTAAAGCAAGTCGTTTTAAAAAAGTTGCGCGAAAAAATGATGGTGGCTGTTACTGAGTATTTAAACCTAGCAGGTTTTTGTCTTGTGTTTCAAATCCAACGACATTGGTAGTGACTATTCTCTCTGACCAATCAGTGATCTGCAGTGTTTGCACATTTAGTATCGGTTCGGCTCGCTTGGAACCTCCACTGAGGTGGCCGTACCGAGCCGTACCATGCAGTGGAAAAACACCATTAGTCTCGGCTCGTGGTACTTTCCTATCTTGTTCCCCTCTCTCACACACATTTAATACTGTCAAATCTTTATTGTCCTATACAATAACAGCAAAATACCAGAAAAATACATATTAAACAATTAAATATATAAATTAGACCTTTATTACAGGTTCCAGGCTTCATTGTGAATGATTAATCAATGCACATTATTCCAGCGGAAATTGTCTATCTTTTATCAAAATGTAATAACTCGCCTCTAAGTAAAATGTGAATCTAGTTTCAAGATGATTGATCTATGAGCCGTAATGAAGGAACCATGCAGAGCAGTTCGTGGCCAGTTTCATTAGCCGCAATGACACATTCCCTTTAGGATGGGAAACAACCAGTCAGTTGAGTCACACACTTCAGCTATGTTTAAACAGCACATCCTATGAAACAGTGAAACAGTGCTTGGCTTAACTGGAAGAAACCAGAGAACAAAACTGAATCAAATGCTTTTAGTTCAGAACTATTGCAAGCTAGAATAAAACCTGTCTGTGTTGGGTTTTTTTGTTTTGTTTTGGTTCTTTCCGTTAAAATGAAGTCGTTATGATTGGGTTAAATAGGTTGTGTGTTATTGTAAATTAGTGGTTTATGTATGAACGAAGAGCTGAAGCCCAATGTAATAGACTAAACCCTTTTCTTAAATATGTTCAATAAATGTATTTTATGTTTTACCCATGCTCTGTCCTTCAGGAGTCGCAACGCATCTGGTTCTCCTCGTCCACGCACTATGAAGAAAAACCACTTTATTAAGAACATGAGGCAGTATGACACCAGGGGCAGCAGGTGTGTTTATTCACTTCTCTTTGTGGGTTTTGGGGTGTGTGTATGTGTGTGTTTGTGCCTGTCGGCCTGTCTTTACCACACTAGTCATGTTTTCCCTTTATGTGCTTCAAAACAAACATTCTGCCTCTCGTCATCATTATTTTCTTAGTTTGGTAGTGATCCATTACACTTGCTTTATGCAGTGCTTATGTACGATTCATCATGTGAGGATATCATCTGGCAGTTTGTACGCAAATACTGAAGACACTGAAGAGGGGAAGTTAGTTTTATAAAGGATTGCAAGGGCAATAATACATTATTTATAATAAATGCTGCAATATTTCATAAAAAAAAAAAAGAATTGTCAGTTTTAGATTACAAAATTATGGTGAGATAACAGGCCACTCAACATAAGGAAGGACTGGATGGGATGTTTGTTGTTTTCTTAAGGAAGTGGTTGTTCTCCGTGAGATCTGGCCTCATTCCATCTGAGAAACGGCAGCTATGTTTACTAAAGTCCCATTATAAACTGCCCCAAATAGACAGCGGTCCTTATTTTCCGCTTGTGTTCCCAGGCTTTGGGTTTTCACACACAAATACGCATGTACCTACTCACATTCACAGGGTCACAGACATGATTGGGGGCGGGCAAAATAAAACCGATAAGATATTTTCCACTGGATGATCACAGATCCAGATAAGCCTGGTGTTCAATGGCCTCATCTATTGCAGATATGCAGTGTAAAACGGGGGGAGTAGATTCTGTAAACTAATAACTGTTCCCTGTGAGAAACAAAGGGGCACTCTTCCAAAATTCAACATAATATCCAATTAGAATGTTATGCTATCTAAAATCAGATTCAAAATTTGTAATTTAAGGGGTATATCCTTTTTTGGGGTTCAATAAAGTTGGCATTCTTCAAAAAAAACCTGTTCAAAGTTTATAAAACAATCTGAAATGATGAATCCTCCATTGGGCCACATTCAAATCTTAAGATGTTTTTTTTTTTTTGACTTAATGAAGACATTTGTACATGAAAAAAATATGCTTGTTGAAATCTAATAATTCCAAAGATTGATACCCGAGATATAAATGGAAATCCGTCTTTGAAATCTATAGAAAATGATTCAGTTAATTGCCCTGACTCACACTCGCTGTTATTTCTGGTGCCGTTTCTCCACAGTCATGTGACCATTGATGAAGGAAGCATCAGAAGAAAAAAAAAAATCCTCTCGGCTGCTGCGGCAGACCCTCAGTTTCATGCTAACTGCCATTTCACAATTCTATGGTTTTAAAATGCAGTCACATACCCATAGCTAACACAGATAGCATCCCACTTCCTGTGTGAAAGAAGCGAGAGAGAGAAGTGTACACTGAGGCTGATGGTGCAGGTGTTCTGGCTCTGTGTGTGTGTTGTGGGGACAAAATGTCCCCAGGATGGCAATATCAGAAATCTTTGTGCTTGTGAGGACATTTGTGTGCGTGTGTGCGTGTGTGTGTGTGTGTGTGTACGTGTGTTGATGAGGCAGAAGTTTATTTTAAAGACTGTCATTTGACCCCTCTGGTGTCATAGGTGTTTGTTCCTGATCTCAATGTACTGAGAGATTAGGCCTAGTGTTTCAATTATGTTGTGAAGTGTTGGCCAGTTGGCCGTGTGTGTGGATAAAAAGTGTGTAATGTTAACTGGTTTGTGTTCACCACTGCAGGATCGTGCTTATCTGTGCCAAAAGGTCTTTGTGTGCTGCCTTCTCTGTGCTGCCGTATGGAGAGAGCTTCCACATCAGGTACACAAACACACACACATTACAAACACTTTTTTAAAACTAGAGTAGGCAATTTGAGAGAGGCTAGCTATAGCAAGCTAGCTTTGAAAGCATGAGATCCCACCCTCCCTTCAGAGCGTCTCTAAAGCCTCGTCTCCTCCAAAACACATGAACGCGCACAGCCAGAGCAGAGTCTGCAAGAGAGACGGCGATGAATTACCTCATGTCTCAAAGCACATAGCATTACAATAATAATGAATGTAAACAACTTAGTTGTACCACCTGACTGCTGCAGATTCATTTCAGCGTTGATAGTTTTGCTATAGATACGCATAAATCACGGGTTGCCGTCACTTAATTATGGTAATTAGGACATGGCGTGAACGCAGCGTAAGCTTGTTGTTTTGGTTCAGGAGGAACTGTAAAAGACGTTTTTTTTTTTGCGGTGTCTGATGACTGTCTGTGTACAACTCTGTATAGCCTTACGGAACTTGCTGATGATGTGTGATGTCGAGCAGGGTGGGCGGGGCAGTGGTGTGCGGTGGTGTTTTAAAATGTGGAGGCAATGTCCTCATTTATGTCCGTTACACAATTTTCCTGGTTAAGTTAACATTACATAAAAAGAGAGACCAAATACAATTCTATTTTGTATGTTTACACTATGTAATGTTCTATTTATTAAAACCAAGTATAAATTTAATCAAGTTAGTGTTTTTACGCATTTTTACATTTACTCCAAAGTAATAACTAAAGGCAGTAACAATTTAAACAATATATATTATTTATAAACTAATATTCAGCTTTTCTTTTTAATAGTCAGTTTATTTTCAGCAGTCATGAAGCTTTTACACAGTGGTCACTCACTCACAGAAACAAAGATGTACCTTTAATTTCACCGCGCTGATTGCTCACTAAAAACCCCCGCAGTCATCATGTTTTCAGGCCATTTAAAGTTTGATTTTGACATAAAGCGGTGATATCTAAGTGACAGTTGTTTACTTACTTTTTAATTAGTCTTCCCATTAACGCCGCCATCACTGTCTTCATTCAGACATATGGCTTCATTAGTTAACATGTTAATCCATTATTGCCAAACTGACAATGAAAAATACTTAAAAAGCATTTATTAATCTTAGTTAATGTTAATTTCTTAGTTAATGTTTAACTACTAAGTTACTAAATTACTAAAATCAAAAGAACTTATTCAATGGACCTGAGCTAAAACTAGCAATGATCAGTTGTGTTTCTTAACTTACATTAACAAAAAATAATACCTTCTGTAACAAACGTAGCGATTGCTCAATCTTAGTTAATGCATTAACTAACGCTAACTAATGAGACCTTATTGTAAAGTGTTGTTCTTTATAATTCTTTTGCACTTTAATCTGTTTGAAAATTTGACTTTTGTGTATTGTGTTATTGTATTTAAACATTCAGAGTTCTTTTTGTTATAAGAAAAAGATTTCTTAAGCCTGTTAAACAGTGACAACACTTTTTTTGCAACTTATTTTAATATCATGATAATACCGTATACAGTGATAAAAGCTTCAGCAATTATCGCAACATGAAAATTTAATACCATCACATGCCTGATCAGAAAGAAGAGTCATATACACCTAGGATGGCTTGAGGGTGAGTAAAGCTTGGGCTAATTTTCATTTCAAAGTGAACTAATCCTTTAAACTAATTTAGTGAATGTTTATTCATATAACTATATATAGTTAGAGTCAGCATGAAATGAAAATTCATCCTTTTTTTTTCAGAACAGATTCATCTATTATAGATCTAATTTGAAAGATTCATCTGTGCATATTTAATTTCTTTTTATTCATTTGTTTTTTATAACTCCTAATGTTTAACCAAATGTTCATAATTAGACCTTCTAGTGAAAACCACAGACTTCTCTCTGCTTCATATGCAGGGCTTCTCTAATCATTTAGTCCACTTAAACCCTGTCTCTACCCCTGCCGCAGGGTTTTACCAAAAATATTGTTTTTGCTGAGTATATTTGTTAATTATTTTGTTAGCAGCTATTCACCCTTGGTTGACAGGTTTGAAATTTCTATACTAATAAATTAAAAGAATCATAGATGGAATCATTAAGGATGCAGAATTCTTCATTGGAAAAAAATTGGAATCAAAACCAGAATCGTTCCTTGTGATTCCCATTCCTAGCCTTCACTTCCATGACATTTGTCCTTGCATGATTTTTAAACAGACAGATAAACACAAAGAGATATTTTGAGTTGAATGTGCAGTCAGTTGGGTTCCTCTGCTCTCCTCTGGGGATTCATATCCAGGGTGAGATTCAGGGCAGGAAAGAATTTTTCCCACATCCTTGAGCTGGGCCTGGCATGACACGACCGAGAACACCCTCTCCTTTCCCACCATCTCCATTACAGTTCCAGAAAATCTTGAATTAAAAAAAAAAAAAATGAACCTTGTGAAACTGTCTCTTATCCGCAGAAGTCTTGCTCAACTCGTAGTGGAATTATCTTTTACATTTGCCGTCTCCAGTGTATTTTTCAAGCTGATAAAGTAACGATAAACCTATGAAAATGGTTTACAAAAGCATATCGCTCCATTGAACCATCACGTCAGTGTCACAATGTCTTTTGTCAGCGTCTCACCCGTCAAAGTTTAACGAGTGTGTAGATGACATGAAGCTGCCCAAAGTTAGCTACATTTTCCTCACAACGTTCTTTTCAGATTTGCTGGTGCTCAAAACACACACTTTCCAAGAATTTCCTTAGTTTATTGCTGTTGTAGCAGTCAACAACAGCACAGCTTAACCCTGTGCTCATTAATGTTCATAAAGTTTCTGTTTAATTAATTCACTCGCTCTTTTACCCCCATATTAACAATGGGCTCCTATGGAGACCGGAACAGGACAGCATCCAAACGGAAGTTAGAATCCATTATGGCAGTGCTCATTGTTTGCTCAGGAAAAAGGTGGATACATCACATTTCTGAAAGAGAGGAGAAAGTTACAGTCATGTTATTCAAGTGGTTTTAAGACTGTAGATGAGGGATGCTAGAGGAAGTGGATATACGGTAATGGTGCACGTATGGTAGCGATCAAAATCACCTTTTGAAAGTAATTTGACCCTTCAAATAAAGATTGTGTCATTTACATTGTTATACCAATAGGTGGCGGCAAGTGACTGTTAAAAAAAAAAAAATGTTATTGAGTCATTCAGTCAAGAGATTCGTTCAAACACTCTGATTCATCCAGTAATGAAACAAGTGAAGTCTTTATGAGTGAGTCATCAAATCATTCATTCAAACTGATTTTTTTATTTTTTTTATTTTTGAATTTATTCAAATTAATTAGATTTTTTTTTTTTAATAAACTGCAGCAATTAACATTTTGTCAGAACCTCTAGTAATTGACATTATTTTGTTCAGTTGTCTGTTCAGAATCATCAGAGAATCATGATCTCTATTTGAACAAAAAAAAAAAAATGTGATTCTCAATTTCTTCAGAATCGTATTAAATAAAATTAGTAACACTTTAATTTAGGGTTCAATTCTCACTTTTAACTAGTTGCTTATTAGCTTACATATTACTAGTATATTGGTTGTTCATTAGTACTTATAAAGTACTTATTAATGCCTTATTCTGCATGACCATATTCTACATCCCTTAATCCTACCCAATACCTAAACTTAACAATACCTTACTAACTATTAATAAGCAGTAAAGTAGGAGTTAATTGAGGCAAAAGTTGTAGTTAATAATGAATATGTGTTCCCTATCCTGAAGTGTTACCAATAAAATAAATTGTTTACTATTAGGGGTACACTAAAATATAGACGACCCCAGAGCAATTAGACAAAACTCTCCTTTTTGCAACACTAAAGTGTATTTATAATATTTATAAAGCTTTCTCACACTAAAACATGATCATAATTGGTTTTACATGATCATTGCATGCTTTCTCCGACCCTTGGAATTGAACAGGTCTGCGTTTCCCAAAAGCATCGTATAGAATCATCGCCACCAATGATCACCAATAGTTTTTGCTGCTGTACCTTTAAGACTTCAATATGTAAATCACCTCTGTTATGATTAGTTAGCCTAGAAATTATGTAATATTTGCTCTTAATCAGGGTTTCCCAAACTGGAGTTTGTGAGTTGATGAAAAGCTAATAATATATTAAAGGGGGGGTATCACACATAGTTTCGGCCAATCTCATGTTAATCTTGAGTATATATAGAGTACCAATGCATCCTTCATTTCTCAGAAAAGTCTTTAGTTTTGTCATATTTATAAAAGATAGATACGCTAAACCGAGTCTTTCCGGAAAAAGCCGAGATCCTGGAGGCGTGTCTGCCGTCAGTGCCGTGGGCGGAGCTAAAGAGTCACGAGTGCGCGCAGCTTCTGCGTAGAGATCGCATGCTAGCTGTGACATCATTACAAATAAAAAGGGAACAAAAACGTTTGTGTTGTTTACATTATATGCACTTGCGCCGATTGCCAACAAAACACAGACATCTGATGCAGCTTTACTCACCACCCGCGATCTGCAAATCCAGTGTCGAACTGGAACTTGTTTACAAAGCATTCATCGCTGAATTCCCGGGAACAAACAAACATACGTGCACAACTCCGTTGCTGCCCCGGAAAAACAAACTTCTATTCCCTTAATGCTGGGTTCTTTGGGAAGCTGAAAAAGGTAATCTTTCCCTCACAACCAAAAACACACTCCTTTGTTGACAGGAGCTGCGTCTCATTTCGGAGGCTGCGTCCTCCGGAGGTCGCATTTGAAGGATGAATACTTCATCAAGGATGTCACATTTAAGAAAAGTAACCGTAATAAAATTGATTGATATTCATTGTGAGGTGTAAAACACTGTAATTTCTTTCTTACTTTGCAATCTAACGGTTATTTTTCTTAATTGAGACTGCCTAGATGATGCATGCAGCCTTCAAAGGGTGCAGCCCCTGAATTGGGACACAGCCATTGTTGAAAAATCTCTCGGCTTCTGTATCCCGAGGGAATCTCGTTGACGGGCGTGCTCTTGCTCTTGCTGTGGGTGATGTGTGTGTGCAGCTTATCAGGGAGAAGTGCCTATACAAGGAATTCCGCTCTCTTTTGACGTCATACAGGACACACTCGAAAAAAACTAGTTGATTTGGCTCAGAAATACATCATACATTCAACTCGTGTTTTGAAGCTTTGTCCATGTTTAGCATGAGAATGCAACTCTTTAACAGTGTAAATAAGTCAGAATGCATGAAATGGCATTACCCCCTTTAAATAATACAAATGTAAAATTCAAAATAAAACACTTCCTAAAAAATAATTATTTTATTTGTTTACCCTCATGTCATGTGACTATTATCCCACATTAGCGAACAGTGCAAATGTGTTGTTAAATTATTGGGAATTCAATTACAGTAAATATTTTAGGTCAAAGGGAAAATATTTGGGAGTTCCTGTTCTTAATTATTGGTTTAATCTGTGAAAAACAAGCATCTGTCTTTGTCTCAGTGACCCTCTTCTGGACGCTCAGCGGCGGAGGCACTCATCCGGAGGAATATCCACCACCTTGGAGATGCTTCCCGGGCTGGAGGGGGTGGAGCTGGGCATGTACGGCAGGGTAAGAGCTTGTCATTCTATCCCTGCAACTGTCAATCATTCAGTCAGGGAATGTCACAGGGCATTGTGCTCAGTGTACCATTCGACCTGCTTAGAAATGACAGGTTTATATCCTCTCATTTGATGCACCCTGGAGGTTAAAAGTGCTGTCAGGATGTTTCAGGCTGACAGACTGCTTGTTATGATCTTATATGTTGTGCAGACGGTGTCATACGCTCAGTTCCTGTACCCCACTAATGCTCTGGACCGCCACAAGCCCTCAGTGGATCTCGCTCTACCCCTGCCCTATTCCAGAAACAGTATCCCACGCAGTTTTCCTCCCTCTCGCCTCAACAGCACCGTCGGTCTGGACCTGGGTATGTCACACACACTCATACACACAAACTACTACACTTAGACTTGTGAGAACCTCCTATAGACATCTGTTGCTGCAGAATAAAGCTAACCCTACCCATTACATACATATTCTTGGCTTTATTTGGTATTACTTGACCAATTTAGAAACCTTTATTCTTTTTATTTGTGACCCTGGACCACAAAAACCAGTCATAAGTCGCACGGGTATATTTGTAGCAATAGCCAACAATACATTGTATGGGTCAAAATTATCGTTAGGATATTAAGTAAAGATCATGTTTCATGAAAGTATTTTGTAAATTTCCTACCGTATATATATCAAAAATGTATTTTTGTAAGTGGATATGCATTGCTAAGGACTTCATTTGGACAACTTTAAAGGTGATTTTCTCAATATTTCGGTTTTTTGCACCCTCAGATTCCAGATTTTCAAATAGTTGTATCTCGACCAAATATTGTCCTATCCTAACAAACTATACAACAATGGAAAACTTATTTATTCAGCTTTCAGATGATGTATAAATCTAAATTTCAAAAAATTGACCCTTATGACTGGCGTTGTGGTCCAGGGTCACATTTTTGTAATAGTGTATATATAAGAAGTTAATATTTTTATTCATCAATGATGCATTAAATTGATTAAAAGTGACAGGCATTTGCAATTTTATAAAAGATTTCTGTTTCAAATAAATGCTGTTCTTTTAAACTTTCTATTCATAAAAGCATCTTGAAACAAATGTATTACGGTTAAATAATCAGAAAAAGAAATGTTTCTTGATCATCAAATCATCATATTAGAATGATTTCTGAAGGGTCATGTGACACTGAAGACTGGAGTAATGATGCTGAAAATCATAAGAGAGTTCTTGCAGAAACACATATTCTACTGAGCCCATAATATAATATATTAGTAGGAACAAATTATTATAACGTGGCCATGATTTAGTAAAATGAGGAAACAAGGGAACAAACTCCAATCTCAATTCAGTTCAATTCGATAACGAGTCATATATCAAGTACGGTACATGTCAATTTTTCTTACATAAAAAAAAAAATTGTAGCTAACAGGCCAGTAATGGCCATTCTGGCCACCAGTAGCTATGGACACTGAATGGCTTTCCTGAGGTAAGTGTCACATGAATGTAATGTTAAGCTGTTTTATTGACGTTTTGCGGTTGAAATACTGATTGAGCAATTATGTGAGACATGATACATTTCGGTAAGTGCTACTATATCTTTCAACAAACCTTCTGATGTTTATTCATGTTTATCTCTTGCAATATTTGGTCCTCACACATGTAGCAAAATTACACACACTTTTTCTGCTCAGTTCTGTAACCACTTACATCTCAGCCACACTGAAATCTGACAACATCTGTAACTCTTTTCTGTAGCGGATTCCTTTGCTTGTGACCTTTTTTGACTTTATTAGAGAGAGAGACTGTGCATGTGTGTGCGTGTGTGTGTGTGTGTGTGTGTCTGTGCGTCATAACACCTAAAAGCATTTCAATACTAATTCTGGACTGTGGATGTGGTGAAATTCTCTTTCATGCATGTCTAAATTGGTGACTTCACACAATTCACACAAGCATGCAACATACATACACACACACACTCAGAAAACAAACACACACTTGCACAAAGAAGTGTGTAGTAACTGACGGGAGCTTAATAAAGGTTTTAATGCTATATTATTCACAGAGTGGGTAGGGACATTTCAATCAACTTGGTAGGCATGCATAGTTATTATCACAGTATTTCAATCACAGATGTGTGTGTGTGTGTGTGTCATAATTACTAATGCTGCTATTCCTGCATTCTAATACTTAGTGAGTGTGTGAGTCATCAACTCAACTCATTCGGCTCTCTGTATTCTTGTACCTTATTTTGCAAGCCTGTGTTAGCAACACTTGTGTCAGCCAAGTTGTTGCTGATTGTCAGTACGAGTGCTGTTTGTGTCATTTTAGAGGGATAGTTCCCCCCAAAATGAAAATTCTGCCATTATTTACTCACCCTGACAGATGACAGATGTTTCATTTTTGGGTGAATTATGCCTTTAATATAGCTCCGCTCAGTCAGTTCAGAAAGATGCATCATTATCTCAAAAACATGTATACATGTGACATTCAGTTACTGTAAGTTATCTGTGGGTTGATTGGCTCATTTGACAGCTATGTTTTTGTGTGTGTTTGTTTGTTTTTTCAGGCCTTGAAGACACTGAATATGACCCTAATATGCTCAGTGACCCCCAGTGGCCATGTGGAAAACACAAAAGAGTGCTCATCTTTGCCTCATACATGGTGAGATGGTGTCACGGTTCTGTTCAGTTAGTTTCTCTTTCATGGGTCTCGTCTTTGTTTGGATGTGTTACGTTCCTCTCTTCCTATGGATTTATTAAAGACTGCCTTGTATTCTTCATCTTCGTGTTTGCGTGAGTTATATCAGCACAGTCCCTGACAGAAGACCCAGCCTAGAAAAGATACGTTAGCTCAACAATTTTGTGTCGTTTTTTTTTCCTTTTGTTTCTTCCCCCACCATCTCTATGGACTTTCCTGCCGTTGCCCTGCTATGCTTGGAGCAGAGGGACTGCTCCCTGGAATCACACTATCCAGGGACCGCTCGCTTAGGCCAGAGATGTAAAACGCGCAGAGTGTGCGGTCCCGGGCACGCCTCCCAGGGAGCGGTCCTCGTGAGGATTTCGCCGAGTTCGTTGAGCGGGTGCTAGTGAGCAACATGTCATCGTTCACCGTCTGCTCCGCCGAGGATGAACTCACCAGCCCCACTCTGACTCCAGCGCCGCTAGAGACCAGTCTACCACCACCGGCGAGTGAACTGACAGAGATGTTGCATGAGCCCACCGCAGACCGAGGAGGTATGCTCGCCGCGATGGATAAGCCAGGGCCGAGGACAAGGTCGGATAGTAACATCGCCCCGGAGCCCACTCCATCGCAAGGTTCTGACCAGGTGCGTGAGCCGGCTACATCCATCGTCGATGAGGGAGTGCTCATGGAGCTTGAGGGCTGGGAGGAAAGCCCCGCCACAACTCCACCGCGGTGGATAAGACTTGCTTCATCTCTGGAAAATATTATGAGGATTTGAAGGACATTTTTGATGAGGATCTTATTGATTTTTGTGGTCAGGTTTTTTCTAGTTCCCCTGTCTCTCCAGCGTCTTCTGATTCTCCAGCTTTCCAAGGATCTCCAGAATTTCCTTCCCTGCCTCCCTCCCCCACCACCTCAATCAGCCAGTTTCTCAGCCCCATCACTGCTGATGTCCTTCAGCCCCTCATCATCTCCTACATGCCATATAGTGCCTCCTAGTGTCTTCAGGTCATCACCTCCATTCTGCACTGAGGATCCCCTGTCTCCGCCTCCAGCCTCTGTGCCCCCTGCTCCGTCTCAGCCCAGAGATCTGCCTTAGCTCCTCCCTCCCTCGGCTCCACCGGAATCCAACGGTCATACGGCTTCTCCGGGCTCCCTCGTCTCTCTGGCTCCGCCTTGGTCAGCCGTCGACCTGCCTGCACCTTCGGCTCCGTCTGGCTCCGCCTTCCCCCTGGCTCCGCCTCCGTCCTCGGTCCCACCGGCTCAGCCTCTGCCCTCTTGTCTTCCGCCTCCACCTCGGACGCTCATCGCCATGGCTCCTCCTCAGTCTCCTGGACCATCAACTACGCGTGGAATCATCGGCTTCTTCTGGGTCTCCATCCTTGGCTGCATCTCCTTTGGTCGTCCCCAGGGTGTCGTCATCCATCATGTCGACACAACCCAGGCTCCTCCCATCTTCTACTCCACCCTGGGGCCTGGTTCTGGCTGGTCTCTGGACCACCACCTGGCTCCTCCTGCTCCAGGCTCTTCCCTGGCCTTCTACACCCCCTGCACCACACTGAACTTTTATGTTCCGCCCCCTCCCGGTCGGCCGTCCACCTCCAGAACCACCACCTGCATCATCTGCCAATCTGCCTGCATCTGCCATCCAGACGCCTCCCCTTCTCTCCAGCCCTTCGCCACATCCTCGTCCTCCTCCAAAACCTCCACCATCTCTCCATCTGTCATCATCCTTCCACGGCATGAGGACGCGCCTTGCCAGAGGGGGCGTAATGTCACGGTTCTGTTCAGTTAGTTTCTCTTTCATGGACTTTTAGTTTGCTACTTTCAGTCACAAGTGCTTCCTTTGTCTAGTTTCCCGCCACAATCTGTCACCATGGACACTAATCCCATTATCACAGTTGTTTGTCATATGAGTTAATTATCTGTGTATTTAAGTTCCCTGGTCTCTGTTCATTGTTGTCGGGTCTCGTCTTTGTTTGGATGTGTGTTACGTTCCTCTCTTCCTGTGGATTTATTTAAGAATCCCTTGAATTCTTCATCTTCGTGTTTGCGTGAGTTATATCAGCACAGTCCCTGACAGATGGAGATTATATAAATATATATATATTATATTTCATATTATTTATCAGTTATGATGTTAATTACATTACAGTAAAACACTGTAATACCGTTTTTTAATATGCATAAACTAAAGGTAGTACAACAAATACAACCATGATGCATACATATTTTGCTCATTTACAAAATATATTCATTTTCCTTACAGTTAAGAGTAATTGCCATAAAAATAATGATACGTTGCAGATTTTGTTTATATTTCTTTGATTTTTTTTTTTTTTTTTTTTTTTTTTTTTGAATATGACCTGGACTTCTGGTTTTCTGAGAATCATCTCCCAATAACACAACTGCTCAGCCATTTAGCTTTCCACAGATGTATGTTTGTGTTTTGAGAAATTTAAGGCAGCCCAATTTGGTCTTGTTTCTTGTTTTTGGACATTAAATTTACCAGTCAAACACATATGTACGGATGAATGGCTATCTGTGTGATTTAAGCGTCTGTGCTCAAAGCAGGGTGGTCTGACCTACAGACAGGATAAACATAACTTATCCAGCTGACGTCATTACTGACAACTGGAAAATACTGCTTATACACTGTAATTCTTTGAAATGTTTTATTATTATAATTGTTATTGCTGAATATCTTACTAATATGTAAATTCTCAGTATTTCACTCTTTCACACACTGTGGTTCTCTCACAGACGACAGTAATAGAGTACGTCAAACCGTCAGATCTGAAGAAGGACATGAATGAGACTTTTAAAGAAAAATTCCCCCACATCAAACTCACACTGAGCAAAATCAGAAGGTACACATTTTTAACTCTAATTTTAACTCTTATTTCAATAACTGTTTACAGGCACAGGAATATTCCTATGTTCATCAGAATATGGTCATATTGTTGTATGCAATTCAAAAATATCTAGTGATGGGTGATTTCAAAACACTGCTTCATGAAGCTTCAAAGCTTTACGAATCTTTTGTTTTGAATCAGTGGTTCGGAGCGTGTATCAAACTGCCAAAATCACGTGATTTCAGTAAACGAGGCTTTGTTACGTCATAAGTGTTATGAAATTTCAGTGATTCACGTGACTTTGGCAGTTTGATTCACGCTCCGACCCACTGATTCGAAACAAAAGATTCGTAAAGCTTCATGAAGCAGTGTTTTGAAATCGCCCATCACTAGAAATTGTTGAATAAAGTCATTATTTTGTTTTTTTGGCGCACAAAAAGTATTCTCATCTCTTCATAACATTAAGGTTGAACCACTGTAGTCACATGAACTGTTTTAAATATGTCTTTAGTAGCTTTCTGGGCATTGAAAGTGTAAATTATCTTGCTGTCAATAGAGGCCTCACTGAGCCATTGGATTTCGTCAAAAATATCTTAATTTGTGTTTGTGTAATTAACGACAGAATTTTCATTTTTGGGTGAACTAACCCTTTAAGTGTGTTAAGAAACTTAGGCTCTGTTTACACCTGGTATTAAGATGCGTTTTGGTCGATCGAATCACAAGTAGACGAGGGAGACACATACCCGTTTACACCTGGTATTTTAATCTGTCTCTTTTGTCCACTTTCAACCACTTCTGTCCAGATTTCTTTGAGAAGAAGGGTCTATGGGTGGGTAAATATATGGGCCTTTTCAGATCTTTCGATCTAATGGATGAAATAAGCTTGCACAATTTACATATGAATGCAAAAACAGAAAGAGCGGCTTTCATTTCTGCTCTGACAGCCGCAAGACCACACCGAACATGGTGAGTGTGTGTTAGAAATCAGGAATGGTGGAGAACATTGTGCTTGGTATGATTTTTGTCTTCAAACCAAACTTGGGTCTTCAGCTGACAACATTTAAATCCCGTCTGGCTAGCGCGCTTTCCATAATGTTTATGCGTTAGGTCAGTAGGAGGAGAGTAGGTGGTCTTTAGTGGCTGTTCAAACACATTCGACCACATTAAACTACACTATGAAAGCAATCCGGTCAGATGTGTTTTCGACTAACACTGAAAGTGGTCGAAAGTGGACAAGTGATTTGTGATTACTCTCTTTAACTACACTAGAGTGGCCTTTTATTTAATTAATATTATCTGCAAGAAAAAATATACTTTGAAGATCTGAAGTACACTACAAGTGCACATTCAATACAATTACAATTTTTTTGCTGTCTATTTAATTCCTTCTCTTTATCTCTCCTAACATCTCTGTCATTCCCTCTCTTCATCAGTCTGAAGAGAGAAATCCGTTCATTGGGAGAGGAGTCTTCCTTGCAGCCAGTCACTATAGCCATGGCATTTGTGTACTTTGAGAAGCTGGTCCTACAGGGACGTCTCAACAAGCAGAACAGGAAGCTGGTGGCGGCCGCGTGCCTCCTACTCGCTGCCAAGATCAGCAGCGACCTGAAGAAACAAGAGGTCAAACAACTGATTGACGTGAGTGACGCTTTGTCACACACACTTTCCAGTACACACACACACACTACTGTTCAAAGGTTGTTTTTTTTTAATGTTTTTTAAAGTCTCTTATGTTCAACAAGACTGCATTTATTTGTTCAGAAATACAACAAAAACAGTAATATTGTGAAATATTATTACAATTTAAAATAACTGTTTTCTGTTTGAATATATTTTATAAAGTAATTTATTCCTGTGATCAAAGCTGAATTTTCAGCATCATTACTCCAGTCTTCAGTGTCACATGATCCTTCAGAAATCATTCTAATATGCTGATTTATTATCAATGTTGGAAACAGTTGTGCTGCTTAATATTATTTTATAACCTGTGATACTTTTTCAGGATTCTTTGATGAATAAAAAGTTTTAAAAAATATCAGCATTTATTTAAAATAGAAATCTTTTGTAACAATATACACTACCGTTCAAAAGTTTGGAGTCAGTAATTTTTTTTCTTTCTTTTTTTTTTTTTTGAAAGAAATTAATACTTTTATTCAGCACGGATGTATTAAATTGATAAAAAGTGATAGTAAAGATTTATATTGTTAGAAAAGATTTATATTTTGAATAAATGCTGTTCTTTTTAACCTTTTATTCATCAATGAATCCTGAAAAAAGTATCACAGGTTCAAAAAAACTATTAAGCAACACAACTGTTTTCAGCATTGATCAAATCATCATATTAGAATGATTTCTGAAGGATCATGTGACACTGAAGACTGGAGTAATGATGCTGAAAATTCAGCTTTGCATCACAGAAATAAATTATATTTTAAAGTATATTAAAATAGAAAACCATAATTTTAAATTGTAATAATATTTCACAA
This sequence comes from Hypophthalmichthys nobilis, assembly GCA_037950665.1. NCBI lineage: Eukaryota > Metazoa > Chordata > Actinopteri > Cypriniformes > Xenocyprididae > Hypophthalmichthys > Hypophthalmichthys nobilis. The sequence goes on from CM075485.1 coordinate 1,470,065, forward strand.
TATTATTGTTTTTTCTGTATTTATTATGAAATAAATGCAGCCTTAATGAGCATAAGAGACTTTGTTCAAAAACATTAAAAATAGTAATGTTTCCAAACTTTTGACTGGTAGTGTATGTATATCTGTTTTTTCTCTCTACCCTCAGAAATTGGAGGAAAGGTTCCGGATTAGCCGTCGGGAGCTGATTGCTTTCGAATTCACCATCTTGGTAGCGCTGGAAATGGCACTTTACCTTCCTGAGAGCAAAGTCATGCCCCACTACCGTAGACTGGTGCAGAAGACCTGACGTGTGTAGAGCAGAGGGCTCTGGGCAGTCGTGAACATGCAAATGAGATGCGTAAAGCAGCTGAAAGTGTGCGACTCTGCCTTCCCGTCATTGCAGTTTCAGGTATCCGAGCGAATACACATCAACACAAAGCTCTAAGAACTGACGACCCAAATTATGCTTTTTATAGCAACCGGGCCAGCGGCATTTGTTTTCATGCCTGTCTGTTTTTGTGACCACCATGAGAATACTGCTGAGGAAAACAGCAAGGATCTTCTTGTATTGAAAACAGAGGGTTTTTAACTCTCAATCGACAAGGGAAGAGTTTAACTCCTGCTACTGCACTTGTGTGAAATGTAGTGTGCATGCATGTTTTTAACATTCCATATGTATTTACCAAAATAACTTTTATTTAATGTAAACTTCTGCTTTTGTATAGAACCACCTACCATTCACTGTAACACTAAAGCACTTTTTTAAACTATACATTTTTTTAATGTAAACCTTATGCAATAATAATAAGAATATAATAATTAGCACAGATTACATAATATATATGCACTTACTTTAGTAGCGTACTCAGAAAGCGTTATTGAGTGACCAAATCTACCTTGGTATTTAAACCTAATATGTTCATTGTGTTTGGGGCTCCATTTTACTGTGCAGAGTGCTCTATATTAGAGCTGATTTCAAGAAAAGCACATTTTCAGTGCTGGTGTGTTGTTGTGTTTTTTTTTTTTTTTTTTTTTTTATAGAATTACATTTTAAATTCCACAGAAGAAAGAAAGCTCTGATGATGTAAATGAGTTTTATTTTTCGGTGAATTATTCTTTTAAGACTTCATCATGGTATTAATATATATTGCCATCACAGGAATAAATTATATTTTAAACTATATTCAAACAGAGAACATATATTTCATAATATTTCATAATATCATTGTATGTTTAATCAATTAAATGCAGCCATGGTGAGCATATATATATTCTAAATGCACTGTTTATTGATTGAACACAATATTTTATGGCAGTTAGTCTCAATATTTCATTGACAACTAGTAACCATGCAGTATACTGTATCATGAGAATTATCAAAAAAAAAAAAAAAAAATACTTGTTACTTGTAGAAATACCAGGCATTGTGTTGAATTTCTTCCAGCACCCACAATCTATGCAATATTTTTAGATTCTTTTTGTCCCATGTACTCACAAAGCATCCCATTCCAAATTCAAATCACCCATTTCTCACCCACCTGATTTATATTTCAGTGCAGACTGTGACGCTGTGTGAAAAGGTTGCGTGTTGTGTGTTAGTAGCCGATTTGCTGCTTTGTCCTTTATAGACTGATGTATTTTACATACTGTACTCTCAATCAATACATCCTTGTGTTTACTTACATGATGTGCTGGTGATGTTGTAATGTTGTATAATCTTATATTTTCTTATGTATATGTATTTTTGAAATAAGACATTATTTTCCAGAAATGTTTTTTTCTCTTCCTTATCCAGATATTGTGCTAAGCGAGACATTTGCACTTTGAAGCAGCGTGTATGCTGTGGCGCCATCTAGAGGAAGTGATTTACAATCACATGTCAATAGAAAAGTTGTTAGGAAGTGGATTTTGCTACATAACAAGCATCCTGCTCATTTACTCAGGAGATACGTAAATCACACATATACAGTAGTTTGTGCTACATTTTGTGACAGAGAGCCCCAGAACAAACTAAGATATTCATGGATATGAAATCTAAAAAATCACATTTACACTCATTCATTTAAAGTGCCTAGGATTTTTTGTAATGAATAATTTGGTTAAGAGAGTAAATGGAAGTAAAAGCAGTTTTATTTAGTTTATTTACACTGTGATATTTTTATAGTCTCCAATGATGAAAGGCAAAACCTACGGTGGCTGAGAGAGCTCAACGCACTGTAACTGAAGAAAACACATACAAAAAGAAAAAACTCCAGCAAATTAAGAAAACCTCTTGATCAGTTTGACAACACGTGCTGCAATGCTCAAAACGCAACCAACTAATTTGCTGGAATTTTGTTTTCTTCAGTTGCAGCGCGTTGAGCTCTCTTGGCCACCGTACAAGACAGTAATTACATCAAATGAATTTTTTTTTTTTCTTTTGGTCAAGATTTTGACATAACATCCGTCACTGGACAGATCATATTCTAAGAGACACGATTTTGCTCATAAATATTACTGTGTTTTATTTTTGCACGGCATCATCAGGATATTTAATCTGCTCATCATGATAATATTCCAGCTCAGTGGACCGTTTCAGCTGTAGCCAATCAATGAGTTGTTCAGTGTTTGATAAGCGTTTCAGTTGTGTCGTCGCCTACAGTACCACTGTGGTCGTTTATTTCAAAGGTCAGAGGTGAAGGAGAATGAATCTTCAAGAGAAAAGAAAACAGATAGCATAAAATGCATTTCCTCTGATCTCTTCCATGGAGTCAAACAGATTTTGCTAATCTTCCATTTATGAATTATGATAGGAAGGCTGGGAAGGACGCCAGCAGCATATAAGAGATACGGCTGTATTGTAGTGCTGCTGAAATCATGTGAGCATTTTTCCTCTACTGAGGTAGAGATGTAACTTCTCTCTCACTGATGTCTTGCACCTTGAGTACAGCCGTCTTTTCATGTGCTTCTTTGCTATGCTTTCTGTTTTTTTCTGTTTCTCTGATCGTACCTGTTTTTTCTATATGTATTTACAGGTGACACTGTGTATGAAGAATTTTATTTGTCTGTTAATTGTAATAATTGTTGAGTTGTCCTGCACTTTCATAAATATATTTTGTAAAATCACTGACAACTTGTGCAAGTGACTTATTTATATTTCTGGATATCTGGATATTGGACAGTACAGAACGATCATCATTCTTCTGTTCTTCTAATATCACAACAAATACAAGTACTTTTCTTTCCAACTACTCTAAGCTATATATATATATATATATATATATACAGGTGCTGGTCATATAATTAGAATATCATCAAAAGTTGATTCATTTCACTAATTCCATTCAAAAAGTGAAACTTGTATATTATATTAATTCATTACACACAGACTGATATATTTCAAATGTTTATTTCTTTTAATTTTGATGATTATAACTGACAACTAAGGAAAATCCCAAATTCAGTATCTCAGAAAATTAGAATATTGTGAAAAGGTTCAATATTGAAGACACCTGGTGCCACACTCTAATCAGCTAATTAACTCAAAACACCTGCAAAGGCCTTTAAATGGTCTCTCAGTCTAGTTCTGTAGGCTACACAATCATGGGGAAGACTGCTGACTTGACAGTTGTCCAAAAGACGACCATTGACACCTTGCACAAGGAGGGCAAGACACAAAAGGTCATTGCAAAGAGGCTGGCTGTTCACAGAGCTCTGTGTCCAAGCACATTAATAGAGAGGCAAAGGGAAGGAAAAGATGTGGTAGAAAAAGTGTACAAGCAATAGGGATAACCGCACCCTGGAGAGGATTGTGAAACAAAACCCATTCAAAAATGTGGGGAGATTCACAAAGAGTGGACTGCAGCTGGAGTCAGTGCTTCAAGAACCACTACGCACAGACATATGCAAGACATGGGTTTCAGCTGTCGCATTCCTTGTGTCAAGCCACTCTTGAACAACATACAGCGTCAGAAGCGTCTCGCCTGGGCTAAAGACAAAAGGACTGGACTGCTGCTGAGTGGTCCAAAGTTATGTTCTCTGATGAAAGTAAATTTTGCATTTCCTTTGGAAATCAGGGTCCCAGAGTCTGGAGGAAGAGAGGAGAGGCACACAATCCATGTTGCTTGAGGTCCAGTGTAAAGTTTCCACAGTCAGTGATGGTTTGGGGTGCCATGTCATCTGCTGGTGTTGGTCCACTGTCTTTTCTGAGGTCCAAGGTCAACGCAGCCGTATACCAGGAAGTTTTAGAGCATTTACAGCTTCATGCTTCCTGCTGCTGACCAACTTTATGGAGATGCAGATTTCATGTTCCAACAGGACTTGGCACCTGCACACAGTGCCAAAGCTACCAGTGACTGGTTTAAGGACCATGGTATCCCTGTTCTTAATTGGCCAGCAAACTCGCCTGACCTTAACCCCATAGAAAATCTGTGGGGTATTGTGAAGAGGAAGATGCGATATGCCAGACCCAACAATGCAGAAGAGCTGAAGGCCACTATCAGAGCAACCTGGGCTCTTATAACACCTGAGCAGTGCCACAGAATGATCGACTCCATGCCACGCCGCATTGCTGCAGTAATTCAGGCAAAGGAGCCCCAACTAAGTATTGAGTGCTGTACATGTTCATACTTTTCAGTTGGCCAAGATTTCTAAAAATCCTTTCTTTGTATTGGTCTTAAGTAATATTCTAATTTTCTGAGATACTGAATTTGGAATTTTCCTTAGTTGTCAGTTATAATCATCAAAATTAAAAGAAATAAACATTTGAAATATATCAGTCTGTGTGTAATGAATGAATACAATATACCAGTTTCACTTTTGAATGGAATTAGTGAAATAAATCAACTTTTGATGATATTCTAATTATATGACCAGCACCTGTATATATATATATATATATATATATATATATATATATATATATACACACACACACACAGCACTGTGCAAAAGTCTTAGGCACGTCAGTATTTTCACCCCCAAAAAAATGGTTTTAAGCCAGTTATTTATATCTTTTGCTGTAGTGTATCAGTAGGAAATATCAGTTCACATTTCCGAACATTAATTTTGCCATTAATTGTAATAATCCAGTGAGATTTTTGAATACACAATAAGTCTGACAACAGCCGGTGCTCCACACGGAGATCTGATCTCACCATCATTGAAACTGTCTGTGATTACATGAAGAAACAGATGAAACTGAGACAAACTAAATCCAGAAGAACTGTGGACATGTCTCAAAGATGCTTGAAGAAAATGACCTTGAAGATCATGCCTAAGACTTTTGCACAGTAGTGTATAAATGGTGTTTCCTCCTAGGAGGCAAGAGAGGCAGTGCCTCCTTGAAAAATTGGATGAGATGTACAAAAATAAATCACAAATATTACAAAATGTGACATTAAAGGGTTAGTTCACCCAAAAATGAAAATTCTGTCATTAATTAATCACCCTCATGTCGTTTCACACCCGTAAGAACTTTGTTCATCTTCAGAACACAAATTAAGATATTTTTGATGAATTGAAACAGATGACAGTGGTTCTACCTTAATATTATAAAGCGACGAGAATACGTTTTGTGTGCCAAAATGTTTTTTTTAAAAATAACAACCTTTTAACAATATCTAGTGATGGGCGATTTCAAAACACTGCTTCATGAAGCTTCAAAGCTTTACGAATCTTTTGTTTCGAATCAGTTGTTTGGATCGCGTATAAAACTGCCAAACTGCTGAAATCACATGACTTTGGTGCTCCGAACCACTGATTCGCAACAAAAGATTCGTAAATCTTTGAAGCTTCATGAAGCAGTGTTTTGAAATCGCCCATCACTAGATATTGTTGAAAAGTCGTTATTTTTTTTTTTATTTTTTTTTTTTGGCAAACAAAAAGTATTCTCGTCGCTTTATAATATTAAGATTGAACCACTGTAGTCACATGATCTGTTTTAAATATGTTTTGAGTACCTTTCTGGATCTTGAGAGGTTCGGTGACATTGCTGGCAATAGAGGCCTCACTGAGCCATCGGATTTCATCAAAAATATTGTAATGGCTGAGACAAATCAGACATAATTATTTGTTATATTTTACAAATAATGTTTAAAACTCACTCTGGGGTCTGTCCCTATTTCCCATCCCCCAAGAAGAGACTGGAGCTGGGTTTTATTGCCCAAAACTATGTGGCCACAGTGGAAAAGCCGGGGCCATAGTCCTCAAAACAGACTTTCCTGCATTCATTTATAGATGAACTGATCTATAAATGAACATGCATCCCAGGACAGGGGATTATCATTGAAACATATGATTATGACTGTTTTGTGCAGCGTTTTCTTTATGGTATTTGTTTTATGTATATTTTATGATAAGAACCAATGGTTAACATAAACTAACTTATACCAAGTTTGGTGCCTATGAGTTTGTATTTTAAAGATTTAAATGCTTGTGTATATGATATGTTGATACCTGTGCAACGCACAGTATTACAAGAATCTTTAATAGTTTCTTCTTCAGCAACTCAGCCAGTTTAATCATGCCCACAGACAAGAGCCATAAACTCCCCCAAAAAGGAAGTTCCCGCTACAGAAATTCGACTTTGCTCACTGGTCAGGTCCACCCGAAGAGGTGTGGCTCGTCCCAGACCTTAAGAAGAGACGCACAACTCCGCCTCTCTCTCTTGCTTCTTCGACGAACTCAAGGAATCGCCGGTTGTGTGGCCTCAGCAGGCCACAACCGGCCTGCAACCCAGCCATGTGCTCATCTGAGAGAGAGAAAGAACTCTTTCCCCACTAAGAGTCAAATTAACAGCTTAAGTTGTTTCATATTTCTTCATCCAATGCAGAAGATATTGATTACGACTTCGGACCAAATCATCAAGGATTTCTCCTTAGCCTGCAGATCCAATGCTTCTCAACAGCTAAAGGCATTTTGCAAGTATCGAACACTAAACAGCGATTTAGTATTAATTTGTGTTAGCAAAGGTGCTTTATTACTAAGAAAACTGATGGTCTTTTCCAGCTTGTTTAATTGACTTCTCCATAGCTCCATTTCCTGTTCCCACTTCGGTTTCACTCTATCATTTATTATTTTACCCATGTACGTGTGACTTGTGTTTATGTGTGTGTTTGTTAGTTTAGTTATGTGTTTGTGATTTAGTTAATAAAACTTGTGCACAATACATATTTGGTTCTGACTCACTGTCTGCAATAAATTGCCTCTTAAATGATTTAGATATTGCTACCAGCTCTAAGTGCTGTAAATGCTAAGAAAGAATTATTTTTTCTATGGCCATGAAAAATACCTTCTCTTAGAATTAATTAATAATAATCAATACTGAGTGTTCACAGAATGACACTGATTGATTGTAATTTTAATGTAGCTACATCAAGTTAATCTGATTAACTGATTTAAATAGTCATAATTAATCATAATTATTCATCATTATAAGTTATGAATAATTATTAATATTTCCCCTTTGAGCTTGTATCTGATTTTGCAAATCGGTCTGAATGAAGAAACTGATGGCACTGTCAACAGCGTTTCTCAGAAATTACTTACTGCACCTTTAATTGGAAGACTAATTAAAAAGTAAACAACTCAGGCACTTAGATATCACCGCTTCACATCTTGCCAAAATCAAACTTGAAAAAATGATGAATGCGGGTTTTTTTAGTGAGCAATCATCTTGGTGAAATTAAAGGTACATCGTGTCTGTGACCAATGTTTACTGGGCTTGATGACTGATGAAAATAAGTTGACTATTGAAAAGAACAGCTGAACATCAGTTCACAAATAAAATATATTGTTTAAATTGTTACTGTAGTTATTATTTTGGAATAAATGCAAAGATGCTTTAAAATGTGATGAGATTTATATTTGGTTTTCATAGTATAGTAGTTAATAAATACAAAATAGAGTTGTATTTGGGTTCTTTTTTCTTTTTTTGATGATGTAATGTTTATTTAACCAGGAAAATGTGACCACATTAAGTGTAACTGGGACATGAATTTGCATTTGAATTATTAAAAAAAAGAAAAAGTGTGAGGTCTTTGCCTCCACATTTTAGAACACCACTGCACACCACTGATATATGTACGAAAGTGGACCATTGGCTGGATGGAGTCCACGCTTCTGTTCTGTTCTAGAATAAACTGAATGTTTATATATGAAACTGAAACATTATTTCACAGTAATACTGTACTAATCAGCTGACTGTAAATAAATAAACAAACCGCCTTAACCTCTGTTTTAAGTTTGCATAGGCAAAACAATAGATACTGTTTGTCTGATACCAAACCATGACCGTCATTATTCCTGGAAGTAATAGTTTCATAATGGGGATTCCCTTGTGTGGTGATATCCTTACCACAATGATTAATAGAGATAAACAAAGAGGATCTCCTTTACCCTGAACACAGAGGATTCCCTCATATTATGTGTCAAGTCTGAACAGAAGAAAAATAGAATTGAAGTTAATAATAACTATAATGTGACTATAGTGTGGCATCTGAATGAGCTGCTACACAAATGTACAGATTTTTGCTTATCATGCAGAAAAAAAGAAAATCAGTCTATTTTTTATTTAAACAAGCTTTATTCACTTCTATAAGAAGAATAAATTAGCAAACAAATAACATTGTCATTTTTCAGATATGCATAACATATATTATAAAATACAATCACTTCAGTGAATTATTTGGCTTTGAGGAACATTTCAGAAATTGTTTTTACATTTATGCATTACTGAAAAGTAAAGTCATTTAGAACGTTTTGCTTTACATGATCAAAATTGCATGCAGTCATGATTCACATGTTATTCAACTGAATTTCTCAAGAGGTTTATTTTCTATGCCTCATATTAACACACGTACAGCCTAATGAGACTGTGACTTGTTTTACTTCTAATACAAAGAGATTGTGATTATAAGTGCTCGGGCAACTCCGTCTGAATAACATCATGACATCTTGCTGAATCGGCTGTGCCACCTCAAGCTCTTTATTTTTGCACTCTCCACAGTGGGCTTCATGGTATGTGTGAGGTGTCCTGTATCTATCATAATGTGATTCTCTGTGAAAAGAAAGAGTCATAAGTGGAGCACTGTCGCAGATCATATTTCTTTATCACCATCATAGCTAAACTGATGTCAGTCCCAACCAAAAAACACTTAATGTCTTATTTATTTTTGTCCATACAATAAAAAGTCCAAACATTTGAAACAAAGTTCAAAGTATAGAAAGAAAGAAAGAAAGTTTTGGAGTGATTTGAGGGTGAATAAATGATGAACTGTTCCTTTACTACCCAACAGCCTTTCATCTAACATTACTACACACAAGAAAGATACATTAATTTAATGCATTGTTTGAATACTTACTTGCATTCCCAAGTAGGATTTATGCGTTGTTTGAAATGTTGTTATACTTTTCGCAGAATGTCTGTGAAATATTCATGAGCTTGGTGAAGTCTTGTATAACTTTGTGCAGGTGACGCGGACAGCATGGATTACTGCAGTCGGTGCAGGGAACCTCCATATAACCATAAGCTGCCATGACAGCAAAACCAAACACCTGTTTTAAACACAAGCACAAGTTAGTGGACACTCATATACACCATATATACTGTATGTAGTGCTGTCAAATCGATTAATCATGATACAATATTATTAATGCAATATATTATATATTATACAATATTATTATTGCGATACTTCAAGACATAATATGGTCAAAGGTTAACAAAAAATTAACTGTTGATTAAAATGCTAAATTTGGTATTATATTGAGGGTAGAAATGAATAGGCTTGGACTTGGTGCTGGTAACCCAATGCACAGGACAATGGTGACACCAGAATAAAAATATTCATGATTCTGAACTGAAAAATACAGAAAAAAATATGAATATGCCCGCACCCTGTCACTGACTATAGACTCTATAACTCTGTAAACTTAAATTTTTTTCTCACACAGTAATTTTCATTTCGGGTGAACTATACACAATACATATTGTCACTATCCACGGTACAATATTGTTGCAGTTTTGTATTGCAATATATTGTGACACGATATATTGTTACACCCCTAATATATATATATATATTCTGATCTCTGAACAGTTGCTATTCATATCATATTTTGCACAGAAAAACAGAAAATTTCTAGATTAGATGTACTTACCCACAGAGCAGAGATATTCATTCTTCAATCTCTCAGTGTCACTCAAACTGCAGGGCAAGGTAGGAATATTGCTACAGTGTGCTTCAGAATCACTTTTATACCTTGAACTTGATGATTTCGACTGACGTAATCCACCAACCTCTTTCCTACATGACAAATTTGCATGGAACAAATAAGCGGCGCGCTTGTGCCTGCTCTGTTTTTCCATAATGATACAGTGACCTGTGTCTATTCAGGTGAGGAATGGACTTTTTCTCTCTCTAGGGTGAGTTTGATATAGTCACAGACACAAAGCCCACAGAAGAACAAAGCGTAAATACAATGCTGTGCTGACAGTCATGATGCTCCAGGCGAAATGAGCTTAAGTGTGCTCTACATCATTGCATATTATTTTTTACCAATGCTGGTGCCTTAGAAATGCGTTAAAAAGGGGTGTATCGAATTTTTCTTGCATTGCATTGCATGTTGTATTTTTTTTTTGTTATGAGCAATACATTATGCACAGACGATTGCACAAAACATTAATATTTAAAATGTGTCTTGAACCTTTATAACCTTTACACACATTTTCCTTTTGATGAACATACAGATTAAAGAACATGATAAATGATTCAGGAGGACAAAATCTTATCGATTGCTCTATATAATTGCTGTACTAAGACATGTAGGGTGTTTGTGAAAAATAGAATAAATACATGAAATTTTCCAAACCAACATATATAAATAAATCATGACCCAAACTTTAGTTTAGGGTCCAATTCTCACTATTAACTATGACTTTTTCCTCAATAAACTCCTAATTGCTTCTTATTAATAGTTAGTAAGGTAGTTGTTAAGTTTAGGTATTGAGGATGTAGAATATGGTCATGCAGAATAAGGCATTAATATGTGCTTTATAAGTACTAATAAACAGCCAATTTCCTAGTAATATGCATGATAATAAGCAACTAGTTAATAGTGAGAATTGGACTCTAAACTAAAGTGTTACCAATCATTGTTTTGTGTGTTTATATGAAGATGAACATAATGACAATACCTTTTGTAATATTAAATGACAATATTGGTGAGAACTATAAATACTTCTTTCTGTATTGTTTCTATTAAATTTATTGCATTTCTGAGTGGAAATGGACAGCATAGACTACTGTTGACGCTGCTTCAGGCATTCATTTTTTGTTTTGTTTTTCAGATGACATATGCAAAACATCACATGTGCCTCCTAGCTATCGACTCAAACCATGACGGGCAGTATTGTTTTTATGGAAGCTAGCGTTCCATGGTGGGAATTCCTTTTGTATGGGATATCCTTACCATGATGATTAATTAGTTAGAGAAACCCTGGACACAATGACGATCTCCACTTCGTTGCCAAGACAGAAATTCCTCACATTATCCGTCACATTATTAAGCTTTTCCATTTCACACTTTCACTTTTATTGCATAACAATATAACACATTGCAAAATACTCACACATGATTTAGTGTAAATGGAGACTTGAATAATTTGTTATAATGATAATGGAGAAGTTGCATTCCTTAAAATTGATTATATTTTATAGATAACTGACTGTTTTGTCTGTTTGACAGATATTAGACAAAATAAGTTGTTTTTAATTTAGACAGTTTGCTTGACTCATTCCTAAAGCAGTACAGAAGTGAGTCGTGTCAATTTATTATTATAAAAAAAAACAAATTAAATACTGTTTCCAATAAACAAATGATAAATAAACATTTTTGGAATTATCTATTGACAATATACCGTTGAAAAGTTTGGGGTCTGTAAGACTTTTTTTAGTGTTTTAGAAAGAAGTCTCTTCTGGTCACCAAGGCTGCATTTACTTGATCAAAAATACAATAAAACAGTAATATTATATTACATATATATATATATATATATATATTTATTTTTATTTTTTTTTATTTTTATTTTATTTTTTTTTTTTGTAGTATGTTTTAAAGTGTAATTTATTCCTGTGATCAAAGCTGAATTTTCAGCATCATTACTCCAGTCTTCAGTGTCACATGATCTTTCAGAAATCAGGATCCTTTGATGAATAAAAGTTAACAGAAAGAACAGCATTTATTTGAAAAATTCGAAAATAAATTGTCTTTACTGTCACCTTTAATCAATTTAATGGATCCTTACTAAATAAAAGTTAAAAAAAAAAAAAAAAAAAAAAAAATCTTAGTGACCCCAAACTTTTGAACTGTGGTGTATAAAATATAGGTAACACTTTAGTAAAGGGAACACATATAAACTATTAACTATGACTTTTCCCTCAATAAACTCCTAATTTACTGCTTATTAATAGTTAGTAAGATAGTTGTTTAGTTTAGGTATTGGGTAGGATTAAGGGATGTAGAATATGGTCATACAGAATAAAGCATTAATATGTGCTTAATAAGTACTAATAAATGGCCAATATTCTATTGATATGCATGCAAATAACAAACTAGTTAAAAGATCCAAAAATAAAGTGTTTCCAAAATGGATGTTACAGTAATGATAATGTATATTATGAAATATAGTAGTAATAATAATAATAATATCATTTTATCATTTAAAATGTTTTGTTTTGCTTTTGATAATTGTTTTTATAGTTGTTGTTGTTTTTTCAGTTTCACTCTTTTTATCAGTTTCATTGATCATCATTCATTCATTTATGATCATATGGATGCTAACAATAATCTTCAACTGAAATGAAAGTTTCAGCCATTGTATCCTACACTTCAACCTACACGTCTTCTCCACAACATTATAGTCCAATAAAACGGCTGCTGCTGTGTAAATACCACTGCTAGAACTGCATTGTGTTTGCTTGTTTTGTTTATGATTTGTTTATACTAGTAAGGAAAGGTCACTTTCAGAAAGACATCAAGATAAACCCATCTTCTCTTTGAAGCATAGAGAAAAGCATGTGCATATCTGTAATAGTCTGAAATTACTGTAAATTGGCTCCTGACAGTAAATTTAGGTAGGTGGGCAGATTCTGGGTTTTAGTGACCGTTTATGATAAACATTTTGTAAGCTTTATATTGTAATCACTGAACACACTAAAATTAAAATTAAGTCATCATTTACTCACCCTGGTGTTGTTCTAATGCCGTGTGTCCTTCTTTCTTTTATGGACCACAAAAAAAAAAAAGTTTTCTCGTGCTCATCCATAATGGCAGTGAATATAGCGACCAGCATCAAACTTTTTAAAAAGACGCAGAAGTATCACAGAATGTTCCCATGTGACACGTGCCATTTATTCCAAGGGTTCTGGGGGCATATGATAGGGTTTAGTGAAAAACAAACCAAAATTTAATGTATTATTTAATGAAATTCTTGACCTTGGCCGTTGGTCTTCTCTGCACGGCTGCACTAACAGACAAACAGAGATCCGGTGCGTGATAGTAGACTCAATGAAGGTGATATTGGACTCAGTCCGGTGATATTGTACTCAGTCCAATATCACGCATACTTTTTTGAGGGATGATGTATACTCTATCATATAGCCGCCAGAACACTTGGAATTTATGGCAAATGTCGCATCATTCGGTGATACTTTTGTTTCTTTTTTAAAAAAGCTTGGTGCTGGTAGTTGCATGTTAAAATAGCCTTGGGGGTATGAGCAAAAACAAGCCTTTTTTGTGTGTGTCCCTTTAAATGCAAATTAACTGCTGCTCCAGCCCCCTTTCAAGAAGAGGGCAGAGCTTTAAGAGCTCATGCAACAACAAAACAGGACAGTCTCAAGCACTGCAAATGTCAGAAACTGTCAATAATGTTGTTCAGTTTGAACCGGAGTCTGACAATGATGCCTACAGAGCCAGAGAATATATGCTGAATGGAGATAGAACCGGTATAGTTTAGTTTAATTACGGTTATAACTTATGTTGTCATCTTTCTTTTATCCATTATTAGTACAAGCCTGTTGTAGCGGACACCGTCTGAATGATGGCCAAAACTTTACCGATGAGTTTTATAAAACTTTATTGTACATCACACAAAAGATGAAGCGTCTGTTTTCACTCCAGAAAATCACAGTAAGAGCTGAATAAAACACAGTACAAGGAGTGCACATTATAGTCTTATCCATAAACTCTCTCTCCCCCCTTGCATTATCATCAATATACATACACAGCGATCAAATTACACAAAAACACTTGTTACAACTAACAGTAAACAAATGAATACATGTCTAATGAGCCTACTTTGGTCTAATTGTCATTTTAAAAATTTAAGTGGGTGAATTTTTATCATTGTAGGGTGGATGTTCACACACAGCCAATACACATTTATGTCCAAACACCATGTAAAAGTAGATTTTATCTTAACATAACATAATACTTTGCAGGTTAGTTATTTTTAAATAACCTAAAAATAAGTTATACAGGACATTCCCTAATGGTTATTTTTAGTAATTATTTTGCAACCATAGAATAATACTTTGCAGGGTAGTTATTTTTACAGAAAGTTCCCTAATGGTTCATTCTAAACAAAAATGGTGCTAAATAGCACGAAAAGTGGTTCATTGGCTTGTAATCATAGGGGAACCACTTTAAGTGCTATACAGCACTGTCAGCACTGTTATGTAGAACCATAAGAGTTGATTGAAAACTTTACTTACAGAATGCTTCAATCACAAAACATCAAGATATAGCCTAATTATTTGTCTACATAGATAACACAAAGCAGTTGGCGCAATATGGCTGCCGTCACATCATCCAGGTGGATGCTGCACATTGGTGGTGGTTGAGGAGATTCCCCCTTCCATATGTAAAGCGCTTTGAGTACCCAGAAAAGCGCTATATAAATGTAACTAATTATTATTATTAATATAGCTAATATATGAATATAGCCATGTATTTATTGAAGTTTGTAACATAATTTTGGTATAACTGACTTCACAAACACCTCCTACTGTCGAGCCTCTTATCAGTTTACATTCTTTCAAAGACTACAGCCAATCACCATGTCTTAGCTTTCTCTCATCCTCCAATTATTATTCTTCCTTCCAAATAACTGACAGCCCTCAGTATCCGAATTGTCTTGTTGCATCCCGCCACCACCCCATTCTCATCCTTAGATCTTAGATATGTTACTCTAATCTCATATGTTTGCTATGAATGGGAATTTACTACAATGGCAAAAGCTGTTTTGAATCACGTTTATGCTTTTCTGAGGTCAAAAAGTCTCATGTGAGGGCCCTGGAATATTTCCTTATGGGGGGCCTTGGGGGCAAAAAGAGAACCACTTTACCTTCAGGAAATACATTGTATTTTAATGCCATTTTTAATCCTTTCCCTAACTAAACTAAGAGAGTTAAAGAACCTTTAAAGAACTATATAGGGCCTTAACAGATTCTTTGTATGGCAGTGGTGCTATATAGCACTTCAACCACCCCAAAGAACCGCTAAAAAAAAAAACAATTTTTTTTGTGTGTGTTATTTTTAGGTTATTTTTTTGCCACCATAAAATACATTGCAGGGAGGTTATTTTTAAATAACCTAAAAATAACTTACAGAGACTGTTCCCTAATGGTTATTTTTAGGTTATTATTTTGCAACTACAATATTATGTTGAAGGTAGTTATTTTTAAATAACCTAAAAATAACTTATACAGATAGTTCCCTAATGGTTATTTTTAGGTTATTTAAAAATAACTACCTGCAACATTTACTGATGCTCAAGAAGGAAACAATGCATTAAGAGCAGGGGTGTAAACTTTGAACAGGATGATGATGATGTATGAATTTTTTTTTTTTTTTTTTTTTTTTTAAAGATCATATTTTATATAAAGATCAAGTACTTTTTAACAGGTTTTATTTAGCAGAGATGTGAGCAGAATGGGATGGCAGCACAGTCGAGTCTGTATAAAGCAAATAGTCAAATGGTGACTTACAGTAGCTGGTGGATTATTCTGGTTTATTGTGTGCAGGTGAAGGATGGGCATCTGTTGTTGGTGAGCAGGGAGATGGACAGTCAGGGCAGAAGACGGAGAATGGATGGCAGCAGACAGATAGCGGATGGAGAATATTGAATCATCTATGTCTGTATTGTGGGGAAGAAGGTCATATCATCAACTGTTCCATCCAACCACCACGCTCAGCGGTGAGTACCATTCAACATCCTCCTAAGATCGTTTCAACACAAGCCCTCATCAGCTCAGCGGGTAATTTCATTTCTCACCAACTCCTTCAGAGGCTCAACATCAAAAGGAAGCATTGTTCCCAAGATCTAGAAGTGCATACTATACTGGGAAAACCGCTGTGCTGTGGTCGCATCCGCCACTTCTCCCCCACCGTAATGCTCCGCATCAGCTGCCTGCATATGGAGAAGATCTCGTTCATGGTGCTGGAAGGTTCCACCACTGACATCATCCTGGGACGCCTGTGGATGTCACAACAGCCTACGATCAACTGGAACTCTGGTGAGATACTTCATTGGAGTGAATCATGCTTCCACGACTGCCTGTCTCCGGTTAACAAGGTCCCTCATCATCATCCAAAATTCACCTCTGGTAGTTCGCCACCCGTGGTCATCCTGAAATCCACCACCATCGAAAGTCCTGAAACCGAGAGCAAGGTAGAAATTCCTCCAGAGTACAGGGCCTTCCAGGATGTGTTCAGCAAGCCGTTGGCTACTCAGTTACTACCTTATTGCCATGGAACTGTGCAATCGATCTGCTACTTGGGGCTACTCTGCCCAAAGGCAGAGTTTACCCATTGTCCATCCCGGAGCCGAAGGTCATGGAGGAGTACATCCAAAAGGAACTCCAACAACAGTTCATTCGACCTTCCGCATCCCCTAACGCTTCCAGCTTCTACTTTTTTGCCAAAAAAAATGGAGGATTGAGGCCGTGTATTGATTACGCCCTCAACTCCCAGACGGTGAAGTACAGTTATCCTCTTCCTCTAGTCCCAGCAGCATTAGAACAGCTGCGTGGGGCTCACATCTTCTCCAAGCTGGACCTGCAGAGTGCCTACAATCTCATTTTTGTATTTGCAAGGGAGATGAATGGAAGACTGCCTTTGTGACACCATCAGGTCACTATGAATATCAGGTGATGCCTTATGGCCTGTCCAATTCACCCTCCATCTTCCAGGGTTACATGAATGAGGTGTTCCGGTGTTCGGGTAATTCTCAACGTCTACATCCATGTGCCTTCTACTCCAAAACGCTGTCCCCGGCAGAGCAGAACTACGACATCGACAATCGAGACCTCCTTGCCATCAAGCTTGCCCTCGAGGAGTAGAGACATTGGCTGGAAGGAGCTGACCATCGCTTCGAGGTCATTACATCGGAATCTGGAATACCTGCGAGATGCTAAACGACGTAATCTCCGTCATGCTAGATGGGCACTCTTCTTCACAAGATTCGACTTTGTCGACACATACCGACCTTGCCATAAGAACTGCAAGGCAGATGCCCTCCCTCGACTACAGCATCCAGATCCTGAGTTCAGTTCTCCAGAGCCGACTGTCCCTCCAGTCATGATAGTCAGTCCCATCCAGTGGTCCATGGATGATCAGACCCTTCAAGCCACACGCTCCGAACCTGCTCCATCGGGAGGTCCTGAGGGAAGCATCTACTTACCATCCGCTTGCTGCCTGTCCCTCATGGACTCAGCTCAAAACTCTCTGGGCTCTGGACACCAGGTAGTCAGCGAACCCTCTCGCTCCTCCATCACCACTACTGCTGGCCCACGATGACCCAGGATATTTCTCGATACGTCAAGGGATGCTCAGTCTGTGCCATCACCAACACCCCCACATAAACTCCTAGAGGGAAAGCTGGTACCACTACCCATTCCTCAATGTCCCTGGTCACACGTGGGCATCGACTTCATGACCAATCTACCTCCCTCAAATTCTCATACCTGTCTTAGTCATCATCAACCGCTTCTCAAAGGCATGTAAACTGATCATCCTGAAGGGCCTACCCATGGCATTTGAAGCGGCCGAGATTCTCTTCCAACACATATTTCGTCACTTCGGCCTAGCTGAAGCCATCGTATCTGATCGCAGTCCCCAGTTCATCTCTTGTGTCTGGCAGGGGTTCTTCAAGCTCCTGGGAGTTTCCGTCAGCCTATCCTCTGGTTACCACCCTCAGACCAATGGCCAGACTGAGCGGAAGATCCAGGAAATCGGGAGGTACCTGCAGTCCTCGAACCAGAACAGCTGGAGCCGTTTCCTCCCCTGTATGCCCAGATTATGCGGAGTATGCCCAGAATTCTCTCCGTCAATCCACCACCGGGCTTACTCCGTTCCAGTGCATCCTAGGGTACCCCTTGTTCCCCTGGTCTGGTGAGCCATCGGAGGTTCCAGCTGTTAATCACAGAGCGAGAGGGTGTGGGACTCAGCGCATGTGCAGCTCCAACAGGCAGTGCGAAGACACAAGAGACAGGCTGACACCCGCAGATCTTCTACCCCTTGTTATTAGGCTGGACAGAAAGTTTGGCTTTCCACCCGTGACATCCGTCTTTGTCTGCCCTGCCGTAAGCTGAGCCCCCGCTATATAGGTCCTTTCACTGTGCAGAGGCAGCTAAATAAGTCACCTACCGACTCAACCTACCCTCACGCTACAGAATTACACCATCCTTTCATGTCTCACTCCTCAAACCCCACACTGAACATTTGTTATCTACTGGGTCCATTCCATCCTCAATTTGCGACGGCGGGGAAACCGGCTGGAGTACCTCATTCACTGGGAGGGGTATGGTCCAGAAGAGCGTTCCTGGTTTGCTTGAAACGATGAGCTAGATCCATTCCTATTTACCCAGTTCCACAACGAACATCCTGATCGCCCTGCTCCCAGAGGTCGAGGTCGTCCCCATCGTCATATCATCCGGCCATCCACACTCCGCCCACTCATTCACAATTGCCTGAGTTCTAATTCCCTGCATCTGCACACCCTCATCAACACACCCTATATCAACCGTCTGTCCCTTCATTTCAGTGTCTGGACTCGTCATTGTCAAACTCTTCAGACTCCTTACCTGAATACTCATCTGAGTGCTTACCTGCAATTCCTGAGATCCTGTCTTCTATCATCCATCATCTGTCTGCTGCCATCCATTCTCCGACTTCTGCCCTGACCATCCGTTTCCCTGTTCACCAACCATCGACGCCCATCCTTCACCTGCACACAAGAAACCAGTATGACCCTCCAGCTAAGTAACCATCTGATTATCTGCTTTATACAGACTCACCTGTGCTGTATTCCTGTTCTGCTCACATCTCTGCTAAATAAAACCTGTTAAAAAGTACCTGTCTGTCCTCTTCTGTGTGTGACAATATCCCCAACTGTTCTTTCTCCATCTCCTCTTCCTATACCATCTATTCCTTTCCCTTCATCTCTTTCTACCTCTTCCATTGTTCCTCTCCCTCTCAATATTACCCTTCCTCATATCCTCCAAAACCTCTCACTCTTACACCTCTTCCTTTTCCCATTCTACTTTTTTTCTTTTCCCCTTTTGTAATCGAGATAGTTGTGTAAACAATTAGGAAATTTGAATTTCATGTATTGTGTGTATTACTAACCCTGCAAACAAGCCTGCACTGGCCCTTTACGGGCCCACTTAGGGCTAATGTAAGGGCCCCCAGCAGGCTGCCAGTGCAGGGCCCCTAAGAATTTGCTCATTGGCAAAACGTTGGCCCCTTAGCGTTGGCCCTGCACAGGCAGCCCTCACTTAACCCCAGGAATCTCTCACTGGGCCCACACTATTAATCTACAACAATAAATCTGGCAGCACAGGGTGCCACACATTTACCATTAATAAAAAAAAACGGTTAATGATCGTTAAAAAAGAAATAGTCAATGACTGGCAGGGGCGTCTGCCACTCAAATATATCGTAAATCATACTCTGTAAAATATAAATCTCTTTGAATCTGACCACTGCATGATGACTGAATTATCAGTAAGTAATCAACTTCATCTGACCAGAATTTTTCTTGCAATTTTTGCTATGACAAACATGCTTCAAAAACACACAGTTACTGCAGCCAGAGAAAAATTAAAGTTAAGAAGTCAAGGCTCAAGAGCTAAAGCAAATGCTCACCTCCAAAACGGTGACTTCAAACTTTACTATTTTCAATAAAATATCAACATCAAAAGTAATAGTCAAACTGGATTAAGTGGATAATAAGTGAAGATGCTGAGATCTAGGCAGATCTGTTAGTGTTTCATGTTCTGTTGTTGCTGGTCATGTGACAGTGTTTTTAGCTTATTTATATAATGAGATTTTGCTTAAATTTCATGGTTTTTGTTTGGCAGCTGTTGCTGCCAGTCATTTGACCGTTTTATCATCTAACTGTTTTGTTATTGTATTAATTACAGATTATTTTTGTAATTTTACATACATTTGTATGTAATTTAAGAAAACGTCTCGGTTACGTATGTAACCCTCATTCCCTGAAGGAGGGAACGGAGAAGTACGTCGGAACTGACCGACGAATTGGGGATCACTTTGGGAGACCAATCTACTTCGACTGTGTAAGGCACACAGACGGAGGCAGACAGGTAAGTGAATCAACAGGTGTTTATTTGAAACAGAGGCATGGACACTGGCAACAGAGAATATGGGTGAGTCAATGAACAAGCACATTGGAATAGTGACTTAGCTGGAGAGTGAATGGATGAATGTCTTTGCAGGTGAAGGCTCCACGGGGAATGGAGAGCTGACGATGGAAGACGGATGGAAGAGGATTCGGGGATCACAGGGGAGTAACAGGTAAGGTGTCCAGGTACATGAGACGCAGTGCTTGCAGTAGACGTAGTGCTTTCCATTGATGTAGTGCTTTCCATAGACGAGACCAGACACCGTGGTGCAGGGAGTGAGAGTCTTTATAGTGTGATTGATGAGTGTTAACAAAGGTGAAGACTTTCAGGTGCAGGTGATTGGTGAGTGAGTGCAGATGAGGAACCAGAGGGATGCTGGGAAATGGAGTCCGGGGAAGGTGATACAGACAGTGACTGTGACAGAGTGTAAGAAAAAAACGAGCCAATGCATATTGGTATGTGATGATTGCAACAGCTGCTTTGCGCTGCGGCGCAAGTATTTAATGCATATTTGCTTTTCCGCTGAGGAGCCGAGCTAGTGACTCGGCCATACAGTGGAGGTACAACGACTGTGGCGATGGGATGTACGTCTCCATTCCCTCCCTCAGGGAACGAGGGTTACATATGTAACCGAGATGTTCCCTTTCAGTCGGTCAAGTTCAACGCACATCGGAACTGACCGATTAATTGGGGATATCTACCAACACGCCACTGTCGCTGGCCCTTCCAGCGCACAGCTTGAGACTCCTGGACCGCCCCTAACCGTTGGAACGGAAATCGGAGCTATAAGCAGAGAAGGTCAGGTCACTGCTGTTCCGCAAGACTCAGTGTAACTATTGGATAACGCTGGGAAAGCGTGCCCTTGAAGGGAAGGGGACGCTGCGGAGGCCACATCCTGCCCGTAGGAAGGTGAAATGTGGCAGTTACGTATATGGACAATTAGGTGCCCTCGGTCAGGGAATAAAACAACTGACAATGGGTCAAGTCCAGAGAGGCAAACAGGTCTACCTGTGTGGCTCTGAAGAGGTCCCAAATCAGCTGGACCACCTGGGGATGGAGTTGCCACTCTCCCGGAAGCGCAGGCTGTCGTGAGAGCTCATCAGCTGCACGATTGAGCCCACCAGGGATGTGAATGGCTCAAAGCGACCTCAGATGCTTCTGACTCCAGAGGAGGAGATGGCGGGCGAGTTGCCACATGCAGCGGGAGCGTAGACCACCCTGGCGGTTGATTTATGCAACGGTCGCAGTATTGTCCGTATGGACCAGCACGTGCTTGCCATGTAGCAGCCCTTTGAGGCGGCC
Source organism: Hypophthalmichthys nobilis (assembly GCA_037950665.1). Classification (NCBI taxonomy): domain Eukaryota; kingdom Metazoa; phylum Chordata; class Actinopteri; order Cypriniformes; family Xenocyprididae; genus Hypophthalmichthys; species Hypophthalmichthys nobilis. Next base: position 1,492,033 of record CM075485.1, read on the forward strand.
CAGCACAAGACGTACTGCTAGCAACTTGAGGCAGTTGATGTGCCAATGCAGTTGAGGCCCCGTCCACAGACCCGACACTGCATGCCCGTTGTACGTGGCCCCCCAGCCCGTGGCAGAGGCATCCGTGAATACCACAGCATGGCTGGACACTTGTTCTAGGCGGACTCCCGCCCATAGAAATGAAGGGTCTTACCACATGCTGAAGGTTAGGCGACAGTACGGGGTGATGGACACCCGGTGCGTGCCGCTCTGCCACACCCATGTCGGGACTCAGCTTCGGATGACATATGCCCCAAGGAGCCTCTGAAAGTTTCAGTGGGGCCACTGTCCTGCCTCTGAACGAGTTCAGGTAGTTCAACACTGACCAGACACACTCCTCTGTGAGTCGCGCTGTCCGGTTGACCGAGTCCAACTCCATACCGAGAAAAGAGATCCTCTGCACTGGGGAGAGTTTGCACTTTTCCCAGTTGACCCGAATTCCCAACAGGCTGAGATGACGGAGCACCATGTCCCTGTGTTTGCACAACTGGTCCCGAGACTGTGCCAGTATCAGCCAGTCATCGAGATAGTTGAGAATGTGAATGCCGCATTCTCTGAGTGGAACAATGGCTGCCTCCGCAACCTTCTTAAAGACGCGAGGCGACAGGGACAGCTCAAATGGTAGGACCTTGTACTGATATGCCTGACCCTCGAACGCAAACCGAAGGAACGGCCTGTGTCGAGGGAGGATCGAGACATGAAAGTACGCATTCTTCAGGTCGATCTCTGCAAACCAATCTTGGCAATGGATGCACTCAAAAATGCGTTTCTGCGTTAACATCTTGAACGAGAGCTTGTGCAGGGCCCGGCTCAAGGTTCGCAGGTCCAAGATTGGCCGTAACCCACCCCCTTTCTTGGGTACAATGAAGTAGGGGCTGTAGAACCCTGTCTTCATATTGGCTGGAGGGACCGGCTCGATCGCGTCTTTCGCCAGTAGGACGTCGATCTCTGTCCGTAAGACAGGGGCATCGCAGCTCCGCACAGAGGTGAAGTGGATGCCCCTGAACTTGGGGGGGACACAGGGACTCGACTCGGGAGGCACTGAGGCGGCCCAAAGTAGAGTCTGCAAGCAATGTGCAACATTTACCTGATTCCAGGGTGGAGCAGAGGGTGTATGAGAAGGCCTGGTGGCGTCCTCGAACCACACACTGCTGCCTGCTGGCAGAGAGGGGGAAGGGAGCGGCAAGGTGTTTGTAACACGTCGCACACTGCCAACCACGCCCTCTTGTGACCCAGAGATAAAGGAAACTGCTCTTTTTTTGAAAATGTGGGTACCGCTCCGAGGAGCCAGCGGCGGAATAAAAACAAAAGGAAACAAAGGATTCTCCACCCAGCCCTCCTCCAGGGGAGGGAGTGGTGTTGACACCATCTCCCGGAGAGCAAATCCTCCCATCTCTCGATCGCCCGTATCAGGGCCGCTTGCCCTTACGCTTGGTTTGGCGGGGGCCTGGAGGGGCTAGGCATTCCCTTGTGGCCGGGGGACGCCCTCGGTGACAAGAGCAGGTGAAGGCGCTGCAGCCGACTACTGGGTGGAGGCAGCAGCTGGTCGTCGGGGCAGGATGTGCTTAATCGCCTCCGTCTGCTTCTGTGCCGCCGAAAACTGCTGGGCCCGACCCAGGGAGTTTTGCAAAACTCCTGGGTCAGAACTACCCTTGTGCAATTCCTTGAGCGCTTTGGCCTGATAGACCTGCAGGAGCGCTATGGCATGCAGGGTGGAAGCGGCTTCTCCACAAGCCATGCCCGCCAGAGAGGACGAGAACTTACACGGTCGGGAGGGGAGGCGCAGATTACTCTGCCAATAGGTAGCAGTCTTGGGACACAGTTGCATTGCAACAGACCGCTCCACTGGGGGGAGCACCACGTACCCCTTAGCCACCCCGCCATCGAGGGTAGTGAGGGTGGAAAGGGGACCAGACCGGTTTCGGGCAGAAAAAGGTGCCTTCCATGATTTAGTCACCTCTTCATGCACTTCCGGAAAGAAAGGTACTGGGGCGGGGGTGCTGAGAACCAGCAAGAGCCGCCCAAAGAAACCAATCATCCAGCCGTGGGGGTTCGGGACACAGTTGAGGATTCCACTCAAGCCCGACACTCGCGGCGGCCCGGGACAGCATAGCAACCATCTCTGGGTCTGACTCGGGCAACGCTGCCACACTCAAAAGAGGCAGCGCAACCGAATCTTCATCCCGGAGGACATAAGATCACCCTCCGATGCAGCGACTGACATCTGATCCTCCGGGGGAGCCCCAAAAGTGACGACTGGTACCGTACGAGGCGGATCAGCACGCCCTTGTGGAAGCTCCACTGGTTGCAGTGTCATGGAGGAGTGAGAAGCCTGAGGAGGTTGACTCGGCGGGGTATTCCTCACTGTAACCCTCAGGTCACCTAGGTTATTAACCGACGCAGGCTTCTTCTGAGCTGACCCAGAAGAAGGACTACGTCGGGGAATATACAAAGGGGCTCCAGTCCTTTCCAGATACTGGAGTCTTGACCTTAACAATGACGTGGTCATGTTCCCGCAATGAGAACATGTACCATCCATGAGTGCTACTTCAGCATGTGCGAGGCCCACACACGTGAGGCAATAATCATGACCATCACCGGGGCCAGGTAGCGACCGCATCCAGTAGCACACAATCTGAATGACATCTTGAAAAAGATGCAGTGTCAGACCGTGTGTGCTCTTTTAGGAATTTGCTCTCTCTGGTGCTGAAACGCACAGGGAAATGGCCGCGGCTACACAAACAGTACAATAGTGCAAGCCTGTTTTGAGCACTCACACACTCATTGAAGACGCAGCTCTCAGCTGTATAAACAGCAAACTCATTGAAGGAGCCCTCTCCCGCGAGCTGTGAGAACAGCTGTTTTTGCTTTCTCGTGAGATTGCGACCAACACTGTGAGCGCCGTCACACATGCACCAGACATGCAGGGGCTCCTTCCCAAAAGAACAGCTCGTCTTCCACCACTCTTCAAAGAAACACACACACAGGAACAGCACATGTGTTCAGCTCCGAAGCGAAAAGCAAATATGGGACGCACCTGCTGCTCATTAAATACTCGTGCCGCAGTGCAGAGCAGCTGTTGCAATCATCGCATGCCAATATGCATTGGCTCGTTTTTCTTACATTCGAAGTAGATTGGTCTCCCAAAGCGATCCCCAATTCGTCGGTCAGTTCCGACATACGTCGAACATGACCAACTGAAAGGAAACAGAAAATAATGTATAAAATACAGTCATTTTTCTGTATAAAAAATGTGAATTACTGTAATTTGACATTAATTTTTATTCCATCTGTGCAGAGATATAAATGGAAGGTCTTATTAAATTTTAAAAGGCATACAAACAGAGCATGGGAAACGAAAGTGGGCTGCCTAAACAAAACCTGCATGGGCCCAAAGGTACAAAAGTTGCTCTGGGCCTGAACGGGCTGGCCCACACTGGGCCATCATGGGCATAATGTGGGCAGTCCGCTAGTGTGGGCTGCTCACAGAGAGCCTGCAGTGAGCGCAAAGCTGTGGGCCCCACCTGGGCAAGCCCGCGCTGGGCCTGTTTAGGTTTGGTGTGGGCTGGCCCTAGCCCACTGTGCCCGCAAAAAGCCAGCATGGGCCCCGCAGGGGCATGTTTGCAGGGAACTCAGCAGATATTTATTTGGGGCTAATTGAGAACATTCCAAGTGTAACTGAAAATTTAAGAAATAACAGAGTTTTGTTTGTTGTGTTTGGAAAAACGGTGCACAAATGATTGTGATTTTTGCAAAACCAATAAAAAGAGTTTTGGTTGGGTGTATGAACTACTGTGAAAGCATTTGAGAATTTTGTGCACAATGTTTTGAAAAAATGATGCATGTGATTTGTAATTTGCAAATTAAGTAAAATTTACAACCTGTTTAGGACAATTTCACAGTGTCACTGTTAACTGTTTTCAGAACAGTGAACTGAATTTGGAGAAATGTGTCAAAATGATTGAGAAAAACTGTAATAGTGATACTTTTTAATTATAATTATATGATAACAATTTTCTGTTAGTCAAACAGTAGCCTACACATGTACCGATTTCATCTGTACTTCAGAAAGACTGGTATCACTATATTGTTTAAAAGAATTTTGTATTGACTTAGTACGAATTTAAGTACTGGTAGGCTATTTTGACTTACTATATAGTGATAAAGTGGTGTTGATTAAAAGATGCACCAATTGATGGTCTCTTGCTACAGATTCTCACTGAGGGCTAAGCCCCCCCAATGATCCTAGAACCACCCCTGGTTTGCATAATACTGATTACAGGAGTCCATATACATCTATGTTCCATACTACTTAAACTATACTGTGTCGTGGGTGTACTGGGTGTACTGGATGATTGCTGACGTACAGCGTGGTAATGATATGGAGTAAAGAGGTTAGGGGAACATTCTGGGAACCTTAGAATAATGTTAAACTAATGTTAGAATAACATTCTACAAACCAAAAACTAAAGTTCTATTTCCGTTAAAGTGCCCCTATTATGCCTTTTTAAATGTTCCTAATATTGTTTTGGGAGTCTCCTACAACAGGTTTACATGCATGCAAGGTCAAAAAACACTTTCATTTTCTCATAATATATATTTAATTTCAACTCAGTTCTCAATGATTGGTAAACAATTCATTAGAAGCAGTTCAAAGAATCAGCCTCTCCAACCCCCTCTTTTCCGTGAGCTCACACTGCTCTGATTGGTCAGATGGCCCAATCCTTTTTGATTGGTCTACTGTGCGCACCGCGCGCCCGTTGCCATAACCGAATGACTGCTATCAATTTGCAAGACATTATATACAATGTATGGACAGAAAAGATGGCATCGATTTTACTGTATCAATTCGAGCCCGAGTCCAACGACAAAACATCTGAAGTAGTCAATCAACCAGAAACTGATTCACAATCACGACTGGAGAATGATGTTTCTATATGGTAAGTGTCACCTAAGTTTGCATTATTTATAAGATGTGATAGCAGCATCACTGTTATACTTTATGTTGGTGCACCTGTGGGAACTGTATCAGAATGCTAAGCAAAGCTGAAAACCTCTAAACATAAGATAAACATTTAGGCCAGATGTGTACACAGACTTTTTCGTCATAACTACACTGAAAAAAATTATAAACGCAACACTTTTGTTTTTGCCCCCATTTTTCATGAGCTGAACTCAAAGATCTAAGACTTTTTCTATGTACACAAAAGGCCTATTTCTCTAAAATATTGTTCACAAATCTGTCTAAATCTGTGTTAGTGAGCACTTCTCCTTTGCCGAGATAATCCATCCTCCTCACAGGTGTGACATATCAAGATGTTGATTAGACAACATGATTATTGCACAGGTGTGCCTTAGGCTGGCCACAATAAAAGGCCACTCTAAAATGTGCAGTTTTATCACACAGCACAATGCCACAGATGTCGTAAGTTTTGAGGGAGCATGCAATTGGCATGCTTACTGCAGGAATGTCCACCAGACCTGTTGCCGGTGGATTGAATGGTAATTTCTCTACCATAAGCCATCTCCAAAGGCATTTCAGAGAATTTGGCAGTACATCCAACCGGCCTCACAACCGCAGACCACGTGTAACCACACCAGCCCAGGACCTCCACATCCAGCATCTTCACCTCCAAGATCATCTGAGACCAGCCACCCAGACAGCTGCTGCAACAATCGGTTTGCATAACCAACTGCTCATCTGCATGCTCGTCGTCCTCATCGGGGTCTCAACCTGACTGCAGTTTGTCGTCGTAACCGACGTGAGTGGGCAAATGCTCACATTCGATGGCGTGGAGAGGTGTTCTCTTCACGGATGAATCCCGGTTTTCACTATACAGGGCAGATGGCAGACCACTTGTATGGCGTCGTGTGGATGAGCGGTTTGCTGATGTCAACGTTGTGGATCGAGTGGCCCATGGTGGCGGTGTGGTTATGGTATGGGCAGGCTTATGTTATGGACAACGAACACAGGTGCATTTTATTGATGGCATTTTGAATGCACAGAGATACCGTGACGAGATCCTGAGGCCCATTGTTGAGTCATTCATCCACGACCATCACCTCATGTTGCAGCATTATAATGCACGGCCCCATGTTGCAAGGATCTGTACACAATTCCTGGAAGCTGAAAACATCCCAGTTCTTACATGGCCAGCATTCTCACCTGACATGACACCCATTGAGCATGTTTGGGATGCTCTGGATCGGCATATACGACAGCGTGTTCCAGTTCCTGCCGATATCCAGCAACTTCGCACAGCCATTGAAGAGGAGTGGACCAACATTCCACAGGCCACAATCAACAACCTGATCAACTCTATGCAAAGGAGATGTGTTGCACTACGTGAGGCAAATGGTGGTCACACCAGATACTGACTGGTTTTCGGACCCCCCTAATACAGTAAAACTGCACATTTTAGAGTGGCCTTTTATTGTGGCCAGCCTAAGGCACACCTGTGCAATAATCATGCTGTCTAATCAGCATCTTGATATGCCATACCTGTGAGGTGGATGGATTATCTCGGCAAAGGAGAAGTGCTCACTAACACAGATTTAGACAGATTTGTGAACAATATTTTAGAGAAATAGGTCTTTTGTGTGCATAGAAAAAGTCTTAGATCTTTGAGTTCAGCTCATGAAAAATGGGGGCAAAAACAAAAGTGTTGCGTTTATAATTTTGTTCAGTATATTAACAAAGTAAAAAATGGCTATATCATTGTTTGACATTACAATGAGTGTTTACTGTTTACAGAGAGATTACTTCAACTAGTTAGCGTGGACTAGCATAATGTGACTGGTCTGTTTTCTGTGTTGTGTTTTGTCTGCGTAGTTAAAAACGGGACAGCAAGCGGCAGTTTCGCTGATCTTTTTTATTCCTCTGATATATAAAACAAATAAACAGCCTCTTAGTTACTCGCCCTTGTCGTGTTCTCTTCCATGGATTTACAATGCCAAGAGGAAGAGGAAGGGACAGAACAGGAATTTATGTTGGCTCATGATGTCATCACCACAATTAAAGGGGAAATCACTCATATCCATCAGGCATCTATATCAGGTATATGAAAATAAACTTTGTGTGAATTATAACAATATATATATATATATATTTATCAGTACATGTTGTATACCTGTTACACTAACATCCTATTACAATACAGATAGAGCTCCACTCTATTGTAATAATAGAAACGCAGAGGAATAAAAAAAAAAAAAATGTTTGTTTTGTATGTTGTAAACTCCAACATTAGCCGAGCACATGAATAGCTGATAATAAATTACACCTCGTAAACAAAAGTCGTGCTCCATCCTTGATCATTACTCCAAGTAATAAGACAGACAAGCTGCATTAATCAACACATTTTTAGATAATATTGGACCCACATCTGAATAGCAGAACTACAGAAACGTGAGTTAGCCGGTTAGCAGGAGACATAACATACAAAACTACAAATCTTGAATGATCGCTAGAAAATATAAACATTAATTAATAATCATACTTACAGGTTGAGATTCAGAGGAGCATTGATCCATATTTTAAGACCAAGCATTTTGTGAATCCTGTGTTAAACTCCCCGAGGTTTAAGAAGCAGTCATCAGTAAAATGACAGGAACACAACAAAAGATTGTACTGCTGTGGTATTGTTGAACAAAATTAATTTTCCCTGGTGTCTGTGCGCTCAATAAGTGGGAGGGCAATATGCTAATGTTTCGTTGTGACGTCACAATGAAATGTCTTGGGATTCGTTTTACAAACGACTCGTTTAATTGACTCCGAGTCGACTCTTACTTTTGAGAGACAATAACTTTATATATGGTGCACTTTCAGATTTAAAACTTTGAAGGATGGGTTCATTCACTTAGAACTATTTTACACACTACATAAAAGGTCATTTTCAAAAATCCATAATAGGGGCACTTTAAGAAAACTTTCCTTGCTAACCAAAAACAAACCTTAAAAAAAGAACGTTCTGGGAACTAAATTTTTTTTAGCTGTGACGAGCTGCGGCTGATTGTGACACAAATGACAACGTCGTCTGACTGGTTCTCATACACTTGAATGTTATCTTTTAGTAAATCTGCCCATTAGGAGCATGACAGGCACTTGATCAACATTCTGTTTAGCTAGTATGTTGACAACAGTGGACTGGCCACAACAATGTCAAGCGCACGAATAACAAAACATGTTGATTATTTTAACCCATCTGTCTTTTTGAGTGCTACATATACTAAACAATTAAATCAAAATAAACTTTTTTTTCCTGTTGGTTTTGCTTTTCAAAACTCCTGGAAGTATTACTATCACTATCCTCCCAGCAAGTTATAAGGTGAAATGTCTATCAAATAGGCCTGTATTTTTGAAGTATCAGGTATTTGGCTTCTTTGCTTAACCTTTCTCAACTAAGATTTGGGTAGAAGATCTGGTTAACTCAAAGTTATTTGAGTTATTGATCCTTTAAACTTGTTTTATATATGTGCCCTACTGTAACATCTCAGACCAAAAAAAAAAAATAAATAAATAAATAGCTACAAGCTGTTTGTTTTATCATATGCAAATCATTAGATACTGTAGCGCTGAGATGGCTATCAGCTCTCACTATGACAAACATGATTCCCAACATGGAGAGAACTGGATCATTGTTGGGATTCCCTTATATGGGTGACAGAGATGATGGAGAAATGCTGCACACAAAGAAAATCTCCACCCTGACCAGAGAGGAATTGCCTTTAATTATGGTTTATATACTGTACATAAACATATACAAACATTTAAAGTAGATAAAGTAGTAAAGTAGATAAATGCATATTATTTATTTCATTATATTAATAAATGTTATTATTTTTATTTAAGGCTCTTAAAAAGTGTGAAATGTGTCCAGAACTGAGCAAGCATTAGTAAATTTGTCTATATGGTCACACTTTATATTAGGTGCCTTTAACTGTACTTATGTCAAAAATAAATAATTATTAAGTACTGTCACACAAGGTTGAAAGAAGAACAAGATGATGATAAAGTTTCAAAAGTCTTTAATAATCCACAAAAAAGGTAATCCAACCAGGTAGGCAAACAAAATACAACCTCTAACAGATGTGACCAGACCACTTGGAACTGAAAAGACTTAAATACAAAGCAAATGAGGGTAATGATGATTAACACTTGTGTTGTTTAAATGAATCTCCATGACAACTAAAGAGTGGTGGGAAACTGAACAAAGGAACACTTGTGGCTGAAAATAGTACACTAAAAGTCCATGAAAATGAAACTAAACAGAACCATGACAGGTACAATTATTGTGTAAATGTTGTATTGCAAAGCACTTTTGCTGCTATTGAAGTGGGATATGAGTAAGGTTAGGGACAGGTTTGGTTAGGTTTAAGGGTCGGTTAAAGGGTAAGGGAAGGGTCAACAGTGTAGCATAATTACATAAATTAATTACAGGTGTAATTACAGGTGTAACGGAGGGAGCGTGACAACGGAGTTGGAGATCCAAATGCAGGCTTTAATAAAACAGGAAGAGCGTAGTCATACAGGCAGAGGGTCAAACACCAGCAAACAGATACAAGAGAGCAAGGCAAAAGAGTAATCCAAAACACAGGCAGAGGTCAAGACAGGCAGAAAACGATCATCAAACAAGGAATCAGTCCAGGTTCAAAAACGCAGGACAAGGCAGGACAAGGCAGGACAAGGCAGGACAAGGCAGGACAAGGCAGGACAAGGCAGGACAAGGCAGGACAAGGCAGGACAAGGCAGGACAAGGCAGGACAAGGAACAAACGGAATGCAAACCAAAGGCTAAACAATACTCAGCCAAGTGAGTGTGTGTGAGTGCAGCTTATAAAGGGTCACTGATGGGAAACAGGTGTGAGAGCAAGATTGGTTCCTAGGTGGGGAATTGTGGGAAATGGAGTCCATGTGAACAAACAGAACACAGATCCAGGACACATGTGACAACAGGCAGGAATTTGTAAAAATATGTATGGACACAATAAGTGCAATTTATCAAAAGATTAATTTAAATGTAACTAAAACAAATAAAAGTCAAGCCAATGTTTATTCATCTCTGGCAATTGTGACTTTTTGCACCCTATACCTGTTCCATTGTTTTGATGTGTTAGCGAATGTTTTCTGGACAAGACTTTACATATTTAAAGACAATTTATTTTACAGTGAAGACATTTTGTTGATGCATTATTGATGCATCTGTAAAGGTGCTGACATGGAGCAGATGAGGACGATGATGCAATGCACCCAAGAGCAGTTTTTTTTAATTAGGTGAAAATCCACTCCAAAGCATGAAACAAACTATAAACAAAATCCAAAACTTGAAATAAACTATAAACATGAACTTGACTATAAACTATGGCCTGACACATGAAACTTAACAGCAACATACTTCCATACCTAACAAAGAAACAAGGCAAACATGAGGGCTTAAATACATGGACATGGGGAAACATATGACAACATCAACCAATGACAAACATGGAACTGATGAACATGAACCAATGAAAAAAACAGAATTGATAACAAGATACTGGGGGGAGGGACAAAGGTCCAGGCCCATGAAGAGGACCTGAACCGTAGCCAGGATTGTGGGGAAGTCGTGGACCTGGACCGTGAAGCAGTGGCAGGCCTGGGCCGTGGAACACTGGATGAGACAATAGACTATGGAGCAGTGAACGAGACCATGGAGGATCAGGGGGCCATGGAAGAGCCATGCCCGTGGCATGGAGCACAGAGAGTTCATGGACGGCCTCTGTGGCCATAGCATAGGGCAGAGAGAGTTCATGGACAGCCTCTGTAGACATAATAGAGCAGTGCAGATAGTTCAGGAAAAGACACAGCCATCTCTGGGGGAGCTATAGTGGTCACCGCTGCCTCTAGAAGAGCTGTAGTGGTCGCCACCACCTCTAGAGGAGCTGTAGTGGTTGCCGCCGCCTCTGGAAGAAGCGTCTCGCTGCACCTTGCGGTGGACATCCAACCCCGCCCACGTCCAAGTGTGATGTAAGAAGCCAGGCCCATGCTGCCCTGCAGCTGATTCTTAAGATTTTATTGGTCATGTCAATCACAGTACTGATTGCCTACACCAAACACTGATTCCTAAACCTGCCCGTGACTGTAACCAATGAAATTACCTGCAGGGCGGGATTTCTGGTGAAATGGTTTAGTGGAGAGTTACGAGGTGACGTATTGAGCATGGGCATGGCTTCTGACATCACACTTGTATGTGGGCAGGGTTGGATGTCCAATGCAGGCTGCAGTGAGCCCTACTTGGCCTCTGAAGGAGTTGTAGTGGTCGCCGCCGCCTCTGGAAGAGCTGTAGCGGTCGCTACTACCTCAGAGGAAGTCTATGCGGCCCATACACACAGGATAATGGTGGCCACTCCAGGACGCACCTTAGACAGAGGGATGTTACCAGGACACACTTGATCGGGACTTGGGACCACTGGCCTGCAATGTGGCATTACAGGATATGATTTGCTAGTTGCTTGCACTGACCTCAGTTGTGGATACATCACACCAACAGTCAGTCCCGTCCTCTGCAAGACTGATCCGGTGGCTGGGGAGATCCTGTTTGGACCAAGCTCTGCATCTGCTGGATAGCGCCCCCCATCTCCCCTCCCACCCCACCAAAAAAAAAAAAAAATAAGATGTGACTTGAGGGGTGGTGGCCATGATGTGCGAAGATTTACGCCTGGCCGCTATGACGTGATGAGGCTCTGGAGTGGCGGCCATGACCCCACTACATTGGTATTCAAATAATATATGCTTATGTTGAACTTTATTATTGTAAAAAAAACAGACGCTGTAAGCAGTATATAAAGTATTGAATGAAAATGTCTCTGAAACATCTGTGTATTAGTCAAATATTGCATTTATTTCACTTCAGTTGTGATAAAGTATACAAACGCAGAGCGAGCGTCACTGCGGGAAGCAGAAAGTGTCTGACTTCACGTCTCACGACTTCACGTCTCGTTTTCAGCTCTTCCCCACTAGCACGCGGCTACTTTCGCAGATCGGTTGCATCCAGCTGCAGCTGATGTCGAACACACCTAATGTACTAATAAGGACGTGATACATAAGACAAAGGAAACTAAAGGGTCCAACTAAACTAAACTAAAGGGTCTAAAAGACAAGGCCTGTGTCCGAAATAGCATACTCTCTTGAGTAGGTACTTATTTGGTATAAGTAGTTACTTCATAACCACTAAAAAGTATATTCTATATAGTATGAATGTGTGTAGAATTAATGTAATCTGGACGTTCGCCATGTTGTCATCATCATGTGACCTACCAATCCTCTGCCGTGTCCTCATGGGATAGTTAAGTGTCCATCATATGAACACTTCAGAATCTCACCGGAAGTAGTAGGTCATCCGATTAATTTTTGCCTACTCTTTTATGAGTGCTGTGAATTCAATACTTCTTTTGTTTTTTTTGTTTGTTTTTTTTTGCCTACTATATAGTCGGAAAGTAAGCAATTTCGGATGTTGCCAAGATCTCATGAGGGGCAAGGAATCACAAAATAAAAGACATGAAAACATAAACTTAAAACAAAACCACAGAACAGACACAAAACCATCACTTTCAATGCCTGTTTATATGAAGATGTTAGAGGTTTGATGGTCGATTGGACAGATTTTCTTTTTGAAATGTATTTAAAACACACTCATAAATAAATAAATACTCATTTTGTTTTTGACATATTGTATTGAGTTTTTCATTAATAAAAAATATGGATTCAATTTTGAATATCTAATAATCAAGGGTGAAATTTTATACAGTTATATTTGCATGTGGTTTACTCGCTTTGTTTTTCTAAGGCAAAATATGCAAAGCAAGGCTTGATTTTCCTCTGACCGTATTTACTGCAGATGGTTCATTCCACTGCATGAATAATCTTCTGTTTATTGCAATAACAAGCTGGTGGGATTTCCTTCTTTATGGAATCTAGTTATCACATATCACAAGTATAAAGTTAAAATTGTTAGTTATGATGAACGTAAACCAAACATCTTTAAATATTCATCACCAGTTAGATATTTCATTATGGTTTTGACTGTTATTTTTCTACAAGGAAGGAACCCTTAAAATGTCAGTATTATCTGACATTTGTCATTTATCTATTTTATCTATCTGATTATTACATAAATAGTCATGGCTTTGCATGTAATGTCTTATGGGAAACAGAATAATCAAAAAAACATAGCAACATCATAATGTTGGGTCTGTGGAAGATAAGCAGAAATGTTGCCCATGACTGACCTTTCTCATCTATCAACACATTGAGTGAACGCCTAAAACAGATGACACTGTTTCCTTTTTTATTTTATTTTTTTATGCTTTTTTGTTTATGATTGTGATTGTCACACTCACATTGCCTTGGGCCAGTATAGCAGAATGAATATGAGAGGCAGCTCTCTAAATCCATTATGGAAACTAGAAAGCAGGGAATCCATCCACTGGAGCCTCTAACATACGCAAATTTGTTTGGGAAACACGTCATCCGTTGATGGGTCTGCTCACGGTGAATATAAATGCAGCTCCGGAACCAAAATAGATTAATCATCTAATTACTGGACTGTGGGAAGAAATTAAAGCTCATCTCATAATGATGTCTATTTTGCTGGTGAGTTACATGACATTTTTTCATTGACTCACTAGATTTCTCAACACTTTTGTGTCTTTCTGGCTTACAGTAAAAAAAAAAATTGCATTATAAAGTATAAAATAACATTTTATACTCTAAATGTAACTTTCTACAGAAATTAGTTTTAAATGAACAAAGACATTATTATTCAGGTATTTATATGAACTATATTAAAAGGGAACATTATTTCCTAAAGTATAGATAAGAAATTGAACTGCATTTATTTACATGTTTATTTACAAAATTCATAACAATTTTTAAAATACTTTTTTATTTTATATAGATGTATATTCATTCCCATTGTGTATTTTTATTATGCATATTCTATATCACATCATTATCGAATATTGGATGTCTTTTATACTCATAAACACAACTTGTATATTAATTGCATTAGCATTTTCTGATTTTTTTCTGCTTTGGTTTCCAGTTGATGTTGCTGTTGACGGGACTATCCGGTGCAGTCCATAACCAATGTTCCACGTGCAACTGCACAGCAGCAGAATTTCAAAGTGTTGCAAAAAATCTCAAAATCCCTATTTTAAATTATGATATCAGCACAACATCTCTGTCTCCGTGTACATATAAGTAAGTAGAGTTCCCTTACATTGTCCTTCTATCAATGCATGGATTGAAATGTGTGTATCTGATGAATTGTCTTCTTTTCCAGTTGCACTATAGCATATGGCGCATGAGAAAAAACAACAAGAAAACAGAGCAGGTGTGAAATAGTTATTTTAATATATTCCTCCAATAAAGAACAGAGATGGTTGTATCCAGTGGCGTGCCGGGGGGGCTTGAGCCCCTGCCCCTTTGATCACGAAAGTGAAAGTGCCCTTTGTGGTTGCATCGAGGTGCATTTCGTTCCACACCTGTCACAGTCACCAGCCCAGTTACTCTATCTACACTACATTTTCCAGCATCCCTCCTGTTCCACACCTGCACTCAGTCAGCCATTACCTAACACACTCCTCAATCACCCACACCTGCAAGCCCTCACCCTCGTTATCACTCATTAGCACTCCCTATAAATACAGTCACCATCCTCACCACAGTGGTCTGGTCTCAAGTGCTTCAGACCTGATACCTGAATATTCATCTGAGTGATACCTGTGTATCTGGATCCATCTTCTATCCTCTGTCTACCATCATCTGTTCCCCGTTGTCATCTTCCTGGATCCTCTGTTCATCAGTCCTCATCACCTGCACCAGAAACACTGTGTCACTATCAGCTAAGTCTTCAAGCAACTATCAGCTGTTCATATCCTTACCTGTTGCATTCCTGTTCTGTTCTCCCCTAACTTAATAATAAAGACTCACTGTTTGAACTTACCTCGTCTGTCCTCTTAGACCTTCGTTTATCTTCGGAACACAAATTAAGATATTTTTTTTATGAAATCTGAAAGCTTTCTGATCCCCTATAGACATGCAATTTAATTACCACTTTCAAGGCCCAAGGCTTTCTCTTTTATATTTGGGGTTTCTTTTTTGTTTTCAATACCCATCTTATATGTTCTGTGAAAACTTACCACAATCTGTTTTAACAAATAATGTGTCCATGGAAACAGTAGAATTATATAACGGCAAAACAGTTTCATGACAGTAATCCAGTTTGACGGTTTCCCTTACCTAAAAGAACAGTTCAAGGGATTATATGTAACACCCTTAAGTCATTCCCTTAGTTAGGGGGAAATCACACCTCAAGTGTCATACTTAAGGGAAAAAACTAAAGGTGCATTTATGCAACCGGGCATAACCGAAACTTTGCAAAGACGTCGTTAAAGTAGTCCTTGTGACTACAGTGGTTCAACTTTAATTTTATGAAGCAACAAGAATACCTTTTGTATTTTGTAAAACTTTAAATTTAACAGCGTGGTTAGTAAGTGATTTTATCACACTGGTGTTAACATGTAATATACCTAATATAATGTGCATTTAATGTTTATTCATTGCAATGTTTTGCCTCATTGACTTCCATTGTAAATGCATTATTTATTTTTTTACAAATGTAGGGATGAGTTGAGAACCCACAACATTCCTTTAAGGACACAGAATGACAATTCAAGTGACATGACACAACAAAGCTTGAGTACTATAATTATAATTTTGTGTAATAGTGTGTATATATAAGAAATTAATATTTTTATTTATCACTGATGCATTAAATTGATCAAAAGTGACAATAAATGCATTAGCAATGTTATAAAAGATTTCTATTTCAAATAATTGCTGTTCTTTTAAACTTTCTATTCATAAAAGCATCTTGAAACGAATGTATTACGGTTAAATAATCAGAAAAAGAAATGTTTCTTGATCATCAAATCATCATATTAGAATGATTTCTGAAGGGTCATGTGACACTGAAGGCTGGAGTAATGATGCTGAAAATCATAGAGTTCTTGCAGAAACACAAATTCTACTGAGCCCATAATATAATATATTAGTAGGAACAAATTATTATAACGTGGCCATGATTTAGTAAAATGAGGAAAGTAATTATTATATCCTGCACATGATTTACTTAAAACAAGGGAACGAACTCCAATCTCAATTCAGTTCAATTCGATAATGAGTCATATCAAGTATGGTACATGTAAATTTTTCTTACAGAAAAAAAAAAATAAATAAATAAAATTGTAGCTAACCAGTTATGGCCATTCTGGCCACCAGTAGCTATGGACATTGAATGGCTTTCCTGAGGTAAGTGTCACATGAATGTAATGTTAAGCTGTTTTATTGACGTCTTTTCACCGTTGAAATACTGATTGAGCAATTATGTGAGACATGATACATTTCGGTAAGTGCTACTATATCTTTCAACAAACCTTCTGATGTTTATTCATGTTTATCTCTTGCAATATTTGGTCCTCACACATGTAGCAAAAATACACACTTTTTCTGTTCAGTTCTGTAACCACTTACATCTCAGCCACACTGAAATCTGACAACATCTGTAACTCTTTTCTGTAGCGGATTCCTTTGCTTGTGACCTTTTTTGACTTTGTTAGAGAAAGAGAGACTGTGTGTGTGTGTGTGTGTGTGTCATAATTACTAATGCTACTATTCCTGCATTCTAATACTTAGTGAGTGCGTGTGTCTTCAACTCAACGTGTTCGGCTCTCTGTATTCTTGTACCTTATTTTGCAAGCCTGTGTTAGCAACACTTGTGTCAGCCAAGTTGTTGCTGATTGTCAGTACGAGTGCTGTTTGTGTCATTTTAAAGGGATAGTTCCCCCCAAAATGAAAATTCTGCCATCATTTACTCACCCTGACAGATGACAGATGTTTCATTTTTGGGTGAATTATGCCTTTAATATAGCTCCGCTCAGTCAGTTCAGAAAGATGCATCATTATCTCAAAAACATGTATACATGTGACATTCAGTTACTGTAAGTTATCTGTGGGTTGATTGGCTCATTTGACAGCTATGTTTTTGTGTGTGTTTATGTTTGTTTTTTCAGGCCTTTATGAAGACACTGAATATGACCCTAATATGCTCAGTGACCGAGACATGATGTCCCAGAGGTGTTCTGTTGGATTTAGGTCAGGCTAGCATGGGGGCCATTCAGTGGTATCAATTCCTTAATCCTCCAGGAACTGCCTGCATACTCTCGCTACATGAGGCCGGGCAATGTAGTGCACCAGGAGGAACCCAGGACCCACTGCACCAGCGTAGGGTTTGACAATGGCCTCAAGGATTTCATCCTGATACCTAATGGCAGTCCCTCCATGGATATGCCTCCCCAGACCATCACTGACCCACCACCAAACCAGTCCTGCTGAACGATGTTACAGGCAGCATAACGTTCTCCACGGCTTCTCCAGACCCTTTCACGTCTGTCACATGTGCTCAGGGTGAACCTTGTCCCATCTGTGAAAAGCACAGGGCGCCAGTGGCGGACCTGCCAATTCTGGTGTTGAATGGCAAATGCCAATCGAGCTCCACGATGCTGGGCAGTGAGCACAGGACCCACTAGAGGACGTCGGCCCTCAGGCCACCCTCGTGAAGTCTGTTTCTGATTGTTTGGTCAGAGACATTCACACCAGTGGCCTGCTGGAGTATGGGATTTTATTAATTGAGTAAGGAATATTTATTTTCCTTACAGTTATAAAATCATAAAAATAATGACATGTTGCAGATATTTCTTTGATTTGTTTTTTTGTTTGTTTGTTTGTTTTGTTTTTGTTTTGTTTTTTAGTTGAATATAACCTGGACTTGTTCTTAAAAAGTTTTCTGAGAATCATATCCCTATAACACAACTGCTCAGCCATTTAGCTTTCCACAGATGTATGTTTGTGTTTTGAGAAATTTAATGCAGCACAATTTGGTCTTGTTTCTTGTTTTTGGACATTAATTTACCCATCACCTATAATAGCTTCAACTGTTCTGGGAAGGCTTTCCACAAGGTTTAGGAGTGTGTTTATGGGAATTTTTGACCATTCTTCTAGAAGCGCATTTGTGAGGTCAGGCACTGATGTTGGACAAGAAGGCCTGGCTCACAGTCTCTGCTCTAAGTCATCCCAAAGGTGTTCTATCGGGTTGAGGTCAGGACTCTGTTCAAGCCAGTCAAGTTCCTCCACACCAAACTCACTCATCCATGTCTTTATAGACCTTTCATGTGCACTGGTGCAGAGTCATGTTGGAGCAGGAAGGGGCCATCCCCAAACTGTTCCCACAAAGTTGGGAGTATGAAATTGTCCAAAATGTCTTGGTATGCTGAAGCATTAAGAGTTCCTTTCACTGGAACTAAGGGGCCAAGCCTAACCCCTGAAAAACAACCTCACACCATAATCACCAAACTTGGCGCAATGCAGTCAGGCAAGTACCGTTCTCCTGGCAACCGCCAAACACAGACTTGTCCATCGGATTGCCAGACAGAGAAATGTGATTCGTCACTCCAGAGAACAGCTCTAGAGTCCAGTGGCGGCGTGCTTTACACCACTGCATCCGACGCTTTGCATTGCACTTGGTGATGTAAGTCTTGGATGCAGCCGCTCGGCCATGGAAACCCATACCATGAAGCTCTCCACACACTGTTCTTGAGCTAATCTGAAGGCCACACAAAGTTTGGAGGTCTGTAGCTATTGACTCTGCAGAAAGTTGGCGACTTCTGTGCACTGTGTACCTCAGCATGCGCTGACCCCGCTCTGTGATTTTATGTGGCCTACCACTTCGTAGCTGAGTTGCTGTTGTTCCCAATTGCTTCCACTTTATGATACCACTAACAGTTGACCGTGGAATATTTAGTAGTGAGGAAATTTCACGAATGGACTTATAGCACAGATGGCAACCTATCACACGGTACCACGCTTAAATTCACCGAGCTCCTGAGAGCGACCCATTCTTTCACAAATGTTTGTAGAAGCAGTCTGCATGCCTAGGTGCTTGATTTTATACACCTGTAGCCATGGAAGTTATTGGAACACCTGAATTCAATGATTTGGAGGGGTGTCCCAATACTTTTGGCAATGAAGTGTATGTACGGATGAATGGCTATCTGTGTGATTTAATCGTCTGTGCTCAAAGCAGGCTGGTCTGACCTACAGACAGGATAAACATAACTTATCCAGCTGACATCATTACTGACAACTGGAAAATACTGCTTATACAATATAATTGTAAAATATAATTGTTATTGCTGAATATCTTACTAATATGTAAATTCTCAGTATTTCACTCTCTTTCACACACTGTGGTTCTCTCACAGACAACAGTAATAGAGTATGTCAAACCGTCAGATCTGAAGAAGGACATGAATGAGGAAAATTCCCCCACATCAAACTCACACTGAGCAAAATCAGAAGGTACACACTAATTTTAACTCTTATTTCAATAACTGTTTACATGCACAGGAATATTCCTATGTTCATCAGAATATGGTCATATGCGTGAACATGTTAACTTGTTTCCAATATCCAGATTAAGCCAAAATTCTTTAAAAGACAGCTTTAACCCTTGTGAAAATGAAGTACACTGCAGCATACTATAGTAAGAGTACTTATTATCTACTTAAGTGCAAACTGAATGTAATGTTTTCAGACACATAATTGCATGTTCTTGCAAATAAATGAAAATGTATTATAGATTAAATTTATTTTAAATGAACTTTCGAGTGCTTCAGGGTATTTTTTGACCCACTTAAGTAGGACTTAAATATATCTTTATATATAATTTCATAATGACTTTTATTTTCTACAAGTGCACATTCAATACAATTACAATTCTTTTGCTGTCTATTTAATTCCTTCTCTTTATCTCTCCTAACATCTCTGTCATTCCCTCTCTTCATCAGTCTGAAGAGAGAAATCCGTTCATTGGGAGAGGAGTCTTCCTTGCAGCCAGTCACTATAGCCATGGCATTTGTGTACTTTGAGAAGCTGGTCCTACAGGGACGTCTCAACAAGCAGAACAGGAAGCTGGTGGCGGCCGCGTGCCTCCTACTCGCTGCCAAGATCAGCAGCGACCTGAAGAAACGAGGTCAAACAACTGATTGATGTGAGTGACACTTTGTCATACACACTTTCTAGTTAGAAATACAATAAAAATAGTAATATTGTGAAATGTTATTACAGTTTAAAATAAATGTTTTAATATGTAATTTATTCCTGTGATCAAAGCTGAATTTTCAGCATCATTACTCCAGTCTTCAGTGTCACATGATCCTTCAGAAATTATTCTAATATGATGATTTGCTGCTCAAGAAACATTTCTTATTATTATCAATGTTGAAAAGAGTTGTGCTGCTTAATATTTTTGTGGAAACCGTGATGCATTTTTCAAAAGAACAGCATTTATTTGACATCTTTTTGACATTATTTTCAAATAATGTACCATTATGTCTTTACTATCACTGTTGGTCAATTTAAAGGATTAGTTCACTTCGCAAATAAAATTTCCTGATAATTTACTCACCCCCATGTCATCCAAAATGTTTGTCTTTCTTTCTTCAGTCAAAAAGAAATGAAGGTTTTTGAGGAAAACATTCCAGGATTTTCTCCATATAGTGGACTTCACTGGGGTTCAACAGGTTGAAGGTCCAAATGTCAGTTTCAGTGCAGCTTCAAAGAGCTCTACATGATCCCAGACGAGGAATAAGAGTCTTATCTAGAGAAACCATCGGCCATTTTCTAAAAAAAAAAAAACGTTTATATACTTTCTAACCACAAATGCTCGTCTTGCACTGCTCTGCGATGCGCCACGCATTACGTAATCACATTGAAAGGTCACGCGTGACGTAGGCGAAAGTACCGCGGTAGAGTGAAAAAAGTCCATCTCATTTTCTCCTCCTACTTCAAAATCATCCGACATCGTTGTTTTACCTTTTTTTGTAAAGGCCGTTTGACTTGGTCTTTGCACGTTCACTTTGTAGACACTGGATCGGTACTTCCACCTACGTCAGGCATGACCTATCCAACGTGATTACGTAATGCGCATCACAGATTTCAAAACACTGCTTCATGAAGCTTTACGAATCTTTTGTTTCGAATCAGGGATTCGGAGGGCCAAAGTCACGTGGGGGCGTGACTTTGGCAGTTTGATACACGCTCCAAACCAGTGATTCGAAACAAAAGATTCGTAAAGCTTTGAAGCGTCATGAAGCAGTGTTTTGAAACCCATCACTAGATATTGTTGAATAAAGTCGTTATTTTGTTTTTGGCGCACAAAAAGTATTCTCGTCACTTTATAACAGTAAGGGTGAACCACTGCAGTCACATGAACTGTTTTAAATATGTCTTTAGTAGCTTTCTGGGCATTTGAAAGGTGAGTAAAGGCACATGAGGGTGAGTAATTAATGACAGAATTTTCATTTTTTCACTTTTAACAAACCCCCTAAAGCATGCAGTGGGTTTAGTGGGGGGTAATTGAGAATGAATGGGGGAAAGTCACATGAGAGGAGGCAATGCCTTCATCACGCTATGATTGGATATAATTGGTTAGGGTTGCATATGATTGGTTCGTGTGATAAATCCCGCCTCTTGTTTTTGTGCGCATTTGCAAATTGGTCTGAATGAAGAAACTGATGGCACTGTCAACAGCATTTCTCAGAAATTACAACGTGATCTCATGAGAATACGTGTGTATTTTTACGTAAAGTGTGGTTCTACCACACGTACATTTACTTACGTTTTCATACACACAAAAAAAGTCAACACAGTCAAAGTCTGCGCTCCTTATGATTCAAATTTGAAAGTAGCGCCACCCTCGAGAAGCGTTACGACGTGGTTTACGGCACTGATATCGAACGCTCATTGGTTCTCACCTGCTTCGTCAAAGATTGCGACATGCCGTGTTTCAGTGGATTGACATTTGAAATGAGTGTCGCGCCTTCACGGAGAGAAGCCAGATTCATATTTTCATGGATTAATAAGTTAAATTCTGCTCTGTACCCTATAAAAAACTATTACTGCCAGAGAGGACTGCGACTGGAAATCATCATCATTTGAACTACTTTTGGTACCACTTTTTACATTTTCGCAAAAAATAAATTATTGTGATTACGCTTGTTTGTCTGTTATTCTTTATTTTATAACAGTACGGAGTTTTAAGAAATGGTTATGGGTAGGTTTAGGGGTAGGTGTTGGATTAGCGGCTCAAAATACCGTTCTAATGTTATATTTTTGCTAAAATTGTCATTTTCCTACACATTTCTGTCCATTATGTTTTATTTTTTTAGCATTCTGTATAAAATGGGTAGGTTTAGGTTTGCGGTGGGATAAAACGATAAAATGGAAATTATACATATATCTTTATGAAATGAAATGAAATGAAATGTTTTTTTCTCTGTAAAAACGTAAGTATTTTTACGTTTTAGTGCCATAATTACGTCAATATTGTACGTTTTAGCACCTTTCTAAACGTACAAAAATGTACGTTTTGTGTCTTTGAAAGTTACGTTGTAAGGAACCCCCCATCGGCCCAAAAACGGAATCCGACGGCCTGGGCGAAGGTTAACGCGTGTATGTCTTTTCAGCGCCTCTGTGAAGTTCACGTAATTTCACTCGTTTAATCTGACTCCAATTTCAAATGATTATTACTCTTAGGTTGTGTTTCCAGTTAGAAATTAATCATTCGTTATGTATTAATTTAGATATTTGATTATTCTGGGTATCCCATATTTTCAATTATTCGTTCATTACGGACCCACCATCGCTTAGAGACTTTCACATCGGCCGGCTGCGGTCTCACGGACATAAATTCGCCAGTTTATGATTTAGTCAGAGGGTGCAGAGTTTACTAATGCATTTGAGTCGAACCGCCACATGCTTGTTCATACAAAAATACAGTTTTCTTAGTCACGATACTGCAACTTGCTAAGCCAATAACAGACAAACTCAAAAGTCCCATGATGTGCCCTATGCTCCTTTCATGGGGCTCTCTAGTTTGACCTGTCCTGACGCAGATTTACGGAAATGACGGACTTTAGTAATCTACTAGTCATAATGATTTCAGAAGAATCCAGAGTAAATAAAATATAACATTTTATTTTGTCAAGTAAAATGTATCATGTCAATTACATAGTTGGACAATTAGAAGCCAATTCAGAAATAAATGCATAACATCAATTACTCAAAGAAATGCACATACACACAGTGATGTGTGAATGTCTTCAGACATTCAACCATCTCTGCATGGGGGTTTCTGGTGACAGAAGATCCCCCCTGACTGCTTTGCACTTTACCTTATATACCCAGACCAGAACAAAAGGATTGTAAATATTTACTACACCAACACCTGTTTTGGGGGAAGAGGAGTGGGTTATCAGATCTCTTGAAGAGACAAAAGGAGGACAGAATTCTCCTTAGTTTTCAAACTTCCTCATAACATACGTGACTGCTGTGAAACTGAGACCATTTTACCAATCGCACTGAGACATTTAAAATGATACCAAACATGAAAAGGGGAAAAAACAATAGATACACAAGTTACATTATACATCTTGAAGAACTTTCAGTGACTTGAGTTAGGGGAAGGGAAGGAGGGTGTGTGTGTGGGGGTTGCATCCTGTAGATGTTGTGAGGGCAAGGTGTTGTCCTATGCTATTTCTTTAGATCTTCTCTCCAGATGAGTTTTAGTGCTTTATTGCAGGGCACTTGATCTCAGTTTTGTCTTAGCAGGAAAATCAAGTCTTACAACGTATTAATACCTACGTATTAACAATGAGACCAGGCTGGAAATTACTTACCGCACCTTTAATTGGAAGACTAATTAAAAAGTAAACAACTCAGTCACTTAGATATCACCGCTTTACATCTTGCCAAAATCAAACTTGGAAAAATGATGAATGCGGGTTTTTTTAGTGAGCAATCATCTTGGTGAAATTAAAGGTACATCGTGTCTATGACCAATGTTTACTGGGCTTGATGACTGATGAAAATAAGTTGACTATTAAAAAGAACAGCTGAACATCAGTTCACAAATAAAATATATTGTTTAAATTGTTACTGCAGTTAGTTATTATTTTGGAATAAACGCAAAGATGCTTTAAAATGTGATGAGATTTATATTTGGTTTTCATCGTATAGTAGTTGATAAATACAAAATAGAGTTGTATTTGGTTTTTCTTTTTTTGATGATGTAATGTTTATTTAACCAGGAAAATGTGACCACATTAAGTGTAACTGGGATATGAATTTGCATTTGAATTATTAAAAAAAAAGAAAAAGTGTGAGGTCTTTGCCTCCACATTTTAGAACACCACTGCACACCACTGATATATGTACGAAAGTGGACCATTGGCTGGATGGAGTCCACGCTTCTGTTCTGTTCTAGAATAAACTGAATGTTTATATATGAAACTGAAACATTATTTCACAGTAATACTGTACTAATCAGCTGACTGTAAATAAATAAACAAACCGCCTTAACCTCTGTTTTAAGTTTGCATAGGCAAAACGATAGATACTGTTTGTCTGATACCAAACCATGACCGTCATTATTCCTGGAAGTAATAGTTTCATAATGGGGATTCCCTTGTGTGGTGATATCCTTACCACAATGATTAATAGAGATAAACAAAGAGGATCTCCTTTACCCTGAACACAGAGGATTCCCTCATATTATGTGTCAAGTCTGAACAGAAGAAAAATAGAATTGAGGTGAATAATAACTATAATGTGACTATAGTGTGGCATCTGAATGAGCTGCTACACAAATGTACAGATTTTTGCTTATCATGCAGAAAAAAAGAAAATCAGTATTTTATTTAAACAAGCTTTATTCACTTCTATAAGAAGAATAAATTAGCAAACAAATAACATTGTCATTTTTCAGATATGCATAACATATATTATAAAATACAATCACTTCAGTGAATTATTTGGCTTTGAGGAACATTTCAGAAATTGTTTTTACATTTATGCATTACTGAAAAGTAAAATCATTTAGAACATTTTGCTTTACATGATCAAAATTGCATGCAGTCATGATTCACAAGTTATTCAACTGAATTTCTCAAGAGGTTTATTTTCTATGCCTCATATTAACACACGTACAGCCTAATGAGACTGTGACTTGTTTTACTTCTAATACAAAGAGATTGTGATTATAAGTGCTCGGGCAACTCTGAATGAATAACATCATGACATCTTGCTGAATCGGCTGTGCCACCCCAAGCTCTTTATTTTTGCACTCTCCACAGTGGGCTTCATGGTATGTATGAGGTATCCTGTATCTATCATAATGTGATTCTCTGTGAAAAGAAAGAGTCATAAGTGGAGCACTGTCACAGATCATATTTCTTTATCACCATCATAGCTAAACTGATGTCAGTCCCAACCAAAAAAACACTTAATGTCTTATTTATTTTTGTCCATACAATAAAAAGTCCAAACATTTGAAACAAAGTTCAAAGTATAGAAAGAAAGAAAGAAAGTTTTGGAGTGATTTGAGGGTGAATAAATGATGAACTGTTCCTTTACTACCCAACAGCCTTTCATCTAACATTACTACACACAAGAAAGATACATTAATTTAATGCATTGTTTGAATACTTACTTGCATTCCCAAGTAGGATTTGCGTTGTTTGAAATGTTGTTATACTTTTCGCAGAATGTCTGTGAAATATTCATGAGCTTGGTGAAGTCTTGTTTAACTTTGTGCAGGTGACGCGGACAGCATGGATTACTGCAGTCGGTGCAGGGAACCTCCATATAACCATAAGCTGCCATGACAGCAAAACCAAACACCTGTTTTAAACACAAGCACAAGTTAGTGGACACTCATATACACCATATATATTGTATATAGTGCTGTCAAATCGATTAATCATGATACAATATTATTAATGCGATATATTATATATTATACAATATTATCATTGCGATACTTCAAGACATAATATGGTCAAAGGTTAACAAAAAATTAACTGTTGATTAAAATGCTAAAATTGGTATTATATTGAGGGTAGAAATGAATAGGCTTGGACTTGGTGCTGGTAACCCAATGCACAGGACAATGGTGACACCAGAATAAAAATATTCATGATTCTGCACCGAAAAATACAGAAAAAAATATGAATATGCCCGCACCCTGTCACTGACTATAGACTCTATAACTCTGTAAACTTAAATTTTTTTCTCACACAGTAATTTTCATTTCGGGTGAACTATACACAATACATATTGTCACTATCCACGGTACAATATTGTTGCAGTTTTGTATTGCAATATATTGTGACACGATATATTGTTACACCCCTAATATATAAATATATATATATATATATATATTCTGATCTCTGAACAGTTGCTATTCATATCATATTTTGCACAGAAAAACAGAAAATTTCTAGATTAGATGTACTTACCCACAGAGCAGAGATATTCATTCTTCAATCTCTCAGTGTCACTCAAACTGCAGGGCAAGGTAGGAATATTGCTACAGTGTGCTTCAGAATCACTTTTATACCTTGAACTTGATGATTTCGACTGACGTAATCCACCAACCTCTTTCCTACATGACAAATTTGCATGGAACAAATAGCGGCGGCGCTTGTGCCTGCTCTGTTTTTCCATAATGATACAGTGACCTGTGTCTATTCAGGTGAGGGAATGGACCTTTTTCTCCCTCTGGGGTGAGTTTGATATAGTCACAGACACAAAGCCCACAGAAGAACAAAGCGTAAATACAATGCTGTGCTGACAGTCATGATGCTCCAGGCGAAATGAGCTTAAGTGTGCTCTACATCATTGCATATTATTTTTTACCAATGCTGGTGCCTTAGAAATGCGTTAAAAAGGGGTGTATCGAATTTTTCTTGCATTGCATTGCATGTTGTATTTTTTTGTTATGAGCAATACATTATGCACAGACGATTGCACAAAACATGAATATTTAAAATGTGTCTTGAACCTTTATAACCTTTACACACATTTTCCTTTTGATGAACATACAGATTAAAGAACATGATAAATGATTCAGGAGGACAAAATCTTATCAATTGCTCTATATATTTACTGTGCTAAGACATGTAGGGTGTTTGTGAAAAATAGAATAAATACATGAAATTTTCCAAACCAACATATATAAATAAATCATGACCCAAACTTTAGTTTAGGGTCCAATTCTCACTATTAACTATGACTTTTTCCTCAATAAACTCCTAATTGCTTCTTATTAATAGTTAGTAAGGTAGTTGTTAAGTTTAGGTATTGAGGATGTAGAATATGGTCATGCAGAATAAGGCATTAATATGTGCTTTATAAGTACTAATAAACAGCCAATTTCCTAGTAATATGCATGATAATAAGCAACTAGTTAATAGTGAGAATTGGACTCTAAACTAAAGTGTTACCAATCATTGTTTTGTGTGTTTATATGAAGATGAACATAATGACAATACCTTTTGTAATATTAAATGACAATATTGGTGAGAACTATAAATACTTCTTTCTGTATTGTTTCTATTAAATTTATTGCATTTCTGAGTGGAAATGGACAGCATAGACTACTGTTGACGCTGCTTCAGGCATTCATTTTTGTTTTGTTTTTCAGATGACATATGCAAAACATCACATGTGCCTCCGAGCTATCGACTCAAACCATGACGGGCAGTATTGTTTTTATGGAAGCTAGCGTTCCATGGTGGGAATTCCTTTTGTATGGGATATCCTTACCATGATGATTAATTAGTTAGAGAAACCCTGGACACAATGACGATCTCCACTTCGTTGCCAAGACAGAAATTCCTCACATTATCCGTCACATTATTAAGCTTTTCCATTTCACACTTTCACTTTTATTGCATAACAATATAACACATTGCAAAATACTCACACATGATTTAGTGTAAATGGAGACTTGAATAATTTGTTATAATGATAATGGAGAAGTTGCATTCCTTAAAATTGATTATATTTTATAGATAACTGACTGTTTTGTCTGTTTGACAGATATTAGACAAAATAAGTTGTTTTTAATTTAGACAGTTTGCTTGACTCATTCCTAAAGCAGTACAGAAGTGAGTCGTGTCAATTTATTATTATAAAAAAACAAATTAAATACTGTTTCCAATAAACAAATGATAAATAAACATTTTTGGAATTATCCATTGACAATATACCGTTGAAAAGTTTGGGGTCTGTAAGACTTTTTTTTAGTGTTTTAGAAAGAAGTCTCTTCTGCTCACCAAGGCTGCATTTATTTGATCAAAAATACAATAAAACAGTAATATTGTAAAATATTATTGTAGTTTAATATAAAGTTAACAGAAACAACAGCATTTATTTGAAAAATAAATCTTTTGTAACATATTAATTGTCTTTACTGTCACCTTTAATCAATTTAATGGATCCTTACTAAATAAAAGTTAATTTCTTTAAAAATAAATAAATAAATAAATAAATAAATCTTAGTGACCCCAAACTTTTGAACTGTGGTGTATAAAAATATAGGTAACACTTTAGTATAGGGAACACATATAAACTATTAACTATGACTTTTTACTCAATAAACTCCTAATTTACTGCTTTTTAATAGTTAGTAAGATAGTTGTTAAGTTTAGGTATTAAGGGATGTGGAATATGGTCATGCAGAATAAATTAATATATTAATATGTGCTTAAAGATCCCCTGTGGTGAAAATCAAGTTTTTAATGTTGTTTTTATGTCTATGTAGTGTGCTTAATATGCTTTAAGACAAACCATGTGCAAATTCATAAGTCAGCACCATTGCTGAGTATTTTATGTTTGAAACTGCAGTAAACTAAAGACAGTCTAAAACCCACGGTTTGAAATCAAAATCACAACAACGTGCCGGCAGGCTTCAGCATATCATTAACTATGACTGCTCTGAAGCAGGAAAGTCTCGAGAGAAGCCAGGTTATCCCGGTATATTTTCTGTTGATATGAAAAACTGTTTAGATTTAGCAATCTAGCGAGTCTATTACGATGTTATGATGAACTATATGCCTTTCTCCACAGACGTGCGGAGTTGTTCAGAGCGTTTGTAAGGACACTGATTGTTAGCAGGCAGCTGTCTGACTCTGAGATGAAGAACAGGAACAGTGTGTGTAACATTAACAACACATTATTAGCTGTTTGATAACATTGTCAAGCAAAAGGCTAATTATATTAATTAATATTAATTAATGACAAAATATTTGAATACTATAAAACATAGCTTAAAACAATATTGCTCTGAGCGTGTGCATGTGACCGTGATTCATGTGCATATTCAGTCAGTGTGGAATCGCACGCCAAGTTCTGAGAGAGCTATTCAGTCCATTATAAATTCTGATTTTGGCCGCCTTCGGAATGAATCAAACCATAGATATTAGCCTACCTGATAAGTTCAAGTAAATACGCTGGAAATCCACGTTCATTCAAGGATGTGCATTTATTTCATGTACGGATAAGGCACGGGAGCCTGCAGGATTTCATCTGGATGTTTTTTTTTTAAATCTGAAAACTCCAAAAAAGCCACGAAATTGTCAAACATCCATTTAGCGCATGTTCACAGAGGAAAACGGCTGCTTGTTCTCTCGATACTGTCTGTTTTACTGAGAAATCACTTCAGGTGATTCAGTGAGAGAGCAGTCCAAACAAATGCAAGTGGATTCAGACCGTTTTGCAAAGGCGTTATACCAATTCATAATTTAAAACACAATTTAAGTGTCAGAAAATATGAGCAGTTCAGTCGCACAGCTGTTAAACTGAATATACGAAGCGAAGCAAGCTTTTTTCTTAAATATCCACAACGCAAACAACAAATTGCTCGTCACTACAGCAACAGTAGACTCTCCAAGCTGGCTTGAGCGATTGGAGGTGGGGCTAATTTGCATATTTGTTGATCCATGTATTTTAAATGAGGCAAGGGTGTAGAGGTACATTCACGCTATTTTAAGGCATGAAGACATTTTTTTCATTCGATTTTTTTTTTTTAAATATGTCATTTTGGTGATCAAAGATGAGTTTTAAGGGATAAAACAATTGACTACAGGGGGACTTTAATAAGTACTAATAAATGGCCAATATTCTATTAATATGCATGCTAATAAGCAACTAGTTAAAAGTCCCTAAAACGAAGTGTTTCCAAAATGGATGTTACAGTAATGATAATGTATATTATGAAATATAGTAATAATAATAATATCATTTTATCATTTAAAATGTTTTGTTTTGCTTTTGATAATTGTTTTTATAGTTGTTGTTGTTTTTTTCAGTTTCACTCTTTTTATCAGTTTCATTGATCATCATTCATTCATGATCATATGGATGCTAACAATAATCTTCAACTGAAATGAAAGTTTCAGCCATTGTATCCCACACTTCAACCTACACGTCTTCTCCACAACATTATAGTCCAATAAAACTGCTGCTGCTGTGTAAATACCACTGCTAGAACTGCATTGTGTTTGCTTGTTTTGTTTATGATTTGTTTATACTAGTAAGGAAAGGTCACTTTCAGAAAGACATCAAGATAAACCCACCTTCTCTTTGAAGCATAGAGAAAAGCATGTGCATATCTGTAATAGTCTGAAATTACTGTAAATTGGCTCCTGACAGTAAATTTAGGTAGGTGGGCAGATTCTAGGTTTTAGTGACCGTTTATGATAAACATTTTTTTTGTAAGCTTTATATTGTAATCACTGAACACACTAAAATTAAAATTAAGTCATCATTTACTCACCCTGGTGTTGTTCTAATGCTGTGCGTCCTTCTTTCTTTTATGGACCACAAAAGGAAAATTAAAAAAAAAAAAAAAAAAGGTCCCACTTGTGCTCATCCATACTGGCAGTGAATATAGCGACCAGCATCAAACTTTTTAAAAAAGATGCAGAAGTATCACAGAATGTTCCCATGTGACACGTGCCATTTATTCCAAGGGTTCTGGGGCATATGATAGGGTTTAGTGAAAAACAAATCAAAATTTAATGTGTTATTTAACAAAATTAATTACATTTTTACAAGATGTAATTTAAGTCTTAGGTGTCCCCAGAATGTGTCTGTGAAGTTTCAGCTTAAAATACCTCACAGATCATTTATAAATCCATGTTGTAAATACCCATTTCTGACTACAGCCAAGAACAGGCATGTGCCTTTAAATGCAAATGAGCTGCTGTGCCCCGCCCCCTCTCTACGATCACAGTTCCTGCCTCAATCGGATTCTCTGCCAAATACAAACAAGACATGCTTGGTTTTGATTATCATCTTTCTCTCGAACACTCAAAGATAGTTTTTCTTTCATCATTAAAGTTTATTATTTCCACACGTTTTAAAGCTATATCAGTTTAAACTTCTAATGGATCGTTTTCTGAGCGCACTTATCTGAAGCACACACACACACAAACACACACACAAACACACACACAAACAACTGGCTGTCAGACATCAAGTCTCGTGAGTAACTTTTCTTTCACATTTTTTGTTTTGTTTAAACTGTCAAATGCACACAAGGTTCTGTCAAAAACACACACAGTTCACATAAACACAGTTAGTTATGTCCGTGAACGTAAATAGCAGGCAACAGAAATCTTATGTGTATATTAGATTTGTGGCGCATATTCCCTTCAAAAATAACACTAATCCACTGCATTAATGAAGACTGTTATGTTCACTACATCCAACAACAAAACATCTCAATTACTGACCAGACATTGTTGTCGCTACAGCCGAAGACAGCTGCTCGAGCGCGGAGAAAATGGCGGACAGCGTACAGCTCGCTGAGGGTGATGCAGGACTGACTCTTAGTTTTATCATTGTAGGTTGGTTGTGTTCACACACTGCCAAAACACATTTATATCCAAACACCTTGTAAAAGTGGATTTTACATAGTATTTATTGCCTCTGAATGTTATTTTAAAATATTACAAGTTGTAGAGACATTCCAGTAAGGAAAAGGTCATGTTTATTTTCAAACATAAAACAAACACAACATAATCTATTCACATGAGCAAATTTAAACTAAATGATTTATACTTTCATTAATTTGATAACGCTACTCCACACAGGAAGAACAGACATGCCAACTATACTGACCTGATGCAGAGTAATATACACAGTTCCCTTTCGAGGGAACTCGCACTGCGTCCCGAAGGGAGCGCTATGGGAACGCCCTCAGCGTGAAAGCGTCTGATGCACGTGTGTCAACTAGTCCAATGGCGAGAGTGAACGTCACCGGTGGGTGACGTCACGACCAGGAAAGGATAAATACACATCCGGAAAGACCGGCTTCAGCTTTTTGTGCCTCAGCAAAGCGCTCTGTGTGTAACTGTCTCTGTCTATTTATTGTTGTTTGTCCTCAAGCATTATATATTTCTAGACAGGAGTTTATTGGCGAGCAAATAGCAACTTGTGTCGTGTGCTTCCCTGCCCTCGCTACTATACGAGTGGGGATACACGCGATTCATGTGTTGTTTGTTTGAGAGCAGAGCATACATGTCAGCTCTTGTATTGGCATCTGACAGTGTTCATTCATAAATTTCCGATGTGATGCACTATCGAGATTTTTAGCTCTGCTCCTTTTGGCTTTTTTCTCGAGGGAATAAAGTCTTAAGCAATAAAGAATCTATGGCTTGGATCTCGCGTTTGCCGAGGCGACGCGTAGATTGCGGGTCTGCAAACTGCAATAAGAATCTAGTGGCTCTGATCTCGCGTCTGCCGAGGCGACGCAGTAGATTGCGGGTCTGCAAAACTGCAATAAAGATTCTAGTGGCTCTCATCTCGCGTCTGCCGAGGCGACGCGTAGATTTCGAGTCTGCAAACTGCATTAAAGATTCTAGTGGCACGGATCTCGCGTCTGCCGAGGCGACGCGTAGATTTCGAGTCTGCAAAATGCAATAAAGATTCTAGTGGCTCTCATCTCGCGTCTGCCGAGGCGACGCGAGATTTCGAGTCTGCAAACTGCATTAAAGATTCTAGTGGCTCTCATCTCGCGTCTGCCGAGGCGACGCCAGAGATTTCAGTCTGCAAAATGCAATAAAGAATCTAATGGCACGGATCTCGCGTCTGCCGAGGCGACGCAGAGATTTCGAGTCTGCAAAATGCAATAAAGAATCTAGTGGCACGGATCTCGCGTCTGCCGAGGCGACGCCAGAGATTTCGTGGTCTGCAAACTGCAATAAAGATTCTAGTGGCTCTGATCTCGTGTTTGCCGAGGCAACGCGTAGATTAGGGTGTGCAGACGGCAGTTATAAATATTCAACCAATCGTTCAGACCGTGTACACTTGTCTGGTGGTTCATTGATGCATTTAATTTAGGAGTTAAATGGGTTATTGCCTGGTTTTTAAAAGCTATATGTCTGCACTAATAACTCTTTATTTAGCCTTTCATCCAGACCGTTTTTACCTGTCTGGTTGATATGTGGCTGCATTTAATTTTGAGAGATTAAATGAAATTTGATGTGTGTATGGCCTATATGCATACTATATTTAGCATTTCTTTCAGACCGTATTACTTGTCTGATAGATCATTTGCTGCATTTAATTTTTCAGGAATTAAGTGCACAGTTGGCTGTAATTTAATTTTGAGAAATTAAAATAATGCATATTTATCTGACTTTAAGTAGTTAGATTCATGTATTACTTCAGCCTTTTATGTAGATCCTGACGCCAGTGGTGTTAGGCTTCTTAGGGCAGCCCCCTGTGGGGTGGAGCGGTGTACACCTCAGTATACGGTGCCCGTGCCACTCAGGGGACCGATCTGCTAACCCCATCACTCTCTGTGCTTTGGGGCGCAGCGGTTTCCAGCAAGCTTTGATTCAGCGCTCACACGACGTTGCGTCAGGCTCGCACCCTCTGAATGAAATCTAAGGGCAGCCCATTCTACCAACCCTGGCACCCTTGGTGCTTCAGGGCGCAGCAGTTTCCAGCAAGCTATGACTCAGCGTTCACACGACGCTGTGTCAGGTTCGCACCCTCTGAGGAGGGTCGGAAAGCAGTCAAATGGGTTGTTTCCTGCCAGTGTATTTCAGGTCACCAAAGTGGCTGCTCTAGGTATACCAGAGACCAGCTTTGAGAGGCTGGTTCCCTTTTGTGGATTTTCTGGCAGAGTTGAGGCTTCTGCCAAATTTATCTCACTGGGCAGGCTCTGGTAATGGAACAGAAAGTAAACTCTTTTGCGAAAGGAGCTACAAAATGGGTTCCTCCTCCCAGCAGAGAGTTAGGGTTTTTAGGACCGCTACTATTTTGTTCCAAAGAAGGATGGAGGGTTGTGTCCTATATTAGATCTTAATCATTTGAATCATTCAGTCAGGAGACTTGGGTTCAAAATGTTGACGCTAAACCAGATCCGAGGACTGGTTTGTCATGATAGTTCTAAAGGATGCATACTTCCATGTCTCTATCCTTCCACAGCATAGGAAGTTCCTCAGGTTTGCTTTCAGGGCAAAGTATACCAATATTAGGTTCTTCCATTCGGTCTAGCTCTATCACCCCACATGTTCATGAAATGCGTAGATGCAGCTCTGGCCTTGCTCAGGCTGCAGGGCATACGCATTCTGAACTGATTAGATGACTGGCTAATATTAGCGCAGTCGGAACAGATGGTCAGTTCGACATCGAGATGTCGTTCTTGCTCATATAAAAATTGGGGTTGTGGCTGAACGCCAAGAAGAGTGTGCTTTCTCCATTACAGAGAACCACCTTCCTGGGCATGGTATGGATTCAGTGACGCTGCGGCCGTTCTTCGCCCACTCGTATTTCTGCAATCTTTTCAGTCACACAGGAGATATATCTAGGCCAGTCACCCACTGTAAAACAGTTTTCTAAAACTGTTGGGTCTGATGGCAGCTGCGTCCAATAGTGATACCTTTTGGCCTGCTGTTCATGAGACCCTTACAGTAGTGGCTCAGGACCAAGGGTTTTCCCTGAGGGGAGCCTACTGTATGATCAAGATCACGCAGCGGTGTCTCCGCACCTTGGTTATACGGAAGAAAAGTTGGTTCCTGTCCCAGGGCCCTGTGTTAGGAGCTTAATATCATTGGGTCACTCTCATGATAGATGTTTCTCTCACAGGCTGGGGAGTGGTAATGGAAGGCCGCTCAGCTCAAGGGCTGTGGAGGAGTCATCATCTTCGTGGCACATAATTGCTTGGAGATGATGGCGGTCTTCAATGCATTGAAGTTCTTCCTCCCAGACCTGAGAGGTCATCGAGCTGTCTGGACAGACAATGCATCGATGGTTTCTTATATAAATCAACAGGGGGTCTGCGCCGCGCCACTATCTGGCACACCAGATCCTCCTGTGGTCCCTGGGAAAGATGCTCTCGCGAGAACAATCTTATTCCAGGGACCTAGAATATAGGAGCAGATGTCCTGTCGAGACAGGGGCTGAGGCCAGGGGAATGGAGACTTCACCCCAAAGTGGTGAAGCTCATATGGGAGATTTATAGCCACGTGGAAGTGGATCTTTTCGCGTCTCAAGATACGACGCACTGTCCACTGTGGTTATCCCTTACGCATCCAGTTCCTCTTGGGCTGGATGTTATGGTACAGACATGGCCAGGGCCATGTCTGTATGTTTTTCCCCTATTGTTCTGCTCCCAGGAGTTCTGGACAAAATTCGCCCGGAAGGGATAAGTCTACTGTTAGTAGCACCTTACTGGCCAAATCGGATATGGTTCTTGGAAATTGTGTCTCTCCTCGACGGCTCTCCCTCGGAGATTCTGATCAGGAGAGTCCTTCTATCTCAGGTGAAGGGCTTGATATTTCACCCCGCCCAGAAGTATTGAACCTGTGGGTTTGGCCCTGAGGGCCCAACTCATAGTATCTGGTCTCTCAATCGAGGTTGTGGAGACCATATTTTACTCCAGAACTCCAGCCACAAGGAAACTATCCTCGAATTTCTGCATTCCATGACCCTGTGGATGGTACAGTTGCGGGGTATAACCCTTTGAGGTATCGTTTCCTTCGTGGCACTCTGAGGCTGAGGCCTGCAACATGCACTAGGGTTCCTGCTTGGGAGTTGGCCTTTGTGTTGGAAGGCTTATCTGCAGCTCCATTTGAGCCGCTTGATTCTGTCTCAGAAAAATTTCTGACATTGGAAACTGTTTTCCTCCTTGCCATTTCTCCCCTAGAGAGTAGGAGACCTTCAGGCCCTATCTGTATCCCCACGTGCCTTGAGTGTGCACCAGGGATGGTCAAGTGTTCCTTTACCCTACCGGGTTTTATACCTAAGGTTCTGGCCATTATTCCACGGCCTGTAGTGCTGCAAGCTTTCTGTCCTCTGTTCTCAGATCCAGACCAGGAAAAGTTGAATCTTGTGTGTCCAGTGTGAGCACTGGACACCTAATATCCACAGGGCTGCCCTGTGGAGGACTTCAGATCAACTGTTTGTTTTGGACCGTGCAATAAGGGGTCTCCTGCGTCCATACAAATGGTTAGCAAGTGCATAGTTGAGACTATGTCACTTGCATATGAGGTCTCTGGTCAGCAGTATCCACTGTCTGTCAGAGCTCACTCTACTAGGAGTATGGCGGCTTCCACAGCCTTGCTGTTGGGGTTTTCCTCAAGGAAGTCTGTGATGTGGTGGGCTGATCCTCGCCACTCACGTTGTGAGATGATATATCTCGACCTGGACGCAGCTCCAGGCTCATCAGTGCTCTCGTCTTAGTGTGCCACAGTTTCACACGGACAGGCATTTTGGAATTATGGCGTTTTGGGATATCGTTCCCATAGCGCTTTTCGACGCAGTGCGAGTTCCTCGAAGGGAACGTCTCAGGTTATGACTATAACCATGGTTCCCTGAGAGAGGGAACGAGACACTGCGTCAGCGCTGCCATACTCCCTGCATCCCTGTGATCGATTTGCTTCGCAATTTAAGCTGAAGCCGGTCTTTCCGGATGTGTATTTATCCTTTCCTGGTCGTGACGTCACCCACCGGTGACGTTCACTCTCGCCATTGGACTAGTTGACACACGTGCATCAGACGCTTTCACGCTGAGGGCGTTCCCATAGCGCTCCCTTCGGGACGCAGTGTCTCGTTCCCTCTCTCAGGGAACCATGGTTATAGTCATAACCTGAGACGTTTTTTGAGAACCAAACAATAACCTTCTAGAACATTACAGGGAGGTTATTTTTAAACAACCTAAAAATAATTTATACAGAACATTCCTAATGGTTATTTTTAGGTTATTATTTTGCAACCATAACAAGATACTTTGCAGAATAGTTATAACTTGTACCCTGAAGTTCCCTAATGGTTCACTCTGAACAAAAATGGTGCTAAATAGTACTTAAAGTGGTTCATTGGCTTGTAATCATATAGGGGAACCACTTTAAGTGCTATATAGCACTGTCAAATGGTGTTATGTAGAACCATAAGGGTTGACTGAAAACTTTACTTCAATCACAAAACATCAAGATATAGCCTAATTATTTGTCTACATAAATAACACAAAGCAGTTAATATATAAAGCCAATGTATTTATTGAAGTTTGTAAAATCATTTTGGTATATAACTGACTTCACAAACACCTCCTACTGTCGAGCCTCTTATCAGTTTACATTCTTTCAAAGACTACAGCCAATCACCATGTCTTAGTTTTTTCTCATCCTCCAGTTGTATTCTTCCTTCCAAATAATTTAAATTTTAACTGACAGCCCTCAGTATCCGAACTGTCTTGTTGCATCCCACCACCACCCCATTCTCCTCCTTAGATCTTAGATATGTTACTCCAATCTCATATATTTGCTATGAATGGGAATTTACTACAATGGCAAAAGCTATTTTGAATCACGTTTATGCTTTTCTGAGGTCAAAAAGTCTCATGTGAGGACCCTGGAATATTTCCTTATGGGGGGCCTTGAGGGCAAAAAGAGAACCAAATTTTTTGTGTGTGTTATTTTTAGGTTATTATTTTGCAACCATAAATACATTGCAGGGAGGTTATTTTTAAATAACCTAAAAATAACTTATAGAGAATGTTCCCTAAATGGTTATTTTTAGGTTATAATTTTGCAACTATAATATTATGTTGGTGGTAGTTATTTTTAAATAACCTAAAAATAACTTTTTTAGTTCCCTAATGGTTATTTTTAGGTTATTTAAAAATAACTACCTGCAACATTATGGAATAATTGAGTCACTCAAACACAACTATTACAAAAGGTAAAAACTTTTACTGATGCTCAAGAAGGAAACAATGCTTTAAGAGCAGGGGTGGAAACTTTGAACAGGATGATGATGTGTAAATTTTGTTTAAAATTTTGTTAAAAGATCATATTTTATATAAAAATCAAGTACTTTTCAACAGGTTTTATTTAGCAGAGATGTGAGCAGAATGGGAATGCAGAACAGTCGAGTCTGTATTAAGCAAATAGATGGTGACTTAGCTGGTGGATAATTCTGGTATCTTGTGTGCAGGATGGGCGTCGGTGGTTGGTGAGTAGGGAGACAAATGGTCAGGGCAGAAGACGGAGAACGGATGGCAGCAGACAGATAGTGGATGGAGGATATCGAAACATCTATGTCTGTATTGTGGGGGAGAAGGTCATATCATCACCAACTGTCCTATCCAACCACCACGCTCAGTGGTGAGTACCATTCAACTTCCTCCTAAGATCGTTTCAACACAAGCCCTCATCAACTCAGCGGGTAATTTCATTTTTCACCAACTCCTTCAGAGGCTCAACATCAAGAGGAAATGTTGTTCCCAAGATCTAGAAGTGCATACCATCCTGGGAAAAAACGCTGTGCCGTGGTTGCATCCACCACTTCTCCCCCACCATGATGCTCTGCATAGGCTGCCTGCATATGGAGAACATCTTGTTCATGGTGCTGGAAGGATCCACCACTGACGTCATCCTGGGACTCCTGTAGATGTCACAACATGAGCCTACGATCAACTGGAACTCTGGTGAGATACTTCAATGACATGAAGCATGCTTCCACGACTGCCCATCTCCGGTTATCAAGGTCCCTCATCATCATCCAAAATTCAGCTCTGGCAGTTCGCCACCCGTGGTTGCCCTGAACTCCACCACCATCGAAAGTCCTGAAACCGAGAGCAAGGTAGAAATTCCTCCAGAGTACAGGGCATTCCAAGATGTGTTCAGCAAGCGGTTGGCTACTCAGTTACTACCTCACTGGCCATGGGACTGTGCAATCGACCTGCTACCTGGGGCTACTCTGCCCAAAGGCAGAGTTTACCCATCGTCCATCCCGGAGCCAAAGGTCATGGAGGAGTACATCCAAGAGGAACTCCAACAACAGTTCATTCGACCTTCCACATCCCCTGCCGCTTCCAGCTTCGTCTTTGTCGCCAAAAAGAACGGAGGCTTGCGGCCGTGTATTGATTAGAGCGCCCTCAACTCCCAGATGGTAGAACGCCCTCAACTCCCAAGTACAGTTTTTCTCTTCCTCTGGTCCCAGCAGCATTAGAACTTCTGCGTTGGTCTTGCATCTTCTCCAAGCTGGACGTGAGGATCGCCTACAATCTTATTCGTATTTGCAAGGGAGATGAATGGAAGACTGCCTTTGTGACACCATCAGGTCACTATGAATAGGGGTAAACGTTTGAGGTGTAAATGAATGAGGTGTTCCGGGAGTTCCTCCAGGGATTCGTCATCGTCTACATCAGTGATGTCCTTATTTACTCCCAGAACCTGGCCGAACACCTCCAACGTGACACAGGTCCTCCAAAAGCTGAGAGAACACCACCTATACCTCAAGCTGGAGAAGTGTGAGTTTCACACCACCTTAGTCCAGTTCCTGGGTTACGTCATTGATTAACAAGGCATTCAGATGGACCAGAGGAAGGTGTAGACCATTTAGAACTGGCCCCAACTTGTCACCGTCAAGGAACTTCAATGGTTCCTAGGATTTGCCAATTTCTATCGACTTTTCTTTCATAACTACAGTCTCCTCAGTTCTCCTCTCACCTCACTCCTCAAGAACCGGCTCAAGTCTCTGTCCTGGAACCCGTCTGCCATTCATGCCTTCCAGAGCCTCAAAGAAGCTTTTGTGTTTGCTCTGATCCTGATCCATCCCAATCCTGACCTCCCCTTCGTCGTGGAAGTGGATGCCTCGATTGTGATGAAATACGTGTTGGAAGAGAATCTCGGCCGCTTCAAATGCAATGGGTAGGCCCTTCAGGGTGATCACTTTACATGCCTTTGAGAAGCGGTCGACGATGATGAAGACACAGGTATGAGAACCTGAGGGCAGTAGATTAGTCATGAAGTCGATGCCCACATGTGACCAGGAATGTTGAGGAATGGGTAGTGGTACCAGCTTTCCCTCTGGGAGTTTACGTGGGGTGTTGGTGATGGCACAGACTGAGCATCACTTGACGTATCGGGAGATATCCTGGGTCATCGTGGTCCACCAGTAGTGGTGATGGAGGAGCGAGAGGATTCGCTGACTTCCTGGTGTCCAGAGCCCGGAGAGGTATGAGCTGAGTCCATGAGGGACAGGCGGCAAGCGGATGGTAAGTAGATGCTTGCCTCAGGACTTCCCGATGGAGCAGGTTCAGAGCGTGTGGCTTGGAGGATCTGATCGTCGATGGACCACTGTATGGGACTGACTATCATGACTGGAGGGAGAATGGGCTCTGGAGAACTGGACTCAGGATCTGGATGGTGTAGTTGAGAGAGAGCATCTGCCTTGCAGTTCTAATGGCCAAGTAAATATGTGACGATAAAGTCAAATCTTGTGAATAAGAGTGCCCATCTAGCTTGATGGGGATTAAGTCGTTTAGCCTCTCACAGGTATTCCAGATCCGATGGTTAGCAATGACCTTGAAGCGATGGTTAGCTCCCTCCAGCCAATGTCTCCTCTCCTCTTCGGGGGCGAGCTTGATGTCCACCGGGGAGAGCTTTTTGGAGTAGAAGGCACATGGATGTAGGCATCGAGAATTACACTGTCGCTGTGAGAGTACAGCTGCAACTCCAGTGGTGGAAGCCATCCAGTGGTCCATCGACGTTCAGATACTCCAAGCCACACGCTCTGAACCTGCTCCGTCGGGAGGTCCTGAGGGAAGCATCTACTTACCATCCGCTTGCCGCCTGTCTCTCATGGACTCAGCTCATACCTCTCCGGGCTCTGGACACCAGGTAGTCAACGAACCCTCTCGCTCCTCCGTCACCACTACTGGTGGCCCACGATGACCCAGGATATCTCCCAATACGTCAAGTGATGCTCAGTCTGTGCCATCATCAAGACCCCACGTAAACTCCCAGAGGGAAAGCTGGTACCACTACCCATTCCTCAACGTCCCTTGTCACATGTGGGTATCAACTTCATGACCAATCTACAGATTGTCAAACCTGTGTCTTCGTCATCATCGACCACTTCTCAAAGGCATGTAAACTGATCACCCTGAAGGCCCTACCCATGGCATTTGAAGCGGCCGAGATTCTCTTCCAACACGTATTTCGTCACTTCAGCCAACCTGAAGCCATTGTATCTGATCGCAGTCCCCAGTTCATCTCTCGTGTCTGGCAGGGGTTCTTCAAGCTCCTGGCAGTTTCTGTCAGCCTATCCTCTGGTTACCACCCTCAGACCAACTGCCAGACTGAGCGGAAGATCCAGGAGATCGGGAGGTACCTGCGGTCCTACTGCCACCAGAACAGCTGGAGCCATTTCCTCCCCTGGCCAGAGTACACCCAGAATTCACCTCCATCAATCCACCACCGGGTTTACTCCGTTCCAGTACATCCTAGGGTACCAAACTCAAGGTACTCACAGAGCGAGAGGGTGTGGGACTCAGCGCGTGTCTCCAACAGGCAGTGCAAAGACACAAGAGACAGGCTGACACCCGCAGATCTTCTATCCCTCGTTATCAGGCTAGACAGAAGGTTTGGCTTTCCACCGTGACATCTGTCTTCATCTGCCCTGCCGTAAACTGAGCCTCCGCTATATAGGTCCTTTCACCGTGCAGAGGCAGCTAAATAAGTCCATTCCATCCTTGATTTGTGACAGTGGGGAAACTGGCTGGAGTACCTCATCAACTGGGAGGGGTACGGTCCAGAACAGCGTTCCTGGGTTGCTTGTGACAACGTGCTAGATCCATCCCTACTTACCCAGTTCCACAATGAACTATCATCCGGCCTTCCACACTTCGCCCACTCATTCACAATTGCCTGAGTTTTAATTCACTGCACCTGCACACCCTCGCACCCTATGCACTCAATGCACCCTATATCAACCGTCTGTCCCTTCACTTCATTTCAGTGTCTGGTCTCGTCATTGACAAACTCTTCAGACTCCTTACCTGAATACTCACCTGAGTGCTTACCTGAGATTCCTGAGATCCTGTCTTCTGTCATCTGTTCTCCGTCTTCTGCCCTGACCATCCGTCTCCCTGCTCATCAGCCACCAATGCCCATCCTTCACCTGCACACAAGAAACCAGTATTACCCTCCAGCTAAGTCACCATCTGACTATCTGCTTTATACAGACTCACCTGTGCTGCATTCCCATTCTGCTCACATCTCTGCTAAATAAAACCTGTTGAAAAGTACATACCTGTCTGTCCTCTTCTGCGTGTGACAACGTCCCCAACTGCTCTTTCTCCATCTCCTCTTCTTATACCATCTATTCCTTTCCCCTCATCTCTTTCTACCTCTTCCATTATTCCTCTACCTCTCAATATTACCCTTCCTCATATCCTCTCCAAAACCTCCCACTTTTACACCTCTTCCTTTTCCCATTATTATTATTATTATTTATTTATTTATTTATTTTTGTTATTTTTCTTTTCCACTTTTATAGTTGTTGTAATTGAGATAGCTGTGTAAACAATTAGGAAATTTGCATTTCCTGTGTTGTGTGTATTACTAACTCAGCAGATATTTATTTGGGGCTAATTGAGAACATTCCAAATGCAACTGAGAATTTAAGTTTAAGTTTTGTTTGTTGTGTTTGGAATAATGTTGCACAAATGATTGTGATTTTTGTAAAACTAATAAAAAGACCTAAAAAAAAAAATATGCATGTGATTTGTAATGATTTGTAATTGGTACTAAGTCATTACAAGACTGATCCAGTGGCTGGGGAGATCCTGTTATTGATCCTTTAAACTTGTTCTAGATATGTGCCCTACTCTAACATCTATAGCTACAAGCTGTTTGTTTTATCATATGCAAATCATTAGATACTGTAGCGCTGTATCAGCTCTCACTATGACAAACATGATTCCCAACATGGAGATAACTGGATCATTGTTGGGATTCCCTTATATGGGAGACAGAGATGATGGAGAAATGCTGCACACAAAGAAAATCTCCACCACCCTGACCAGAGATCTGACAACTAAATGGAAACTGAACAAAGGAACACATGTGACTGAAAATAACACACTAAAAGTCCATGAAATTGAAACTAAACAGAACCATGACAGGTACAATTATTGTGTTAATGTTGTATTGCAAAGCACTTTTGCTGTTATTGAAGTGGGATATGGGTAAGGTTAGGGACAGGTTTGGTGGTATGGTTAGGTTTAAGGGTGGGTTAAATTAATTACAGGTGTATTTGCATGCAGGAATTTGTAAAAAAAAAAAAAACATATGGGTTACACTTTATTTTAAGGTGTCTTTGTTACACTGTAATTATATATTTAAGTA
The DNA here is from genome assembly GCA_037950665.1 of Hypophthalmichthys nobilis. NCBI lineage: Eukaryota > Metazoa > Chordata > Actinopteri > Cypriniformes > Xenocyprididae > Hypophthalmichthys > Hypophthalmichthys nobilis. Next base: position 1,535,724 of record CM075485.1, read on the forward strand.
CTGAGTAATATTAAGTAACTACATGTACTTACTATAGGGTTAGGATTAGGGTTTGGTTTGGTTTGGTTTAGGATTAGTTGCATGTAATTATGCATAATGTATAGCTATTACTACAGTAACTACATGTAACATATGTAACAATGACACTAAAATAAAGTGTTACCAAAATATGTATGGACACAATAAGTGCAATTTATCAAAAGATTAATTTAAATGTTAGTAACTTTTGTCCGTCTAGTGATTAAAAAACAAAACTGCATGCATTTTGGTGGAGGACATTTTTTTGGCTGTGCTTCTGCTCTGTGTGACTGTGTGAATGAATATGACCCTTCACAATAGATCATGCTTTAAAATGAACTCTGTTAGAGAGCTACATATTGCAATTTATCTGTTCAATAAAATACTTCACTTACCTGTTGAGTAATAACACCACCTCTACGTCGCTTTTATAACATTTCCAATCCCTCAGTTCTCGCTGAAAAGCCAAGCCAATGTTTATTCATTGTGACTTTTTTCACACTGACACATGAAACTTAACGGCAACATACTTTAATGCAAACATGAGGGCTTAAATACATGGACATGGGGAAACATATGACAATATCAATCAATGACAAACTGGAACTGATGAACATGAACCAATGAAAAGACAGAACTGATAACAAGGTAACAAAACAATGTACTGATGAGAACATGACACATAAGGAACCAATCAGGACATGACACATGAAGGATCGTGGGGCAGTTGCGGACCTGGATCGTGAAGCAGTGGAGGGCTTGGGCTGCGGAACACTGGATGAGACAATAGACTATTGAGCAGTGAACGAGACCATGGAGGATCAGGGGGCCATGGAGCACAGAGAGTTCATGGACGGCCTCTGTAAACATAGCATGGGGCAGAGAGAGTTCATGCACAGCCTCTGTAGACATAATAGAGCAGTGCAGAGAGTTCAGGAAAAGGAGCTATAGTGGTCGCCACCACCTCTGGAGGAGCTGTACTGGTCGCCACCGCCTCTGGGAGAAGCATCTCGCTGCAGTCTGTGGTGGACATCCAACCCTGCATCCAAGTGTGACATCAGAAGCCAGGCCCATGCCGCCCTGCAGCTGATTCTTAAGATTTTATTGGTCATGTCAATGTACTGATTGCTTACACCAAACACTGATCCCTAAACCTACCTGTGACTGTATCTAATGAAATTACCTGCAGGGCGGGATTTCTAATGAAGTGGTTTAGTGGGGAGTTACGAGGTGACGTATACGAGGCACGGGCATGGCTTGTATCTGGTATCTTGAATTTGGAGTTGTAGTGGTTGCCGCCGCCTCTGGAGGAGCTGTAACAGTTGCTACTACCTCAGAGGAAGTCTATGCGGCTCATAAACACAGGATAAAAGTGGCCACTCCAGGAAGCACCTTAGGGGGCTTTCACACTGGCAGTTTAGTTCGAAACGGGGCACGGTTCGCATGAAAAATCGCTAATGTGAAAGCTGTCATGTAAACCTGGGTGCGCACCGGGGTACTGAACCCGAGACTACCTGAAGGAGATGGTCTGAGTTCGGTTGCATTCAAACTGTGCCGTGGTTCGCTTGAATATGAAAGCAACACGGACTCGGGTGCGCACTTATTCAGGAAGTAAAGTAACCTGCGCATGCGTTTTAGCTGATTATATTTACTTCAATAAAACACATGTAAGAGATGATAGAGTTGATGATTTACCTGGGATTCAAGCAGGAGTGAGCCTACAGTGTATTCGCGCTTTGCGAGTGCAATCAGAGCGGCAAATAAATGGCAATCAGCTGTCTCCTCAAAATAGTCTGCTTACAAGCAGCGGAAAACCGTCTACATGCGACACACATACACGTGTTGTTTACTCTGCTGCACGTAATAGCACCAAAATAATTAAAAACACAATTTACTGCCCGCGTTCAGTTTTCTGTCATGCGCGGTGCACGTTTGTGATGACGTAAGATGAACGCAAAGAGCCGTCCTTTGGGTGGTGCAACCGCTTGAGGGGCACCCGGGGCGAACGGACCAAGACCCCTAACCCAGAACACAATCAGACCAAGGGGGCCTTGCTTCTGTTATATCGCACTGGGCCCCGCCCCATGCTTGGGACAGCCCTGCACTTGATTGACGACAAATAAAGCCTCACAATCACGTGAAAGATTCACTTTGCCTGTTTGGAATGTTAAAACCCCAGATCTTACTTTACAAATCATAAAAATAATATGAAGAACACATTATTTCAAGCAAAATAATCTCACATGCCAACTCTGTTAGTCATATATGTGTGCATTATTCTTCTATAACATCATATTAAATCATATTATTTCATACTGCATTTATTGCCACACTTCAGTGGGTAAATTAAATTATCAGAGGGAGAAATTCAACATGTACACACACAAGTTAGGCTTTTAGTTGTGCACATAACATTAAAAACTCAAAGGAGTGTCTGTTGGTTGCTTCATCCAATAGAGCTTCTTCCTAACGATTTTAGCAGCTTTATTTTTTACTAACCAGCAGATGGCGCTGTTTTCAACACTCTAGATAAGTGGTTGGCAATAGGCGGCCCACGGGCCAAAGCTGGCCCGCCAGCAATAATATCTGTCCCCGCGGCCAGATTATTTTGATAGCGGCTGTTTCTGAAATAGATCTTCGTCTCGTGGTGCCGTCTAATACTATCACTGTGTCTATACCAGATGCGACTTTTTTCACATTGTGTTGCGCCGCAACAGCTAAAAGCCGTCTACTCTGAACTCTGTCGGGAATGTGCTGTGTCGCGTCGCGCCGCATTCCGTGTGGACAATATCACTGATTATAATGGGCTCTATTATCTTTTGACACGTCGCGTCCACTGTAGACACGCTATATTCGGCTGACTTGAAGCAGTGCATGCCAGTAAGAAATTTTGTCTGACTTGAGACAGCGCCGACGCCATGTGACTGTAATGTATGGCTTCAAAATACCCCGAGAGCGATTCGAAATCAGCCGCCTGAGTCAGCCAGCGCAGTTTCTCAAGAGGAGCTGCACAAGCTCTGATGCCGACACAGCTGTTCCACGATTGGCCGGATTCACCTCATGACAACGATCACGTGTGTTTAGTGTTTATTCTGAAACCTTCAGTTCCACTAATGCTCACAAATCTGTATTTTTATAACAGTTAAAGCTCTTTTCATGTAGTTGTGATGTTATATTGTGTCATGTTTATCAAAATAAAACTGATAAAAAACGTAGACCCACTACATTGGTATTTAAATAATATATGCTTATGTTGAACTTTATTCTTGTAAAAACAGATGCTGTAAGCAGTACAATATCTCTGAAACATCACTGTATTAGTCAAATATTGCATTTATTTCACTTCAGCTGTTATAAACTATGCAAACACAGCGTGAACATCACTACAGGAAGCAGAAAGTTTCAGCCGATGTTGAACACACCTAATGTACCAATGAGGACATGACGCATAAGACAAAGGAACCAATCAGGACATGACACCTGAACTAAAGGTTCCAAAAAACAGGGCCTGCATCCAAAATCACATACTCTCTTGGGTAGGTACTTATTTGGAATAAGTAGTTACTTCATGACCGCTAAAAAAGTATGTTCTATATAGTATTAATGTGTGTAGAATTAACGTAATCCGGACATTCGCCATGTTGTCATCATCATGTGACCTACCAGCGTTGGTTGTGTCGCTTCACTGCCATTCACCAATCCTCTGCCGTGTCCTCATGCGATAGTAAAGTGTCCATTATATGAACACTTCAGAATCTCACCGGAAGTAGTAGGTCATCCGTGTAATTTTTGCCTACTCTTTTATGAGTGCTGTGAATTCGGATACACTACTTTTGTTTTTTTTTGTTTTTTGCCTACTATATAGTCGGAAAGTAAGCAATTTCGGATGTTGCCAAGATCTCATGAAGGGCAAGGAATCACAAAATAAAAGACATGAAAACATAAACTTAAAACAAAACCACAGAACAGACACAAAACCATCACTTTCAATGCCTGTTTATATGAAGATGTTAGAGGTTTGATGGTTGATTGGACAGATTTTCTTTTTGAAATGTATTTAAAACACTCAATCATAAATAAATAAATACTCATTTTGTTTTTGACATATTTGTACTGAGTTGTTCATTAATAAAAAATATGGATTCAAATTTGAATATCTAAAAATCAAGGGTGAGATTTTATACAGATACATACATGTGGTTTACTCGCTTTGTTTTTCTAAGGCAAAATATGCAAAGCAGGGCTTGATTTTCCTCTGACCATATTTACTGCAGATGGTTCATTCCACTGCATGAATAATCTTCTGTTTATTGCAATAACAAGCTGGTGGGATTTCCTTCTTTATGGAAACTAATTATCACACCAAGTATAAAGTTAAAATTGTTAGTTATGATGAATGTATTATCTGACATTTGTCATTTATCTGTTTTATCTATCTGATTATTACATAAATAGTCATGGCTTTGTGTGTAATGTCTTATAGGAAACAGAATCATCAAAAAGACATATGAACATCATAATGTTGGGTCTGTGGGAGGATAAGCAGAAATGTTGCCCACGACTGACCTTTCTCATCTATCAACACATTGAGTGAACGCCTAAAACAGATGACATTGTTTACTTTTATTTTATTTATTTTTTTATGCTTTTTTGTTTATGATTGTGATTGTCACACTCACATTGCCTTGGGCCAGTATAGCAGAATGAATATGAGAGGCAGCTCTCTAAATCCATTATGGAAACTAGAAAGCAGGGAATCCATCCACTGGAGCCTCTAACATATGCAATTTTGTTTGGGAAACACGTCAGTGGATCACGTCATCCGTTGATGGGTCTGCTCACGGTGAATATAAATGCAGCTCAGGAACCAAAATAGATTAATCATCTAATTACTGGACTGTGGGAAGAAATTAAAGCTCATCTCATAATGATGTCTATTTTGCTGGTGAGTTACATGACATTTTTTCCGTGACTCACTAGATTTATCAACACTTTTGTGTCTTTCTGGCTTGAAAATTTTTGCATTATAAAGTATAAAATAACATTTTATACTCTAAATGTAACTTTGTACAGAACTTAGTTTTAAATTAACAAAGACGTTATTATTCAGGTTGAACTATATTGATAGGGAACATTATTTCCTAAAGTATAGACAAGAAGTTGAACTGCATTTATTTACATGTTTATTTATAAATTCATGACAATTTTTAAAACATTTTTTTTATTTTATATAGATGTATATTCATTCCCATTGTGTATGTTTATTATGCACTGTCTATATCACATCATTGTCGAATATTGAAGGTCTTTTATACTCATAAACATAACTTGTATATTAATTGCATTAGCATTTTCTGATTTTTTTCTGCTTTCCAGTTGATGTTGCTGTTGACGGGACTATCCAGCGCAGTCCATAACCAATGCTCCACGTGCAACTGCACAGCAGCAGAATTTCAAAGTGTTGCAAAAAATCTCAAAATCCCTGTTTTAAATTATGATATCAGCAAAACATCTCTGTCTCCATGGACATATAACCCTGCTAGAAATTTTTAGTTCCCAGAACATTCTCAGAATGTCCCCACTGGTGTTAAGGACGTTGCCTAGTAACATTCCCAGTACGTTCAGAGACAGTCACGATGTGGAGTTCTTTTAAGGTTTGAGGGACGTTATTTGGCGGACCTTCAAAGTACATTCAGGAAATTCTCTGAACGTTTAGGGAACCATATTTTATTTGGAAATGTTCTCAGAACGTCCGTGCTGCCCTTGTCAAAAAAATGAATTGAAAATTAGAGCTAAATTGATTAACAAAAGTGGCTGTTCAAACAAAAACTTATTTTTTCTTAAATAACTTACAAAAAAAAAAAAGCATTTTACAGGTATTCTCTGGATTATTATGAAACCTTTTTTTTTTAAAATGCAAAACTCTTGGAGTAAGTCATTAGCTGACAACAGCACATGCATGAGCTAATATAACTGCTGTTTCACTGCATCAGCAACTTCATAGTTACTGTCTTTAAATAAAGCAACATGCAGCACAACATCAGTGTTTTTGGCTCATCATTGACTGAAGCACAGGCTCTACTCTTCAGCACAATGGTAACCTCACAAAACTCAGATAACAGAAACAGAACATTAAACACTAACAGATCTCTCTAGATCTCAGCATCTTCACTTATTACAAACCACTCTGACTTTATTTCTTTCATTTAAATCTTAATGAGGTGTTGATGTTTTATTAAAATTATGTTACAGAGTGTAAGACTTGATTTTCCTGCTAAGACAAAACTGAGATCAAGTGCCCTGCAATAAAGCAATAAAACTCATCTGGAGAGAAGATCTCAAAGAAATAGCATAGGACAACGCCTTGCCCTCACAACATCTACAGGATGCAACCCCTCCCCCACACACACACACCCTCCTTCCCTTCCCCCTAACTCAAGTCAATGAAAGTTCTTCAAGATGTATAATGTAACTTGTGTATCTATTGTTTTTCCCCTTTCATGTTTGGTATCATTTTAAATGTCTCAGTGCGATTGGTAAAATGGTCTCAGTTTCACAGCATTCACTTATGTTATGAGGAAGATTGAAAACTAAGGAGAATTCTGTCCTCCTTTTGTCTCTTCAAGAGATCTGATAACCCACCCCTCTCCCCCCAAAACAGGTGTTGGTGTAGTAAATATCTACAAATCCTTTGTTCTGGTCTGGGTATATAAGGTAAAGTGCAAAGCAGTCATGTGGGATCTTCTGTAGCCAGAAGCCCCCATGCAGAGATAGTTGAATGTCTGAAGACATTCACACATCACTGTGTGTATATGCATTTCTTTGAGTAATTGATGTTATGCATTTATTATTTCTGAATTGGCTTCTAATTGTCCAACTATGTAATTGACATGATACATTTTACTTGACAAAATAAAATGTTATATTTGATTTACTCTGGATTCTTCTGAAATCATTATGACCAGTAGATTATTGGAGTCCATATTTCCGCAAATCTGCGTCAGGATAGATTAAAACTAAAGGCTCATGAAAGGAGCATGTGAGCACATCATGGGACCTTTTGATTTTTGTCTATCAACTGGCTTAGCAAGTTGCAGTATCGTGACTAAGAAAACTGTGTTTTTGTATGAACAAGCATGTGGCGGTTCGACTCAAATGCATTAGTAAACTTTGCATCCTCTGACTAAGAATCAGAACTGGCGAATTTGTGATCGTGAATCGCACTCAATCGGCCGAAGTGACGTTTCTAAGTGATATGGGTCCGTAATGAACGAATAATTGAAAATATGGGATACCCAGAATAATCAAATATCTAAATTAATACATAACAAATGATTAATTTCTAACTGGAAACACAACCTAAGAGTAATAATCATTTGAAATTGGAGTCAGATTAAACGAGTGAAATTACGTGAACTTCACAGAGGCGCTGAAAAGACATACACGCGTTAACCTTCGCCCAGGCCGTCGGATTCCGTTTTTGGGCCGATGGGGGGTTCCTTACAAGAGGTAAGCGCTTGCTTTTGTTGGGCTCCTGACCCTTGACATTTTAACTTTAATTTTTCTCTAATTGTTGTAACTGTGTGTTTCTAAAACACATTTGTTACAAAAAAAAAAAATTGTGAGGAAAAAAAATCTGATCATGTGGACTTGGTTGTTTATTGTTGTTGACTTCATCGTCATACAGTGGCCTTATTCACTGATCTCTGAATGTTGTATTTCTCTCACATTATTGTAACCCTATGATAATGCGCAAAATTCTGTCCTGCTTTGATATTTTGAAAATTTTTATCATTGTGCAGAAATTCAGACAGGATCATGTAGACACACACAGACATCAAGATTCTGCGTATGAACCTCAACAATGGTGACAACACTTTCAGATAAACAGATCATTTCTGTGCATCACAAAACAAGCTACTAAAGTCACAAAAAAGATTTTTGTTCATTGCCACCATTGTTGAGGTTCATACACTGATTCATGATGTCTGTGTGAGTCTAAGAGACATGGCTTAAAACTCTGTTTGTAAAAATAAAATTAAATTAAAATTAATTAATGCAAAACTAACAGTTAACACACTCAGAGTTTAGTCTTTGTAGAGGACCAGTGAATCAGGACACTCCATGATTATTGAATCACCATCATTAAATAACCAAATTCATCTGATCAGATTTTCTCTTAATTTTTGCTGTAATAAGCGTGTTTTGGAAACACAGTTAAAGCAGCCAGAGAAAATCTAACGTTTAAATATCAAGAATCAAGAGCCCATCTAAAGCAAACGCTCACTCCCATAACGGTGACTTCAAACTTTATTATTTTCTATAAAACACCCACATAGAAGGCAACGTTCTCATGACCTTGTGCAACATTGCCTAAAATTTCTCTAAAGGTGAGAAAATTCTGAACCTTTACAGAACATTTGGGACATTTCTAAAACGTCCTCTTTTGGTAATGAAAGTGCTGCAGTTCAAGGTACCTTATATGACTTTAGGGGGACGTTCCAATTTGGTTAATTTTATGGTCACATTAGAACGTTACAAAGAGGACATTTGGGACATTAACTGAATACTCCCACACGGTCCTCTGTTGATCACTTAATAACGTTCCCGATATGAGCTTGGGGGGACGTTCTATTCTGGTTATTTTATGGTTGCGCGAGAACGTTACAAAGAGGACATTTGGGAAGTTAACAGAACATCCTATAGTAATAGTCCCCTAAACATTCCCAGAACGTCCTGAATGTTCCCTGAAGGTCCTCTAAATAACGTCCCCCAAACCTTAAAAGAACTCCACATCGTGACCGTCTCTGAACGTTCTGGGAACGTTAATAGACAACGTCCTTAACATCAGTGGGGACGTTCTGAGAATGTTCTGGGAACGTAAAATTTCTAGCACGGTAACCTGTCACCTAGTAACGTTCCCAGAATGTTCAGAGACGGTCACGATGTGGAGTTCTTTAAAGGGTTGTGGGACGTTATTTGGTGGACCTTCAGGGAACATTCAGGACATTCTGGGAATGTTTAGGGGACTATTACTATAGAATGTTCTGTTAACTTCCCAAATGTCCTCTTTGTAACGTTCTTTTTTGACCATAAAATAACCAAAATGGAATGTCCCCCTAAAGTCATATAAGGAACCTTAAACTGCAGCACTTTCATTACCAAAAGAGGATGTTTTAGGAACATCCCGAATGTTCTGTAAAGATTCAGAATTTTCGTCACCTTTAGAGAACTTTAGGGGGACGTTGCGCAAGGTCACGAGAACGTCGCCTTCTACGTGGAAAGTAAGTAGAGTTCCCTTACATTGTCCTTCTATCAATACATGGATTGAAATGTGTGTAACTGATGAATTGTCTTCTTTTCCAGTTACACTATGGATATGGATAGGATTCCTAAGCTCATTTGTAATGCTGTATGTAATAAATCATGCTTTAGGCTAAAAGTGTCTGCAGGACCAGCCGGAATCAAAGTTCAAATAAACACTTTTAAAAGGCATCTTTGTAGCAACGGCACTTACAGACTCTCTAAAGAGGATTATACATTGATTGTTGGGTGCAGATGTATTAATTAATAATTTCGAGATATACATCAAAGTGTTAAGCATGACAACAACTTGTTTATGTGTAAATTGCATTATATAGTGTTATACCTATGCCTATATCACATATATTGTGACATTTAACAAATACAGATATATTTTAACTGTGCATGTACAGAGCAACTGAAATTTGTAAAGGACACTAAATAAATTGTAATTCTTGGATTTTCAATTTTCTACTGGTGGCCTTCCAACAATGATCTAACAAGATGAATGATTAAACATCAGGACAAGAAAACATTTATTTCCAAACATATAAACTTTTCAGTTGTTATAACAACTATTCTTCACAATACACTGAAATTATTTAAATATTCATTTGAAAGGGATTTCAGAGATGGCCATATTGATAATATGCTCATTACTGAGGTGTTATTTTCATTTTTAGTGTACTTTTACAAGGATCACTGAACAAGAGACTGTTTAAAAAAAAAAAAAAAAAAAAAAAAAGTATATAATTTAAATAAGCAAATATTTATTGCCGTTTTTACAAGACCCCGTTGATTTTGTGCAACAATCACCCACCTCCCATAAATTTGCATACGTTTTTTATCTTTCCCATAATGTCACCATATAACATGTGTTTTCTTTTTCTCCATGTGCAGCGAGTGACTTTTACACATAAAGCAGAAGGAAAACAAAGAGTAAATACAATGCTATGCTGAAAGTTATGATGCTCCAGGGCAGCTGAGTTCAAGTGTGCTCTATTAACATTATCATTTAAGGTATATAAAGTCAGTGTGAAATAGTGACATTTAAAGCTGCATACACAGGAATGACTGAAAGGAATTCCCTTTCTCTCATTGTACTGTAGTGCTGATGGTCTGTCAGTGCCCACAAGCATCTTCCACAGACTCTCATAATGGTATTTTGCCGCAAGCCGGCATCTATTGTTTAGCATATGGCGCATGAGGAAAAAACAACAAGAAAACAGAGCAGGTGTGAAATAGTTATTTTAATATATTCCTCCAATAAAGAACAGATGTCAGGGCTCGACAATAAGGACTGCCCGATGGCCCGGGGCCAGTGTGAACGACGATCGGGACAGCAGACGGAACGCAGACGTTACTTGCCCGATCGGGCCAGTGCTGTAGGATGTGCGTTATATATCGTCTATGATATCGTAATTGTTGATTTAATGATCTGATATTATCGAGTATGTCCCTCACTTAACAAACAAAAACACACCCATTGAGTGCACGCATGCACTACGTGACATAGTCTAGTAGGTTAGACAAGTGCGCGTTCAATTTAGAGTGTACGCATTCACTGCGTGATTAAGTCTATTAAAATGCCGATCAGCGCTGCCAGTGTACTGACGGCATGAGATTAACAAGCAGCGAGCAGCTCAAGTTACTGCCAGAGGAATTATCGGACTGATTTCATTTTATTTGTAATGTTATTTTGTTTATTTTTGCAATACATAACCACCCATTATTGTCTACAGCATAATGCTATCCAATATTACACTCAAACACGGAGGATATGATTCGTTTGAATAATCGTCTATGGCCTGGACATATTCCTTTATTTAAACAACTTCAATTTGATGCCAGCATCGTAAAGTAAGTCCATAAAAAAAAGTGAACATTTTTGTTTCATACAATAAATTTCCCCCGAACCTTTAATTTAATCCACCCAAAATAGACTTTAGTTTTATTAATATTTTAAGCTTTGTCTAATTAAAGCTCTTTAAAGTGATATGTTGTTTGTATTGTATTTTTGCAGTTCTGTAAGGTGATAAGACTCGGAAGTATTGCGCATACAGAATGGCTTCCGCGCTCCCCTTTAAATAACGAAATATGCGTCAGAATATTATGACGCCTTTTTTCTTTGTTTCACAATACTCAATTAATGATTGTAAACAGAGGTTGGTATCTTTAGAATAAGTATCTGTGCTAAATTTTACAAAAATAAATCACAACATTCCTGTGCTATAGGCACAGCCAATACTAAAGGCTGCAGCGGAAGTTTTTTTACGCTCCTAATCGAAGCTTCCGTTTTTCGAACGTGGAAGTGTGATAAAGGCCTAATGACGCTTGCTGGTTAGTGCGAAATGCATTCTGGGATACCTGGCTGTCTCAAGCAAAGAATATACACTAAAAGAAGCGACACTCAATAGAACGTTCCATTGTAACACCAGCGCCCAGCAGCAGCCCTGCGTTTCCGCCATTTTGGGGTGAAAGCGACTCGGCAGTCCACTAGTTTCTATGGCAAAATCAGCTGCTTTGTTAAAAAAAAAAAAAACGTACATTAAAGCTGAAATCAAACTTGAATGATGACAACACAGAATAAAATACTATCACTAGTGATCATCAAATCCTTTTAACAGTTTATTTTACAGACTTTGTGTAAGCCTTCCACTTTTTTTTCACAAAACCTTTTTGCTCTCTAGAAACCCAGTCAGTCTGGGTTAAAATTCTTTAAAAGATCTAGTATTAGTATCAGGCTTATAAACACTGAATTAATACCAACATATGAAATTAAATTAAGGACATGCATTAGAAAAATTGGGAATGTTGGACAATAAATATATGAACATAACAGCTTGATTTTGCAGTGTTGTCTAATGTCTGTTAAAGCAAAAGTGGGAATTATGCAATAAAGGACACAGCAATGCATCATGTATTATAAAATCATTATGTTTGTAGCGTGATCCATTAAAACGTACAAGCCTATTTCAGTTCAGACCAAGTGGAGTAACTTTTTAAAGTTGCATAAAATGGAAATACTCAATAAAGTAGGCTAACTACATTACCACAGATGGTTGGATGGTTGGATTCCACAACTGGTAAAATAAAACATATACAAGACAATACAACATTTACTGTAGGTGCCATAAAATTCACTGATGATTCATTTGAAAAATGTTCTTTTGCGCTTCTGAATTGGCAGTGTAATTCGCCGATTTTGGGTGCGCCAGATGTGAAAGATTCTATGGTCCAGTTAGTATTTTCACCCCATAATGGCGGCCGCGCTACCAGAGCGCCATCTAGTGACTGTTGCCCAAAAAGTATCAGAGTGTCGCCTCTTGGGTTCTATACTCTTTGGCTAGATGTGAACTTTGAATTGGAACAGTACTTGGACAGTGACTGATGACGTTTCATAAGTTCACAAGAACACAAGTACAGACAAGAACGCATATTGAGAAACGGCTTCTATCTACACTACACTTCCCAGCATCCCTCCTGTTCCACACCTGCACTCAGTCAGCCATTACCTAACACACTCCTCAATAGGGGTGGGACGGTTCGCTGTAAAAAATTGAACCGGTTGAACTCCATCCACGGTTCGGCACGCGCTTGCACCGCGGTTCATTCTAAATCTGACGACGCATCTATAATATGGTTTGTTGAAAACAACGTGCAAAACAGACAGACGGATTCGGCTAATGTATGTTTCAGTCGATGGATATGCATTCTAGTTTCCCAATACGTTACAACAGCGATGATCAAAAGAACATGGACAAAACAGTCACTCGTTGTAAACAAATGTTCAATGACGTGCCGAAAGGTCTATGACCAGTCATTTAAGCCCCGGTATACTTCACTTTTCGCGCCCCGACGCATCTCGCACACAGTCGCGTCCGCGCATCTTTCAAAGTATATTAAACCACGGATGCGCATGGATGGCCGAGTTCGACACATGCGCAGTGCAATTTTTTTCTACACTTAGACCGGACATCGTGTCATCAACCGGACATTCGCTGGGCAAGATCGGAGAAGAAAAATAGTGCATCCACCATTGCAACATAGTTCATAAGATACACCAAGAGAACAGGAATCAAAAACGATGGAGAAAGCATGCTTCTGAGTTTACTCATCTTGTTTTTGAATTGCTCTTTACACACTCTTCTTCGACGACTGCACATTGTGCTCAGTACTGTGCGTATTGCCACCTAGTGGACTCTTCTGTCCTGTTTGCGCATGTGCTGTTGCACGCGCACCGTCCGCGCAGTCTCGAAATTTGGGCTGCACGCGGACATCCGAAGTATACCTGGGGCTTTACGCCGTCATCAGCCGAGTGTTGATAGCGAGCGCAGGTGAGACCTGAACATCTCACATTGCTTTCTGTGTTTAAACTAAACTCATTTAAACATTCATCCGTAAGATGGGAAAGAGAACTGGCGCGTGCTATGAGGAGATTTGTGTGTGCACTCATCCGAAGCGCGTACATGGAGAGCCGCGTCACAGCGCGCAAATTCTCTTTCAAGTCTTGCACCTTAACAAACAAATTTACACAAAAATTATGTCAACATGCCCATCTTGGCGTGTATCCTAACAAACATAGTGGGTTATGTCTTAGAAGAAAAACGAGACAGACAATGCATTTGACTCAGTGTCAGTGAACTGGATCTTTGAGTTATGTCTTAAAGGGACAGCAGTCTAATATTCCTGCTCTCTGTGTTTTAATGTTAATCGAACGACAAAGCATGAAGAAATTACTCTTGTTTGAATAGCTTTTGTAGCTTCAATAATATTTCATCTTTATTTAAGAATTCAAAGAAGTTTATATGCAGTGCTCTTTTATATTTGATTACTTTATTCAATTTCTCTACCTGAAAGATGTTAGATACCTGAAAAACTGGTAAAGCATTGTTTATTTTATTTGTATCTTAGCTCTCATGTATTTATTTGTGCTGTTTCTTGTAGTTAGATTATTTGTTTTTATTTTCTTTATCTTTATTTGACAATTGTTCTATTTTTTTCTGTAGGAGTAAAATCTTTGCGTGACCTGCCACCGTTATATGCGCCTGCCACGGATATATGATGCATATATGATATATGCAGATTGGTGCATGCGTGCAAACAGTACAGTCCTGCTCTTATGTACCTATTTATCATCTTAACGTATATTTTATTCACTCTTTTTGCCCATAAAGGAATGCGTCTCGTTGCTCTTACTAAACGTCGCACCAGCCACAAGATCTCTCACTATTTACAGCTGCCTGACACCCAGGACTGATGCAGGAGAGCACAGAACAGAACATGTCACAGCCAAGGTGAGTAAATTGAACATGTAAAATCACATTGTGGTCTGTGAAATATTGTTTAAGGATCGTTTTAAGTACTAGTTTAGTAAGTTAATAAGATTTTTACAGTCTTTATAAATCATTTCTTTAAATGTTTGTGTCATTCAACAACATTGAAACAGCATTAGTTTTTATTTTATTTTTATTTATTTATTGTAATATAGGGCTCAGATGCCTTTAGCAGAGAAAAAAAAACACTGGCAAAAATATGATTGTAAGAAATGGGCTACACATTGTGGCATTAAAGCAAACTCAAAAGGGTTTTGCTATACAAAATAAGTAACTATATTAGTTCGGCAAAGTGACTTTTTAGGCTGTATTATTCAACAAATTTGATAAAGATAACAGGCAAGGGGGCACAGAGAATTAAGTCCAGACAGTAGCATGATGTGTAGTACAGCAACAGGAGGCATCCCTTTGTCATCAAAACCATTCAGGATCAGAATCTGTGGATGCTCTGTAAAATTGATTGAGTATAATTCTTTAAGGGTTTAAGGCTAGACTAAATATTAAAATCAGGAAAAGGGAATTAAAAAATGACATTTTAACACACTTACCCCAAATGTCCCTTTGTTTGCAAAGCCGTTTCTGCCTGGAACCTGTGGAAGCCCTCTGTCTTTTTTAGGATTAATAGGGTTACCTTTGAAAGACCAAGAGGGGAAAGAGAGGACAACCATTTACAATGCATTTAATTTGATTGTTCTATATGCATCACCCATGCATTTTTAAGCAAACAAAATTATCCAAAAATGTACCTCAGGAGTTAGTACTTCCAAAATGTAGGATGTATTACTTAATTCTGTCATGTCAATCTGTGTGACTCTTTGAATTCTATCAATGATCCCCTCTGTCTTTTGGCAATAGGCATTACATTCAACATTGTCACAGTATATTGGTTATATATTAAGTGTAGCTCATTTCAAAATGCTAGTAAATAATTGTTTGTATATGTTGTTTTTCTACAAAAGTTACATATTTGTTTATTACAAATTGGTTTACCTGTTGTTCATCAAAAAAATAAGTTTCATCTTCAGCTTTGGGGAAAATGTTGGATTTTTATGCAAAAACATCCTGTTTGATCTAATTGTGTCACTTGTCAAGCCGTTGTGTAGCTCCTACAATGTGAAGAAATGGATCATGCAGTATTTCTTTGAAACAAGTGTAAGAAATATATAATGTTTTTCTAATTGTTCACTTCCAAAAACTTCCAACAGATATGCATATGCATATGTCACAAGAGATTGGATATGCAGATAAGAACCTTACAAAAGGTAAGGCACATTTATTCAGTTATTGGTGTGATGAAGTATTCATGTTTTTTACCATAATGTCCTGATCTGTCATTACTATGTTCACTACCAATCCCTGCTTCAACACTGATAGTGTTCTCTTAAAAGAAATGGGAAGGTTACAGAAGAATTCAATGTATTTGTAATGTAGTGATTAGTGAATGAAATTTGTTTGAAAATGTAAACTACATACTTCTCATAAGGATATTAATTTTCAGTGTCACATCCACAGCTGAATGCCATGTCCTTTTGTGACCATTGCTGGATTTATGCCAGCACAGTCATAGTGCAGCCATTTATTACAAATGTCACACTGAATCCATTGCAGTGTCTTGACATCTGCATGCATGGTTCTGCAGAGGAAATAATATGTGCATTTATATAACTGCTCAATCAATATAGTATAACATGTTAAAATGCAGTATGGTCATTTACTTGGTCCAGATTTGTTGAAATATGCAAACATCAATGTCCTGGGCCAAACATCTGTTTTCAGCCTCACAAGCTGTCATCCCAGGTGGGAAGTCCTAAAAACAGAAGATGAGCAAACCAGTACATAATTTTTAGCAAAATAGTATTTATAATATTTATTGTATATTTACTCAAATATTAGACAGATCATTCATCCAGATTAGGGAAAAAGCCACCATTATTTAATTTAGAGCTTGATGCTGCTTTACCTTAGTTTGTATATTTTTAACCAAACAGGAGGCATGGTACACTCGAAGGTGGATCAGCTGTTCTGTGTGGAGCAACTCGGAAGACATGTTGAGCCCTTTTGCTTCCATCTCGGCAATCTACAAAAATGTAAAGGGCTTTGTATAATGTACTGTATTTACCTAATTAAAGTCTCCATAGTATGTATTATATACTGTAAATGTTAATTAATGTACAAAGTAGCAAACATAAATCTCTGTCCACTCACTGTGCAAAAAAAACACCAGTTTCTTCCATCATTTTTGTGCCATTGCTGCGGATTGCGCTCAGTCCACCCTTCTAGGGAGTCTAGATGTCTAAACGCATCTCTGGAAAATAAAATGGATGTAAAGCAGACTGTACCCAAGTCATGAAATATTTTGTTAAAAAAATGTGTACAAATACTAAATAATGATAGATCATACTTCAGAATGTCCATGTCTGACAGAAATGGTAAGGTGGTGCTGTGTGTTATCATAAATTCGTATTTGTTTTTCTGTCTTGTCAAAAACCTGTAAAAGAAATTAAATAAAGAACCAATTTAAAACACTCACAAATGTAAAATTTATTTATTTATTTATACTATTTTGGCTTCTCTGTACTATCTTTGTATTATCTAATTTCTTCCGCATGTAATTAACACTACTCGAGTTGTACTAACCCAAAGAATGAAGTGGCACCCTCTCTCTGGTGTCTGACCACCAATAATTCTTGGTAACAGTATTTTCTGTGCGTCATTCTGAAATGAAAGAAATAGGGAACACATTATCCTGTGTCATTAGATGCATTCATGGGATGTAGAAACAGGATAGCTTTAATACATTTTGTTTTAGAATTTGTACATTACCTCAAGAATTTTCACATGTGCATCTGAAACTGTTTTTGAAGCAAGCCAGTCTCTATACCACAGAATAAAATTGTCAGTCATCAAGGCTATAACCTGAGGATTGAACAAAATTACATGTAAATTGCATAAAGTAAATTCACTACATCTCATAATTCTTGTTTGCATGTTCATGAAAATCACTGTGACAAAGTAGTGTAAAAAAAAGTTAAGGTTCTGAAGCAATTACTTACATCCTGGGTCTCTGCTGCAATTTGTGCCACCCCACAATTTACAGCCTTTAAAGCAGAATATGAAGATGTGTAGTAGGAAAATGTATTTGATATGTGTTATGATGTGTATTTCAATATCTACTGTACATGTTTTAAAAGTTATATATGTTAGATATGTGACAATTAAGTAAGTTTATCAAGTACATTAAATTAAATGTTACAAACATTATGTTAGCATAATTGGTATGTACATTGTCAGATAGCCATGACATCAATTCCATACTGGTATCTTTTAAGAGATCGGGTGGGCAAATGCTTTTCAGGTCGCGTAGCTCCAATGAGGTGTAGTGAGAGATTCTTGCAATGACATTGCAGTCTCTCTTCACAACAGAATAGAGATGTGAGAGTGATTGAAAAATTGAGTTAATATTTTTATATACTTTATATACTGAAAGTATATATTATTACTCTTCATCTGTGGAAACCAGCACACTTGTTACCTTATTTTTTTCATTAATTGGAAACATTGACACTAAAAACTGGTAACGATCTACAGTAGAACTGTCTCCTGTTGCTGGGCCCTGAGGACTTCTGAACTCTTGGTCAGTTTTTCTTGTGTGTGTTTCTGTAAGTAATTTTAAAATATGTCAGTGCAAGTTATTTTTAGTTAACACAGCTCAAACATGCATTTTAGTCTGAGACTAGGCTTAAGCCTGGTCTGAGAAACCAGGCATAAGTGTCAAACCTTTAATAAATTTCATTCTTACCTGTTCTGCCACATATTAGTTTGCCATTTAAGCCGATGCGTATGGCCTCTGATGTGTTCTGTTTTTCTATGTCCTTCATGAAGAAGCTATTGAGTTTCTCATTATGCAGGTGAAAATATAGACGCAGTGAAAATATGAAGTGGTTGTCCTTCATTTGGCAGAGTGAATAGCGGCTTGAGGAAAGCTCTCGGTTGATTTGTTCTGCTGCTGCAGAATTAATCAGTGAAGCCAGGTCTGGGACAAGTTTCAAGCTCCGGAGTTTCTCTTCAGGGCGCTTCTGTTTTTTTTTTTTTTTGATGAAATCTATCATATAACGAATACCGGTCTGATGTGCTGGTCTCAGGGTGTGGACTTGAGAAGTTGTCCATTTCTCTGGGTTTTGCTGCAAGTCTTGGATTACTTCTGAAGTTTTTCATCCACTCAAGATTGACCATTAGTTTTCCTTCAGCTGCAAGTGTTATGTTGCCGCCTGTTGGTGCGCATATCCTTCTGTCGTTGGGTTGGAAGAATCTCTGCTGTGTTCTATTGTTCACGTGTCTGGCAACGCGTCCAGTAATGTCCGAAATGTAAACAGTGGGGGGGTATTTAAAACTTAGAAGAGCATCCCCGTGGTCCCGTGCAGATTCCTGCCACCATAATGGGGATGCATAATATACAACACCATGGGTGCAGCCCATATGTAACACTCCACCTGTGTTACAATAACAGAAATGACAAATTACATAAATGTTTTCTGCAAAGATATGGGTAATAAAGCAAGAAAAGCAAGAACATTTCCCTACACAAAAGAATGTATATGACATGGAATAACAATATCTTACCTCCAGCTTTCTTCAGCTTCACAAACATTTTGGGGTGAATCTCCTTATAAAGGAGAAGTTCCTCCAGCCTGTTTATAAGGTCTGTTTGCGAGCCAGTTGTTGACACTCCAAGGCTGTTGCATGCCTTCAGCAGGTCTTCTCTTTTGTGCTGTGAAGAAATGACTATTATTATTGCTTATGGAAAAAAAAGTTTATAGCAATACATGGTGTTACAATACACTACAAAAAGGCCATCAGGTAAGTAAAGTCACGTAAGTATACAGAAGTATACAGGAAATATAAAATACAAGATGATGATGAATAAGACATGATAAAGATTATCAAAGAACATTCACAGGTGACAACATAACAACATAAAATTGTAGTCCATATTTAAAAAACATGAATGGGGGAAATGATACATATATTGTATATAAAAAATGAAGGCAGGTAGGTTTTCAAGGTAAGTATAAATCCCACGTTATATAAGTGGCCTTAACTACTGTGTACTTACATCAAAAAATAAGTACAGTGTACTTACTGTGTTCATATTGTATTGCCAAACACTTGTGCTGCTATTGAGGTGGGATATGTGTAAAGTTAGTGACAGGTTTGGTGGTATGGGTAGGTTTAAGGGTTGGTTAAGGTGTAAGGGATGGGTCAACAGTGTAATTATAAATGTAATTACAGAAATTAATTACATGCAGGTATTTTTTTTTAAATGTAAAAATGTAAAAACATGTATGTACACAATATGTGCATTGTATCCAATGATTAATTTAAATGTAATTAAATAGTTGTTAAGGCCACCTAATAGTAATATATAGTATAGTACTCTAGTAATATACCTAATAAGACCTAAAATAAAACAGTACACCCTCTCAACGTCTTGAATAATAATACAGTCTTTCACAAATTAGATTAAACTACATTAAGCTCTTTAACTACATTTTTCTATCAACAGGGATGAAGAGGAAGATGGAAATCACATCAGGTAAGTATAATTCACAGGGCGAACACTTAGCTTACAGATGATGAAGTAAATTCAGGTAAGTTAATCACATTACAAAATTTATTTACAAAGGCAGCTGAGAGTAAGGGGAGTCCAGATAACCTTCAGGAAGGCCAGACACAATAAATGTGCATGTTGGGTTTAAGTGTGAGTTCAAAGAAGGTACACATTAGCTGCAAGTGTGTCTAATACTGTGGTGAGTATGAGTGGGTGAGTGAAGGTGAGGGAGAGCCTAGTGCACTCGTAATACATGCTAAGGGCATGCTAATGCGAATGCTGTGAAACTAATAATTATAAATATCTTACCGATCTTAAATCCAGTATTTGCAAAATCTTGTCTTCATCAACTTCCCGGGTTTCAGGGCGTGCAGAGTTCTCCCTTTCACTTTGAGAGAGACCTTTGTACACTTCAGTTTTAGGAAGATTGTCATTGACTCTGGTGTGTTTCCCAATCCAAGGTGCAAATGCTGAATATGTAAGCGGACTTGTGCAAGGGTTGTTAGATGACTCTGAGAAAAGGTTTTAGATAAACATCAGTTAATTTAGGCACTTACAGCTAGAAGACTACAAAAAATATGATTTGACCCTTAATTTTTCAAATGCAACACAGTATTAAGATACATTATTATCATTAAAGTCATTAGTAGAATTAAAAAGGGTATTTTTGTGGCTACCATCACAAAATCCAGTGGCAATGATCTCCTTTTCTAGGTTCTCCCATCTTGCTGCCACATTGGGTGTCCTGGGGGCCAATGTTCTCTATGTCTGGGCGTCTCATGAGATTGACTGGAAATTTTAAGAAATAAGGTGTAATGACAAGTTGTATGTAAATATGCATGTTGAATGCATCAATTTTGATTAAAAACGTTTAGAGATGATATTTTTTGTTCAGATTTTACACTCACCTGGTAAATCAAATGCGACTTTCCAGTTGGTGTCTGCTATGACAATGGATAGGTGGTATCCACACCGGTAACAAAAGAAATTATAACGAGTACTGTCTTAATGCACAGAAATGGTAGAATGCCTTTCTTGGAGTGTTGACAGGCAAGGCAGATCTTGAATGGGATTCAGTGGTTCTGAACAGGCGACCCACAGCAATGTGATTCCGTGGAAAGTTAATATAATAAACGTAATCATTTAGTCAACAGTTTTTTATTTAAATATCTTAAAACACACCTTCAGATTTTTTAAATTTTGTGCATACTTACTGAAATACCAGCTGTTAGAAGAGAGCATAAGGGAATTGATAAGAAAACTCTGTTATTGTAGTTGTGAAACCCACTCTCATATTCCTGAAACCGGACCAGGTTTTTGCAGACAGGACACTCCTTGGCATAGACAGAAACACCTAGATGAAAAATAAATTAATTCAGTTTGATGCCATTTTTTTATGTACATTTTTATAAGAACAGAATGTTATTTATCATGTAAACAATTAGAGATCTCATCTTACCTTTAAATTGTTTAAATATTCCGTAAACAGTTGCTTGTCGGGTGATGAGTATTTTGCTTTCAAGATCTGGAGAACATGGCCCAGGACAGTATGGGCACTGTACTTCTAGTGGTTCAAAGTTTTCAGGAATGGGCTTCTCTGTTGTGGTTAAATCCACTGGAAGGTCCTCTGGGATTCTTTTTGAACTCCAAAAGTAGTTGGTCAGTGTGATGATACCACTACGTGAATGTTCAGAATGATGGTGGATGTCATCAGGGGCACTGATCATCTCCTCTACATCTTCAGTTTCCTCATTTGAGGTGTCCACTGCATTTTGTAGAAGCTGGGGATGTTCTTGGAAAAGCCACCACATGGATAAGTATCTGTGGACACAACTGATCCGGTATTTTGTACCTCTGCACCTGCAGTGCCATTTACCAGCTTTAGTATCAAAGGTGCAGATTGTTCTTCCAAGCTTACACCAATTGTCCTTTTGGCCTGTATACACAGAAAAGAATATATATCTCTCAGAGAGGCCTTGCTCACCCCAGAAAATAGGAAAGACACAGTCAACATCCTCAGAGCAAGCCTTTTGGTTTAACGCTGTGCATTCCTCTTGTCTTGATTTTGAAAAAAGTCCTTTTTCCAGCATCTCCTGCAAGGACTCATTGTGCAGTGCTTCTGGGGGACTATATGATGTTGCTGTCTTGGTCCTTTCTAAGTGAAAACATTCTTTCCCAGGGTTTCCTCCATTTGCAGCTATGCTCATGAAATCCATGCATGCCTCCACTTCACAGGCAAAATATTTCATAACTGAAGACTTTTGCACATGTATAGGTAGTCTCAACCCATGGGATTCTTTTGTTGTCACATATATTCCATTCATAGAATCAACGCACATCATTAGTTCCTGCTTGTCATGCTGTTGTCTTTCATATCTTTTGAGGTTGGATGTGTTGGTGAAATGTAAATCTTGGATGCAGCCGCTCGGCCATGGAAACCCATTCCATGAAGCTGTCTACACACTGTTCTTGAGCTAATCTGAAGGCCACACAAAGTTTGGAGGTCTGTAGCTATTGACTTTGCTCATCTTGTTATTGAATCGCTCTTTACACACACTTGTTCGACGACTGCACATTGTGCTCAGTACTGTGCGTATCGCCACCTAGTGGACTCTTCTGTCCTGCTTGCGCATGCACTGTTGCACGCGCACCGTCCACGTGGTCTCGAAATTTGGGCTGCACGGGGACAGCCGAAGTATACCCGGGGCTTTACGCCGTCATCACCCGAGTGTTGATAGCGAGCGCAGGTGAGACCTGAACATCTCATGTTGCTTTCTGTGTTTAAACTAAACTCATTTAAACCTTGGCAATTTAAACATTCATCTGTAAGATGGGAAAGAGAACTGGCACGCAGTGATTTTGGACGAGAAGGCCTGGCTCGCAGTCTCCGCTCTAATTCATCACAAAGATGTTCTATCGGGTTGAGGTTGGCAACATCTGCGCACTGTGTACCTCAGCATGCGCTGACCCCGCTCTGTGGTTTTACATGGCCTACCACTTTGTGGCTGAGTTGCTGTTGTTCCCAGTTGCTTCCACTTTATGATACCACTAACAGTTGACCGTGGAATATTTAGTAGTGAGGAAATGTCAGGAATGGACTTATTGCACAGGTGGAAACCTATCACGGTACCATGCTTGGATTCATTGAGCTCCTGAGAGCGACCCATTCTTTCACAAATGTTTGTAGAAGCAGTCTGCATGCCTAGGTGCTTGATTTTATACACCTGTGGCCATGGAAGTTATTGGAACACCTGAATTCAGTTATTTGGAGGGGTGTCCCAATACTTTTGGCAATAGTGTATGTACGGATGAATGGCTATCTGTGTGATTTAAGCGTCTGTGCTCAAAGCAGCGTGGTCTGACCTACAGACAGGATAAACATAACTTATCCAGCTGACGTCATTACTGACAACTGGAAAATACTGCTTATACACTAATTCTTTGAAATGTTTGTTTATTAATTTTAAATATTATAATTAAATATTATATAATAATTAAATATATATTATAATTATTATTGCTGAATATCTTACTAATATGTAAATTCTCAGTATTTCACTCTTTCACACACTGTGGTTCTCTCACAGGCGACAGTAATAGAGTACGTCAAACCGTCAGATCTGAAGAAGAACATGAATGAGACTTTTTTTTTAAAGAAAAATTCCCCCACTCCCCAAACTCACACTGAGCAAAATCAAAAGGTACACACTGATTTTAACTCTTATTTCAATAACTGTTTACATGCACAGGAATATTCCTATGTTCATCAGAATATGGTCATATGCGTGAACATGTTAACTTGTTTCCAATATCCAGATTAAGCCAAAATTCTTTAAAAGACAGCTTTAACCCTTGTGAAAATGAAGTACACTGCAGCATACTATAGTAAGAGTACTTATTATCTACTTAAGTGCAAACTGAATGTAATGTTTTCAGACACATAATTGCATGTTCTTGCAAATAAATGAAAATGTATTATAGATTAAATTTATTTTAAATGAACTTTCGAGTGCTTCAGGGTATTTTTTGACCCACTTAAGTAGGACTTAAATATATCTTTATATATAATTTCATAATGACTTTTATTTTCTACAAGTGCACATTCAATACAATTACAATTATTTTGCTCTCTATTTAATTTCTTCTTTTTATCTCTCCTAACATCTCTGTCATTCCCTCTCTTCATCAGTCTGAAGAGAGAAATCCGTTCATTGGGAGAGGAGTCTTCCTTGCAGCCAGTCACTATAGCCATGGCATTTGTGTACTTTGAGAAGCTGGTCCTACAGGGACGTCTCAACAAGCAGAACAGGAAGCTGGTGGTGGCCACGTGCCTCCTACTCGCTGCCAAGATCAGCAGCGACCTGAAGAAACAAGAGGTCAAACAACTGATTGACGTGAGTGACGCTTTGTCACACACACTTTCCAGTCAGAAATACAATAAAAATAGTAATGTTGTGAAATATTATTACAGTTTAAAATAAATGTTTCAATATGTTTTAAGATGTAATTTATTCCTGGGATCAAAGCTGAATTTTCAGCAACATTACTCCAGTCTTCAGTGTCACATGATCCTTCAGAAATTATTCTAATATGATGATTTGCTGCTCAAGAAACATTTCTTATTATTATCAATGTTGAAAAGTGTTGTGCTACTAAATCGCTCCGTCAAGAAGCTCAAGTTCAGAATGCTAACTCTGAAACAAATCGTGTCACAAATCAGGTCCGAGAACTGGTTTGTCATGATAGATCTGAAAGACGCATACTTTCATATATCCATCCTTCCTCAACACAGGAAGTTCCTGAGGTTCGCTTTCAGGGGCGAAGCATACCAATATCGGGTTCTCCCCTTCGGCCTAGCTTTATGTCCCCGCACCTTCACAAAATGTGTGGATGCAGCTCTGGCTCCGTTGCGACTCCAGGGCATCCGCGTGTTGAACTACATAGACAACTGGCTCATTCTGGCACAGACAGAAGAGTTGGTGGCTCAGCATCGAGATGCTGTTCTCGCCCACATGAAGCGTCTGGGGTTACGGCTAAACGCAAAGAAGAGTGTTCTATCTCCAGCTCACAGAACCTCTTTTCTAGGCGAAGTCTGGGATTCGGTCTCCATGCAAGCACGTCTGTCTCCGGCTCGCATAGAGGCGATTCTCACAGCCGTAAACAAGCTGAAGCTAGGCCAGTCGCTCACTGTGAAACAGTTTCAGAGAATGTTAGGTCTGATGGCAGCTGCGTCCAACGTGATACCTTTTGGCCTGCTGTACATGAGACCTTTGCAGTGGTGGCTCAAAACCAAGGGGTTTTCCCCAAGGGGAAATCTGTTTCGCATGATCAAGATCATGCGGCGATGCCTTCGTGCTTGTGTCATGTGGAAAAAACCTTGGTTTCTTTCCCAAGGCCTGGTGTTGGGGGCTCCTTGTCGTCGCGTAACGCTAACGACGGATGCATCCCTCACCGGCTGGGGGGCGATCATGAGTGGTCGCTCGGCTCAGGGTCTGTGGAGGGGTCATTATCTTTCCTGGCATATAAACCAGTTGGAGATGATGGCCGTGTTCCTGGCACTCAAACACTTCCTCCCAGATCTCAGGGGCCATCATGTATTGGTCAACACGGACAACACAGCGGTGGTCTCTTACATAAACCATCAGGGGGGGTTTATGTAGGAGACCACCCTTATGTAGGAGACCTCCCTTATGTAAGTTGGCACACCAGATCCTCCTGTGGGCTCAAGGGAAGTTACTGTCAGTCAGGGCAGTTTACATGTCGAGGCAGGGGCCGAGGCCTGGGGAGTGGAGACTCCACCCTGAGGTGGTGGAGCTCCTTTGGGAGCGCTTCGGGAAAGCGGATGTGGACTTGTTTGCCTCTCTGGAAACGACCCAATGTCCCCTATATTTCTCCCTCTCACATCCAGCCCCCCTGGGGTTGGATGCTATGGTGCAGACGTGGCCGAGGCTGCGTCTGTACACCTTTCCCCCGATTGCTCTGCTTCTGGGAGTTTTGGAGAGAGTGCGCCAGGACGGGGTCCAGTTGCTATTAGTAGCCCCATTTTGGCTGGGCCGAGTCTGGTTCTCGGACATTATGTCTCTCCTCGACGGCTCTCCCCTGGAGATTCTGGTCAGGAGGGACCTACTCTCACAGGCGGGGGACTCTCTCCTTCACCCCCGCCCGGAGTTGTGGAAGCTGTGGGCGTGGCCTCTGAGGGGGCACAGCTCATAGATTCCAGTCTCCCTACCGAGGTAGGGGAGACCATGCTCCATTCCAGAGCTCCTTCCACAAGTAGGCTGTATTCCTTGAAGTGGAACGTCTTCTCTTCTTGGTGTAGAGAACATAACTTTGATCCTGTTAATTGCCCAGCTGGTACAGTTCTGGAATTCCTTCAAGAAAAGTTCTCTTCAGGGTTATCTCCATCTATACTAAAGGTTTACGTGGCGGCCATTGCGGCTTACTACGTTCCTTTAGAGGGCATTTCTCTTGGCAGACACCCATGGGTTACTTGCTTCCTTCGTGGTACTTTGAGGCTGAGGCCTGCGGCTCGTCAGAGAGTTCCGTCCTGGGACTTGGCTGTAGTACTGGAGGGCCTATCATCTGCTCTGTTTGAGCCCATTGAAGAGGTTCACGTAAAGTTCCTCATTCTCAAGACTATTTTCCTCCTCGCTATCTCGTCTCTTAAGAACATCGGAGACCTCCAAGCCCTTTCGGTCTCTCCTTCTTGCCTGGACTTCGCGCCAGGCATGGTTGAAGCCTTTCTCTTCCCGCGGGAAGGTTATTTCCTAAGGTCCCCACTAATGTGGCGGGCCCTATTATGCTGCAGGCCTTTTGTCCTCCTCCATTTCTGAATCCAGACCAGGAAAAACTTAATTTGCTGTGCCCTGTCAGGGCTTTGGATGTCTACGTCCACAGAGCTGCTCTGTGTCGTAAGACGGATCAGTTGTTTGTTTCGGGGCTCCACTTAAGGGGCATCCCGCATCCAAGCAAACCTTGAGCAAGTGGGTGGTTGAGGCTATCTCACTTGCGTATGAGTCTGCTGGTCATCCTTCTCCTCTTAAGGTCCGTGCTCACTCTACCCGGAGTATGGCGGCCTCCTTAGCCTTATTGTCTGGAGTGTCCCTCCAAGAAGTTTGTGATGCGGTGGGGTAGTCCTCGCCTCACACATTTGTTAGGTTCTACAACCTTGATGTGGCCTCGACCCCGGGGTCTAGAGTGCTTATGTCTTAGTGTGCGCTGAACAGTTTCACACAGACAGGCACTCGGTCTTACAGCGGCGTGGGTATCTCATTCCCAAAGCGCTTGACGCAGCGCGAGTTCCCTTGAAAGGGAACGTCTCAGGTTACGTATGTAACCATGGTTCCCTGAGAGGGAACGAGACGCTGTGTCACGTTGCCATACTCCCTGCTTGCCTGTGATCGGCTTACTTCGACTTTTCAGAAGCTAACTCTGTTTGGTTCAGGTGTGTTTTATAGTTTCCTGGTCATGACATCACCCACCTATGACGTTCCGTTTTATTATTTGAATATTTGAATACTATAAAACATAGCTTAAAACAATATTGCTCTGAGCGTGTGCATGTGACCGTGATTCATGTGCATATTCAGTCAGTGTGGAATCGCACGCCAAGTTCTGAGAGAGCTATTCAGTCCATTATAAATTTTGATTTTGGCCGCCTTCGGAATGGATCAAACCATAGATATTAGCCTACCTGATAAGTTCAAGTAAATACGCTGGAAATCCGCATTCATTCAAGGATGTGCATTTATTTTATGTACGGAGAAGGCACGGGAGCCTGCAGGATTTCTTCTGAATGTTTCTTTTTAAATCTGAAAACACAGAGGAAAACGGCTGCTTGTTCTCTCGATACTGTCTGTTTTACTGAGAAATCACTTCAGGTGATTCAGTGAAAGAGCAGTCCAAACAAATGCAAGTGGATTCAGACCGTTTTGCAAAGGCGTTATACCAATTCATAATTTAAAACACAATTTAAGCATCAGAAAATATGAGCAGTTCAGTCGCACAGCTGTTAAACTGAATATACGAAGCGAAGCAAGCTTTTTTCTTAAATATCCACAACGCAAACAACAAATTGCTCGTCACTACAGCAACAGTAGACTCTCCAAGCTGGCTTGAGCGATTGGAGGCGGGTCTAATTTGCATATTTGTTGATCCATGTATTTTAAATGAGGCAAGGGTGTAGAGGTACATTCACGCTATTTTAAGGCATGAAGACATTTTTTTCATTCAAATTTTTTTTTAAAATATGTCATTTTGGTGATCAAAGATGAGTTTTACAGGATAAAATAATTGACTACAGGGGGACTTTAATAAGTACTAATGAATGGCCAATATTCTATTAATATGCATGCTAATAAGCAACTAGTTAAAAGTCCCTAAAACAAGTGTTTCCAAAATGGATGTTACAGTAATGATAATGTATATTATGAAATATGGTAATAATAATAATAATAATATCATTTTATCATTTAAAATGTTTTGTTTTGCTTTTGATAATTGTTTTTGTAGTTGTTATTTTTTTTTTTCAGTTTCACTCTTTTTATCAGTTTCATTGATCATCATTCATTCATTTATGATCATATGGATGCTAACAATGATCTTCAACTGAAATGAAAGTTTCAGCCATTGTATCCTACACTTCAACCTACACGTCTTCTCCACAACATTATAGTCCAATAAAACGGCTGCTGCTGTGTAAATACCACTGCTAGAACTGCATTGTGTTTGCTTGTTTTATTTATGATTTTATACTAGTATGAAAAGGTCACATTCAGAAAGAAAGTGTTTATATCATCAAGATAAACCCACCTTCTCTTTGAAGCATAGAGAAAAGCATGTGCATATCTGTAATAGTCTGAAATTACTGTAAATTGGCTCCTGACAGTAAATTTAGGTAGGTGGGCAGATTCTGGGTTTTAGTGACCGTTTATGATAAACATTTTTTTGTAAGCTTTATATTGTAATCACTGAACACACTAAAATTAAAATTAAGTCATCATTTACTCACCCCGGTGTTGTTCTAATGCTGTGCGTCCTTCTTTCTTTTATGGACCACAAAAGGAAAAAAAAAATAAATAAATAAATAATAATAAAAAAAAGGTCCCACTTGTGCTCATCCATACTGGCAGTGAATATAGCGACCAGCATCCAACTTTTTAAAAAGATGCAGAAGTCTCACAGAATGTTCCCATGTGACACGTGCCATTTATTCCAAGGGTTCTGGGGGCATATGATAGGGTTTAGTGAAAAACAAATTAAAATTTAATGTATTATTTAACAAAATTAATTACATTTTTACAAGATGTAATTTAAGTCTCACGTGTCCCCAGAATGTGTCTGTGAAGTTTCAGCTTAAAATACCTCACAGATCATTTATAAATCCATGTTGTAAATACCCATTTCTGACTACAGCCAAGAACAGGCATGTGCCTTTAAATGCAAATGAGCTGCTGTGCCCCGCCCCCTCTCTACGATCACAGTTCCTGCCTCAATCGGATTCTCTGCCAAATACAAACAAGACATGCTTGGTTTTGATTATCATCTTTCTCTCAAACACTCTCACGGATAGCATAGTTTTTCTTTCATCATTAAAGTTTATTATTTCCACGTGTTTTAAAGCTATATCAGTTTAAACTTCTAATGGATCATTTTCTGAGCGCACTTATCTGAAGCACACACACACACACAGACACAGACAGCTGGCTGTCAGATGTCAAGTCTCGTGAGTAACTTTTCTTTCACATTTTTTGTTTTGTTTAAACTGTCAAATGCACACAAGGTTCTGTCAAAAACACACACAGTTCACATAAACACAGTTATGTCTTTGAATGTAAATAGCAGGCAACAGAAATCGTATGTGTATATTAGATTTGTGGCACATATTGATGGAGTATTTTATCCATCCTATAGAAAACAATTGTAGAATTAGTTTGCTTACTATAAAAGCTAGAAGTGTTTTGAGGCCTCTTGGCCTATGTAACTGTAAGGGTCAGACAAGTTTACTTGGCCACTGAGCATATTTTGTTGGTAATTTTCCACCAGACAACAGGTGGCTGTGAAATGAATAAGATCATTATTAAGGGTGTCACGTGAAGGCTTCTTGCCTCCGGGGAGTGTTGACTGTTTTGATACAATGTTTCGGTTGGCCAACGGGAAAAGGGTTGACCATCAATTGGCAGAAGGCCATGAGAGATTAAGGTAAAAGATGTACAGTAGTTGGCAGTCGGCCACCCTTACTAAGAAAATTGTCTCTTACATAAGCAACACCTGAAATTTAATTGGTGAAATGACTATGGTGGAAAGGTCGGGGAGTACATGGGAAGGAGGTGTGGGAGGAGAGCCCCTGTAAGTGAGAATATGGGAAAATGTAAGGGTGAATATTACCAGCCAATAATATTACTTTGGTGTGTTTTAAGAGATAAGAAAAATGTATAAAAACTGTGCCCCAGCTAAGAGAGATTCAGATGTGGAGCTGGCATCTCACTTTGTTGCTTGACAATAAAGTTAAATACTTCTGAGACCTGGAACTTCGACTCTGTGAGTTTTTCTTCGAGACCAGAACTGAAGGGACAAAGAGACATCGAATCTGCCACGACATATTCCCTTCAAAATAACACTAATCCACTGCATTAATGAAGACTGTTATGTTCACTCTTACATCCAACAACAAAACATCTCAATTACTGACCAGACATTGTTGTCGCTACAGCCGAAGACAGCTGCTCGAGCGGAGAAAATGGCGGACAGCGTACAGCTCGCTGAGGGTGATGCAGGACTGACTCTTAGTTTTATCATTGTAGGTTGGTTGTGTTCACACACTGCCAAAACACATTTATATCCAAACACCTTGTAAAAGTGGATTTTACATAGTATTTATTGCCTCTGAATGTTATTTCAAAATATTACAAGTTGTAGAGACATTCCAGTAAGGAAAAGGTCATGTTTATTCTCAAGCATAAAACAAACAAAACATAGCTATATAAAGGCTATTCACATGACCACATTTAAATTAAAGGATTTATACTTTCATTAATTTGATAACGCTACTCCACACAGGAAGAACAGACATGCCAACTATACTGACCTGATGCAGAGTAATATACACAGTTTTTTGAGAACCAAACAATGACGTTCTAGAACATTACAGGGAGGTTATTTTTAAATAACCTAAAAATAACTTATACAGAACATTCCCTAATGGTTATTTTTAGGTTATTATTTTGCAACCATAACAAAATACTTTGCAGATTAGTTATAACTTATACTCTAAAGTTCCCTAATGGTTCACTCTGAACAAAAATGGTGCTAAATAGTACTTAAAGTGGTTCATTGGCTTGTAATCATATAGGGGAACCACTTTAAGTGCTATATAGCACTGTCAAATGGTGTTATGTAGAACCATAAGAGTTGACTGAAAACTTTACTTCAATCACAAAACATCAAGATATAGCCTAATTATTTGTCTACATAAATAACACAAAGCAGTTAATATATGAATATAGCCATGTATTTATTGAAGTTTGTAAAATCATTTTGGTATATAACTGACTTCACAAACACCTCCTACTGTCGAGCCTCTTATCAGTTTACATTCTTTCAAAGACTACAGCCAATCACCATGTCTTAGTTTTCTCTCATCCTCCAGTTGTATTCTTCCTTCCAAATAATTTAAATTTTAACTGACAGCCCTCAGTATCCGAACTGTCTTGTTGCATCCCACCACCACCCCATTCTCCTCCTTAGATCTTAGATATGTTACTCCAATCTCATATATTTGCTATGAATGGGAATTTACTACAATAGCAAAAGCTATTTTGAATCACGTTTATGCTTCTCTGAGGTCAAAAAGTCTCATGTGAGGGCCCTGGAATATTTTATTATGGGGGGCCTTGGGGGCAAAAAGAGAACCAAATTTTTTGTGTGTGTTATGTTTAGGTTATTATTTTGCAACCATAAATACATTGCAGGAGGTTATTTTTAAATAACCTAAAAATAACTTACAGAGAATGTTCCCTAAAGGGTTATTTTTAGGTTAATAATTTTTAGGTTATAATTTTGCAACTATAATGTTATGTTGGTGGTAGTTATTTTTAAATAACCTAAAAATAACTTTTTTAGTTATCTAATGGTTATTTTTAGGTTATTTAAAAATAACTACCTGCAACATTAAGGAATAATTGAGCCACTCAAACAACTATTACAAAAGGTAAAAACTTTTACTGATGCTCAAGAAGGAAACAATGCTTTAAGAGCAGGGGTGGAAACTTTGAACAGGATGAAGATGTGTAAATTTTGTTTAAAATTTTGTTTAAAGATCATATTTTATATAAAAATCAAGTACTTTTCAACAGGTTTTATTTAGCAGAGATGTGAGCAGAATGGGAATGCAGCACAGTCGAGTCTGTATTAAGCAAATAGATGGTGACTTAGCTGGTGGATAATTCTGAGAGTAGGGAGACAAATGGTCAGGGCAGAAGACGGAGAAAGGAGGGAGAAGGTCATATCATCACCAACTGTCCTATCCAACCACCACGCTCAGCGGTGAGTACCATTCAACTTCCTCCTAAGATCGTTTCAACACAAGCCCTCATCAACTCAGCGGGTAATTTCATTTCTCACCAACTCCTTCAGAGGCTCAACATCAAGAGGAAACGTTGTTCCCAAAATCTAGAAGTGCATACCATCCTGGGAAAAACCGCTGTGCCGTGGTTGCATCCACCACTTCTCACCCACCATGATGCTCTGCATAGGCCACCTGCATATGGAGAACATCTTGTTCATGGTGCTGGAAGGATCCACCACTGACGTCATCCTGGGACGCCTGTAGATGTCATAACATGAGACTACGATCAACTGGAACTCTGGTGAGATACTTCAATGACATGAAGCATGCTTCCACGACTCCCCGTCTCCGGTTATCAAGGTCCCTCATCATCATCCAAAATTCAGCTCTGGCAGTTCGCCCCCCGTGGTTGCCCTGAACTCCACCACCATCGAAAGTCCTGAAACCGAGAGCAAGGTAGAAATTCCTCCAGAGTACAGGGCATTCCAAGATGTGTTCAGCAAGCGGTTGGCTACTCAGTTACAACCTCATTGGCCATGGGACTGTGCAATCGACCTGCTACCTGGGGCTACTCTGCCCAAAGGCAGAGTTTACCCATCGTCCATCCCAGAGCCAAAGGTCATGGAGGAGTACATCCAAGAGGAACTCCAACAACAGTTCATTCGACCTTCCACATCCCCTGCCGCTTCCAGCTTCTTCTTTGTCGCCAAAAAGAACGGAGGCTTGCGGCTGTGTATTGATTAGAGCGCCCTCATCTCCCAGATGGTAGAACGCCCTCAACTCCCAAGTACAGTTTTTCTCTTCCTCTGGTCCCAGCAGCATTAGAACTGCTGCGTTGATCTTGCATTTTCTCCAAGCTGGACGTGAGGATCGCCTACAATCTTATTCGTATTTGCAAGGGAGATGAATGGAAGACTGCCTTTGTGACACCATCAGGTCACTATGAATAGGGGTAAACGTTTGAGGTGTAAATGAATGAGGTGTTCCGGGAGTTCCTACAGGGATTCGTCATCAAGGACATCAGTGATGTCCTTATTTACTCCCAGAACCTGGCCAAACACCTCCAATGTGACACAGGTCCTCCAAAAGCTGAGAGAACACCACCTATACCTCAAGCTGGAGAAGTGCGAGTTTCACACCACCTTAGTCCAGTTCCTGGGTTACGTCATTGATCAACGAGGCATTCAGATGGACCAGAGGAAGGTGTAGACCATTTAGAACTGGCCCAAACTTGTCACCATCAAGGAACTTCAGTGATTCCTGGGGTTTGCCAATTTCTATCGACACTTCTTTCATAACTACAGTCTCCTCAGTTCTCCTCTCACCTCACTCCTCAAGAACCGGCTGAAGTCTCTGTCCTGGAACCCGTCTGCCATTCACGACTTCCAGAGCCTCACAGAAGCTTTTATGTCCGCTCTGATCCTGATCCATCCCAATCCTGACCTCCCCTTCGTCGTGGAAGTGAATGCCTCGATTGTGATGAAATACGTGTTGGAAGAGAATCTCGGCCGCTTCAAATGCCATGGGCAGGCCCTTCAGGGTGATCACTTTACATGCCTTTGAGAAGCGGTCGACGAAGACACAGGTATGAGAATCTTAGGGCAGTAGATTGGTCATGAAGTCGATGCCCACATGTGGCCAGGAATGTTGAGGAATGGGTAGTAGTACCAACTTTCCCTCTGGGAGTTTACATGGGGTGTTGGTGATGGCACAGACTGAGCATCACTTGACGTATCGGGAGATATCCTGGGTCATCGTGGTCCACCAGTAGTGGTGATGGAGGAGCGAGAGGGTTCGCTGACTTCCTGGTGTCCAGAGCCCGGAGAGGTATGAGCTGAGTCCATGAGGAACAGGCGGCAAGCGGATGGTAAGTAGATGCTTGCCTCAGGACTTCCCGATGGAGCAGGTTCAGAGCGTGTGGCTTGGAGGATCTGATCGTCGATGGACCACTGTATAGGACTGACTATCATGACTGGAGGGAGAATGGGCTCTGGAGAACTGGACTCAGGATCTGGATGGTGTAGTTGAGAGACAGCATCTGCCTTGCAGTTCTAATGGCCAAGTAAATATGTGACGATAAAGTCAAATCTTGTGAATAAGAGTGCCCATCTAGCTTGACGGGGATTAAGTTGTTTAGCCTCTCACAGGTATTCCAGATCCGATGGTTAGTAATGACCTCGAAGCGATGGTTAGCTCCCTCCAGCCAAGGTCTCCACTCCTCTTCGGGGGCGAGCTTGATGTCCACCGGGGACAGCTTTTTGGAGTAGAAGGCACATGGATGTAGGCATCGAGAATTAAACTGTTGCTGTGAGAGTACGGCTGCAGCTCCAGTGGTGGAAGCCATCCAGTGGTCCATCGACGTTCAGATACTTCAAGCCACACGCTCTGAACCTGCTCCTGCTCCATCGGGAGGTCCTGAGGGAAGCATCTACTTACCATCCGCTTGCCACCTGTCCCTCATGGACTCAGCTCATACCTCTCCGGGCTCTGGACACCAGGTAGTCAACGAACCCTCTCGCTCCTCCTTCACCACTACTGGTGGCCCACGATGACCCAGGATATCTCCCAATACGTCAAGTGATGCTCAGTCTGTGCCATCATCAAGACCCCACGTAAACTCCTAGAGGGAAAGCTGGTACCACTACCCATTCCTCAACGTCCCTTGTCACATGTGGGCATCAACTTCATGACCAATCTACAGATTCTCAAACCTGTGTCTTCGTCATCATCGACCACTTCTCAAAGGCATGTAAACTGATCACCCTGAAGGCCCTACCCATGGCATTTGAAGCGGCCGAGATTCTCTTCCAACACGTATTTCGTCACTTCAGCCTACCTGAAGCCATTGTATCTGATCGCAGTCCCCAGTTCATCTCTCGGGTCTGGCAGGGGTTCTTCAAGCTCCTGGCAGTTTCTGTCAGCCTATCCTCTGGTTACCACCCTCAGACCAACTGCCAGACTGAGTGGAAGATCCAGGAGATCGGGAGGTACCTGCGGTCCTACTGCCACCAGAACAGCTGGAGCCATTTCCTCCCCTGGCCAGAGTACACCCAGAATTCACCTCCATCAATCCACCACCGGGTTTATTCCGTTCCAGTACATCCTAGGGTACCAAACTCAAGGTACTCACAGAGCAAGAGAGTGTGGGACTCAGCACGTCTCCAACAGGCAGTGCGAAGAAACGAGACAGGCTGACACCCGCAGATCTTCTATCCCTCGTTATCAGGCTGGACAGAAGGTTTGGCTTTCCACCATGACATCTGTCTTCATCTGCCCTGCCGTAAACTGAGCCTCCGCTATATAGGTCCTTTCACCGTGCAGAGGCAGCTAAATAAGTCCATTCCATCCTTGATTTGTGACAGTGGGGAAACTGGCTGGAGTACCTCATCAACTGGGAGGGGTATGGTCCAGAACAGCGTTCCTGGGTTGCTTGTGACGACGTGCTAGATCCATCCCTACTTACCCAGTTCCACAATGAACTATCATCCAGCCTTCCACACTTCGCCCACTCATTCACAATTGCCTGAGTTCTAATTCACTGCACCTGCACACCCTCGCACCCTATGCACTCAATGCACCCTATATCAACCGTCTGTCCCTTCACTTCACTTCAGTGTCTGGTCTCGTCATTGACAAACTCTTCAGACTTCTTACCTGAATACTCACCTGAGTGCTTACCTGCGATTCCTGAGATCCTGTCTTCCGTCATCTGTTCTCCATCTTCTGCCCTGACCATCCGTCTCCCTGCTCACCAGCCACCAATGCCCATCCTTCACCTGCACACAAGAAACCAGTATTACCCTCCAGCTAAGTCACCATCTGACTATCTGCTTTATACAGACTCACCTGTGCTGCATTCCCATTCTGCTCACATCTCTGCTAAATAAAACCTGTTGAAAAGTACTTACCTGTCTGTCCTCTTCTGCGTGTGACAACGTCCCCAACTGCTCTTTCTCCATCTCCTCTTCTTATACCATCTATTCCTTTCCCCTCATCTCTTTCTACCTCTTCCATTATTCCTCTCCCTCTCAATATTACCCTTCCTCATATCCTCTCCAAAACCTCCCACTCGTACACCTCTTCCTTTTCCCATTATTATTATTATTTTTTTTTTGTCATTTTTCTTTTTCACTTTTATAGTTGTTGTAATTGAGATAGCTGTGTAAACATTTAGGAAATTTGCATTTCCTGTGTTGTGTGTATTACTAACTTAGCAGATATTTATTTGGGGCTAATTGAGAACATTCCAAATGCAACTGAGAATTTAAGAAATAACAGAGTTTTGTTTGTTGTGTTTGGAATAATGGTGCACAAATGATTGTGATTTTTGTAAAACCAATAAAAAGACCTGCAGTTGTTTTTTCCTGATATATTAAAGTTTTGGTTGGCTGTATGAACTACTGTGTGTTTTGAAAAAAAAAAAATATGCATGTGATTTGTAATTTGCAAATTAAGTAAAATTTACAACCTGTTTAGGACAATTTCACAGTGTCACTGTTAACTGTTTTCAGAACAGTGAACTGAGTTTGGAGAAATGTGTCAAATCGATTGAGAAAAACTGTATAATGATGATATGATGATAATTTTCTGTTAGTCAAACAGTAGCCTACACATGTACCAATTTGGACTGTACTTCAGAAAGGCTGGTATCATTATATTGTAAATATAAATAAAGAATTTTGTAATGACTTAGTACCAATTTAAATACTGGTAGGCTATTTTGACTTACTATATGGTGATAAAGTGATGTAGATTTAAGGATGCACCACTTGATGGTCTTTTGCTACAGATTCTCACTGAGGGCTAAGCCCCCCGATGATCCTAGAACTGCATAATACTGATTACATGAGTCTATATACATTTATCTTCCATACCGCTTATACTATACTGTGTCGTGGGTGTACTGGATGATTACTGACGTACAGCGTGGTAATGATATGGAAGTAAAGAGGTTAGGGGGCATTCTGGGAACCTTAGAATAATGTTAAACTAATGTTAGAATAACATTCTACAAACCAAAAACTAAAGTTTTATTTTCGTTAAGAAAACTTTCCTGGCTAACCAAAGACAAACTTTTAAAAAGAACATTCTGGGAACTAAAAACTGTGTGTTGTGATGAGCTGCGGGTGATTGTGACTCAAATTACAAAAACGTCTGACTGGTTCTCATACACTCGAATTTTATCTTTTAGTAAATCTGCCCATTAGGATCATGACAGGCACTTGATCAACATTCTGTTTAGCTAGTATGTTGACAACATTGGACTGGCTATAACAATGTCAAGCGCATGAATAATAAAACATGTTGATTCTTTTAACCCATCTGTCTATTTTGAGTGCTACATATACTAAACAATTAAATCAAAATAAACTTGTTTTCCTGTTGGTTTTGCTTTTCAAAACTCCTGGAAGTATTACTATCACTATCTTCCCAGCAAGTTATAAAGTGAAATGTCTATCAAATAGGCCTGTATCAGTATCAGGGATTTGGCTTCTTTGCTTAACCTTTTTCAACTTGATTTAGGTTAAGTTATTTGAGTTATTGATCCTTTAAACTTGTTCTAGATATGTGCCCTACTCTAACATCTCAGACAAAAAAAAAATCAGCTCTCACTATGACAAACATGATTCCCAACATGGAGAGAACTGGATCATTGTTGGGATTGCCTTATATGGGAGACAGAGATGATGGAGAAATGTTTGTTTTTATTATATGCAAAACATTAGATACTGTAGCGCTGAGATGGCTATCAGCTCTCACTATGACAAACATGATTCCCAACATGGAGAGAACTGGATCATTGTTGGGATTCCCTTATATGGGAGACAGAGATGATGTTGTATTGCAAAGTCAAGTCAAGTCACCTTTATTTATATAGCGCTTTTTACAATGCAGATTGTTTCAAAGCAGCTTTACATTGATAACTGGTATATAATTTTGGCTGCACAGCAGCTCTTAAAGAATAGTGTCAATGCAGGCAGATCAAAGCACTGTTGAATATCAAATGTCAAGTGTCCCCAACTAAGCAAGCCAAAGGCGACAGCGGCAAGGAACCCAAACTCCAACAGGTGACATCAGATGGCAAACAGGTGGCAAATAGACTTCTGTGTTAAAATGGAGAAAAAAACCTTGGGAGAAACCAGGCTTAGTCGGGGGGCCAGTTCTCCTCTGGCGAACAGTGCTTTGTTACGATTCAGGTTGCAGGATCGCAACATTCAAAGTATTTATTCCAGTTTAATCCAGTTGAGGATCGTATTCATCACACCGGTATGGATGGTTTGTTGAGGAGCTGTGCCACTGGCTGTCGTGTCGATGAGGCCTTCACAATGGATGATCTAGTTGACTCAATCTCTGCTGATACTTCAGGGCTGCGTTGTGGTCGTGTCAAGGCGCCGGTCCTCGGTCTCACCTGGATACGGCCTGGATCTGGTTGACTACGGTAAACCTTGAGATAAACAGAAAGACTAATATTAGCGTAGATGCCATTCTTCTTCTGATGTAACGAGTACATCTGGTGTTATAGGAAGTCTTCCCGGTTCCGGCTGACCTAATTTATGCAGCCTAATAATCCTTTAACACATTTGAAAATATAAATTGATAAAAGCACTTTTGCTGTTATTGAAGTGGGATATGGGTAAGGTTAGGGACAGGTTTGGTGGTATGGCTAGGTTTAAGGGTGGGTTAAAGAGTAAGGGAAGGGTCAACAGTGTAATTATAGACATAATTACAGAAATTAATTACAGGTGTATTTGCATGCAGGAATTTGCCTCAGAGGAAGTCTATGCGGCCCATACACACAGGATAAAAGTGGCCACTCCAGGAAGCACTTTAGGGGGCTTTCACACTGGCAGTTTAGTTCGAAACGGGGCACGGTACGCATGAAAAATCTCTAATGTGAAAGCTGTCATGTAAACCTGGGCGCGCACCGGGGTACCGAACCCGAGACTACCTGAAGGAGATGGTCTGAGTTTGGTTGCATTCAAACTGTGCCGCGGTTCGCTTGAATATGAAAGCAACACGGACTCGGGTGCGCACTTATTCAGGAAGTAAAGTAACCTGCGCATGCGTTTTAGCCGATTATAATATATTTACTTCAATAAAACACATGTAAGAGATGATAGAGTTGATGATTTACCTGGGATTCAAGCAGGAGTGAGCCTACAGTGTATTCGCGCTTTGCGAGTGCAATCAGAGCGGCAAATAAATGGCAATCAGCTGTCTCCTCAAAAAGCAGAAAACCGTCTACATGCGACACACATACAGTAAACTCAAGTGTTGTTTACTCTG
This sequence comes from Hypophthalmichthys nobilis, assembly GCA_037950665.1. Lineage (NCBI taxonomy): Eukaryota > Metazoa > Chordata > Actinopteri > Cypriniformes > Xenocyprididae > Hypophthalmichthys > Hypophthalmichthys nobilis. Next base: position 1,575,841 of record CM075485.1, read on the forward strand.
CTGCACGTAATAGCACCAAAATAATTAAAAACACAATTTACTGCCCGCGTTCAGTTTTCTCTCATGCGTGGTGCACGTTTGTGATGACATAAGATGAACGCAAAGCCCCCTTAGACAGAGGGATGATCCCAGGAACCACTGGATCTGGACTTGCTTTTATAACATGCGTTGCTTTTATAACATTTCCAATCCCTCAGTTCTCGCTGAAAAGCCAAGCCAATGTTTATTCATTGTGACTTTTTTCACACTGACACATGAAACTTAATGGCAACATACTTCAATGCATACATGAGGGCTTAAATACATGGACATGGGGAAACATATGACAACTGGAACTGATGAACATGAACCAATGAAAAGACAGAACTGATAACAAGGTAACAAAACAATGTACCGATGAGAACATGACACATAAGGAACCAATCAGGACATGACACATGAAGGATCGTGGGGCAGTTGCGGACCTGGATCGTGAAGCAGTGGAGGGCTTGGGCTGCGGAACACTGGATGAGACAATAGACTATTGAGCAGTGAACGAGACCATGGAGGATCAGGGGGCCATGGAGCACAGAGAGTTCATGGACGGCCTCTGTAACCATAGCATGGGGCAGAGAGAGTTCATGCACAGCCTCTGTAGACATAATAGAGCAGTGCAGAGAGTTCAGGAAAAGGAGCTATAGTGGTCGCCACCACCTCTGGAGGAGCTGTACTGGTCGCCACCGCCTCTGGGAGAAGCATCTTGCTGCAGTTTGCGGTGGACATCCAACCCTGCATCCAAGTGTGACGTCAGAAGCCAGGCCCATGCCGCCCTGCAGCTGATTCTTAAGATTTTATTGGTCATGTCAATGTACTGATTGCTTACACCAAACACTGATCCCTAAACCTACCTGTGACTGTATCCAATGAAATTACCTGCAGGGTGGGATTTCTAATGAAGTGGTTTAGTGGGGAGTTACGAGGTGACGTATACGAGGCATGGGCATGGCTTGTATCTGGTATCTTGAATCTGGAGTTGTAGTTGTCGCCGCCGCCTCTGGAGGAGCTGTAACAGTTGCTACTACCTCAGAGGAAGTCTATGCGGCCCATACACACAGGATATTCAGATATTCAGATTCAGTTTTCTGTCATGCGCAGTGCACGTTTGTGATGACGTAAGATGAACGCAAAGCCCCCTTAGACAGAGGGATGATCCCAGGAACCACTGGATCGGGACTGGAGACCACTGGCCTGCAACCTGGCATTACTCGATTTGACTTGCTCGTTGCTTATATAAATATCATTAATAAATAAATACTCATTTTGTTTTTGACATATTGTATTGAGTTGTTCATTAATAAAAAAATATGGATTCAAATTTGAATATCTAAAAATCAAGGGTGAGATTTTATACATATACATACATGTGGTTTACTCGCTTTGTTTTTCTAAGGCAAAGTATGCAAAGCAGGGCTTGATTTTCCTCTGACCATATTTACTGCAGATGGTTCATTCCACTGCATGAATAATCTTCTATTTATTGCAATAACAAGCTGGTGGGATTTCCTTCTTTATGGAAACTAATTATCACACCAAGAATAAAGTTAAAAGTGTTAGTTATGATGAAATGACAAAAATCTTTAAATATTCATCACCAGTTAGATATTTCATTATGGTTTTGAGCGTTATTTTTCTACAAGGAAGGCATCCTTAAAATGTCAGTATTATCTGACATTTGTCATTTATCTATTTTATCTATCTGATTATTACATAATTAGGCATGGCTTTGTGTGTAATGTCTTATGGGAAACAGTATCGTCAAAAAGACAAAATAGATTAATCATCTAATTACTGGACTGTGGGAAGAAATTAAAGCTCATCTCATAATGATGTCTATTTTGCTGGTGAGTTACATGACATTTTTTCCGTGACTCACTAGATTTATCGACACTTTTGTGTCTTTCTGAAAATATTTGCATTATAAAGTATAAAATAACATTTTATACTCTAAATGTAACTTTGTACAGAATTTAGTTTTAAATGAACAAAGACATTATTATTCAGGTATTTATATGAACTATATTGATAGGGAACATTATTTCCTAGACAAGAAGTTGAACTGCATTTATTTACATGTTTATTTATAAATGCATGACAATTTTTAAAATAACAATTTTTTATTTTATGTAGATGTACATTCATTCCTATTGTGTATGTTTATTATGCACTGTCTATATCACATCATTGTTGAATATTGGAGGTCTTTTATACTCATAAACACAACTTGTATATTAATTGCATTAGCATTTTCTGATTTTTTTCTACTTTCCAGTTGATGTTGCTGTTGACGGGACTATCCAGCGCAGTCCATAACCAATGCTCCACGTGCAACTGCACAGCAGCAGAATTTCAAAGTGTTGCAGAAAATCTCAAAATCCCTATTTTCAGCAAAACATACAGGTGCTGGTCATATAATTAGAATATCATCAAAAAGTTGATTTATTTCACCAATTCCATTCAAAAAGTGAAACTTGTATATTATATTCATTCATTACACACAGACTGATATATTTCAAATGTTTATTTCTTTTAATTTTGATGATTATAACTGACAACTAAGGAAAATCCCAAATTCAGTATCTCAGAAAATTAGAATATTACTTAAGACCAATACAAAGAAAGGATTTTTAGAAATCTTGGCCAACTGAAAACTATGAACATGAAAAGTATGAGCATGTACAGCACTCAATACTTAGTTGGGGCTCCTTTTGCCTGAATTACTGCAGCAATGCGGCGTGGCATGGAGTCGATCATTCTGTGGCACTGCTCAGGTGTTATAAGAGCCCAGGTTGCTCTGATAGTGGCCTTCAGCTCTTCTGCATTGTTGGGTCTGGCATATCGCATCTTCCTCTTCACAATACCCCATAGATTTTCTATGGGGTTAAGGTCAGGCGAGTTTGCTGGCCAATTAAGAACAGGGATACCATGGTCCTTAAACCAGGTACTGGTAGCTTTGGCACTGTGTGCAGGTGCCAAGTCCTGCTGGAAAATGAAATCTGCATCTCCATAAAGTTGGTCAGCAGCAGGAAGCATGAAGTGCTCTAAACGTCCTGGTGTACGGCTGCGTTGACCTTGGACCTCAGAAAACACAGTGGACCAACACCAGCAGATGACATGGCACCCCAAACCATCACTGACTGTGGAAACTTTACACTGGACCTCAAGCAACGTGGATTGTGTGCCTCTCCTCTCTTCCTCCAGACTCTGGGACCCTGATTTCCAAAGGAAATGCAAAATTTACTTTCATCAGAGAACATAACTTTGGACCACTCAGCAGCAGTCCAGTCCTTTTTGTCTTTAGCCCAGGCGAGATGCTTCTGAAGCTGTCTGTTGTTCAAGAGTGGCTTGACACAAGGAATGCGACAGCTGAAACCCATGTCTTGCATACGTCTGTGCGTAGTGGTTCTTGAAGCACTGACTCCAGCTGCAGTCCACTCTTTGTGAATCTCCCCCCACATTTTTGAATGGGTTTTGTTTCACAATCCTCTCCAGGGTGCGGTTATCCCTATTGCTTGTACACTTTTTTCTACCACATCTTTTCCTTCCTTTTGCCTCTCTATTAATGTGCTTGGACACAGAGCTCTGTGAACAGCCAGCCTCTTTTGCAATGACCTTTTGTGTCTTGCCCTCCTTGTGCAAGGTGTCAATGGTCATCTTTTGGACAACTGTCAAGTCAGCAGTCTTCCCCATGATTGTGTAGCCTACAGAACTAGACTGAGAGACCATTTAAAGGCCTTTGCAGGTGTTTTGAGTTAATTAGCTGATTAGAGTGTGGCACCAGGTGTCTTCAATATTGAACCTTTTCACAATATTCTAATTTTCTGAGATACTGAATTTGGGATTTTCCTTAGTTGTCAGTTATAATCATCAAAATTAAAAGAAATAAACATTTGAAATATATCAGTCTGTGTGTAATGAACGAACATAATATACAAGTTTCACTTTTTGAATGGAATTAGTGACATAAATCAACTTTTTGATGATATTCTAATTATATGACCAGCACCTGTATCTGTCTCCATGGACATATAAGTCTTTTCCAGTTACACTATGGATATGGATAGGATTCCTAAGCTCATTTGTAATCCTATATGTAATAAATCATGCTTTAGGCTAAAAGTGCCTGCAGGACCAGCCGGAATCAAAGTTCAAATAAACACCTTTAAAAGGCATCTTTGTAGCAACGACACTTACAGACTCTCTAAAGAGGATTATACATTGATTGTTGGGTGCACATGTATTGATTAATAATTTCGATATATATATATCAAAGAAGTGTTAAGCATGACAACAACTTCCTTTATGTGTGAATTGCATTACGTAGTGTTATACCTATGCCTATATCACATAAATTGTGACATTTAACAAATACAGATATATTTTAACTGTGCATGTACAGAGCAACTGAAATTTGTAAATATTAAGGACACTAAATAAATTGTAATTAAACTATTTTTCTTGGATTTTCAATTTTCTACTGGTGGCCCTCCAACAATGATCTAACAAGATGAATGATTTAACATCAGGACAAAAAAAGATTTATTTCCAAACATATAAACTTTTCAGTTGTTAAAAACAACTATATTGTCACAGTTCCCTCCTGTCCCGGACTCCATCTCCCATCATCCTCCCTGATTCACACCTATATTCACTTCCTCATTACCCTCCTACTCATCACAAACTCCCTGCACCTGGACTTCATCATCTGCACACCCTTTATATGGACTCACTTCCCTGCACTACATTGTCTGCTCTTATGTTTGCTATGTGTTTGGTTCCTGTTCTGCTCCTTTGTCTAATAAACCCGTCATTTTACAGAAGTCAGATTCTGAATCCTCTCTGCCGCAACTGAACTGTAACATTTCTTCACAATACACTGAAATTATTTAAATAATCATTTGAAAGGGATTTCAGAGATGGCCATATTGATAATATGCTCCTTACTGAGGTGTTATTTTTAGTGTACTTTTACAAGGATCACTGAACAAGAGACTGTAAAAAAAAAAAAAAGTATATAATTTAAATAAGGAAAAATGTATTGCCGTTTTTTACAAAACCCCATTGATTTTGTGCAACAATCACCCACCTCCCATAAATTTGCAATTTTTTTGCAACGTGTTTTCTTTTTCTCCATGTGCAGCGAGTGACTTTTACACATAAAGCAGAAGGAAAACAAAGAGTAAATACAATGCTATGCTGAAAGTTATGATGCTCCAGGGCAGCTGAGTTCAAGTGTGCTCTATTAACATTATCATTTAAGGTATATAAAGTCAGTGTGAAATAGTGACATTTAAAGCTGCATACACAGGAATGACTGAAAGGAATTCCCTTTCTCTCATTGTACTGTAGTGCTGATGGTTTGTCAGTGCCCACAAGCATCTTCCACAGACTCTCATAATGGTATTTTGCCGCAAGCCGGCATCTATTGTTTAGCATATGGCGCATGAGAAAAAACAAGAAAACAGAGCAGGTGTGAAATAGTTATTTTAATATATTCCTCCAATAAAGAACAGAGGTGGTTGTATCCGTGGGATTGCGCAGTGTTTTGTATTGAAATTAAATTCCAGTGAATGTTTTGTTAAATTATATAGAATGTAGGCTGCATTTCAGCTAATGAACAGCTTGTGACAGGGATGTCTGCACATGACCTGCAATAAACTCTGGTATAAAATGAAGATACATATAATTCTATCTTTTAATATCTTTAATATCTTAATGCTTCCACCCACACTTTGAGATGCCCGTATTTACTCCTTTTCAGTTTAAAGGGTTAGTTCACCCAAAAATGAAAATTCTGTCATTAATTACTCACCCTCATTTCGTTCCACACCCGTCACAGTCACCAGCCCAGTCATTCTATCTACACTACATTTTCCAGCATCCCTCCAGTTCCACACCTGCACTCAGTCAGCCATTACCTAACACACTCCTCAATCACCCACACCTGCAAGCCCTCACCCTCGTTACCACTCATTAGCACTCCCTATAAATACAGTCACCATCCTCACCACAGTGGTCTGGTTTCGTTTATGACAAGTGCTTCAGACCTGATACCTGAATATTCATCTGAGTGATACCTGTGTATCTGGATCCATCTTCTATCCTCTGTCTACCATCATCTGTTCCCCGTTGTCATCTTCCTGGATCCTCTGTTCATCAGTCCTCATCACCTGCACCAGAAACACTGTGTCACTATCAGCTAAGTCTTCAAGCAACTATCAGCTGTTCATATCCTTACCTGTTGCATTCCTGTTCTGTTCTCCCCTAACTTAATAATAAAGACTCACTGTTTGCACTTACCTCGTCTGTCCAAATTAAAATATTTTTGATGAAATCCGAGAGCTTTCTGATCCCCCATAGACATGCAATTTAATGACCACTTTCAAGGCCCAGAAACTTTGTAAAGACATCGTTAAAATAGTCCTTGTGACTACAGTGGTTCAACCTTAATTTTATGAAGCAACGCAAATACTTTTTGTATTTTGTAAAACATTAAATTTAACAGCATGGTTAGTAAGTGATTTTATCACACTTGTTTTAATATATAATATACTTAATATAATGTGCATTTAATGTTTATTCAGGTGCAATGTTTTGCCCCATTGACTTCCATTGTAAATGCATTATTTTTACAAATGTAGGGATGAGTTGAGAACCCACAACATTCCTTTAAGGACACAGAATGACAATTCAAGTGACATGACACAACAAAGCTTGAGTACTCTAATTATAATTTTGTGTAATAGCGTATATATAAAAAATTAATATTTTTATTTATCAATGATGCATTAAATTGATCAAAGATGACAGGCATTTGCAATGTTATAAAAGATTTCTATTTCAAATAAATGCTGTTCTTTTAAACTTTCTATTCATAAAAGCATCTTAAAAACAAATGCATTACAGTTAAATAATCAGAAAAAGAAATGTTTCTTGATCATCAAATCATCATATTAGAATGATTTCTGAAGGGTCATGTGACACTGAAGGCTGGAGTAATGATGCTGAAAATCATAGAGTTCTTGCAGAAACACAAATTCTACTCAGCCCATAATATAATATATTAGTAGGAACAAATGATTATAACATGGCCATGATTTAGCAAAATGAGGAAGCTAATTATTATATCATGCGCATGATTTACTTAAAACAAGGGAACGAACTCCAATCTCAATTCAGTTCAATTACAATAACGAGTCTTATCAAGTACAGTACATGTCAATTTTTCTTACAGAAAAAATAATTGTAGCTAACCAGTTATGTAAAACACAATACATTCACAAACATTGCACAAGTCTGCGTATGCATGATATCAGTGTCAATAAACAGACCATGTTAATGCTGCAACAATATATGTGTGTGTGTGTTAGATATGGTGTATGTGCATACAGTCCAAACATTATCACGGGGTTGCTCTGTGACATTTTGGCTGCGTTTACACTGGCACAAAAAATCCGATCTTTTGCTCACATCTGACACAGATCGGAATTAGTTGCACATGTGTAAACACAAAAATCCACACAAGATCCGATTTTTTTCGTATCCGATCTGAGCCACTTCCAAATGTGGTTTTAAATCCGATACATATCCGATCTCTGGACGTGCGACCTATGTCTAAACATGCATATCCGATTCCCATTGGAATTCCAAGCCACCACAAGGTAAGGGCGACACGTTTGCTAACTAAAAGGTAGCTTTAATGTTGTATTATGAAGCAGACGTGCTTGTATCCACTCACACTAAAAATTTGCAGCTTTATTATTGAGGTGGGAACTTTATATGTCAAGTCACCTTTATTTATATAACGCTTTTTACAATGCAGATTGTGTCAAAGCAGCTTTACATTGAGAACTGGTATATAATTTTGGCTGCACAGCAGCTCTTAAAGAATAGCGTCAATGCAGGCAGATCAAAGCACTGTTGAATATCAAATGTCAAGTCAAATGTCAAGTGTCCCCAACTAAGCAAGCCAAAGGCGACAGCGGCAAGGAACCCAAACTCCAACAGGTGACATCAGATGGCAAACAGGTGGCAAATAGACTTCGGTGTTAAAATGGAGAAAAAAACCTTGGGAGAAACCAGGCTTAGTCGGGGGGCCAGTTCTCCTCTGGCGAACAGTGCTTTGTTACGATTCAGGTTGCTATCATATGTCCGATAGGATCGCAACATTCAAAGTATTTATTCCAGTTCAATCCAGTTGAGGATCGTATTCATCACACCAGTATGGACGGTTTGTTGAGGAGCTGTGCCACTGGCTGTCGTGTCGATGAGGCCTTCACAATGGATGATCTAGTTGACTATATCATCCATGTCTAACGTTATTTATTTTTCTAGAAAGAAATTGCGCACACACACACACATTCAGCAGCTGAATTTCAACCTTTGCCCAGTTAATTTAAAAGAGACCGTCATGTTGTTTTTCTTATAAGCCAAAAGCTTCACTGTAGCTACTCTCTCTCTCTCACACACACGCTCTCTCCCTAGCTCCTCGAATTCATTTATTTTCCAGTCTATATCCGTTCAGTCAGATTTTGCATTGCAATACATTTATGACACTGACAGCTGTTAACTTATCCATTCTGACAGGTAATAGTGGCCACTCAACATGAAATGTATAAATAATTTTAATAGCACGGCCATTTAAAACCCGAGGGTCTACTATGTGCATGATTTTGTGCTTATCATGCACAAAAAAAGAAAAAAGGAAAATCAGTCTATTTTATTTAAACAAGCTTTATTCACTTCTATAAGAAGAATAAATTAGCAAACAAATAACATTGTCATTTTTCAGATATGCATAACATATATTATAAAATACAATCACTTCAGTGAATGATTTGGCTTTGAGGAACATTTCAGAAATTGTATTTACATTTATGCATTACTGAAAAGTAAAATCATTTAGAACGTTTTGCTTTACATGATCAAAATTGCATGCAGTCATGATTCACATGTTATTCAACTGAATTTCTCAAGAGGTTTATTTTCTATGCCTCATATTAACACACGTACAGCCTAATGAGACTGTGACTTGTTTTACTTCTAATACAAAGAGATTGTGATTATAAGTGCTCGGGCAACTCCGTCTGAATAACATCATGACATCTTGCTGAATCGGCTGTGCCACCTCAAGCTCTTTATTTTTGCACTCTCCACAGTGGGCTTCATGGTATGTGTGAGGTGTCCTGTATCTATCATAATGTGATTCTCTGTGAAAAGAAAGAGTCATAAGTGGAGCACTGTCACAGATCATATTTCTTTATCACCATCATAGCTAAACTGATGTCAGTCCCAACCAAAAAACACTTAATGTCTTATTTATTTTTGTCCATACAATAAAAAGTCCAAACATTTGAAACAAAGTTCAAAGTATAGAAAGAAAGAAAGATTTGGAGTGGTTTGAGGGTGAATAAATGATGAACTGTTCCTTTACTACCCAACAGCCTTTCATCTAACATTACTACACACAAGAAAGATAAATTAATTCAATGCATTGTTTGAATACTTACTTGCATTCCCAAGTAGGATTTGCGTTGTTTGAAATGTTGTTATACTTTTCGCAGAATGCCTGTGAAATATTCATGAGCTTGGTGAAGTCTTGTATAACTTTGTGCAGGTGACGCGGACAGCATGGATTACTGCAGTCGGTGCAGGGAACCTCCATATAACCATAAGCTGCCATGACAGCAAAACCAAACACCTGTTTTAAACACAAGCACAAGTAAGTGGACACTCATATACACCATATATATTGTATATAGTGCTGTCAAATCGATTAATCATGATACAATATTATTAATGCGATATATATTATACAATATTATTATTGCGATACTTCAAGACATAATATGGTCAAAGGTTAACAAAAAATTAACTGTTGATTAAAATGCTAAATTTGGTATATATATTTATTCTGATCTCTGAACAGTTGCTATTCATATCATATTTTGCACAGAAAAACAGAAAATTTCTAGATTAGATGTACTTACCCACAGAGCAGAGATATTCATTCTTCAATCTCTCAGTGTCACTCAAACTGCAGGGCAAGGTAGGAATATTGCTACAGTGTGCTTCAGAATCACTTTTATACCTTGAACTTGATGATTTCGACTGACGTAATCCACCAACCTCTTTCCTACATGACAAATTTGCATGGAACAAATAGCGGCGGCGCTTGTGCCTGCTCTGTTTTTCCATAATGATACAGTGACCTGTGTCTATTCAGGTGAGGGAATGGACTTTTTTCTCTCTCTAGGGTGAGTTTGATATAGTCACAGACACAAAGCCCACAGAAGAACAAAGCGTAAATACAATGCTGTGCTGACAGTCATGATGCTCCAGGCGAAATGAGCTTAAGTGTGCTCTACATCATTGCATATTATTTTTTACCAATGCTGGTGCCTTAGAAATGCGTTAGAAAGGGGTGTATCGAATTGTTCTTGCATTGCATTGCATGTTGTATTTTTTTTTTTTTTTTTTTATGAGCAGTACATTATGCACAGACGATTGCACAAAACATGAATATTTAAAATGTGTTCTTGAACCTTTATAACCTTTACACACATTTTTCTTTTGATGAACATACAGATTAAAGAACATGATAAATGATTCAGGAGGACAAAATCTTATCAATTGCTTTAAATATTTACTGTGCTAAGACATGTAGGGTGTGAAAAATAGAATAAATACATGAAATTTTCCAAACCAACATGTATAAATAAATCATTGGGTCACACTTCAGTTTAGGGTCCAATTCTCACTATTAACTACGACTTTTGCCTCAATAAACTCCTAATTGCTGCTTATTAATAGTTAGTAAGGTAGTTGTTAAGTTTAGGTATTGAGGATGTAATAAGGTCATGCAGAATAAGGCATTAAGTTTTATTGCTTTATAAGTACTAATAAACAGCCAATTTCCTAGTAATATGCATGATAATAAGCAACTAGTTAATAGTGAGAATTGGACTCTAAACTAAAGTGTTACCAATCATTGTTTTGTGTTTAATTTGTCGGTAACACTTTAGAATAACTCACGCTATGAAGCATTAGTTAAGCATTAATAAATAGTTAATTAATCATTTAAAAAGCATTAATAGACATTAGCAGTTTATAAATACACCCATTAATGTGTTTTTCTTGATTTATAAGCATATCTATAGTGTGTTTAATAATTGTATTTTCATACTTTATTAATGATCAATTTATTATTTCTAAATTATGTATTATTTACAAACCAGTTATTTAGCAGCTGTCAGTGGTTCATAATATCATTTATAAAGTGTAAGTAAATAATTAATAAACAATTTAAATGTACATTTATGCATCTTGTTATTTAGACACATAGTAATAGTTACTCAGTGTGTTAATAAATGCTTTATTAACACATATTCCTACTGTAATTCATGATTAATTCAGGTAGTTATAAAACATTTAGTGGTTGTCAGTTAACTATTTTTGTGAGCTCATCTAAAGTGAGGACTATTCATGCCTCATAAAGCTTTTATTAAAGGAGTTTTAAAGGATACAGATCATAGAAATGTTTAGTTCAAGGAAAAAAAATGAAACTTTACAATGGGTGACTTGATGAAAAAAAAAAAAAAATTCACAGAAAATAAAAATCCCTGTACTCCTCCAGAAAACATAACTGCGCAGTAAAATGAAACTAAGCTTATGCAATCTGATTTAAAAATATATTTCTGTAAAGTGTAAACATTGCTGAATAAAAATTGACCAGTGCCAACACTGGATTACAGGAGTGCCAAAATACAACAAATAATGTTTTTATAAAACAATAATAATGTAAACAAACAAACAAACAAAAAAAATCTTAGTGACCCCAAACTTTTGAACTGTGGTGTACAGAAATATAGGTAACACTTTAGTATAGGGAACACATTAACTATTAACTTTGACTTTTCCTTCAATAAACTCCTAATTTACATCTTATTAATAGTAAGATAGTTGTTAAGTTTAGGTATTGGGTAGGATTAAGGGATGTAGAATATGGTAATACAGAATAAAGCATTAATATGTGCTTAATAAGTACTAATAAATAGCCAATATTCTATTAATATGCATGCTAATAAGCAACTAGTTAAAAGACACTAAAATAAAGTGTTTCCAAAATGGATATTACAGTAATGATAATGTATATTATGATATATAGTAATAATAATAATAATAATAAAATCATTTTATCATTTAAAATGTTTTGTTTTGCTTTTGATAATTGTTTTTATAGTTGTTGTTGTTATTTTCAGTTTCACTCTTTTTATCAGTTTCATTGATCATCATTCATTCATTTATGATCATATGGATGCTAACAATAATCTTCAACTGAAATGAAAGTTTCAGCCATTGTATCCCACACTTCAACCTACACGTCTTCTCCACAACATTATAGTCCAATAAAACTGCTGCTGCTGTGTAAATACCACTGCTAGAACTGCATTGTGTTTGCTTGTTTTGTTTATGATTTGTTTATACTAGTAAGGAAAGGTCACTTTCAGAAAGACATCAAGATAAACCCACCTTCTCTTTGAAGCATAGAGAAAAGCATGTGCATATCTGTAATAGTCTGAAATTACTGTAAATTGGCTCCTGACAGTAAATTTAGGTAGGTGGGCAGATTCTGGGTTTTAGTGACCGTTTATGATAAACATTTTGTAAGCTTTATATTGTAATTACTGAACACACTAAAATTAAAATTAAGTCATCATTTACTCACCCTGGTAAAGTTTATTATTTCCACACGTTTTAAAGCTATATCAGTTTAAACTTCTAATGGATCGTTTTCTGAGCGCACTTATCTGAAGCACACACACACACAAACACACACACACACACAACTGGCTGTCAGACATCAAGCCTCGTGAGTAACTTTTCTTTCACATTTTTTGTTTTGTTTAAACTGTCAAATGCACACAAGGTTCTGTCAAAAACACACACAGTTCACATAAACACAGTTAGTTATGTCTTTGAACGTAAATAGCAGGCAACAGAAATCGTATGTGTATATTAGATCTGTGGCGCATATTCCCTTCAAAAATAACACTAATCCACTGCGTTAATGAAGACTGTTATGTTCACTACATCCAACAACAAAACATCTCAATTACTGACCAGACATTGTTGTCGCTACAGCCAAAGACAGCTGCTCGAGCGCGGAGAAAATGGCGGACAGCGTACAGCTCGCTGAGGGTGGAAACTACACAGATATACATAATAAAGGCTAGATGTCTTATGGCGGAGTGTCTAACGTCATCACCGGCGGCCATCTTGTCACAAGCAAGCTTTCTGGCGGGCTCTGTGGTACCTGATGTAAGGTGAGTGATCTGCACAAATACTCTTATCTCGCTGAAATCTTGACGGATTTACAAATGGTTTGGTTTCTTACAAACGTTATTAACGTGGCTATAATTCTGGATGATTGAACATGTTGAAATTGCAGCTTTTCTTTTCGAAAAACAACTTAATTGTGCAGCATAGTTGTGTATCACGGCTACTTGCGCAAGTTATCAAGGCTGAGACCTCAATCGAGCTGTTCAGTTATATAGGTTTTACTGACACCAATAACAATTTTATGACAACTAATCTTTTGTTTAAATTACAATCTTTGTGGATGTGGTTGTAGTTATTAGCTGGGATCCCATGGGATCACCTTTCACCTGTAAGATATGACAATATTATGATTATATTTGGGATAACCGTTAGTTTCTTAGTGGATGTATGTACAATTCAGGTCCTGTTACACAGGAACAGCGGGGCTATGACATAATAGTATTACAAGATTGTTGTTGACCCAAAGCTTTTTACAAGTTTGTTTACACAATGTTTCTTTTGGACACCTTTTTTTTTTTTTTTGGAACAGTGATCTCTGAAGTAGGCACAGTGCAATGTCGAGGGGAAAAGCCTAGTAAATGGCCCAACCCTGAAGAAGTTAAAATAAACATGTAGTAATTCAAATTATTTTATTATAATAGCAATACTCATATTATAAAAGTGTGTGTATATATATATATATATATAATCTCATGTTGCCATTCTGTACACTGACTTTTAGTAGCCTATATATTGATTTAACATAAATACCTTGAGCGTGTGTATATTCATTGCACCTATCTGTTCTGTTCAATGTTATTTTCATATGGAAGTCCATGGTTATAATTATTCATAAGTATGCAGTGTCATAAGTACATCTCTGACGTTTATAACAAACCAAACAGTTTGAAAATAGGTAGAAAATTGAGCAAGTTATGGTTATTTAAAAAGTACATGCACCATTAAAACACAATGTTACGAGTGAGCGAGCTGACTGTTACAAGATGGCCGCCAGGTGCGGACGTCGACCTCCATTGGCCAGCAGCGCGGACGAGACATCTAGCCTTTATTATGTATATCTATGGGAAACTATAGCTGTGTCTCGTTTCGAAGGCTGTGTCCTCCGGAGGTCGCATTTGAAGGTTGCATACGTCATTGAGGCTGTATCATTTCAGAAAAGTAAGTAGGATACTCCAAATGCGACTTTCGAATGCGTCATTCTTTCATAGGAATTCCGAGGATGCATGAGGTGTATCAAAGTCCCTTTAAGACAAGTCATTTCACTCGGCAGCCATCTTTGAAACGCCTCTCGGGCATCCAAGTGCAGCTCCTATCTCTTTGAATGGGGAAACATTGACAACAACTGTCTCATAAATTTTGTTTCTAAACGCTCGAATCATGACAAAAAATGGTATTTTTCAGGCTGGATCAAGCTAATGCTCATACGCAGTCCTAAATGCGCGTCTCTTGTGCCTCATTTCGGAGGCGTGCATCTGACTGTTTCTATAGAAACCGGAGCTTCTAATGGCCGCTGCAGTGACACGGTGACTTTACCAATCAGCGATTGGCTGTGCGTTGCACTTTCTCCCATTCATAATAATACGAGTGACGCGTCTTGTGTTATTCTGTAGTCTTTGGGTGTATCCTTCGCTGCTGCAGATAGCCCACAATTCTTTGCGTCACTGTTAACAACCGTCATTTATTTGAAAAAAAAAAAAAAAAAAATATGTATGTACATGTACAGCACAAGCGAAGATGTGGTGTTTAAATGTAAGTAGTTTCAATCTTGTTTTTGTTTTAAACTTTGTTCTTCTTAAAGGGGCTATATGTAAGACTTTTACTTTAATAAAGCATAAAAATACCCCAATATGTTTGCAGATATTTAGGAAACATGCTAAGTTCACATACTTGTTTCTCAGAAAATAAATGCTACAGCCAGATATTCTTCTTTGAAATGTGCGTTCCGTGTCGGAATGTCTGTCTTTGTTTTGGTCTGTGCGAAACCATGTGCTGCCAGTTTATCCAATAGTATTTCGACATCACAGGTTGCCAGTTGGCGGAAAACACTGCATATTGCAGCCATGGAAACCAGCAAACAAACTGGGTCAGAGAATCGCAGATTCTACCTGACCTAAAAAGCCTCTGCATCCATCTAAAACTCTCTATGAACGACAGCATATTAAAACACAGATAAATCAAGTCATCAGCTTACAGTGTGTAAGTCTCCTTAGCTTTCATTGTCAATTGCGCTCCCTCTTGATGCGTGTCCTCAAGCTGGCCACCCATGTCTTTGAAGAAGGGGGCGGGGCAAACAATATTTTGAATTTGGACTGCAGTACCTATTTTGACCACTGGGTGTCATTCCTACATAGAGCTCCTTTAATATCCTCCTCCTTTGTAACAGATATCTGTTGTACATACACCACAGCTCCTCAAGCATTAACCAAAATAAAACAAGTAAATAGCCTACATTTTCTTTTCAAATATACTTTCCAAATTTATAAATAATTTTCATTCATTTACCTGTTGTGAAAGTGCAACGGCGCTGCCGTGAACGTGTTGGCATAGCAACGCGATACATCCTGTTTCCTTTCCTGCCCATGTGTCCTATGAAGGACGTCTCGTTTAATTCTGGTTAAGGACACTCCGTATACCGCATCCTTCATAGGATGTGTCCTCTGGAGGGTGCAGCCTCCGAAATTAAATTAAATGAGACACAGCTTATGTTAATGCAGGACTGTCAGTCAGCGGTCGTGGGCAGGGCATGAGGAATGTGATGTCACACTGCTCAGAGAATAAAAACAGCATGTCTAATGAGACTGCTTTGGTTTATTTGGGATTTTAAAAAAAAAAAGAAAAAAAAAGGAGTGGGTGGATTTTATCATTGTAGGTTGGTTGTGTTCACACACTGCCAAAACACATTTATGTCCAAACACCTTGTAAAAGTGGATTTTACATAGTATTTTTTGCTCTGAATGTTATTTTAAAATATTACAAGTTGTAGAGACATTCCAGTAAGGAAAAGGTCATGTTTATTTTCAAACATAAAACAAACACAACATAATCTATTCACATGAGCAAATTTAAACTAAATGATTTATACTTTCATTAATTTGATAACGCTACTCCACACAGGAAGAACAGACATGCCAACTATACTGACCTGATGCAGACTAATATACACAGTTTTTGAGAACCAAACAATGACGTTCTAGAACATTACAGGGAGGTTATTTTTAAACAACCTAAAAATAATTTATACAGAACATTCCCTAATGGTTATTTTTAGGTTATTATTTTGCAACCATAACAAGATACTTTGCAGGTTAGTTATTTTTAAATAACCTAAAAATAACTTATACCCTAAAGTTCCCTAATGGTTCACGCTGAACAAAAATGGTGCTAAATAGTACTTAAAGTGGTTCATTGGCTTGTAATCATATAGGGGAACCACTTTAAGTGCTATATAGCACTGTCAAATGGTGTTATGTAGAACCATAAGAGTTGATTGAAAACTTCAATCACAAAACATCAAGATATAGCCTAATTATTTAATAACACATAAATAACACAAAGCAGTTAATATATGAATATAGCCATGTATTTATTGAAGTTTGTAACATCATTTTGGTATATAACTGACTTCACAAACACCTCCTACTGTCGAGCCTCTTATCAGTTTACATTCTTTCAAAGACTACAGCCAATCACCATGTCTTAGTTTTCTCTCATCCTCCAATTGTATTCTTCCTCTAATTTAAACTTTAACTGACAGCCCTCAGTATCCGAACTGTCTTGTTGCATCCCACCACCACCCCATTCTCCTCCTTAGATCTTAGATATGTTACTCCAATCTCATATATTTGCTGTGAATGGGAATTTACTACAATGGCAAAAGCTGTTTTGAATCACGTTTATGCTTTTGTGAGGTCAAAATGTCTCATGTGAGGACCCTGGAATATTTCCTTATGGGGGGCCTTGAGGGCAAAAAGAGAACAACTTTACCTTCAGGAAAAACACTGTATTTTAATGCCATTTCCCCAACTAAACTAAGGGAGTTAGAAAACCTTTAAAGAACTATATAGGGGCTTAATGGGTTCTTTGTATGGCAGTGGTGCTATATAGCACCTCAACCACCCCAAAGAACCGCTAAAGAACCAAATTTTTTGTGTGTTATTTTTTAGGTTATTATTTTGCAACCATAAATACATTGCAGGGAGGTTATTTTTCAATAACCTAAAAATAACTTATAGAGAATGTTCCCTAAATGGTTATTTAGGGCCTGAGCACCGATGGTGTGAGGACCCTATTGTAATTGCTCGGACAATTATTCTTCTTCTCCAAAATGAATCGTATTTTTGAGGGCCTAAACATGCTCGAAAACTCATGAACCTTTGCACACACGTCAGAAGTGGTGAAAATTTACGTATGATATGGGTTTTAGAATTAGGTGTGGCAAAATGGCTCGATAGCGCCACCTACAAAATTTCAATTAAGCGCCCTTCGCGCTACGTTTCACGTACAGGTATGAAAGTCGGTACACACATCTAACAGCCCAATACCTACAAAAAAGCCCCGGGGTGCAAAATCTGTAAAACAACAGGAAGTGAGATATTTTTAATTTTCTCTGCAAAATTTTGGCAGTTTTTGCCATTTCCACATGTTCTACTTTAACGAACTCCTCCTAGAGCTTTAATCAGATCAACATCATATTTGGTCAGTCTAATCTAAAGGCCTTTGAGACGTTAAATTGCGAAGATCTAGAGTTTTCATGTGTCCGTGGTGGCCTGGCAAATTTCGATGTTTCGCCATGAAACAGAAGGTTGTTGTAACTCGCGCATACAATGTCCGATCTGCTCCAAACTTAACATGTTTTATTAGAGTCCTGGCCTGAACACATCTACATGGCAATATTCAGTTACAGTCATAGCGCTACCTGTGGGTAACAGGAAATGACATGTTTTACACTGTGATTAACTCCTCATAGACATTTAAACAGAACCACATCATATATGGTCAGTCTAATCTTAAGGCCTTAGTGACGTTAAATTGCAAAGATCTTGAGTTTTCGCTGAAGCGCATGTCCGTGGCGGACTGACAAAGTCTGATGTTTCGCCATGAAAGAGGAAGCTGTTGTAAGTCAGGCATACAATGTCTGATCTGCCCCAAACTTCACGTTTGATAATAGTCCTGGCCTAAAGACATCTATATGCCAATATTCAGTTAGTCATAGCGCCACCTGCTGGTAACAGGAAATGGCTTTACACTGTAATTCACTCCCAGAAACACATTTCCATACGCCACGAAGTGCCAAACATACTAGCCAAACATATGTTAAATCATGCAACACTTGGCTAAGTGCTAATGTATGCGATTAACGACACGAAACAGGAAGTTGTTGTAACTCAGGCGTACAGTGTCTGATCTGCTCCAAACTTCACATGTTTGATAATAGTTCTGGCCTGAAGACATCTACATGGCAATATTCAGTTATAGTCAAAGCACCACCTGTTGGCAGCAGGAAGTGTGGCACTTTGAAATGACTTGGCCATAATTATCCTGTATTTACTCGCTTACATACATGTAGCCTACTGTTCGCTGTTTTCCTAATGCCCAGGGGTGACGGTGAGCCCGGGTGCGAGGGCCCTTTCATCACTGCTTGCAGCTTTATTTTAGGTTATTATTTTGCAACTATAATATTATGTTGGTGGTAGTTATTTTTAAATAACCTAAAAATAACTTTTTTAGTTCCTTAATGGTTATTTTTAGGTTATTTAAAAATAACTACCTGCAACATGAAGGAATAATTGAGCCACTCAAACACAACTATTATAAAAGGTGAAAACATTTACTGATGCTCAAGAAGGAAACAATGCTTTAAGAGCAGGGGTGGAAACTTTGAACAGGATGATGATGATGTGTAAATTTTGTTTAAAATTTAGTTTAAAGATCATATTTTATATAAAGATCAAGTACTTTTCAACAGGTTTTTTTTTTTTTTTTAGCAGAGATGTGAGCAGAATGTAAATGCAGCACAATCGAGTCTGTATAAAGCAAATAGTCAGATGGTGATAATACTGGTTTATTGTGTGCAGGTGAAGGATGGGCGTCGGTGGTTGGTGAGCAGAGAGAAGAATGGTCAGGGCAGAAGACGGAGAACGGATGGCAGCAGACAGATAGTGGATGGAGGATATCGAAACATCTATGTCTGTATTGTGGGGGAGAAGGTCATATCATCACCAACTGTCCTATCCAACCACCACGCTCAGTAGTAGTACCATTCAACTTCCTCCTAAGATCGTTTCAACACAAGCCCTCATCAACTCAGCGGGGAATTTCATTTCTCACCAACTCCTTCAGAGGCTCAACATCAAGAGGAAACGTTGTTCCCAAGATCTAGAAGTGCATACCATCCTGGGAAAAACCGCTGTGCCGTGGTTGCATCCACCACTTCTCCCCCACCATGATGCTCTGCATCGGCTGCCTGCATATGGAGAACATCTTGTTCATGGTGCTGGAAGGATCCACCACTGACGTCATCCTGGCGTTAATTTTTACAACAGAAGTGGCTCATGTTATATCCATGCCTGTGGTTGCCCTGAACTCCACCACCACCGAAAGTCCTGAAACCGAGAGCAAGGTAGAAATTCCTCCAGAGTACCGGGCGTTCCAAGATGTGTTCAGCAAGCGGTTGGCTACTCAGTTACTACCTCATTGGCCATGGGACTGTGCAATCGACCTGCTACCTGGGGCAGAGTTCATGACCAATCTACTACCAATCTACTAAAGGCAGAGTTTACCCATCGTCCATCCCGGAGCAGAAGGTCATGGAGGAGTACATCCAAGAGGAACTCCAACAACAGTTCATTCGACCTTCCACATCCCCTGCCGCTTCCAGCTTCTTCTTTGTCGCCAAAAAGTCAAGTCAAGACATCTTCATTTATGTAGCGCTTTTCACAATACATATTGTTTCAAAGCAGCTTCACAGAGACAAAAGGAAAATTCTTATCGAGTTAAAGTTGGTTTTTGATTGAATCACTTCCGTTGTAAAAATTGTTAGTTATTACTTTAGGGGCCACTTAAATGACACCTTTCCTACTGAAAACCGAATAACTTTAATGCATTCTTGCCGTTCATTTACGTGTTTAGTCTATAGGTTTGCGGAGGATTGTGGCCGTGTATTGATTACAGTGCCCTCAACTCCCAGATGGTAGAATGTCGTCATGAGTCCATGAGGGACAGGCGGCAAGCGGATGAGAAGTAGATGCTTCCCTCAGGACTTCCTGACGGAGCAGGTTCAGAGCGTGTGGCTTGGAGGATCTGATTGTATATCATTTCCCCATCCCTATAATAAACCCAAGTGCAGTTTATTTAATAAGATAAAAATCCAAAATCCAAAGCATGAAGTAAGCCATAAAGATGAACATAAACTTGACTATAAACTATGACCGGACACATGAAATTTAAGACAGCAACATACTTCAATACCCAACAAAGTAACAAGGCAAACATGAGGGCTTATGCTGCATTCACACCATGTCGTAATTACCATAGTCTCGAGATGACAACACATGAGGTTCTATTCAGAGCGGTTCACATCCTCGGACTGGGAATCATGCATTTCAATGGCAACACTATCAACGCCTAAATGAATCTGCAGCGGTCAGGTGGTACAAGTAGGAGCTCTCAGAAAATTCCCATCTTATAAACTGTAATTACAAGCTCTAAAAGGACGTGAACACTTTTTACAATTTGAAATTTTGTAATTATGGTAATTTCAACTTGGCATGAACGCAACTTTAAATACACAGACATGGGAAAACACATGACAACAACAACCAATGACATACTGAAACTGATGAACATGAACCAATGAAAAAACAGAACTGATTACAAGATAAAAAGACAATAGGCTTGTTCGACTTCATGCAGCGCTGCACCTAATAACACACCTAATATACCAATGAGGACATGACGCATAAGACAAAGGAACCAATCAGGACATGACAGCTGAACTAAAGGTTCCAAAAGACAAGGCCTGCGTCTGAAATCGCATACTTGGGTAGGTACTTATTTGGAATAAGTAGTTACTTCATGACTGTTAAAAAAGTATGTTCTATATAGTATGAATGTGTGTAGAATTAATGTAATCCGGACATTCGCCATGTTGTCATCATCATTTGACCTACCAGCGTTAGTTGTGTCGCTTCACCAATCCTCTGCCGTGTCCTCATGCGATAGTAAAGTGTCCGTTTATGAACACTTCAGAATCTCGCCAGAAGTAGTAGGTCATCCATGTAATTTTTGCCTACTCTTTTATGAGTGCTGTGAATTCAGATATACTTATTTTGTTTTTTTTTGTTTTGTTTTGTTTGCCTACTATATAGTAGGAAAGTAAGCAATTTTGGATGTGGCCAAGATCTCATGAGGGTCAAGGAATCACAGAATAAAAGACATGAAAACATAAACTTAAAACAAAACCACAGAACAGACACAAAACCATCACTTTCAATGCCTGTTTATATGAAGATGTTAGAGGTTTGATGGTCGATTGGACAGATTTTCTTTTTGAAATGTATTTAAAACACTCAATCATAAATAAATAAATACTCATTTTGTTTTTGACATATTTGTATTGAGTTGTTCATTAATAAAAAATAAGGATTCAAATTTGAATATCTAAAAACCAAGGGTGAAATTTTATACAGTTATATTTGCACGTGGTTTACTCGCTTTGTTTTTTTAAGGCAAAGTATGCAAAGCAGGGCTAAATTTTCCTCAGACCGTATTTACTGCAGATGGTTCATTCCATTGCATGAATAATCTTCTGTTTATTGCAATAACAAGCTGGTTGTCAGGGCTCTGTGTTTGTTTTCTTTTGTCACATGTTCATTATTCTCAGTTTTCCCACCACTTGTTTGTTTCTATGGTTTCCCTGATTTGAGTTCATTGGTCCCAGGTGTGTCTTGTTAATTAGTCTTGTTTGCCCCTTTGTTTGATTGTATATATTCCCTGTGTTCTCGTTTGCGTTACACGTTTGTGTTTATGGTGTTTCTCCTGTTTCCTGGATTATTATTATTAATGTCTTCCTTTCTGCATTCCTCCTCATCATGAGTGTTGTAGCGAATTAACTCAAAGGGGAAATATTAATAATTATTCATAACTCATTATGATTATTAATTATGATTAATTATGAATATGTAAATCAGTTAATCAGATTAGCTGGATGTAGCTACATTAAGATTAATATTACAATCAATTAACCTGTTCGTCCAGTGAACACTCAGTGTTGATTGTTTATTAATTCTAAGAAATGTTCATTTCCAGGTTATGGAAAAACAACATTCTTATTGTACCGTACTACTCAGAGCATGTAGTCAGGATCTAAATCACTTAAGAGGCAATTTATTAGCAGACGGAGTCAGAACCAAACATGTATTGTGCACAATCTTTATTAACTAACTCATAAACACATAACTAAACTAACAAACACATAACATACACGCAGGTCACACACATACGTAGTTAAGAATGAGCAATGATAGAGTTGAACAGGAAGTGGAACCGGAAATGGAGCTATAGGAAAAAGTCAAAGACAATCTGGAAAAGAATCATCAGTTTCCTCAGTAATAAAACACCTTTGCTGACAAGGTAAGTTCTACAAATCAATACTAAATCGCTGTTTAGTGTTCAAATGTACGATACTTGCAAGATGCCTTTAGGCTGAGGAGCATCAGGTCTGCAGGCTGAGTAGAGATCTTGATGATTCGCTCCGAAGTTGTTGCCAGTATCTTCTGCGTTGGATGAAGTACTATGAAACAACTTAAGCTGTTAATTTGACTCTTAGTGGGGAACAAAGTTCTGTTTCTCTGTCATAGATGAGCACAAGGGGTCTCTTCCGTCGTCCAAAAAGCAAGAAAAAGAGAGAGGGATGGGCGTTGTGCACTGGCTTTTAACCTCTGGTCAAAGTCCCACCTCTTAGGATTGACGTGACCAATGAAGATGTTGTATTTCTGGGCGAAAGCACCCCTCCTGTCAGGGCTTTTACGACCGAGCAAGATTAACTGGCTGAGTTTTTGAAGAAGAACTATTAAAGATTCTTGTAATACTGATGTGTTGCACAAGTATGGACATATCGCATACACCAGCATTTAAATCTTCTCGATACGAACCCATAGACACTAAACATGGCATAATTTAAGTTACCTTAAATGTATCATAAAACATGCAAATACAATGAGTGCAATACAACACAGTAATAATGGATACCATTTCCTAGGGATGTGCATGTTCATTTATAGAATGGTCTGTCTATAAATTAATGCAGGAAAGTCTGTGTTCTGTGGGGAAAATGCAGGAAAGATGCACGTTTCTGTGTCTCTTCTCTGCTCTTCCATGTGGTAACCACATTCTTTAGTGCAATAAAACTTGTAACTGAGAACTTCTCGGGGGATGGGGAACAGACCCCAGAGTGAGCTTTAACCAATTATTGGTTAACTATAACAAATAATGGTGAAAAAGATGGCCACCACTCCAGAGCCTCGTCGCAAGATGGCCGCCACTCCAGAGCCTCGTCGTAAGATGGCCACCATCCCAGAGCCTCGTCACAAGATGGCCGCCACTCCAGAGCCTCGTCTCAAGATGGCCGCCGCCACACCTGAGCCCTCAGTCAAGATGGCTGCCGCCACACCTGAGCCCTCAGCCGTAATGGTTTCCACACTTGTGCCTTTAGGCCTTTTAGTGGAGTATGAGGGGATGTCCTGGAGCCCAGAGATGGCTCCAGCCCCTGAGTCTGCTCCATTGTCTGCCTCAGCCCGTGACCAGAGTCCAGAGGCTACTCTCTCCTTCGTCCCGAGTCCAGAGGCTACTCTCTCCTTCGTCCCGAGTCCAGAGGCGACTCTCTCCTTCGTCCCGAGTCCAGAGGACATCATAGTGCCTGTCTTGGCGCTTACATTTGTGTGTGTTTGGTAGGGGTGACCCCGAATAGTCGGCGATTCGAAGCTTCGATAGGAGCAGCCTGATTCGACTACCAATCTCACAGTCGAATCTTCGCAAAGGTGTTATGAGACGAGATATGGGGTGCTCAATATCTGATTTTACATAGACGTACCAGTTCTCTCCCAATAGGTTAATATACAGCCTATTATGATAATGCTGTAAATGAAAATGTGAAATGAAAGAAGCTTTTAATAAATATTTTTAATGTGCGTGAATAAATCCAACCACCCCCGTAACAGAGTATAGTTTCACTTTCCATGATCCGTGACCGACAGAGGAGCATCTTGGCAGCAGGGATTAAATCTTTAACAATGTCTTGGATAAGAAAATCTAAAGTGTAGAATTGGATGCACTTTGAAATAGTAAAAGATGATCCAAAAAACGTATATGCAAGTTGTGCCAACAGCTCATGTCCTACCACTCAACAACGATAAACATTGCGGCGCGCTTCTGCCGGCCAAGGTTAAGGAGTTGAATAGCGCGCTATTTGAAAAGACTCAAACGGACACGGGCAGATCGCATGAAAGACTGGATTTTTATTTCGATCAGGTAGGGTACAAGTGATTTCAAAAGATTTCAGCCGGTTCTAATTTGATTTTTGGATGCTGTGAATGTTTAGCTAAAAAGACCGCCACTCCAGTTTAGCGTTTATTGTCCCTGCAGTTAAAAAGACAAAGTTGACAATTCTGGCTACACTTTCGTTATTTTAATAATTTCTTTAATTTGTATTTATTTATTGATCATTCTGGGTTATCTAATTTAACTATTTGTGGCTTGTGTTTTGAATATATGTTCCTCTGCACTTCAGGCATTTTGCACTTGTGACTTGATTATGACTATTTCATTTTTTTAAATTATTTTTATTTATTAGACCGGTATATTCTGTTCTAATTCAATTCTGTAAATTAATTTTTTGATTGTTTTTCGGTACGTCTATGTTGCGCTGTAGATTAGTTAAAGCTTGCTCGCACAGGCAATTTAGCCGATTTAATTTGATTTGCCGACTCGTGAAATGCATATCTATCTGCAGTGTGGTCTTTATGCAGTTATTTATATATATATTTAAGGTTTAATGATCCAAAATGTTTTTATTCATTTTTTTCTATATCTTTGTGTGATGTTTTGTACATTGTGGCTGTGAATGTTTATCCACATTGCCTTTCATTTCAGTTTAAAAGAGATAAAAATCATTTTTCAGTCATAGAATCAGTCAGTTCCGTCTATCACTTGAAAGGCAGTTTGATCGCTTTATTAGAAAGATGTTTCTCTGTGCTGTGTGTAAAAGAAAATAAAAGTTGTCTTAAGGCGCAGGTAGGCTGCTTACTTCATTTTACACGCTATGGGGAACGTCATCACATGAACCGGTGTCTGAAAGCAAAAGCGACCCAGAAGTATAGAAGGAGTGCCTAGAGAAGCAGTCAGTATCTTTTCGTCTTCAGAGACTGCTTTGTTTGACTGCGATTCTTCCAATCTGGTAGGAAATATGTCTAACAAACGTTTAGACATAAACGTGTGTGGATCCGTGTCCCAGGTTTTTGACACCCGATGACACACACAATCTGTGCTTTTTTTGTCTGGGAGAAGAGCATGCACGGACAGTGCTCAAGGGCGCTGTCTGTGCAAACTGTGAGTGTCTGCCTATTAGGACGCTCCGCTCTCGTTTGGCCCTCTTCTCGAGGGAAGAGCCGCCGGCATCTGTGCCCGGTGGTTCTGGTACCGCCTGTGCTGAAAGGGAAAGGGAACGTCTCAGGCTACGCATGTAACCATGGTTCCCTGAGAACAGGGAACGAGACATTGCGTCTCCCTGCCATGCCTCGGGGCCACCTGCTGAACAGTACCTTCAGACGATAAGTGGTCGACTTGTTTTCTAGGTGCCCCTTATGTGCGTTTGGATCACACTAGTAGTGACGTCATAGGCTGTTGCCGGCCAATACGATTGGCGTGATTTGATAGCGTTCAGACACCGGTTCCCGCGGAGGCGTTCCCCATTAGCGTTCTAGGACGCAATGCCTCGTTCCCTGTTCTCAGGGAACCATGGTTACATGCATAACCTGAGACGTTTTTACTGAGTATATGGCCTGTTGGAATGCATAGCTCAGGTTCAGTTTGTTTAGTGAACCGCACTATTCAGTTTGGTTCTTATGTAGCTCCCTTTAGAGTTTGAACACTGCCACAAGATGTTGATTGTGTTGTTTGGAGTAGAAGACTTTGTTTTGGGCCTCCTTCAGAGCACAATAGCTTGTTGTATCACAAGTTTTGTTGGTAGATGTTTAACCAGAGTTTTGCTCACTTAGAACTAGCACTGCCACAGGTTTATGCCCGTGATCATTTGAAGTAGCAGGCCGTTTTTGGCCTCCTTCAGAGCATGGCAGCATATATTCTTTGTACTCCCCTTACTGTAAGGGCAAAATGTGTTTTTACTGAGTACATTGCCTGTTGGAATGTGTAGATTTTAAGCTCAGGTTGAGTTAAATTAGGTAACCTCACTTGATAGTTTGGTTCTCAGATTAGGATCCCTTAGACACTGCCACTGGCTGACGCCCATGTCTTTCTGGAGTACTAGGCCCTGTTTGGGCCTCTTTCAGACCATGTTGGCGTAGTTTGTACTCCTCTTGCTTAAAGAGTAAAAAGTGTTTTTACTGAGTACATTGTCTGGTGGAATATGTGGATTAAATTAGCTCGGGTAGAGTTAAATTAGTTAACCTCACTGGATAGTTTAGTTCTCAGATTTGGCTCCTTTAGAGCTTAGACACTGCCACTAGCTGATGCCCGTGTCATTCTGAAGTCACAGGTCCCGTTTGGACCTCCTTCAGAGCATGATGGCGTAAGTTTGTACTCCTCTTGCTTTAAGAGTAAAAGGTGTTTTTACTGAGTACATTGCCTGTTAGAATGTGTTGAATAGAATTAAGCTCAGGTTGAGCTAAATAGTTAACCTCACTGGATAGTTGGGTTCTCATATATGGCTCCCTTAGAGCTTAGACACTGCCACTAGCTGACGCCACGTGTCTTTCTGGAGTCGCAGGCCCTGCTGGGCCACCTTCAGAGCATGTTGGCGTAAGTTTGTACTCCTCTTACTTAAAGAGTAAAAAGTGTTTTTACTGAGTACACTGCTTGTTGGAATGTGTTGAGGTAGACTGTTATGTGGGCACTCTACAGTCTTATCTGCTAGTTAAACTTGGTTTCAATCTGAACGAGTTCTCATGTTTGTGGGTTTGTGGGCAATCCCCCCACATTTGGGTGTCTTTTAAGCAGATTAAGCATGTAGTTTTCACATGTATGGCCTTTTGCAAGGCTGCTGTGATATATTCTACACTGTGTAGAATTACTTCATGTTGCAGGCCCTTTATGGGGCCTCCATGATTTTGTGCCTACAGTATGGTTTATCTGTTAGGTTGAGCCCAGTACTCCCCTCGTTTAGAGGGTTGTTCTGTATAGTACTTAGCTCCCTAAGTCTGGTCAGTGGTTGTAGGCCTCTCTGAGGCCTCCCTGTTAAAGATCAGCCCCTAGGCTGGTTGTACTCCCCTTGTTTGGGTCCCTTTAGAGTGCACAGCCTCCTCAGTGCAAATAATCAAGCGCTGAGTAGATCCTAGGATTGAGCAGAGTGTTACTCTCCTCATTGGTAAGGGTAAAAAACGCTGAGTCCTGCTCTCCAGGATTCCCGTCTCTACGTTCTGGTCTGAGTTGGTTACTGCCTCTTTTGCAGTCCCTCTTACTGGAAATCTTCTCTGAAGAATGTGAATTGAGACTCTGTGATCAGACAGGTTGTTGGCCAAGACTAGGTTACTTTAATTAGACCAGGTCGGCCTACCTGGTGGCATTCAGGGTTGACTTTGTTCCTCTGACAAGTGACTGGCTAGGGTTCCTTCGGGCCCCCTGGCTACATTCCCTTAGAGGTACCCTCTTTTCTTCAAAAAGAAGTTGGTCCCAGAAGCCTTTGAACGGCCTTGGTAGGCCTTCTGTGGAAGGCCTCTTTGAGGCTTATAGCTTGGGCTGTTGGCCATAGGGAATGCTGTCACTGATAGCCTATGTATGACCCATAGGGGGAGTGAGTCTGGCATTTCAGTTGAAACTGCTAGTTCTGACATTTGTCTAGCCATTGTTTTGCATGCACTCCCCTCAAGCATGGCGGCATGGGTATATCATTCCCCATAGCGTGTTCAAACGCAGTGTTGAGGTCCCTTTCGAAAGGGAACATCTCAGGTTACATATCTCAGGTTACATACATATTACATAACCATGGTTCCCTGAGAACAGGGAACGAGACACTGCGTTATTTGCCATACATTGGGGTTGCCTGCTGAGCAGACCCTTCAGACGATAAGGTACTGACTGCTTTTTATGACCGCTCCTTTTATACTTCCGGGTCATGTCTACTACGACGTCATAGGCTGTCGCCGGCCAATAGGATTGGTGAGATTTGATAATTCCTTTCAGACACCGGTTCACGTGATGACGTTCCCCATAGCATGTTCAAATGCAGTGTCTCGTTCCCTGTTCTCAGGGAACCATGGTTACATACGTAACCTGAAATGTTTTCCCACCTCTTGTTTGTTTCTATGGTTTCCCTGATTTTAGTTCATTGGTCCCAGGTGTGTCTTGTTAATTAGTATAATTTGCCCCTTTGTTTGATTGTATATATTCCCTGTGTTCTCGTTTGCATTATACGTTTGTGTTTATGGTGTTTCTCCTGTTTCCTGGATTAGGGCCAAAGCCCTGTAAAGGTCAAGGCCCTATTGTTTTCTTTAGGATTATTATTATTATTATTATTATTTTTCTGACTATTCGGGCACTTTTGGGGCCCTTACCATGCTCGAAAACTCATGAAACTTTGCACATACATCAGAACCCGCGGCCATCAGGGCCGGGCAGAAGCTGGTACCTGGGCGTGGCAGGGGGGCTCGACAGCGCCCCCTTGAATGGGCTTCGAAAACTTGGTCCATATATCAAACATGCTTGCACGCATTAGTATGAAACTCGGTACACATATAGACCTCATCGGGCCTAACAACTTTCGTGCTCTAAGTTATACGCCAGCTCAACAAGAAGTCAGTTATTATGGGTTGTTTGAAAAACGCATGCTCTGGAATTTGATATACTTCTCCTAGGCGATTTGTCCAATCACCACTAAACTTGGTCAGCATGAAGTCAAGACATTGATGATAAAAACTTGCCAGGGGATTTTTGATATCTCAAACGGTTTGGCCGTGGCGAGGCAACAAATTTATGGCGAGAAAAGGGAAACACAAAAATGTGTTATAACGTCTACATACATTGATTGATTTTTATGAAACTTCAGCTGTGTGTTTGTTGTAGGAGTCTGATCACATGGAGGTGACTATTGTGAGTCAAAGTTATAGCGCCACCAACTGGCAGCAGGAAGTGTGTCACTTTCAAAATGCTTTGAGATCACCCTCTTACTTTTACCCAATTTGCTTCAAACTTCATCAGAATAATGTCAAAACATGGCAGATGTAGACCTGTGAATGTACGCGTGGTATTTTAAATATATATGTCAAACTTTAATAATATTCTTGGGTATTTTCGAGGGTCTTGACATGCTTCAAATTGCATGAAACTCGACACACACATGAATATTGTCATCCAGTAGACATGGGCAAAGCCTTAGAAATGGGTGGGGAGCAGGGGCTCTACAGCGCCACCTTTTGACAAAAGTGAGGGGGTTATTTTAACCTACAGTCACCCAACTCGGTACACATATTGATCTCATCAAGCTGGACAA
Organism: Hypophthalmichthys nobilis; assembly: GCA_037950665.1. Taxonomy (NCBI): domain Eukaryota; kingdom Metazoa; phylum Chordata; class Actinopteri; order Cypriniformes; family Xenocyprididae; genus Hypophthalmichthys; species Hypophthalmichthys nobilis. The sequence continues at coordinate 1,605,935 of CM075485.1, forward strand.
TTTTCTAATTTACAGTCATTAGCTCCGACCAACAGGAAGTCAGATATTTTGGTTTGAATGTGGAATTTTTGAATGAACAAGCTCTGAAATTTTAACTACTCCTCTTAGGGGATTCATGCAGCCGCCACCAAACTTTCTGAACATGATGACAAGACACTGAAGATGCTAAATGGCAAACGATTATAGGATATCTTGAATGGTGTTGCCATGGCAACGGTTTAAAATAAGAACAAAAAGGGAAACAGGAAAAGACTTATATTTACTAAACCATGGAATTATACATCCTTTATTTCAATATAAAATAATACAAATATTATAAATAAGCACATTTTAATTTAATTTTTCATTTCAATAAGTATGTGTAAGTTAAAATTAGGCAGATAACTGCTCTTTAGTTAAAATAATTAAAATAAAATTCAAATGTCATATATAGAATAAGCACTAGAGGGCAGCAAATACCTATTTTTAAACACGGTTGAGAAAACAGTTTTTACAAAACTTTGTTTTTAAACACTGTTTAAAGGTATAATTATATTCAGTGGGTACTTTGTTTGGATGCATATATTTAGACATTATCAAAGACTAATAGATTTTATTTTTTATTTAAAATGTTGAATCTTCTGAAGCAACTTACTAATAAAACAGTCTCTCTCTCTCTCTGTGTGTGTGTGTGTGTGTGTTACAGTCTTGCAGGTTTAACCCCTTCATCGCTGTGTCCTTTTTCTGCATTATAGGATAGGAAATCTCTTAGGCCTTCTTTTCTATAAATTTATATAACAAATTAAAGGCATAGAACCAGTTCATTTGTAGTGCACTGACTAGTTTTATATAATTAGTTTAATAATTTAATTAATAATAACGTTAAAGACCTTAAGATAAATTCATCTGGACGTATAACATTTTTAACTGCTAATGATAACTTTGCTATAAATGCTTTTAGTTAGTATAACATTTGAATGCATATATTAGGAGATTATCAAAGACTAATTTCTGTTACAGTATAGATTTTATTCTTATTTTTTAAAATGTTATTGAATCATCTTCAACTGGTTCTTAAATCTCACTCTGCCTCTGTGTGTGTGTGTGTGTGTGTGTTTGTGTGATGTCACATTAAGTATGTTTGGGGCGGGGTGTCAGTGACACTTTTAATGGTTTAGAAAAATATATATAAAAAACTTAAGATAAACACTGGACTTAGACTTTCAAAATATAACTTTGCACTCATTTCAACGTGACCTATGACATCATATGACATGATATTAATCTAAATTTAAATGACCTCATGGATGTAGCTGTTGTGGTTTGTGATCATAGGAGCATCAGCTGCTGCAGTAAATGTGGTGTGAGTTTGACGTAGTCCTTTTATGTTAAACTGTTTTAAATTCCCATTGCCTGCCGTGCACAGTTGCCCTGAAGCCACCGGGGTGGCAGTGCCACCGGGCTTTGGCCCGTCATCGCTGCTTGCAGCTATATTTATTATTAAAGTCTTCCTTTCTGCATTCCTCCTCATCGTGAGTGTTCATCCACCATGGCACGTGACACTGGTGGGATTTCCTTCTTTGTGGAATCTAATTATGACACCAAGTATAAAGTTAAAATTGTTATTTATGATGAATATAAACCAAAAATCTTTAAATATTCATCACCAGTTAGATATTTCATTATGGTTTTGACTGTTATTTTTCTACAAGGAAGGCACCCTTAAAATGTCAGTATTGTCTAACATCTGTCATTTATTTTATCTATCTGATTATTACATAAATAGTCATGGCTTTGTGTATAATGTCTTATGGGAAACTGAATAATCAAAAAGACATATGAACATCGTACTATTGATGGGTCTGTGGGAGGATAAGCAGGAATGTTGCCCACGACTGACCTCTCTCATTTACCCCATGTCTATTAACATATTAAGTGAACTCAAACCGTGACACACGTCAGTGGATCACGTCATCCGTTGATGGGTCTGCTCACGGTGAATATAAATGCAGCTCCGGAACCAAAATAGATTAATCATCTAATTACTGGACTGTGGGAAGAAATTAAAGCTCATCTCTTAATGATGTCTATTTTGCTGGTGAGTTACATGACATTTTTTCCGTGACTCACTAGATTTATCAACACTTTTGTGTCTTTCTGACTTGAAAAAAAAAAATTGCATTTTAAAGTATAAAATAACATTTTATGCTCTAAATGTGACTTTGTACAGAACTTAGTTTTAAATGAACAAAGACATTATTTAGGTTGAGTATTTATATAAACTACATTGATAGGGAACATTATTTCCTAGACAACAAGTTGAACTGCATTTATTTACGTTTATTTATACAATAACAATTTTTTATTTTATATAATGTATATTCATTCCCATTGCACTGTCTATATCACATCATTGTCAAATATTGAAGGTCTTTTATACTCATAAACACAACTTGTATATTAATTGCATTAGCATTTTCTGATTTTTTTCTGCTTTGGTTTCCAGTTGATGTTGCTGTTGACGGGACTATCCAGCGCAGTCCATAACCAATGTTCCATGTGCAACTGCACAGCAGCAGAATTTCAAAGTGTTGCAAAAAATGCAAAAAATCTCAAAATCCCTATTTTAAATTATGATATCAGCAAAACATCTCTGTCTCCATGGACATATAAGTAGAGTTCCCTTTCATTGTCCTTCTATCAATGCATGGATTGAAATGTGTGTATCTGATGAATTGTCTTCTTTTCCAGTTACACTATGGATATGGATAGGATTCCTAAGCTCATTTGTAATGCTGTATGTAAAAAATCATGCTTTAGGCTAAAAGTGCCTGCAGGACCAGCCGGAATCAAAGTTCAAATAAACACTTTTAAAAGGCATCTTTGTAGCAACGACACTTACAGACTCTCTAAAGAGGATTATACATTGATTGTTGGGTGCACATGTATTAATTAATAATTTCGAGATATACATCAAAGTGTTAAGCATGACAACAACTTCCTTTATGTGTGAATTGCATTATATAGTGTTATACCTATGCCTATATCACATATATTGTGACATTTAACAAATACAGATATATTTTAACTGTGCATGTACAGAGCAACTGAAATTTGTAAATATTAAGGACACTAAATAAATTGTAATTAAACTATTTTTCTTGGATTTTCAATTTCCAACAATGATCTAACAAGATGAATGATTTAACATCAGAACAAGAAAAGATTTATTTCCAAACATATAAACTTTTCAGTTGTTAAAACAACTATTCTTCACAATACACTGAAATTATTTAAATATTCATTTGAAAGGGATTTCAGAGATGGCCATATTGATAATATGCTCATTACTGAGGTGTTATTTTTATTTTTAGTATACTTTTACAAGGATCACTGAACAAGAGACTGTAAAAAAAAAAAAAAATGTATATAATTTAAATAAGCAAATATTTATTGTCGTTTTTACAAGACCCCATTGATTTTGTGCAACAATCACCCACCTCCCATAAATTTGCATACGTTTTTTATCTTTCCCATAATGTCACCATATAACGTGTTTTCTTTTTTCCATGTGCAGCGAGTGACATTTACACATAAAGCAGAAGGAAAACAAAGAGTAAATACAATGCTATGCTCAAGTGTGCTCTATTAACATTATCATTTAAGGTATATAAAGTCAGTGTGAAATAGTGACATTTAAAGCTGCATACACAGGAATGACTGAAAGGAATTCCCTTTCTCTCATTGTACTGTAGTGCTGATGGTCTGTCAGTGCCCACAAGCATCTTCCACAGACTCTCATAATGGTATTTTGCCGCAAGCCGGAATCTATTGTTTAGCATATGGCGCATGAGGAAAAAACAACAAGAAAACAGAGCAGGTGTGAAATAGTTATTTTAATATATTCCTCCAATAAAGAACAGAGGTGGTTGTATCCGTGGGATTGCGCAGTGTTTTGTATTGAAATTAAATTCCAATGAATTTTTTGTTCAATTTTATAGAATGTAGGCTGCATTTCAACTTTCAACAACAGCTTGTGACAGGGATGTCTGCACATGACCTGCAATAAACTCTGGTATAAAATGAAGATACATATTATTCTCCCACACTTTGAGATGCCCGTATTTACTCCTTTTCAGTTTAAAGGGTTAGTTCACCCAAAAATGAAAATTCTGTCATTAATTACTCACCCTCATTTCGTTCCACACCTGTCACAGTCACTAGTCCAGTCACTCTATCTACACTACATTTTCCAGCATCCCTCCAGTTCCACACCTGCACTCAGTTAGCCATTACCTAACACACTCCTCAATCACCCACACCTGCAAGCCCTCACCCTCGTTATCACTCATTAGCACTCCCTATAAACAAAGAACTTATACTGACAAGAAGTAAAACTCAATAGAACGTTCCATTGCAACACCAGAGCCCAGCAGCAGCAGCAGCAGCACGCTTCTGCCATTTTGGGGTGAAAGCAACCTGGCAGTCCATTAGTCTCTATGACAATATCAGCTGCTTTGTGAAAAAAAAAAAAAAAAAAAAAAAAAAGTACATTAAAGCTAAAATCCAACCTGCATGATGACAAAAAATACTATCACTAGTGATAATCAAATCCTTTTAACAATTTATTTTTTGGACTTTGTGTTTAAGTCAATTCACAAAACCTTTGTCCTCTAGAAACCCAGTCAGTTTAGGTTAAAATTCTTTAAAGGTCAAGTAGAATTATAAACACTGAATGTAATCATGTTCTATAAGATCATTATGTTTGCAGCATGATCCAGGGGATTAAAACGCATATATTTCAATATACAATTATATAATATACGTTTTAATCCCCTGGATACAAACATGATGATCTTAACTTTATTAATGATTAAATTATTAATTTACTATTAATAGTAAATATGTGAAGTTGCATAAAATGGAAAAGTAGGCTAACTACGTTACCTCAGATACATATATAGGCTAAGACAATATATTTACTGTAGGTGTCATAAAATTTACTGAATTTGAGAAATTTTCTATTGCGTTTCTCATTTGGCTGTGGGATTCACAGATTTTGGGTGCATAAGATGTGATGGATTCTATTGTCCAGTGGGCTTTTCACCCCAAAATGGCTGCCGCGCTACCGAAGCGCCACCTAGAGCCTGTTACCCCAAAAGCATCAGAGTTTCGCCTCTTGGGTTCTATACTCTTTGCTATAAATAGTCACCACAGTGGTCTGGTCTCGTTTATGACAAGTGCTTCAGACCCCATACCTGAATATTCATCTGAGTGATACCTGTGTATCTGGATCCATCTTCTATCATCTGTCTACTATCATCTGTTCCCCGTTGTCATCTTCCTGGATCCTCTGTTCATCAGTCCTCATCACCTGCACCAGAAACACTGTGTCACTATCAGCTGTTCATATCCTTACCTGTTGCATTCCTGTTCTGTTCTCCCCTAACTTAATAATAAAGACTCACTGTTTGCACTTACCTCGTCTGTCCTCTTCTGTGTATGTGACACTTGTAAGACCTTTGTTCATCTTCGGAACACAAATTAAGATATTTTTGATGAAATCCGAGAGCTTTCTGATCCCCCATAGACATGCAATTTAATGACCACTTTCAAGGCCCAGAAACTTTGTAAAGACATCGTTAAAATAGTCCTTGTGACTACAGTGGTTCAACCTTAATTTTATGAAGCAACGCAAATACTTTTTGTATTTTGTAAAACATTAAATTTAACAGCATGGTTAGTAAGTGATTTTATCACACTTGTTTTAATATATAATATACTTAATATAATGTGCATTTAATGTTCATTCAGGTGCAATGTTTTGCCCCATTGACTTCCATTGTAAATGCATTATTTTTTTTACAAATGTAGGGATGAGTTGAGAACCCACAACATTCCTTTAAGGACACAGAATGACAATTCAAGTGACATGACAGAACAAACCTTGAGTACTCCAAATATAATTAAAGCTGCAAGCAGCAATGAAAGGGCCCTCGCACCAGTGCCACCGCCACCCAGTGGCTTTAGAAAAACAGAGAAAACAGAGCACAGTGGGCAATATGCATTTAAGTATATGAATATAGAAGGACTACGTCAGTCATTTGTATTTGCCACACTTCCTGCTACAAGCTGGTGGCGATATGACTAGAACTAGATTTTGGTGTGTAGATGTCTTCAGGCCAGGGCACTTATCAAACATGTTAAGAATGGACATTGTATGCTTGAGTTACAACAACTTTCTGTTTCATGATGATAATAGCATACTTAAGCACTCAGCTAAGTGTTGCTAGCATGGTTTAAAATGCTTCTAGCATGTTTTGGGCCAGATTTATTAACAGTTTGCACCAGCGCAAACCCTCTTTTGGCGTTAAAAAATTACTGTTAGGATTTAGACACGCAGTGCAAAATTAGCGCTGAAATTTATTTGGAATGCAAGAGGAAGACGTTTTCTGTATATTACATGTAACAAGTTGCACCTGTGTCATGCTGATTTTGCCCTGTTTAGTAAATCTGGCCCTTAGTACTCAATTGCATATTTTGCTAGTAGTGCATCACAGTGTTAAACACGTCACTTCCTGTTTCCAGTGGGTGGCGCTATTACTGTAACTGAATATTGTCATGTAGATGTGTTCAGGGCAGGACTCTTCTCAAACGTGAAGTTTGGAGCAGATCAGACATTGTACGCCTGAACAACTTCCTGTTTCGTGGCATTAAGTGTTGCATGATTTAACATGTTTCTAGCATGTTTGATACTTCATGGAATATTTAAATGTGTTTCTGGAAGTGAATTACAGTGTAAAGCATGCCATTTACTGTTGCCAACAGGTATGACTAACTGAATATTTGCATGTAAATGTCTTCAGGCCAGGACTTCCTATTTCATGGTTTCATGGTGAAACATCAGACTTTGTCAGGCCGCCACGAACATGACGTTTAACAAAGCTCAAGATCTTCGCAATTTAACATTGCTAAGGCCTTAAGATTAGACTGACCAGATGATGTTGATCTGGTTAAATCTCGATGAGGAGTTAATCACAGTGTAAAACATGTCATTTCCTGTTACCCACAGGTGGCGCTATTACTGTAACTGAATATTGGCATGTAGATGTGTTCAGGCCAGGACTCTAATAAAACGTGTGGGCAGTTTGCCGGACAGAGATTAAGCCTAGTCCTAGAATAAAATGGCCCTTTAAACCAGATTAACAGAAATCTGCTTTCTCTGTCATGGTTTAAAATAGTCCTAGACTTAGTCTAGTCCAGAGTTTAATAAGATGATTTCCTGGAGGAAGACTAGAGCTACTCCAGGACTAAATTGAGGCTTAAATTAAACCTACCAGGAGGCAGGTTTAACTTCAGATTAACGTTGTGTTTCAAAGAAGACACATGTATTACTTGGATATATATCGATATTGATATACACTGTGTATATATATATATATATATATATATATATGTCACAGACACGCCAGGTTCCAGCACCATCCAATCACAGCGCACTCCTTCTCCTGAGTATTGATCATCCGCACCTGCACCTCATCTAGCCACTCATCACTGCCACCATAAAACACACTCACACACTCACAGTCACTGTCCGGTCTCGTTTGCATCAAGGATACCCTATATGCTTACCTCAAGGACTCAAACCGAATTACTTACCTGTCTCCAACGTCTCCTAGTCTCCTCGTCTCCATCGTGTGTGTGTGAGTGTCTTCTGTCATCCACGTCTGCCTCAACTCATCATCTCCACGGATCTTCACTCCTGCAATCACCACAAGGACAGTATCACTATTCATCTTCATTATTCCATCATACAACACTCTATTCAACTCACCTGCACTGCTGTTATCTCTGCTGTGTGTGAAATAAAACCGTGTTACCTGTTACCTCTGTCTCTGCCCCGTCAGTATTGTAACAGAAGACCGGACCATAAAACTGCGTCTTCACACACAGCATGAGCCATCCGGATCCCATCCAAGAGCTCGCCGATGCTCTTGGCGAGCTCTCTCCACTACACCATCATCACAGCACCCGCCATTACTTCCGTAAACACCGCTACCACTCCTTCACCACCTTTGCACGCCAGTCCCATGGCTAAACCAGCGCCCTACTCTGGATCGGCGGAGGACTGCAGCGGATTCCTTCTGCAGTGCTCGCTGGTCCTGGAGATGCAACCGCACAACTTCCCCACCGAAACCTCCAAAGTGGCGTTTATAATCTCCCAACTGCAAGGCAAAGCGCTCCAATGGGCCGACTCGATATGGTCCCAGAACCATCCCATCACTCAGTCATACTCCGGTTTTGTGGCCCATTTCCGGGAGGTTTTGGAAAACCCATCTCAGACTCTTCAGTTGGTGAGAAACTTTATAATTTAAAACAAGGATCAATGTCTGTCAATGAATATGCCTTGCAGTTTGGACACTCGCTGCCTCCAGCGGTTGGAATGAACAAGCCCTCATCACCACTTATCGTCAAGGGTTGGATCCTCGCGTGCGGTTGCATCTCGCTGCATACGAGGACTCCATCGGCTTAGAACGCTTCATCCAACTCTCCATCCGCTTCGCCACTTTCGTATGCAGTCGTGTTTGGAAGAACACCAGGGCCAGTCGCTGTTTGCCATCTCAGCGCGCCGACCAGAATCCGTCAGCCCCCCAGAACCAGCCAACGAGCCCATGACTCTGGAGGGTACAAGGCTTTCGCCAGCTGAGCGGCAGAGGCGGCTGACCCAGAATTTGTGTTTATATTGTGGTTCTTCTGGGCATGTCATCTCCTCATGCCCAATCCGTCCCTCGCGACCCTTGGTGAGTGCCATCATTCCATCTATTAAAAATATGAAACCCTCACCACTGTTGTAAATCTTACTGCTGCTGATATTACTCTTCCAGTTGTTGCCCTCCTCGATTCTGGGTCAGCCGGCAACTTCATCTCCGGCGCCCTCTGCCGCCAGCTCCACATCAAGGTCACGACCACGCCGACCACCTACCAGATTAGATCTGTAACTGGAGAACTTCGGAGCCGTAAACACGTCCGTCACTGTACAGAAGCCGCCCAGATTCAAGTTGGTCTCCTGCACGCCGAACACCTCCATCTGCTGGTTCTGGAGGGATCCACCGCTGACGTGATCTTAGGGCGCTTGGTTGGAGCAGCACAACCCGACCCTTTCGTGGAAGACCGGCGAAGTCCTGAAGTGGGGCGAAAAATGTTTCAATGACTGTTTCCCTGGACTTCCTCTTCCTCGACCTCCATGCTCCGAACCTCTTTCAGTCTGTGCCACGACCATCGAGAGTCCAGTCGAGCAGAGATCCATTGACATTCCTGAATGTTACGCCCCTTCAGCGGCGTATTCTGCCCTAAACGTGCCTCCAAGCTGCCTCCACACCGGCCATGGGACTGTGCCATCGATCTGCTTCCGGGTGAACCAGTGCCTAGGGGAAGGATATACCCTCTATCCATCCCGGAGGAGAAGGCCATGGAGGAGTACATCAAGGAGGCATTAGCTCAAGGATACATCCGACCATCCACTTCCCCTGCTGCTTCAAGCTTTTCTTCGTGGCCAAGAAGGACGGAGGCTTGAGGCCCTGCATCGACTACCGTGCACTCAATAATATCACAGTCAAGTTCCGTTATCCCCTTCCTCTCGTCCCTTCAGCCCTAGAACATCTCCGTGGTGCCACTGTCTTCACCAAACTGGACCTCCGCAGCGCATGCATAACCTCATCCGGATACGCGAGGGGACGAGTGGAAGACCGCCGTGACACCTACCGGCCACTACGAATATTTGGTTATGCCGTATGGCCTGGTCAACGCCCCCTCCGTATTCCAGGATTTCATTCACGAGGTGCTCCGGGAGTTTCTCCATCGCTTTGTCCTGGTCTACATTGACGATATATTGATCTACTCCCGGAGCTTGGCCGAACATCGCCACCACGTTGCGGAGGAGGTCCTCAAACAGCTCCGTAAGTTCCATCTCTTCCTCAAGGCAGAAAAATGTTCATTTCATCAATCATCCGTTCACTTCCTCGGCTACATCATTGACAGCAGTGGCATCCGGATGGACGAGGGGAAGGTGGACGCCATCAGAAACTGGCCAACTCCCTCTTCAGTCAAAGATTTACAACGCTTCCTTGGATTCTCAAACTTCTACCGTCGGTTCATACACAACTACAGCTCTCTTGCCAGCCCACTTACCAACCTGCTCAGGAACAAGCCCAAGTCTCTGTCCTGGACACCTGAGGCCACGGAGGCCTTCCAACACCTCAAGGAAGCCTTCACCACCGCTCCTCTCCTCGTCCACCCCAACCCAGAGCTGCCCTTCGTCGTCGAGGTGGACGCCTCCACCACAGGAGTAGGAGCGGTGTTATCCCAGCAGCAGGGGAACCCGAGCAAACTCCATCCATGTGCCTTCTTCTCCCGCAAGCTCAACCCGGCGGAGAGGAACTACGACATCGAAACAGAGAGCTCCTGGCAGTTAAACTCGCCCTGGAAGAGTGGAGGCATTGGCTGGAGGGAGCTAAACACCCTTCATCGTCCTTACAGACCACAAGAACCTCGAATACCTGAAATCAGCCAAAAGACTCAACCCCAGACAAGCCCGTTGGGCTTTGTTCTTCACCCGGTTTAATTTCTCCATCTCCTATCGCCCTGGTCCCAAGAATATAAAAGCTGACGCTCTCTCCCGTCTCCACGCTCCAGAAGACTCCCAAGATCCCGAACCCATCCTTCCAACCGACCTCTTCATCAATCCCATCTCCTGGTCAGAGGAAACCTTGCCCTCCTCCAATGCCTCCACCAACACTCCGTCGGGTTGTCCCCCAGGCTTGCGCTACACCAAAAGGACACAACGCACTCCACTCATCCACTCAGCCCACACGTCACTTGGCACTGGTCACCCGGGGGCCAATGAAACCCTCTCGCTGCTGAGGGAACGCTTCTGGTGGCCCAACATGGCAGCCGATGTCAGAAGGTACGTGCAGGGCTGTAAGGAATGCGCCATCTCAAAGAGCCCACGCCATCTACCATCTGGCAAGCTTTTACCTCTGCCCGTTCTAACCGACCCTGGTCACACCTAGGAGTCGATTTTATCACGGATCTGCCAGCCTCCGGTGACAATACCTGCATCCTCGTAGTAGTGGACAGATTCTCTAAATCCTGCCGCCTAATACCTCTAAGAGGCCTGCCCACCGCTATGGAGACCGCGGAAAACCTCTTCAACCATGTGTTCAGGTATTTTGGCATTCCTGAAGATATTGTCTCTGACAGGGGACCCCAGTTCATATCCAAGGTCTGGAGAGCCTTCTTCTCGCTCCTAGGTGTGACCGTCAGCCTCACCTCGGGATACCACCCCCAGTCGAACGGGCAGACGGAGAGGAAGATCCAGGAGATCGGCCGCTTCCTCCGTACCTTCTGTCATGGCCACCAGGACTCTTGGAACCAGTACCTGGGTTGGGCCGAGTACGCCCAAAACTCCCTTCGTCAGCCCACCACCGGCCTTACACCCTTTCAGTGCGTGCTCGGTTACCAACCTCCACTGTTCCCTGGTCCGGGAACCATCGGACGTTCCATCTGTGGATTACTGGTTCCGAGAGCGAGAGGGTCTGGGACTCAGCACATCACCAACTGCTGCGAGCCCTGCGCAGACGCAGGATGACAGCAGACCTTCGCCGCTCTGACGCTCCCTCCTTCCAGCCCGGTCAGAAGGTCTGGCTGTCAACCAGGGACATCCGCCTGCGTCTGCCCTGCCGGAAGCTGAGTCCCAGGTTCATTGGTCCATTCACCATCTCTAAGCAGATCAACCCTGTCACCTACCAGCTTAAGTTGCCACCTCAATACCGCATTCACCCTACCTTCCACGTTTCCCTACTGAAACCTCACCACCCTTCTGTTCCTCTCCACAGGACCTGGCGTGGCAGCCTCCGAACCCCCTTCCACTCATCCTGGACGACGGCGCTGCATATGAGGTTCGCGAGATCTTGGACTCCCGGCGCCGTGGTGGTCATCTTGAGTACCTGGTCGCCTGGGAAGGCTACGGCCCCAAGAGCGCTCATGGGTACCCAAGGATGACATCTTAGATCCCAGCCTTCTTCAAACCTTCCACTCCAGCCATCCGGACAGACCAGCTCCCGTGGAAGAGGCCGACCACCACGACGTGGGGTCCTCGGCCCTCAGGAGCGGGCCGTGGAGGGGGTACTGTCACAGACACGCCAGGTTCCAGCACCATCCAATCACAGCGCACTCCTTCTCCTGAGTATTGATCATCCGCACCTGCACCTCATCTAGCCACTCATCACTGCCACCATAAAACACACTCACACACTCACAGTCACTGTCCGGTCTCGTTTGCATCAAGGATACCCTATATGCTTACCTCAAGGACTCAAACCGAATTACTTACCTGTCTCCAACGTCTCCTAGTCTCCTCGTCTCCATCGTGTGTGTGTGTGAGTGTCTTCTGTCATCCACGTCTGCCTCAACTCATCATCTCCACGGATCTTCACTCCTGCAATCACCACAAGGACAGTATCACTATTCATCTTCATTATTCCATCATACAACACTCTATTCAACTCACCTGCACTGCTGTTATCTCTGCTGTGTGTGAAATAAAACCGTGTTACCTGTTACCTCTGTCTCTGCCCCGTCAGTATTGTAACAATATATACATTATATATATTTTTTTTGGTGCTGTTCACTTTATTTAAACGATTTATTTTGATTTAACACCATTGTTTCTGGTTCAAATGTGATTGCTTCATGTTAAATTGACTTGAAATGGTTACTAGAACTCATTTGATGTTGTCATTTTGAATAACATGTTTCAGTCAAGTAACCCAATCAAACAGGACTTTCACTTCCCATCATGCTGGCCGAAGTGGGAGAGTAAATGTTGAAAAAGTGTTATTTTATGCTTTTTTTTTTTTAGAAAGATGAAAATATGGAGAGATTTCTTATTGTTTAATGTTCTATTATGTAAATGTTTTTCTTATGTTAATGTTTTTTGGAGATTACCGTTGTGGTGAAGTGTTGAGCTTGTGCTTGGGTTGAGGACCTGCTAACAAGAATTGCCTCTTTTATATAATGAAGTAACCACTATGATCAAACCAGTATCATTTCGAGACTGCCAACACCAATTATAGTTTGTTGTTATGTAAAGGACAAAACAAAAGCATTAATAATCATATGATTATTATATATGTAAAATTCATCTATTTAAAAAGAATTCATTACAAACGCATTTCTTTTTTTTTTCTTTTTCACAGCTGATGATAAATGTCTCTTGTTTAGTTAAGTTTTTATATTGGAGTCTTTTTTGCTGCCATTGTTTTCCTTGGATTTGCTTCTGAGTTCCATGCAATTTTAAACTTTTCTTGGTTCATTCCATGTTTTACAGGCAACCTCTCTCATGCTAATTCAGATCTGCACAGTTGGTTTTAAATTAATCTGGTTTATTTTAATTCAAGACTCCATACTTAATCTGTGTTTCAGAAAGCCATTTTTTAAACCACGATTAACTATTCTGGATTAGGCCTATCCTGTATTAATTTAATCCCTGTCCGGGAAACCACCCTGTGAAGTTTGGGGCAGATCGGACATTGTATGCCCGAGTTAGAACACCTTCCTTTTTCATGTCGAAACTTCGAATATTGTTAGACCGCCACGGACACACCCCAGCGAAAACTCAAGATCTTCGCAATTTAACGTCGCAAAGGCCTTTAGATTAGACTGAATAATTGACCAAGCAATTACAATAGGGTCCACACACCATCGGTGCTCGGGCCCTAATAATGACTTTATTCAACAATTTCTTCTCTTTCCTGTCATTATCTTGCACTGTTCATGTTGTAAACACAGTGCAGCACTTCCGAGTTCCACGTCAGAATGCTGGCTCTTCAAGATCATCTCCTCGCTGACTCTGAAGAGAAGAAGATAGAAGCTGACTCAGCGCTTTTCCCCTGCGGCTGTCTGGCAACTCTTTAAGAGCAAATTCCACTTTAAAGAGCAAATTTTAAGCGACATTTGCTACAAAATGTTGTCCCCTGCTTCCCTCGGATGAGCACACTGAGTGTATCGCTTGCCTACGCCGAGGCTGCACTCACAGAGACCAGCTGTTCTCAATGCGAGAGCATGATTTACCCACTACTGCGCTCACAGATGACTTTCTTTAAAGAAAGCGATCCCGTCTCGCACACTCCCATTCTATTCCCCTCTCAAAATGGAAGAAACTGTGGAGCCGCGGGACGGAGCAACAGGGCTGTAGTGAGCTCACGTTGGCCTAGCGCCCACATGTCTCACTCTCCTCACTGTGATGAATCTCCAGTGCTCTTCACCCGCGTAGACCTGCGCCGCTCATTTGGCGTGAGCGGAATGGTTTCATTTGGTGGCTCTGAAGAGGACTTTGATGGCACTATGTCTCTGGCTGTCTCTGAAGCGGAGGACTGGACGAACACCGGCAATGACTCCAAGCGACCAGCCCTGTTCTTCCCAGAAGAAGCAAAAGCTCACAATTTCATTCCTGGGTTCAGTCCTCGACTTGAGCCAGATGTGGGCCTGGATTTAGCCGGATTGCTCTCTGAAAATTCAGACGTTGGCGACGTCATTCAGAGTCGAGGACAACCTTCAATTGTTTCAGAAGCTACTTGGCCTCATGGCAGCAGCCTCCTCAGTAGTTTCTTGGACCTGTTACATATGCAGCCACTACATCACTGGTTGTAAGGCCTGCGTCCTACCTCAAACATGCCACGAGTGCCACCTCGTTCTCATGACCCATGGTTGTACTAAAGCCCTGGTTCCCTGGAAATCATCCCATCTGTATCAGTTAGTGGTAGAACTCAGTATCCAGAAGGAAAGTAGTCATGATGGACGCCTCCAAGACGGGTTGGGACGCCTTATGTGACGGCAGCCAGATGACAAACTGGCACATCAACTGCCTGGAAATGATGGCAGAACTTCTGGCCTTCAAGGAGCTCCAGTCAGAACTCAGAGGGCAACATGTTCCCGTTATCTCAAGAAACCAAGGTTACGTTAGCAACCAAAACTATTTCAGGTGTAGTCTATACTGGACATTGAATATTAGCCATATATCCTAGTTTGCGAAGCATAAAAATGGAATTATTGCATTTTGCTATTTAAGGCAAGACACTACAGGTGAATATATAAAAGGGTAAAAATTCTTAATTATTAGATATCACCATATGTTTCCCAGTTGAATAATCAAAATACATTAATAAAATGTTTTATGTTAGATATGCAAATTGGATAAGAAATCTGAAAATTGGCCGGGCTAAAAATTCTTGTTTCAATTTGCTGACTGACAGATGATATCTAATATTTCTATGTATCACTCCATAAATCAGAAAATATGCTACTGTCAACAGCCAGAAAAACCATATTTAACCCTTTCATGCATGAATTATTAAATCACAAAGTAATATTTTTTACTTTTAAACAAGTGAAAAATCATGCCAGTAACTTTTTTCCCAATGTATTTTATTTTGAGGGAGTTACATATCTGTCCACTGTAGTGGACACCATGCATCAACAGTATAAAAAGTGATTCAATAGAACTCATGCTTGGTCTGAGAAAAACAAAACAAAACAAAACAAAAACATGTTTTTAAAACATTTACTATAGAACAAATGTAAGAATACAAATAGGAAGACTTAAGATGCAAAAGCCTTTGACAATTTTCTTTGAAATTAACATTTTTATCAGACTACTATAGGTTTCTACATAAGTACCAGTAGGATGAGGATGTGATTCAGCGAGTTTGAAGTGAAAGTATTTGATGTATAGTATGTGCGGAGAGCATTCACTCAATATTGTCACCTCATTTTTGACAGATGTGGATTTAGAGGCTTTTGCATCAGAAATCTTGGAACGTTAAATAACAACAATAGAGAGGATATTTGAAAAACATAACATTCTATGTCTCGAAACTCATTTTATTAATTTAAAAATGGCCAACTTTTATTTAAAACAATTAAAACCAGTATCATACATGAGCACAAATACACACACAGCCTCAAATGCAATCATGCACACATATCCCTGTCCTCATATATGCCCACATTGTTATATGACCTAATAAATTAATATAGACTGTAGGCCTAAGCGTTGAAATAAATTATACAATCTGAAGACTATTTAATATTGCTGTTTAATAAAACTATTCAAGTGTAAATTATATCATAATTTTAACTAAAACATACAAATAAAGAGGAACCCATATATAGGCCCAATAGGCTTTGGTGCTTGACGTCCACTGGAGTGGACTGTCACAGAAAAAAAAATGTACAAGAAAAATATTGTTAAAATCTGGATAAAAGTGTTTCTTACATCCTAGCTGCAAAATATGTCTTGTATCCGTCTGGTTTTCTGAGAATAAAATGATTTAAAACTTATTTCTGAGGTACTGTATTCCTGAGGATACAGCAACGGTCAGAAGTGAGGCAAAATTTCATAATAAAATAACAGTAAATGAATTTGCTACTTATCAAGATTGTTTTTTATTAACGACTACACCTACCCCAACCCTAAACCTACCCTTACAATACTGTAAATACAGTAATTAAATTATATTAATTTTGCGCATACTGTCCGATAATGTCCGTAGCTGTACCACTGTAGTGGACCTTCAGATTATAGATAAGAATAAAACTGTGCCCCTGAAGATTTAAATTCTGACTTCTGACTCAATGCATGAGGGAGGAAATTGTATTTTAAGAAATGGCCTTTAAAGATAAATAAATCAAAAAAAAAAAAAAAAAAAGAGAGAGAGAGAGAGAAAAGATGAAACTGCAGTAAACACTCAAATGTGTTTTGGATGTTTTATTTCTACTAGTCTGAAAGATGTGCAAGCTTGTTTCCGCCACAGAATAAAAAAAAAAATTAAAAAGTAATTGCGACTTTTTAAAAATCTTTTATCTATTCTCGCAATTTCAGGATTATATCTCACAATCAATTCGGGCATTTACTTTTACAAATCTTTGTTTGTAAAGTTTCCCATTTCGGCACTGAGGAGAATAAATATTTCTTCAGTTGAATAAAGAGCATGCACTCTTATTCTATCTTTCCTGTTACGTCACTTCCTGTCCCTTTCTCTTTCCTTTCCGCGTCGGCCATTTGTGTTAATCGGTAAGAACACCATGAGCTCTAGCTTACTATTATATTTTTGACTGTTTTGAGCTAACTTTTACACCATTTTGTCTTATACCATTTATGTACGGAACTGTTCTACACAACGTGTATCAGATATTCGCGTTTTCTGCGCGTTTTATCGTGAATAAATGTGTTCAGCAGGGCTGAGTCGCTACACATGTGGAGAGCAGCGCTCATCCAGACACTGTTAACCGTCTCCGATTGAAATAAATGTCTAAAAATATAAAACTCAGCTCTGCCTCCATCTTTTAAAGAAGGTTGTATGTTTGACTGGTTGATTTCATTGTTTGATGCAGACTGAGCTGATCGACAGTCATCAAATAAAGACAAATAAAGATGCAGAACGACGCTGGTGAATTCGTGGACCTGTACGTCCCCCGTAAATGGTGAGATTACATGAACTTTGAGAAATATTCAATCTTTGAGCAAATATCTATTTATTTTAATACTATTGTGAATTGTACGCACAACACTAGCTGTGTTTGTGATCATCTCTGTCACATAAGCACAGTTAAATATTGGTTATAAATACGATAAGCACACAAATCGTATCAAATTTAGCAATATTAAACACTGTATTTTTTATTCCCAGCTCTGCTAGCAACAGAATCATTGGTGCCAAGGACCATGCCTCCATCCAGATCAACATCGCTGAGGTCTGACATTACAAAACTAGTAGATATATACATTTATAAATACAATTTATTGATGCATACAAGCAAAATGCTGTTTAATTACAGCAAGTAAAATATACACACATATGAATCTTATTTTACATGATATCCAGATTTTGCTAAAAACGTTTTTCCTTTGACACAAAGATTGTAACTTAAAGGATTAGTTCACTTTGAAATGAAAATTAGCCCAAGCTTTACTCACCCTCAAGCCATCCTAGGTGTTTATGACTTTCTTCTTTCTGATGAACACAATCAAAGAAATATTAATAAATATCCTGACATATCCGAGCTTTATAATGGCAGTGAACAGGGATCGCGAGCGTGAGCTGAAAAAAGTGCTTCCATCCATCATAAACATACTCCACACGGCTCCAGGGGGTTAATAAAGGCCTTCTGAACGAAGCAATGCGTTTGTGTAAAAAATATCCATATTTAACAAGTTAGGAAGTAAAAATGTGTAGCTGAATAGGGAAGGTGTAGGACGTAGCGTAAGCTTTGTGAACTGCAACAGTTTTACACTTTCTTTGTACGTTGAAATCGGAAGGTGGCTTGTGCAGAAGCGAGATATTTTACTTCATAACTTGTTAAATATGTAGTTTTTTTTGTTTTTTTTACACAAACGCATCGCTTCAGAAGGTCTTTATCAACCCCCGGAGCCGTGTGGAGTATGTTTATGATGCATGGATGTGGATGGAGACACTTTCTTCAGCTCATACTTGTTGATCCTGTTCACTGCCATTATAAAGCTCGGATGCGTCAGGATATTTATTAATATTTCTCCGATTATGTTCATCAGAAAGAAGAAAGTCATATACACCTAGGATGGCTTGAGGGTGAGTAAAGCTTGGGCTAATTTTCATTTCAAAGTGAACTAATCCTTTAAGTAAATACATACAAGTAAAATGCAGTTTAATTATAGGAAGTGTTTTCACAAAAGTGATTATTATTTTTACACAATATTTACTCCAGATTTTCAGAAAAGGAAATGGGAGACAGTGTGTGTATTTCCTTTGACAAAACTGTTTGTATATATTAGGGATGCACCGATACAATTTAAGGACCGAGTACGAGTACCGATACTTATAGAAACTTATAGAACAAATTTCACAGTGTCCAATAACCTTCATAGGACATAATTACCAATATATTTAATTGTTGTTATATAAAAGGAAATTTACAAGCAATACAACATATACTACAGAGATACAAATTAAATAAACTTGTTTTTCAGATACAATAGGTTTATTTACCATGTATACATTTATTTAACATATTTTGTTGTTTTATTAACATTAATGACAAATATACGGTCCCTTTAAGACCGAATCCATGGATACTGACACACATCCTGTTTTCACCCAAATATTAACGTCCATTTAAGCCATAACCGACTGTATTTACGTGAGATACTCCACACGATGGACATTTTGACAACTATGTGTGCATTTGACCATTCAGATGCGAGGCAAACTGATCGCACGCTGTCTGAGAGAACTGGGATCGCGCATAAGAAAGAGAGAGAGAGCGTGTGCGAGAGAGAGAGCGCTTCTGGTCTGTGTCATTCAGCGCGATTCCGCCTATCCCGCCTTCACTAATCGATAACAAATTGTGATTGAAAGCATGCCGTTCGCAATGTGTGTGTTGTCGTCATTAATTTTGAAGTATTTCCACACCTCTGAGGCTGACATTGTTTCTGCTGCTGCCGTCGGTGTCTCTGTGCACGGAAAATTCTGTCGGTTACGTCACGTGAGGTATCGGTCTTTGGTATCGGGGGTATTTTTACGAGTACATGAGCTTGGTATCGGGCCGATACTGGTATCGGTATTGGTGCTTCCCTAGTATATATTGTGACTGATTTCTGTTAGATGCCAATAGCTATTAGTCTATTATAA
Source organism: Hypophthalmichthys nobilis (assembly GCA_037950665.1). Classification (NCBI taxonomy): domain Eukaryota; kingdom Metazoa; phylum Chordata; class Actinopteri; order Cypriniformes; family Xenocyprididae; genus Hypophthalmichthys; species Hypophthalmichthys nobilis. Next base: position 1,625,638 of record CM075485.1, read on the forward strand.
TCAAACCACCAAAACCTCATAGTTGTGATTATTAACGAGCCTCTCGCTCTGTTTCAGGTGGATAGGGCAACCGGCAGGTTCAATGGACAGTTCAAGACTTACGCCATCTGTGGCGCCATCCGTAGAATGGTATGTATGTTCAATCACACTTAAAGCCCGTTCTACTGCATCATTACATCTGAAGGATGCCAAGTTTGTGGGAAATGTTGAAGGTGTTCATATAAATGTACAATATCACGCCTGTTGTGGTCTCAAGACGTTTGCGTTGTCATCTACAGGGTGAAGCTGATGATTCCCTCCTGAGGCTCGCAAAGAACGACAGCATTGTGGCAAAGTAAGCTCCTGTCAGTGAACGACTACTACTGTCTTTTTTCTTTTTTTTTTTTTATACCCCTTTATGAATTTCTTATCAGTTTGTAAATGCTCTCTGAAACAACTAGTGTTTAAAGTGTTGCTCCATTGTGATTGTGTGAAAACATTCCTTATAGTAAGACATTTTTCCTAGTCAGCAACTCATTTTTGTCATTTTTTCTTTAAGCAGCTTCAGTGAGCTCTTTTAAAGGGTTAGTTCACCCAAAAATAAAAATGCTGTCATTAATTACTCACCCTCATGTTGTTCCACACCCGTAAGACTTTTGTTCATCTTCAGAACACAAATTAAGATATTTTTGATGAAATTGAGATTTCTGTCCCTCATTTGACAGTCCACACAACTGACACTTTGATGCTTCAAAAAATTCACAAAGAGATCGTAAAACTAATCCATATGAATTGAGCGATTTAGTCCAGATTTTCTGAAGAGACTCGATCACTTTAAATGATAAACAGATCTAATGTAGGCTTTTATTCACACAAACATTCATCAACACACATAAACAGAAGCTCAACCGTACTTAACGCATGAGAACAAACTTCATTGCGGAAGCTCAAACGTGCTGCGTAAAGCTCAACGGATGTTTCACCGTCCGTGGTGATCCGCGCACTGTCCGTGTGACGTAATTTTTGACTTCAGGAGGGTCCGCGCACGCTGTCCGCATGCATCCGCGCGGATGGTATTCGTACAACAGCGCATGTGCGAGTGACTTGTGCGCTTAAAAACAAAGTCCACTAGATGGTGTGCACGTGCCGAATGCTTCTGTCCGTGCTCACAGCCAAAAAATGTTATACTTTGAAAGGCTTGCACGCTCAAACTGTGCCCGAGACGGAGTGGAACGTGGAAAATGAAGTATACCCGGACCTTAACGCACAAGAACAAACCTCAGTGGTTCTTGCAGAAGCTCAAACGTGCTGCGTAACTCACAAGAATGCATGCTTGAGCTTCTGTTTACCATTACTGATTTGTGCGTTGATGAATGTTGAAATGTTGAATAAAAGCCTAAATTCAATCCGTTTATCATGTATCATATCCAGTCTCTTCAGAAAATGTTGGACTTTTTGAAGCGTCGAAGACAATTTATTTTTGGGTGAACTATCCCTTTAAGAGTGACAGCAAATATGTGCTTATGTGAAACTGTTACAGCTGGTTATGATTCTAATGATTGTTCTCTCTTTACAGGAACATCTAAGTGTAAGGATGAGCTCTGGAAGTTTCTTTGTAAAATAAAAAATTTAAATTGGACACTTGTTTGTGTTTTTAATAGTGTGAGTGCATTACAGTTATATTAATGACTGCTAGGCTCCTTGTGATGTGAATAATTAAAATGATTACCTATTTGAGGATTACTATGATTAAATTAGAAGGGAATTTTTTAATTAACCATGGGAAAAGTGAAAAAATGTTTGTGCTATGAGAATATTTGTTCTGTATTTTATGACAATCATAATTTTTATTATGATCAGATCCAAAGATGACTGTTGCCCAATGTGTCTGTGAATGAGCATCAGAAAAGGCAAATGATTTACGAGTGGTACAGTCAAAGAAAGCTTTCTGATAAGTTTTAACTTAAGTAGAAATAATAGCCAGATGGGAGTGCTAAAAGATGATCAGTTTAACATATAAAGCATCCAAAGGTATGCACTAAAAGAACAACCCCTTTTTTTTTTTTTTTTTTTTAATAAGTTTTTTGTTTTTAACAAAAATGCTTACACAAAATATATGGCATGACTGATAATAGAAATAATGATTGTCCTCCGTCCAGTAGAGGTCAGAGTGAGCTCAAACACACTCTTTGCATCTTGTGCTGCCATTAGGCGCCAATATTTCTAACTGCTTGTGTGGGCCGCATAGTGTTCCTCCTCTAGGGGTCGTCTGGTGGCCCAGAAAGGTGAAGCTTCATTGTGCCACATTCAAATTTCACAACATTTTTTGGTCTTATAAGAGCATAACAGCATTTAATAATAATAAATATGATATAGATGAGAGTTAAGTCATGTCTTTTCCAACTGTTTTGAATATATATTTGACAAACTTAACTTAAGAGCAGCATTTTGGTTTTTTAGAGATGTTATCCCATACTTGAAATCCCTTTTGAGTGGAAGACTAATGAATTGCAAAATCTCCAAATGTATTGTCTGAAATGCGATTAATATTTGTATACTTTTGATTAGGTTTCACTTAAATAAATCTAAATTTATTAATAAAACTCCCAACTTTGTGGTGGTAATGATTGAATTCTGTCATAGAAAGAAAAAGCTGTCAAGACTGTATGTTAGCCCTTTAAAATATTTTTGTGACATTTATATATCCAAATTTATATATATGCACTACCAGTCAAAAGTTTTGGATTTTTAATGTTTTTAAAAGAAGTTTCGTCTGCTCACCAAGGCTGCATTTATTTTATTAAAAATACAGTAAAAACAGTAATATTGTGAAATATTATTACAATTTAAAATAACTGTTTTCTGTTTGAATATATTTTATAAAGTAATTTATTCCTGTGATCAAAGCTGAATTTTCAGCATCATTACTCCAGTGTTCAGTGTCACATGATCCTTCAGAAATCATTCTAATATGATGATCTGCTGCTCAAGAAACATTTATTGTGTACAATTGTTCAAAATATTTGTGTACAATATTTTTTTTTTCAGGATTCTTTGATGAATAGAAAGTTCAAAAGAACAGCATTTATTTGAAATATAATCTTTTGTAACATTATAAATGTCTTTACTGTCACTTTTGATCCATTTAATGCATCCTTGCTGAATAAAAGTATTCATTTCTTTAATTTCTTTTCAAAAAAATAAAAATAAAAATTCTTACTGACCCCAAACTTTTGAACGGTAGTGTATAATGTTACAAAAGCTTTGTATTTCAGATAAATGCTGTTCTTTTGAACTTTCTATTCATCAAAGAATCCTGAAAAAAAAAAAGTACAACTGTTTCTTGAGCAGCAGATCATCATATTAGAATGATTTCTGAAGGATCATGTGACACTGAAGACTGGAGTAATGATGCTGAAAATTCAGCTTTGATCACAGGAATAAATTACTTTATAAAATATATTCAAACAGAAAACAGTTATTTTAAATTGTAATAATATTTCACAATATTACTGTTTTTACTGTATTTTTAATGAAATAAATGCAGACGAAACTTCTTTTAAAAACATTAAAAATCTTACCGATTCCAAACTTTTGACTGGTATATATATATATATATATATATATATATATATATATATATATATATATATATATAGATAGATAGATAGATATAGATATATAAACGTATAGCTTGAAGGGGCCAATTAGAAACAAGCCGGTACATTAAGCCCCGCCCATCTAAGAACTTCTGTTTGACGGTAATATCCATTCTATCCGTTTACATTATTTCTACTCTTCAATGGCTGTCCTCTTGCAGACACACTAAGAATTTGTAATCCGCGCGTGGAAGAATGACTGATCTCACACTGCATGCACGGCTCTCTTGATTACAAGTTTGATTCAGTTACAGGCTACGTTTTCTCTCAAATGCCGGGAATTATTTCCAGCTTTAATCGGCCTTACACAAGATAACCTCAAGCTAGAGGAGACCTGCAGTCTGTTTGACAGCTCTCAAGTGCATCTTGAATTTTTTATATATTTTACGTGTGTGAGACTTCTTCTAAATCCAAACGTACTTTTTTATTCCGCCTAGAGTCGTCGGAGCGACATTTCGAGCTTGTGTTAAATAGTAACAAATACTGAAAGTGCAATTTTTTTTAACGCGTCTCGGACAAACTCGTCCTTGCAAACTGAATCCGAATCGTCGCTACTTCATTAGAACAATAGCAGCGTCTTCACATCTGGATTTAAATCGAAATCTAGACTGAACTCTTCTTTTTTTCACAACGCAAATACACACAGCGCATGAATGGGAGTGAAACTCTCCCACACGGAAGTGACTTACACACGTTAGGCCAGTGATCTGTGTGTCTTTTTTAAGTGTCTTTGTATTAATTGCGTCCATTTAATTAGGTATTAAAATGATCCCTGATAAGGCACCAGGCGAGGACGTGTTACATGCTTCAGAGGACTTGAAGAAAGAAGCGCACGTGCCCAGTTTTGAGAAATACAAGGAGCTCTACATCCAATCTGTCGAGTCTCCTGAGGGTGAGTTTCACGCTTTTCTGCAGGTTATTAACAGGTTAAAAGCTGTTATTTTGGAGAGAGAGAGAAAAAAACTTCACTTGGCTGTGCCTCAAAGTCTTCTGCCCTTGGTAGACTGGTTTTGGACATCTATAACCTGTATTTTTGAGTTACTGTTAGGTGTATTATTTTGATTTAATGTAATCTTTGCTTTGAATCTATTGATGTTAGATCCAGCCAGTTAAGCTTCATATAGCCGTTCATGTATATTTAATGTGTAAATAGAATAAATGTTTCTTTTTTTAATAATAATACATAATTTTATTATTTTTGTTGTTAAATACTTTTTTTAAAAGATAAAAATCCATACTAGAAACAAACTGCAATTATATTATAATTATTTTTAATAATAATTATAATACATCATTAAAGGTGCAATATGTAAGAATTTTGCAGTAAAATATCCAAAAACCACTAGGCCAGTCTAATGTTCACTTGAGTACTTACAATATCCCAAATGTTTGCAACTATTTGTAAATCGTGAGAAAATTGCAATTTTAACCAAGGCTCCGGGACGTGTGAGGAGTCGCCTGTCAATGACATCATACCCGCGTTACCCTCGGTTTCCGCTTTTATTTTGTAGAAACCATTTAACGCTTTAATATATTACATGTTTTAATAGACAAGGGAACAACTGTTTGGTTACGTTTATTGACAGAAAACTAATTATTGTTATATAGCTCAACACGTTTAGTCTTATCGTTTAAATCTAATTTTCTTGATTTTTTGCGAGTACCATGCTTTACCATGCCTCAGAGAAAAACACTATTTTGTGAAGTAGCTAACATAGCATAATCAGATGCAGCTTTATTTTTAGTAACAGTAATACAGAATTTTCTCCATCATACAATACGTTTTAAAATTAATTGCATGCCATTTATCAACACAAGCCATCCAGCATTTAATATGATATTCTAAAATCGATCTATCTTACTGCAGTGTGTCTCAAACAAGTGTCTCACAGCAGCCGCCGAGCGAACGCACAGAGTAACATTATAATATCATTTTCAGCACTCTCAAATGTATCTAATATGATAAACAGAGCTGCGTTACCTCATACTCATGAGCGGAAAAGCAGAAGCGGCACCGGCGACTGTGTCATAATAAAAGTCCCGCTGCTCGTGAGGCGTGTGTCGCGCAATCGCTCCAGCGTCCTCGTTCAGCTCCCACAACACTCGTCCTGCTCTGCTTCATACTACAGTAACGTTAATAATCACATCCATGAACATGATTTCTTCCTGAGTCCTATCCCGATTCTTTTCCACCGGCTGTGAGGTGAAGACCACATGTCCCAAGATTCCTCGCTCAAACTTGGCGTCATCAAGCTACGCCTTTGTTTTGAATAGGCCTCTAACGACCTCTAGCGGACATACATTTTACATATTGCACCTTTAATGTATTCATATTGTTGTTGTTTTGTATTGTTTTAAAAATAAATAAATAAAGTTTTTCTTTTTAATAAAATACCCTCTGTTTTTACTAGTACCATTGACAGATTTGCCTGTGGTTTTGCTCTGGTTCTCAGTACACAAGTTCTCAATCAGTGTTTGTTGTGTCCAGAGTTCTGGGGAGATATCGCCAAAGATTTTTTCTGGAAGACAAAATACACCGGGAAGTTCCTGGACTACAATTTTGATGTGACTAAGGGTGAGATTTACATGAAGTGCATGGAAGGAGCCACAACCAACATCTGCTATAATGTTTTGGACCGCATCGTCCATGAGAGGAAACTGGGTGACCGAGTGGCTTTTTACTGGTTAGTATTTGTCAAGCATGTGGTTTAAATGTTTCAGTTTACCCGGAAGTTGTGCACGTGACGTTAAAAGTATTTCTTGTGTTTTGGGAATAATGTCAGTGTTTTGATTTTCATCTACCTTGCCAGTGTTATTACACAAAGCCACATACAGTTCACTTAAAGTGCCCCTGTTATGCTATTTTAAATGTTCCTGATTTTGTTTTGGAGGTCTCCTACAATAAGTTTACATGCATCCATGATCAAAAAACACCTTAATTTTCTCATAATATACAGTCAAACCAAAAATTATTCAGACATTTTTTTATATATTTTTACTAGTGGGTCCAGGACACTATAGTTGATTTCTGTAAGTGAGGATAGCAAAATAAAGTAAACTGTGACATATTATACCCAAAAATTAATGGGTTATAATGATAAAATTAATGATAAAAATTTGGGACCAAAAATTATTCAGACACTTTGACCTGAGTGTTATCTGACATAATTAAGATTAATTTTTTCTGACACAGTTTAACTCTGAGATCTTGTCATATTTTATTACCATTTTTTTAAACTATAGTGAATAAACTGTATTAATGAATGAAATGTTCAAGGTGTCTGAATACATTTTGGTTTGACTGTACATTGAAGCATTACATAATTTCTCAAAGAGTCTGAAAACGGTTTGTTCAAAGATTCAGTCTCTCTAAACCCCTCCTTACCACCAGCCTTCTCTGTTCTGATTGGTCAGATGGCCCAGTCTGTTGTGATTGGTCTACGAAATGAAAACCGTGTCTTCTTGACATGTTGACAACATGAACCATATTCTTCCAGGTCTCAGCTGCTACAACTACAGTGTTTGAGGGCGGGTTAAAGTAGACGCCTTGTTCGTTGGCAGCCAATGAAGACCATAGGCAGGGATTTTGTAGATTTGTTACACAGGTAGCAGGGTATGTGATAGGAAGTGAGAGTGGAATTACTGATGACTCATTTCAGCAGTTCAGAATCGATTCTTTCTTTTAGGAGACAATAACTTTTCATGCACTTTGATCTTTAAAACTTTGCAGACATTTTACATTAACAAACAGCTTGTACACACTGCATGAAAGGTAATATTCAAAAAAGCACAATGGGGCACTTTAATACCTCGAAATCAACATTTGGTTTATGATGAATGCTCATGGTTTGGCCGTTACCGAATTTTAATCTATCACCTTTCAGTAACCAGCTCCGTTCTTTACACCACACTTGTATTTAGGTTAAGACCTGTATATTAAGCCACAAACCTACATGGTTTAGTCCACTTTAGTCAATATAGTGTTGCTGGGCTGTTATTATATTCATATAATAATATAATAATACATAAGCTTGCTGACAGGCAGGGGCACATTGGAGCTATTTTAGTAAGCTTGAACCAGGTCCCGCCAATGGCAGTCCACCCAGAGTGAAGTGCTGCATCTTCATAGGCTTCATTTGTTCATGTGCATTGCAGTGGATCAGTTTATCTGTGCTGAATACTGTCCATGCAATTCATGAGGACTTTTTTTTGGCAGTCATTGTTCATTAGCATTCAGATCTACAGAAATAGCCTTCAAGTACTTCACATGTACAGAACGTTGCTTGGGGCAGTTGCTAATTCTCTGCTTTTGCAATGGCAGTTTAGCAATTTTAAAGTTTTCAATCATTTCTTGTTACAACATAAGTTCACGTCATTACAGAATTCAGTTTGAAACACTCAAGCATGAATCTTTCCAGCAGTTGTGGTCTTTTCCTTTCTGTCAGACTCAGAACGCAGCTCTATTTTAAGAATGTCTGCTGACATCCAAAGTCAAGAAAAAATAAAAAGTTACACGTTAACCTGTAGGGGACATTTGAGGGCACCTCTCACGGCAAAAGAGTGTTATCAGAGGTTTACAGTAATTGGAATATATCAGAAATAAACAGTGAGTTAAAATGTAGAATTGAACACGAAATCTGTTTTGTCAACTTGCTCAGTATTTCAATTCATACTTTGCCATTGAACATAACTAGTACTCAAGGATCAATATACATGATTATGACTGTGATTGAATGAACTAAGAAATACTCCACCGTTCAAAAGTTTTGAAAGAAGTCTCTAATGCTCACCAAGGCTGCATTTATTTGATCAACAATACAATAAAAACAGTAATATTTTAAAATATTTTTACAATTTGAAATAATTGTTCTCTGTTTGAATATATTTTAAAATGTAATTTATTCCTGTGATGCAAAGTTGAATTTTCAGCATCATTACTCCAGTCTTGTCACATGATCTTTAAGAAATCATTCTAATATGCTGATTTGCTGCTCAGTTATTATCAATTATTAGTGTTGATCAATTTAATAATGATGATTCTTGCTATTACCAATGTTAAAAACAGTTTTTGATGCTTAATATTTATGTGAAAACCATAATTTTTTTTCAGGATTCTTTGATGAACAGAAAGTTTAAAAAAAAATGGCATTAATTTGAAATAGAAATCTTGCTTTCTAAAAAAAGAACACATAACATTGTAAAAGTCTTTACTGTCATTTTAATGCACCTTTGCATTAAAAGTACTTTTGAACGGTATATGAGGAGTAATATTTCTGGCATTGATTTGTACAGGGAGGGTAATGAACCTGGAGATGAGAAGACGGTGACCTACAGAGAACTGCTCCAGCAAGTCTGCAAGTTTGCTAATGTCCTCAAGTCACAAGGTAAAACAGAAATGCTGTTGAACTGATTAAGAATGGTATAATAGTGACCAGCAGCAGGTTAAAGATTTGACACAGATGTAGTGTATTAAGGCAATGTCCTCTTGTCGGTCCCTCGCTCTCTTTCTCTCTCTGACTGTGCAGGCGTGAAGAAAGGTGACCGTGTTTCAATTTACATGCCCATGGTTGTGGAGCTGGTGGTGGCCATGTTGGCCTGTGCTCGGATTGGAGCGGTTCACTCTATTGTGGTCAGTCCTTTGTAATTTGCGACTCATTTCCTTTGTCTTCCCTTGGAATTTAGCTGGAGCACTGTATTGACCAGTCAGCTTTTTTTTAAAAAAGAACATGTAAAAACGAAGTACCTATACATGTTTTGCAAGGTGTGATCTTTATCAGACTTTTTTTTTTCTTTCAACAGTTTGACTTTTTGCCACAAAGATCTGGCGCTGTACCAAAAATTAAATACAAAAGAAATAAGTTTTGTACAACATTCATATTTATTTACATTTTTGTGTTCTCAACCCAGTTTGCTGGTTTCTCCGCCGAGTCGCTGTGTGAGAGGATCATGGACTCTCAGTGCTGTCTTCTTATAACAGCCGGTAAGAAAAGCATGCCCGAAAAAATCTGACTTAATTTACTCAAAGTATATAATCTCTGCTAATCCCAAAGTTAATCAGCTGAATTTCCATCTACTGCAAAAGAGTGCTGCATTTTACATTGTTCACAAGTCTGTAGACTGAACGTGGCAGTAATCGTATTACTATCAAAAGCTATTTAGCCTGTGGCTGGGATTTTTGAGTAGTGACAGGGAACTCCATGGCAGGAGTTTGTCATGTTTACAACGAATTCCAGAAATGTTGGGACGTTTTTTAATTTTGAATAAAATGAAAACTAAAAGACTTTCAAATCACGTGAACCAATATTTTATTCACAATAGAACATAGATAACATAACAGATGTTTAAACGGAGAAATTTTACACTTTTATCCGCTAAATGAGCTCATTTCAAATTTGATGCATACTACAGGTCTCAAAATAGTTGGCACGGGGGCAACAAATGGCTGAAAAAGCAAGAAGTTTAGAAAAGATTCAGCTGGGAGAACATCTAGCAACTAATTAAGTTAATTGATATCAGGTCTGTAACATGATTAGCTATAAAAGGGATGTCTTAGAGAGGCAGAGTCTCTCAGAAGTAAAGATGGGCAGAGCTGTGAAAGAGTGAGTAAAAAGATTGTGGAATACTTTAAAAACAATGTTCCTCAACGTCAAATTGCAAAGGCTTTGCAAATCTCATCATCTACCGTGCATAACATCATCAAAAGATTCAGAGAAACTGGAGAAATCTCTGTGCGTAAGGGACAAGGCCGGAGACCTTTATTGGATGCCCGTGGTCTTCGGGCCCTCAGACGACACTGCATCACTCATCGGCATGATTGTGTCAATGACATTACTAAATGGGCCCAGGAATACTTCCAGAAACCACTGTCGGTAAACACAATCCGCCGTGCCATCTGCAGATGCCAACTAAAGCTCTATTATGCAAAAAGGAAGCCATATGTGAACATGGTCCAGAAGCGCCGTTGTGTCCTGTGGGCCAAGGCTCATTGTTTCAAAGTGGAAAAGTGTTCTATGGTCAGACGAGTCCAAATTTGACATTCTTGCTGGAAATCACAGACGCTGTGTCCTCCGGGCTAAAGAGGAGGGAGACCTTCCTACATGTTATCAGCGTTCAATTTAAAAGCCATCATCTCTGATGGTATGGGGGTGCATAAGTGCATACGGTATGGGCAGCTTGCATGTTTTGGAAGGCACTATGAATGCTGAAAGGTATATAAAGGTTTTAGAGCAACATATGCTCCCCTCCAGATGACGTCTATTTCAGGGAAGGCCTTGTGTATTTCAGCAGGACAATGCAAAACCACATACTGCAGGTATTACAACAGCATGGCTTCGTCGTAGAAGAGTCCGGGTGCTGAATTGGCCTGCCTGCAGTCCAGATCTTTCATCTATAGAGAACATTTGGTGCATCATTAAACAAAAAATGCGTCAAAGACGACCACAAACTCTTCAGCAGCTGGAAACCTATATCAGGCAAGAATGGGACCAAATTCCAACACCAAAACTCCAGAAACTCATAACCTCGATGCCCAGACGTCTTCACACTGTTTTGAAAAGAAGAGGAGATGCTACACTATGGTAAACATGCCCCCGTCCCAACTGTAGCAGTCATCAAATTTGAAATGAGCTCATTTTGTGCATAAAATTGTAAAATTTCTCTGTTTAAACATTTGTTATCTATGTTCTTCTGTGAATAAAATATTGGCTCATGTGATTTGAAAATCTTTTAGTTTTCATTTTATTCAAATTTAAAAAACATCCCAACATTTCTGGAATTCGGGTTGTAGAAAGGAGAAGACACCTAACCCCCAATCGCTCCCCGGGTGCCACAGTAAAATGGCTGCCCACTGCTTCGGGGGTGTGTGTGTGTTCACTACTCCTAATGTGTGTGCACTAGCTGGATGGGTTAAATGCTAGGGCTGGGACAATATATTGATTCTAAAATCTGGATCGATCCTGATATTTTCTCTCTCAAATCGATTCTGAGCTTAGTTTTTAACAGCAGATGGCGCTCTAGGCTAGTTTTTAACCGCACAAATGCTCACAAAGAAGAATGCTGGAGTGCTTGTGCATTCGGCTGAGTCATGTAAGTGGTTAAATATACTTGCACCTCGACTAAGAATGATTTTATGATGTGAAATTAATGTAAACATTGATGTAAAGCCTACTATGAACACCCTTGTAATTCGCTTCAACCTTTTCGAACTGATTATTTTAGGTTTAAGTGGTGTGTGTAAAGGAACTGGAAGCAAGCAGAGTACAGGTGTTTCTAAAGCTTGTAGTGCCATCTGCTGTTAAAAATTAAGCTCAGAATCGATTCGAGAGAGGATCGCGATACGTCGGAAAATATCAGAAGCACTCCAGATTCTTTGTATCATGAATCGAGAATCGATGTATTGTCCGAGCCCTGTTAAATGCAAAGGACAAATTCCAAGTATGGGTTACCACTTGGCCTTCACATGTCACTTTCACTTTTGAAAAGAGATTGTAACATTTCACTTCACCTAATATGCCTGTAGGTGGCGCATGGACTTCATTTAACCAACTATGATAGCTTCATCACACATCAAATAATCTTAATTCCAATATTAATTTACTTTGTGTTCTAGCACAGAGGTTGCATAAGTGCATTTATTCACCAACCATAATCGCAAACAATATGGTCGAGATTCATGTTTGGATTTATTACAGTTTGTCACAGAGAAGATTTACTCGCAGCAAATCGGCATTCGGTGTAGTCAGATCATCAGCGCTTATTTTCAGCCCAGAGAGAGCATGTGCACATGGTTAAGTAAAACACAGGACAGAAAATGTATCCTTTTAAGAGAAAAGCTCCAATTGGGGGATTTATTCTCTTGACATCTGGCAATCCCAAGCAGGAAAGAGTCTCAATGCAAGATGTCTAAATTGTCAAAACGTTTTTTAAGCTAGCCAATATCGCAACGCTAATTTTTAAATAATTGAGAGAAGCAGATATCGCTACCACAATTAAAATACAATTAATCATGCAGCTCTAGTCTGGAACATAAACTAAAGCATTATGTTTAGTACTTTGTTGAGTTTTCTGAAAAATTGGCTCTTCATATGGTTCATTCTATACTATAATGATCAGTCTTGTGGCAAAATGTCAGGATGTTTACAGTGCCTGATTGTAATTGTAAAAAAGATGTTCCACTGAAATTAGATGTGTAGGTAGCGCCAAAGTCTTTGAGCATGAGAGTGGACTATAACCATAAAATAAACACCTCAGCCGAGTCAGCCATGATAAGACCAACATCTGTTATCACCTAATAAAAGTTTACTGTCTTTGTCTTTTCGGGATTTTCTGTGAAATGCAAGTGAATAAGTTGTTTTATTGTGTGTTTCTTTCCCTCCCCAGATGGGTTTTACCGCGGTGATAAGCTGATCAATCTGAAGCTTATAGCCGATGAAGCGCTACAGAAATGCAGGGACAAGTATGAGAAACTCTAGTTAACTAGTCGTTTCATCATATGTGCACGATCACACAGTGGCCACTTTATTAGATTCAGTTCGTCAAATGTGGAATAGAAGCAGTAGGAGGCAATTCTTGAAGACTGGAAAAATGTTTGGATCTGATTCAGTTCTACTCTCTTATTTTTGAGGAAGAAATGCTGGGCTGGACAGTAATTCTTGCATTTACAGCCTTTAGTCACACAGTGAGATCATTTTAGATTTCAACAGAGCTATAATAACAAATCAGGAAATATTATTACAATTTAACACATCTGTTTCTATTTGAATATATTTTAAAATGTAATTTATTCCCCTAATGGCAAAGCTGAATTTTCAGTATCATTACTCCAGTCTTTGAAAAAAATAATTTTTATATGTATAAAGTGCAAAAGAACAGCATTTATTTGAAATAGAACATTATAATTGTGATCCACTTTTGATCAATAAAAATGCATCCTTAATGAATAAAAGTATTCATTTCTTTCAAAAAAAAAAAAAAGTCTTACTGACCCCAAACTACTTAGTCAGTTTTGGAGAATGGAAATGGGGTTCATACTGGAAATGAGTCTGAGGAAGAAATAGTGGACCTCTAATAAAGTGGCCACTGTAGCTGTGTACATGCTTAACAGAGTGTCTGTTTTCTGTTCACTTGATTCTCTAATGTCTTTCACACTGTCAGGTCTTTCACAGTGAAGAAATGTATAATGCTAAAACACCTCACAAAGGAAGATGAGGCCGCACCGCCGGGCTCTCTGTCACCCCCAGCGAAACGCGCCTGTCCTGACCTGCAGGTAAAATTTCTGCACCACAGCCGTACAACTAACAGGCTTCACACTCGTAGTTTTTTCATCTTAATATGTTTCTTACTCTTAAGGACATCTCCACATTGCTATAGGTGTTTTAGTGATCTGATCTCAAGCTCTTGTTTTTTTTTTCTTCATTAGATTATATCGAGGGTTGTCAAAAGTACTGACTTTGGTACCAAGTGGGTACTGAAATTTTAAAAATGTGACGATACCAGCGTTTTGAGTGCTGTTGAGCGGATTCAACAGATATGTCTGTGATTGGCTAAAATGATCAACGCTTCAAAAACATGTTGTAAATAGACATCTCAATTGACACGGATACACACGAGAGCGTTTGAAAGCAGGCGTCAATCAGTGGATCCCTAATATATCCACTAGTTGATGGATCCGCTGATAGAAGCCTGCTTTTGTGTGTATCTGTGTCTATTACGATGTCTATTTACAACATGTTTTTGAAGCATTGATCATTGTAGCCAATCACAGACATATCTGTTGAGCTCGTGAACACAATGGCCAATCAGAGGTGTTTACGAATCTGCTCAACAGCACTCGAAATGCTGGTATAGTCACATTTTTTAAATTTCAGTACCGAAGTCCATACTTTTGACAGCCCTAATTATATCTGTTACATATGCATTTTGTTAGTGGTAGTAGAAATTAAAGCAAGCACTATGGGGCTTTTCAATCGCCGATACCAATAGAGACAGATCAGGGTGACCAATTTAAAGATAGACACTACCGTTCAATATTTTGATCTTACTGACCCCAAACTTTTAAACAGGAGTGTACACAAAATTGCTGAGATTACTTCTTGGAAACACTTCTTTACTCAATAATTACCCATAATACTTGAATATAATTGTAAACAGAGAGGAAGGAATGAAATCAGAACAGATGCAGACCAGGTTTAAAACTGTGTTTCCCTCATGAGCACACGCGCTAACCACTAGGCCATGGCTTTGACACTATTCTGAGGTTTGATTTGAGTTAAAACAAAAAAAACATAATTAGTTTATTTTACATCACCTGAGTTGACCTTCTAAGTGTGGTTAAAAAGAAGCGACACGTTTTGCTAATGAAAACAAGCAGGTCTTCATGTATTACACCTGAATCAATGGAGATCTGTCCATGTAAGTGGGGAATATATTCAGATGAAAAATGACTGCAGTATCCCATTCATAAAGTCTTTGTTCTGGTCTCTCTGGTTCACTCTTGTCCTGTACATCTCCTGTGGAGTTTTGAGTCTTGCATTGTCCTGTGTGTTACAGATATCTCTTGGATATTAATCCAAGGTTTTGTGTTACTGTTGTAAATCCATAAAGGTCTGGCATGATTTCTCTGAGCTATTGTGCCGAAGACCTTTGAAACGGATGTCTTGTGTGTGGCGTTTACCGATGCAGGCTGACCTCTTTTTAAACCTGTAATTCTAATAATGTTGATTTTACTTTCATGCAAAAGATCTTTGGCATTTTTTTTCTCCCTCAATGTGGGTCCATGTCTGTGTCTTTTCCTCTTTCGATGTGAGTAATCTCTCCATTAACCCCCTTTAGCAGGAGAAACAGAAAGAAAGAGTAAGGAAGGTCCGTCCTCCCCCACAGGTATTTCATGTCTCCTTTGTGCACAACTTATTTTTTTTTAACTCCTCCTATCTTAACACCTGTTTGTGTGCTCATGGGTGGCTCTCTCACTCTTAGGGATGGCTTGAGACCTTTATCACTATCCTCACACAACACAGTGTGTGTGTGTGTCTCTGTGTGTTTGCTTTTGCAAATGCATTTCGCCATTTACACACTCATCAGACTTGGCGTTCAATTATAAGGCCATGAAGGCATATTATTCCTTATTAACAACTTAATGTCTTCATTTGAGCTATTAATGTTGAGCTATTAATTTGGTTGAACTTGTTTTTTTTTTTTTTTTTTAACACAAACTGATTACTAGAAATAAAAATAATACTCTTTTAATTAACAGCAGACCATAGATGAGGTATTTAAGTTGACATTAAGTTGAAGATGAGATAAGTTGAAGTTTTTTTTTTTTTTTTTTTTTTTTTTTGAGAGTAATGTAGTTTACAGTCTTGTGAGTGTTAAAAGGTTAAAAATTCTGAAAATTCTGTCATCATTTACTGCCCCTCAATTTGGTCCAAACTTTATTATTATTATTATTATTATTATGCACGGATGCATTCCATTGATTAAAAAGTGTCAGTAAAGACATTTATAACATTACACGAAACAATTTATCCAAAAAATTCTATTCTTTTGAACTTTCATTAAAAATAATAATATATATAATATATATTTATAGAATATATATATAGAATATATATTTTATTCAGCAAGGATGCATTAAAAAAGGATAGTTCACCCAAAAAAATAATATATATACACACACATATACACTACCGGTCAAAAGTTTGGACACGGTAAGATTTTTAATGTTTTTAAAAGAAGTTTCGTCTGCTCACCAAGGCTGCATTTATTTAATTAAAAATACAGTAAAAACAGTAATATTGTGAAATATTATTACAATTTAAAATAACTGTTTTCTGTTTGAATATATTTTATAAAGTAATTTATTCCTGTGATCAAAGCTGAATTTTCAGCATCATTACTCCAGTCTTCAGGGTCACATGATCCTTCAGAAATCATTCTAATATGATGATCTGCTGCTCAAGAAACATTTGATTATTATCAATGTTGAAAACAGTTTTTTTTCAGGATTCCTTGATGAATAGAAAGTTCAAAAGAACAGCATTTATCTGAAATACAAAGCTTTTGTAACATTATACACTACCGTTCAAAAGTTTGGGGTCAGTAAGAATTTTTATTTTTATTTTTTTGAAAAGAAATTAAAGAAATTAATACTTTTATTCAGCAAGAATGCATTAAATCGATCAAAAGTGACAGTAAAGACATTTATAATGTTACAAAAGATTATATTTCAAATAAATGCTGTTCTTTTGAACTTTTTATTCATCAAAGAATCCTGGAAAAAAAATATATATATATATATATTGTCACAATATGTTTGTGTTTACTGTATTTTTAATAAAATAAATGCAGCCTTGGTGAGCAGATGAAACTTCTTTTAAAAACATTAAAAATCTTACCATGTCCAAACTTTTGACCGGTAGTGTGTGTGTATGTGTGTGTATGTGTGTGTGTGTGTGTGTATGTGTGTGTGTGTGTGTGTGTGTATAATATATATATATATATATATATATATATATAAAGGTATTATATATATATATATATATATATATATATATATATATATATATATATATATATATATATATATATATATTTTTTTAATATATATTAAATATATATATATATATATATATATATATATATATATATTTTTTTTAATATATATATATATATATAATTTACTGACACCAGATTTTTGAATTATTATTATTTATTTTTTTTATTTATTTTTTTACTCTAAGACTGAAACTTTTATATTGGTTTGTTCAATAACACTTCATAACTTTCATTAACATTAAAAACATTTATGACATTGGAAATATTAAATAATTGCTTAATACTTCATTACATTCAGAGATGTAAAAAGTTGTAAAAACCTGTTCTGCATTATACTTATTGTTAATGATTTTGTGAATTATGAAGTGTTTCCATTTGATTTGATCGCCAGTTCTGATCCATGAGTAGCACTGAAACCTTTTACTGTGCCTAGTAAAAGTACTGAAAGCCACATCTCTGTTAGATGACTAGTGTGTCTTTGTGTCCATGTTTTCCTCACCTCAACTTTATTGGTCTACTAGTGCACGATTACATCAGAAATGTATCTGGGAAGCTCTTATATCATTGTAGTGACTAGACTCTAAAAGCTCTCTGTTAGCAGCTTTATGTGCTAAAACTTTTTCTGCTCAGACTGTCTAATGGATTTGACGGTTCTCACTGTGTAGTCGAACGCTAACTCTCTCCTCTGAGCTCCATGCAAATGCTCTTGTCACTTAAATGAACTCAAGTGCTCGTATAGTGTTCCCTCAGTCTCTGCACTGCATGAAAAACTAGATCTTTAGACTTTTCTGTTGTGTTCATGTCTCTTTTTGTTTGTCCACCTAGTATTTTTGTGTTTTGTTATTAACCAAACCTGATCTTTTCAGATGCTTTTTCTTTCAGTTTTGAAAACGCCTTTGACTAAAGCAGACGGGCATCTGTGCTGCATTCACTTTGGTTAGGCTGAACTGAAATAAATACCAACTTGAGCCCCTAAATAACGTATTATATGCGTTATTTGCATATAACACTCAATTCATTTAATCTTTTGCTGCTTTCAAGTCATTCTGAAATAGTTGTATTTACGAAATGAATGAATGTCTGACACCACAGTTCTTCCCTTATAAAAACAAATAGAAAACCCATTGTAGTATACAGTGTTTACAGTGGAAGTCTATGGGGCATGTTGACTGGAGGGTTTATTACGGAGCCCCTAAAGGGACATGGTGAAGGAAAAAAATATGAGATTGGAGGAAAAAATATTTGTCAATGCTTTTGCTTTCCCTCACAAAAGTTTTGTGTTCCCCTGAGAAACGTTCGCTCGCAAAGAACACAAAAGTTTTCCAAGCAAACTCAAAGTTTCTTGAGGGAATGCAAAACTTTTGTGAGGGAAAGCAAAAGCATTGAATTATTATATTTTTTTGAAATTCAGAAATAAAGTACTAAAATGACAAACTGAAAAATAAATTAAAGCAAAATCGAAATGAAAAAACTAATAAAAATGCATGACAAAAACGCATAACAAAATTACTCAAGCTTTACATAAAATTAAAATGGAAACTGAATATATAAAAATATTCAAAGCTGATTCAAAATGTAAAAAAAAAAAAAAACAAAAACATAAAAGTATATAAATAATACATAACACTGATCTGGTTGCGTCACAAATGTAATTCCTGTTAGTGGAGTTTGCTCTGTACAAATGGTGCTTGTAAATGAGGAAGTAACAAGTTGTGACATGATTTAAAAAAAAAAACCTTGTCAGAATATATTACACATTTAGCCAGTTTATGAAATGACGGACTATCAAACTACGTTTCCCATCATCCTATGTGGCAGTGTGAGAATGTTAAAGTACTTACACTAGATAAAGCATCAGTTACGCACTTGATGCACATCATTATTTTGTTGCACTACTTCTACAAACGCACATTGTTATAACTACAATTATAACTAGGAACTTCCTATGACTTGAAAGCAGCATTTGTTCTGTTCAATCCAGCAGTTTATAACCTTCACAGACTGATTTGATAACATCAGGTTCCCTAAATTTTGTTTTGTTCTCTGAAGCGTGACACGAGCAAGAGTAAACACAAGTTACACGAGCCGAGTTAACTATGAGCGCGCTCTGTGCTGTGATTGGTGCAGGTGCCGTGGAATCCTGAGGTGGATTTGTGTTGGCACTCTCTGATTGGTGGAGCATCAGAGGAGTGTGAGCCTGTCTGGTGTGATTCAGAGGACCCGCTCTTCATCCTCTACACCAGTGGCTCTACTGGGAAACCTAAGGTAGATCCTCTAAACAACCCAATCCACCTTGAACTACTTTTGTGCGTTATTTGCTGTTCGTATATATCTCTTATTTGTCCCTCTTTTTCTCCCGCTCTACCACTCCACTAGGGTGTGTTGCATACAGTGAGTGGATACATGCTCTACACTGCGGCCACCTTTAAGATGGTGTTTGATTATCACTCTGATGATGTGTACTGGTGCACTGCGGACATTGGTTGGATCACCGGTCACTCATACATCACATATGGGCCCTTGGCCAATGGTGCGACCAGTGTGTTGGTGAGGGGAACATCCTGATAAACACTTTTTGTGTCCGATTTTGCCCTTTATAGTCACTTTTTAAGCATATTGACTTATCTATGTAGGCCTTTATTGTTGTATAATATGAATGTGATTTTTAAATCTTCTGTTTCTAGTTTGAGGGTCTTCCCACATACCCGGATGTGAGCCGAATGTGGGAGATTGTTGATAAATATCAAGTCTCCAAGTTCTACACAGCACCCACCGCCATCCGGCTCCTGATGAAGTACGGCAGTGAGCCCGTTCAGAAGTGAGTTTGCTGTCTATTGTGTCTGTTCTAGATACACTAGAGAGGGTTTCTGTAGTCGTGGAAAATTTCAGACCGTTTTCACAATATCAGACCATTTTAAAAATGTGATTTACAAGCCTGGAAAAATCATGGAAATTAATAAAATGTGACCCTGGAGCACAAAACCAGTCATAAGTCGCAATTTTGACCAATACAATGTATTGTTGGCTATTGCTATTGCTGCAAATATACCCGATATTTGTAGCAATAGCCAACAATACATTGTATTGGTCAAAATTATTTTTCTTTTATGCCAAAAATCATTAGGATATCAAGTAAAGATCATGTTCCATGAAGATATTTTGTAAATTTCCTACCATAAATATATCAAATCTATTATTGTGAGTGGATATGCATTGCTAAGGACTTCTTTTTGCAACCTCAGATTTCAGATATTCAAATAGTTGTATCTCGGCCAAATATCATCCTATCCTAACAAACCATACATCAATGGAAAGCGTATTTATTCAGCTTTCAGATAACTTTTTGAAATTGAGATTTATACATTTACCCTTATGACTGGTCTTGTGGTCCAGGGTCACAAATATTAAAATAATTTTTAAAAAATGATATAGGAAAAATATGCTACCGTTCAAAGATTTGGGTTTTTTAAAGAAATTATTTCTTAGATATGAAAGAAATGTAATACTTCAAAGTGACAGTAAAGATATTTATAATAGGGATGCACTGAAATGAAAATTCTGGGCCGAAACTGAAAATTCAGGATGCAATTGGCCGAAAACAAATAATAAATTAATAATCAATTAATTAATCAAACTTTAATCAACACTCAAATAGCTAAAACTGAGTTGTACAAACATTTAAATTGCAGTTTTTATATCAACTTTCAATAACAGAATTGTTTCTACTCTAGTTTGTTGGTGAAATTTAAACATTTAAATGATAAACTGAAGACATTAATGACAATAATGAAGACATTACTAATAGGTTAAGTAAAATGGTAACACTTTACAATAAGGTTCATTAGTTAACATGAACTAATAATGAACTGCACTTATACAGCATTTATTAATCTTTGTTAATGTTAATTTCAACATTTACTAATACATTATTAAAATCTTGTTAACATTAGTTAATGCACTGTGAACTAACATGAACAAACAATGAACAACTGTATTTTCATTAACTGACGTTAACGAAGATTTGTAAATACAGCAACAAATGTATTGCTCATGATTAGTTCATGTTAGTTAATACATTAACTAATGTTTAACTAATGAGCCTTATTGTAAAGTGTTACCGTAAAAATATAATGAATATGTAATCCATTGCATATATTTAGCAGAATCCTCTTCTCTAGAGTTATTTTTTTCTAGCTAACTAATGAGTTTATGTACATTGAATAGCTTTCTTGAGGTAAATGTAATGTTAAGTGACAGTGTATAGCTTACATCTGTTTAATTTGATGACTTTCCTCGGTTGAAACAGCGATTACATGAGGATTCATTTCGGTAAGTTGTAGTATATCTTTCAACATACCTTCTGGTGTTCATCCATGTTTATTTCCTGCTGTAACTGGTAGTAAAGAGGAAGAGATGATCGTTCACGGAGGCAGCTACAGCGATCTGTCACGCTGTGTTAAAGAGCACCAAAACAACATTTATTGTTTGAATTTCCTAATAAAATCGACAGAATTTTAAAGTTGAGACTTTGCTCATTAAAAGTAAGGACAAACATTTTTGAGATTATTGAATGGCAGTGCGCTACAAATGTACAAAAGTTTTTTTCACGCATCAACAGAAAACAGTACAGACTAAAAGATTTTAGATTTAATAAACCATGTCATTACCGATTAAATTCGAGAAATTAATATTGTCAATCCAGAGCTAGTGTCCACACAGCTGATAGTCAAAACACGTCACCAGAGAAGCACTGATTAAACGTCTGTTTCGGTCACTGATTTCGGCCCTCCGAAATTTCAGTGCATCCCTGATTTATAACGTTACAAATAAATATAAATAAATGATGTTCTTTTGAACTTCCTATTCATCAAAGAATCCTGAAAAAAATGTAAGAACAACTCACAGCAACTGTTTTCAACTCTAATAATAAGAAGAAATGTTTCTTCTTTTCTGAATCATGTGACTGAAGACTGGAGTAATGATGCTGAAAATTCAGCTTTGCATCATGGGAAGAAATTACATTTTAAACTATATTCAAATAGTAAACTGTTTAATTGTAATATTTCACAATATTACTGTTTTACTGTATTTTTGATCAAGTAAATACTGCCTTGTTGAGGATAGGAAGAGACTTCTGTCAAAAACAGAAAAAAAAAATCTTACTGACCACAAACTTTTGATTTGTAGTGTTGGTGTACTTTTTTTCGCCATATTTATGTTCAGCTATCAAAATACCTTGAAATAGTTTTTTTGTGAAATCCTTATCCAGTAATATTTTTCATTGACACACTGTGTGTATATATAGTATATACAATATAGTGTTTACAGTATAAAGTATAGTGTTTAGGAATAAGTATTATGAATGTTTATTTATAACTGCCACTGCTTGGTTATGTCATCCATCAAAGACACTTAGATCTTAGATCTCATATTTCCAGATAACACTTGATGATATAACTTTATGATAACTACTATAATGATATGATGTAATAACACTTGATAGTATTCATCTCTTTGTGTCATGTGATTGCTCTGTTCTGTCTTGCACTCTGTTTGCTAACAGAGCAGCTTTTATAAGTCCATTCGCTGTGCATTGTGTGCTTTTGCATACAGCTGGTGCCAGTATGTGCCAACTTTCTGACCTTGATACAGTACCAATAGATACATCTACATCTACTCTTTTATATAACTATTTTCCCCATTTTACAAAAATAGTAACATTTACAAAACTTTGCAATGGTTTGTGTCATCAGGTATAAGCGGACCTCCCTGAAGATTTTGGGGACAGTCGGGGAGCCCATAAACCCAGAAGCCTGGCAGTGGTACTACAGCGTTGTGGGAGAGAAGAGATGTCCGGTGGTGGACACCTTCTGGCAGACTGAGACGGTATGAACTGAATTACAGCACTCAGACCAGAGCAGTAACATCCATGTTGCTTTGAAGCTGTGTACTGTAAAGTCACTGGTCTTTTTTGTATCTTCCTCAGGGTGGACATGTGATGACCCCTCTGCCGGCTGCCACGCCCTTGAAGCCTGGCTCTGCCGTGAGTGAACTTTGTGCTATGATTAAATAATAAAAATGTAGCAATGAATAAAAAGATACACTATCGTTCAAAGGTTTGGGGTCGGTAAAATGTTCTTGAATGAAGTCTCTTGTGCTCACCAAGGTTGCATTTATTTGATCCAAAATATGGTAATATTATGAAATATTATTGCAATTTAAAATAAATATTTTCTATTTAAATATATTTTATTTAAAATGTAATTTATTCCTGTGATGGTAAAGCTTAATTTTCAGCACCATTACATTAGATACAGGCCTGGTTTCACAGACAGGGCTTAGATTAAAGGGTTAGTTCACCCAAAAATGACATTTCTGTCATTAATTACTCACCCTCATGTCGTTCCACACCCATAAGACCTTCGTTCATCTTCAGAACACAAATTAAGATATTTTTGATGAAGTCCGATGGCTCAGTGACACCATGTCCTAACCAGACGCGACGCTGCGAATATTCTATTTTAGAAACGGTTTCTATTTCTCTGTGACGTCACGGCTGAAACAGCAACACAAAGTATGGCAATGATAATATCAGGTATTGTTTATGTGCTTTAATGTTAAAAGCATCTAATGTGAGTTTGAATATCATTCTGTTGTTCCCAGCTTTTTAGCTGTAATGAAAACAACACTGGCTAATTCACCTCAGATCTTCAAAATAAATAAATGGGCACAAGAACGTTCAAACTGTATTCTATGACAAAGATTGGTTCAGTCACTCCGTATGTACTTTAAACTATCTTTAAATGGTGTAATATTTATGAATTTTACTATGTACTTGCCCATGCTGTGCTCTTGCCGAGAGAGCCCGCCCACACTCTCTTCTGATTGGCTGTGGTTTTTGATTGATTTTATCGCTTCTCATTGTTGAGTCGCGTCTAGTGTGAACAGTCAAATTGCTCGTCGCTGGAATCTTATTGCATCGCGTCTGGTTAGGACACGGTGTAAGGCCTGCATCACCAGCAATAACACCCCCTTTTTCAGTGCCCAGAAAGCTAGTAAAGACATATTTAAAACAGGTCATGTGACTACAGTGGTTCAACCTTAATGTTATGAAGCGCCGAGAATACTTTTTGTGCTCCAAAAAAACTAAATAACGACTTTATTCAACAATATCTAGTGATGGGCGATTTCAAAACACTGCTTCATGAAGCTTCGAAGCTTTACGAATCTTTTGTTTCGAATCAGTGGTTATCAAAAATATCTTATAATTTGTGTTCTGAAGATAAACGAAGGTCTTTAAGGTAATTAATGACAGAGTTTTCATTTTTGGGTGAACTAACCCTTTAAGCCAAGATTAGGCCTTTGTTTAATTAGGGAATTTAAGTTTTGTTTAATTAGGGCATTTTATAAATGTGAATTAGACAAAAAAAAAACATTACTGATGTGTAAAACAATGGCACTGACATATTTTAAGATATGTCAGTACAAGTTGCTTTCAGTTAAAACAGCTCAAACATGCATTTTAGTCTGGGACTAGGCTTAAGTCCTGTGAAACCAGGGAATAAACTTCCAATTCTGAGATTCTGTCTTTTTTTCTCTCAGAATTGGACTTTATAACTCGCAATTGCAAAAAAGTCAGAATTGCAAAATATAAAATCGAGATTGCGACAAAAAAAAGTCAGAAGATATAAGATATAAGCAAGATATAAATTCTCAATTGAGAGGGAAAAAAAAGTTTTTCGTCGCGGAAACAAGCTTGCATACGTATATTTGCACAAAGTAACAATTAAAGGATACAAGTTGGTCTGCATTAACAGCATTTGTTGCATAATGTAATGTAAAATAAGAAGAAAATAATTGTTTCTAAAAAACAGAAACATATATGTTAATTTGAGATTAATGTGGTAGAATCTCTTACTAACTTCTGTATGGTGGTTAATGTTTGTAGACATTTCCCTTTTTTGGGGTTGTACCTGCTATTCTGAATGAATCAGGGGAGGAACTTGAAGGACCAAGTGAAGGCTATCTGGTACAGTGATCTTCTTCCCTTTTTTTTTTTTTTTTTTTTTTTGTATAATTCCACCCCCCACCCCCCTCATGCTTTGTATTCTTAGTTAAAAAATATTTCATTACCATTCATTTCATTTGATTTTCATGTTAGTTTTAAAATTCTTAACACTAATTAATCATGTGAAACACAAGAGCTGTGGTGTGTTCACTCCACTCTTCTCTTCCTCAGGTGTTTAAACAGCCTTGGCCAGGTGTGATGAGAACCGTGTATGGGAACCACCAGAGGTTTGAGACCACCTACTTCAAGAAATTTCCAGGATATTATGTGACTGGAGATGGTAATTTGTGCTGTGATTCATTTTCAGTTTTACAGTAAGTGTGCTTCATATAATTGTGTGAAGTGAGAGTTTTTAGATAAACGCGTCATGTGTCTGTCCAGGCTGTCGTAGAGATAAGGACGGGTACTACTGGATCACTGGAAGGATAGATGACATGCTGAATGTGTCTGGTGAGTAGAGGATGAGGACATTTGTGTGTTCATTGTTTTGCACAATACCCATTAAGAAAAAAATTCTCCTGTTGTGTAATTTCCCCTAGTGTGAAGAGAGAGAATGTGAGTTGTTGAAATAATGCGGATGAATGAGTTTCGAAGGCAAGATGATGAATTAAGGCCACACATTACAAGCTATTTGCATCTCTTTACTGAAATGACTCTGATTTACAAAGTGTTGAAGTAGCCTACATACCAGTACCTGTATAATAAATGGCCTGTAATAGAGCAAAAGCTTACATCGCTGGTGGATCTGTTTGTTCCAGGGCACTTACTGAGCACTGCAGAGGTGGAGTCGGCTCTGGTGGAGCATGAAGCCGTGGCCGAGGCAGCGGTTGTGGGGAGGCCACACCCTGTCAAAGGCGAGAGTCTCTACTGTTTTGTCACCCTCAATGATGGAATCAACTACAACCAAAAGCTGGAGGCGGAGCTTAAAAAGCAAGGTATGCCTGCTTCAGTGATTAGTTCATGCAAAAATCATGTATTCACTCTCATGTCATTCGGACCCCATGTGATGCTCTTTCTTCTATGAAACACAAAAGTTAGCCAGAATGTTTGAACTGCTCTTTTCTATACAACAAAAGTGATTTTTATACCATCAAACTTAAAAAAGGACCCAAAAAAGCACAGAATTATCATTAAAAAAAACGATCTGTCCAACTTATTTGCGATCTTCCAAGTCTTTTAAAGTCAAACAGCTGTTAAGTTTTTATTTTTGTTTTGTTTTATTGTTTTTTCATTTTCTTACTGGTGATCTCCAAAGACTTTATTTTTAGAAAGACGGTGCACTCGTATTATTATGAATGGGAGAAAGAGCAACACGCAATATGGCGGAATAAGTAGTTGAAAACCCATGAAAGATTTACGTTATTTAAAAAATCCATGACATATTTGGACAATGGGCGGCGCCATTTTGTTTGCTTTCTATGTCGGTGACGTCAAATGGTTGCACTGAATGCTCTACTGACACTGTCATATTGCTATTTTTAACGCAACACAACTCAGAAAATAATATACGATGCCACATTGTGCAGCTTTTGGTTGTAATTTTCAGTCGATGAGCCACAAGAGAAGTGATGTAAGTCTTTACTGCTTTACTAGAGATAAGAGGAGAAAAGAATAGGAAGTTGTGCAGAATGTGGACAAATAAAACTTCCTAAAGATCAGCGTCTTTGTTCTCTTCACTTTAGCCTCGATGACTTTGAGGCTTTTTATCTGTATGTTTTGGTCAACGGTAATCTAGTAACACATACAGGTCTTAATATCCACGGGGTTCCTTTTAAAACACGATCAGCCTTTTCAATTTGAGCCAGAGCGCAAAATTAGTGAGGATGAAAACATCAAAGACGTGCAATGTCTCTGTGGCTATTCAAACTACTGTTGTATGATTGACGTGTTAAAATCATCTGATCACCTGAATGCATTACACACAGTTAAACGTGCTGAGAAGATGCTGCTGTTCATGCGATCACAGATATCTTGTGCATCACAGCACACACAAGCTTTGAGTCTGTCTCAATCCAGATGTGTTATAGGCTCACCTTCGTCAGTCTCCACGACAGGCGCGGCATTTGGTTAAAGCATACATTTATATCCATCGGCAACTGTAAGCTCTTTCAGCTGTGGTCTACTAAAAGCCTCAAAGGCACCAGGGCTTGTGAAGAGAACAAAGGCGCGGATCTTTAGGAAGTTTTATTCATCCACATTCTTCACAACTTCCTATTCTTTTCTCCTCTTATCGCTAGAAAAGCAGTAAAGACTTGCATCGCTTCTCTTGTGGCTCATCGACTGAAAATTACAACCAGAAGCTGCACAATGTGGCATCGTATATTATATTCTGAGTTGTGTTGCGTTAAAAATAGCAATATGACAGTGTCAGTAGAGCAGTGAGTGCAACCATTTGACGTCATCGACATAGAAAATGACGCCACCCCTTGTCCAAATATGTCATATTAATGTAAATCTTTCATGGGTTTTCTACTACATATTTCAGTAAGAGGCATCGTTTACGTTATTTTAAGCCATACAAGTCTTAACACCAGAGGTTCCCTTTAAGCCCAAAGTATACTTCCATTTATCTTCAACGTAATTTTCGTCACACCCCGTCCACGTGCAGCCCAAATTTTGCTCGGATAGTGCGCGTGCAACAGCGCCTGCGCAAGCAGGACAGAAGAGTCCACTAGGTGGCAATATGCACAGTGTGCAGACGTCGAAGAAGAGTGTCGAAAGAGTGATTGAAAAACAAGACGAGTAAACCTAGAAGCATATCCTTCTCCATCGTTTTTGATTCTTGTTCATCTTCTAAACTGTTGCAATGGTGGATGCACTATTTTTCTTCTCCGATTCTGCCAAGCAAATGTCCCGTTGATGACACGATGTCTGGTAAAGAAAAAAAATGTACTGCGCATGTGTCATCCGCGCGGATCTGCGGTTGAGTATACTTTGAAAGATGCACGGAAAGTGAAGTATACCCGGGCCTTTAGCTTGATCCAGCCTGAAAAATAGTTTTTTTGTCATGATTCGAGCGTTTAGAAACTAAATTTATGAGACAGTTGTTGTCAGATTTCATTGGTGATTTCAAATATGAAATTTAATCGAAAGCTTGGCGAACAGCTTTGGAGAATTTGATGTTTCCCCATTCGAAGAGATAGGAGCTGCACTTGAGGCGTTTCAAAGATGGCCGCTGACTGAAATGTCTTGTCTGAAAGGGACTTTGTGATCTCTACTAGTAATCTGCCAGAGATCTTATTATCTGATGAATAGAGTACCGCAGGGATGACGTGTTTTTGTATGCAAAACCCAGAAGCGAGTTAGCATTTTAGGACTTCCGGTTCTATCGCCCCGAAGTCAATGGGTTTTTTAAATGGGGTTTTGCTAAATCGCCTGAAATAAGGTCTGTGGTTAACAAAGCCTCTAAATATTTTCACGTTTTGATCTATGACATAAAACACACCAGTTAACCCGCTTGTGATTTTTTTTTTTTTTTTCAAACCTTTATTGTGTCTTAAAAACGGCGGTTGCTAACAAGTTGCTAAAAGGGACTACTTCCTTTGGCGGGGACTTTAGACGTCATCATGACAAACAGGACATTTGGACAGCATTTCTCATGAAGTATTCATAAACAGCGCAAATCATAATCAGCGAACATGTTTTTAAATAAAGTTGTTTTCTAAATAAAGTTTGAGGAAGTTTGGTAGTGTGACGTTGATCTGCGACCATGGTGTGCTGTAGTCCGTTTATAGCCTACTGTTGCCTTTTTATATCTGACCACTTTATTTAAGCTTCAAATGTATAAATGTTGTGTTAACTTGTAAAGATTATCTTGATAGACAAAACGTATAAGTGTCATAACCCTTTGTTAAACACAGAGCTTATTTTTTTGCGATTTTCCAAAAGTCTATGAGAAAAATGCATAGGCTTTCGATCGAGGGAACCCGTGTGCCGCTAACTTCCGGGTTGGCCTACAAAAACACGTCATCCCTGAGGTACTCTATTATGTGCCTGTACAGCAGGGTAATTTCATTTTTGTTTTATTTTATGATGGAGCTGCTCCTTAATGAAGTCTCAAAGGTCTGTAAGATTTTTTTATTTTAAGAAATAATTATTTTTATTCAGCAAGGATGCATTAAACTGACTAAAAGTTACAGTAAAGACCTTTTTTGTAAAAAAGAAATTTCAAATAAATGTTGTTTCTATTCTTAAAAGAATCCTGAAAAAAATGTATTAGTTTCCACAAATACACTTAGCAGTTCAATTGTTATAAAAGTGTATTTTAATAATATGAGTGAAAAAAGCACAGAATTATCATCGGGGAAAAAAAGGATCTGTACAACATATTTGCGGTCTTCTGTTTTGTTTTGTTTCATTTCGTTTTGTTTTGTTTTTTTTACTGGTGATCTCTACTAGTAATCTGCCAAAGCTCACAAATGTTCTTATTTTAATTCTAATATTCTTATTTTATTAACTATTCCTTGTGTTTCGAGCTGCTGTTTAAACAATAATGACTTGACAAAACATTGAATAAAGAATTTTGTTTAATCATACACTACAAGTAATGGCTTTCTTTTCATTTCTTGTTTCAAACAGTGAGAGAGAAGATTGGTGCCATAGCTACACCTGACTACATTCAGAATGCTCCCAGCCTTCCAAAAACCAGATCAGGTATTAATATTGGATGGTTTATTTATAATTCTCATTAAAACTTTAATATTTATGATGGTACTTAAGTATTCTTCTGTGTATTTTTTTCCAAAGGTAAGATCATGCGTCGTGTCTTGCGGAAGATAGCGTGTAATGAGCGGGATTTAGGTGACGTGTCTACATTAGCGGACAGCTCCGTCATTGAACAGCTGTTTGATAACCGCTGCTGTGCTGCCGTGTGACCACCAGGGGCATCGAACACTGTCTGGAAGGAAAAGGATGAGTCTAAGCTTAGAATGAAGTTTAGGATGATTCTAGCAGGCAGACAGAATGAAAACAACAATAAACAAACAAAACCAAGACTTTAAGAAATCGCTAGTAAAGCCCAAGGTTTGGGAGCGGCACAGTTTTAACTGCATTTTTACAGGACTCACTTGTATATTAGAAATCATTGTTTTACCCCAAAAGTTTATTTGTATTATTTGTTTATCATTTCCTCCTCTTTTATCCATGTTCAGTTTATTCATTAATCTTTATATGACTTCACTGTCCTGCTTTCAGTGTGCCAACATAACCTAAAAACAGGTTATCATTTGTTTTTGTTTTGTTTTTCTCCACTACAACGGTTAATAAGACTGCACATGTCATGATTTTGTTGTAATGTAATGGCGCTGTGTTAAATCTCTGCTTTGGTCGAAGGTTTAATTTTTAACATTTAACTTTCTATACAAGCCAAAGCATGCATTAATATTTACCAGAATAACATGGTATCATGCAGGTGTTTCACTATATTAAAGCTATGTATGTTTTACCCTGGAACAGTTTGCAACTTTGTGATAAAAGCTTGTCTGTGAACTGATATTATATTTCTCCAGGAAAATTCTATGAAAGAGCTTTGGTTGACTGCATAAAGGCTGTATGTTCATTTGAAAACATACGCAAATGGAGTAAATGGCAAGACCATGTTCAGTGGGTTTTCCATTTATCAAGTCATACTTCAAAGTGTTGAAATATGATATTTTATATATGGAAGGTATCCTCTCATAAAACATTTTCTGGAGAAAAGTGATCAAATTCCTGCAGTTTCATGAGTGTATGGTGCTCTCATGCACCAGTACTGGATTATATTTCTACTGTTGTCAGATTGATTTCTTCCAGCTTGGCATTAATTGCTTTCGTTTTGTTGGTCGAGTTTGTTTTTCATAGCTGTTAATGTGGATGAGTATTAGCTGTCAGTGCTTTTCTCAACCCTTTAAATACTCACTAGCCTATATGATGAGCAACTGAATCTTTGAACTTTAGATTTTTTTTTTTTTTTTACCCCTTATTTTCCTTTTCATTAATTTCCTTGTAATCAATTAATTTGTGCAGAGCAACAAACAGAACTGAGTGAAATAAAGTGCTGAAATTTTGAAACCGTTTTGTGCTCTTTCTTGTGTGTGGTTTCTGCCTTACCCTTGCAATGTTTATTATCTGATGAATATGTGCCTGTACTGCAGGGTAGTTTCATTTCTTTTATTTTATGATGGAGCTGTAAAAATTATTACTTTTATTCAGCAAGGATGCATTAAACGGAACAAAAGCGACAGTAAAGACTTTAACGTTGTTCTATTCATAAAAAAATCCTGGGAAAATGTGTCAATTTCCACAAATATATTAAGCAGCACGTTTTAAATATTGATAATAATAAAATGTTGCTTGAGCACAAAATCAGCATATTAAAATGTTAAAAAATATTTCTTTTTTTAATATATATATATATATATATATATATATATATTATTCAACATTTAGTGCACCAACACAATATTGTTACATGACAATTCACAAGCCTGTGCTGCTGTAGCTTTAAAAGGTTAGTTCACCCAAAAATGAAAATTCAGTCATTAATTACTCACCCTCATGTCGTTCCACACCCGTAAGACCTTTGTTCATCTTCAGAACACAAAAAAAAGATATTTTTGATGAAATCCAATGGCTCAGTGAGGCCTCCATTGGCAGCAAGATAATTAACACTTTCAATGCCCAGAAAGCTACTAAAGACATATTTAAAACAGTTCATGTGACTACAGTGGTTCAACCTTAAAGGAACACTCCACTTTTTTTGAAAATAGGCTCATTTTCCAACTCCCCTAGAGTTAAACTGTTGAGTTTTACCGTTTTCTAATCCATTCAGCCGATCTCCGGGTCTGGCGGTACCACTTTTAGCATAGCTTAGCATAGTTCATTGAATCTGATTAGACCGTTAGCATCTCGCTCAAAAGCAAAAGAGTTTTGATATTTTTCCTATTTAAAACTTGACTTTGAAATTTGATATTTTTCCTATTTAAAACTTTGAAAATGAGCCTATTTTCAAAAAAAGTGGAGTGTTCCTTTAATGTTATGAAGCGACGAGAATACTTTTTGTGCGCCATAAAAACAAAATAGCGTCTTTATTCAACAATATCTAGTGATGGGAGATTTCAAAACACTGCTTCATGAAGCTTCTGAGCTTTACGAATCTTTTGTTTCGAATCAGTGGTTCAGAGCACTGCCAGTCACATGATTTCAGTAAATGAGGCTTTGTTACGTCATAAGTGTTTTGAAATTTCAATAGTTCACATGACTCTGGCAGTTTGATACACGCTCCGAACCACTGATTTGAAACAAAAGATTCGTAAAGCTTCATGAAGCAGTGTTTTGAAATCACCCATCACTAGATATTGTTGAATAAAGTCGCTATTTGATTATTTTTGGCGCACATTCTCGTCGCTTCACAACATTAAGGCTGAACCACTGTACTCACATGAACTGTTTTAAATATGTTGCATTGAAAATCTTAAAGGAGTGTTATTGCTGGTGATGCAGGCCTTAAGGTCTTTCGGGTGTGGAACGACATGAGGGTGAGTAATTAATGACAGAAATTTTGGTGAACTAACCCTTCAAGACTGTATTGTTGTCACCACATTCTAGTCAAATCAGTAAATGAATCATCCTTTTGAGTCGGATTTGGTCCTGATTATAATTTGGATTGAACAAATCATTCACAGTTCAACTCACTGATTCAGTATGGTCGCCCTGCATTTTTTGAGTTATCTATGGATTGAAAGATCAATAGTGACTTAAATTTCATCCTGTTCTTCACACAAATCTATCATAATACAGTGTCAAGTCGTATGGTAGGCCTACATTTTTTGATGCTTTTACGGAAATTAACAGCTGTGGCCACAAAGTGTTGTTGAATGGAAAAGATGTGTTAATGTGTATTTGTGTTCCACATAAGAGTCATAAGGTTTTAAAACAACATGAGGGTGAGTAAATAAAGATTTGCATGTAATATGCATATTCAACATAATGTATGTGTATACATACCATTCTATCTTTTTGTTTTGTTTTGTTTTTGTCCATGTGCCAACTGCACATAAGATCAACAATCCTCCACAAGATGGCAGTGATTCCAAAGTCTTCACTTCAGGTCAGGAAGACAAAGAGAAAAGAGGTCCTGTCTCTACTAAGGATCCAAAGCAGGTTTTTAATGTCATTTTCCATTACATAAAACCCCTTTTCTGCATGAACTACACACATGTCCAGTTAATTAACCCATAAGTTCATGTTTTGGTGCTCTTTTCCTGGGTGAAAAGCCCACTGGCCATCTGTTATTCAAGCCGTGTGAAAGTGATTGAATAATTCATGCCACGCTGCTCAGTTTGCTGTGAGGAGCAGAGGGCAGTCCACTTATTTTCCTTTGTGTGTATTTGAAGGCCAGGGAGTGGGTTAATGATACTGTTTTTACTTTCCTCACAACAAGAGATGATAAAGTGATATTCATAGAGCAACGTATGGTTTGATAACCATTTTAATAAGTGTGTGAACAGATGAAACCATGCATTTGGCGACAACAAGATTAAGTGCTCGAGTGTTTCTTTTTCCATATTCACTCAGAGTATATTTAATATACAACATTTGTCTGCAGCTGCTCTTACTCACTTCACAAACCCAATGTTGATGTTATTGATCTTCATTACACAAGACTGTGTGTAATTCTGTCCTTTCTTCGACGTTCTGGCCATTTCGACATTATATTAACACTCTTTCACACACGCTTACACTTTCGCCCTCTTCAACAGATTTTCTCCTTTTTTTATTATTATTATCACTTCACATCTCCTCATTCCTCCTTCCATTCATGTCTCTTCATCCTTTCATCTTCAGGCAGTATAGATGTTTGTTCTGTGGTACTTCAGGGAGGCAACAAGCCCTGTGTCAGATAATAGCTCAGTATTCTCCAGGAGGTTTTGCGGTTCAGCTGAAAGCTCTACGGCATCCTTGTCTTTTGTGTCTGTATGGCTGAAGGCTGTCAGGTCTCGTGTTCGTGTGCGCTGGGATTTACTGCAGCGAGAGGAAGGTGAAAATGCACAGACAGTACAACATGAAGTTTGATTCACTTGAGGCTGTTTCTTTGGTGTTGGAGGTATTTTAATAAAAAAGAAAATGTTACTTGCCAGTCATAAGCGATTATAAACAAACACATTTTAGTTTGGTGTTTCATGTGGTAAATACAGTTAGTTTACATAAAGATTACAAACAGCTTAATGTTTCTGAAAAGTCTCTTATGCTCAACACGGCTGCATTTATTTGATCAAAAATACAATAAAAACAGTAATATTGTGAAGCAGCACAACTGTTTTCAACATTGATAATAATAAGAAATGTTTATTAAGCATCAAATCATATTAGAATGATTTCTGAAGGATCATGTGACACTGAAGACTGGAGTAATGATGCTGAAAATACAGCTTTTGACATCACAGGAATGAATTACATTTTAAAATATAATACAGTAGAAAACAGTTATTTTAAATTATAATAATATTTTACAATATTACTGTTTGTACTGTAGTTTTGATCAAATAAATGCAGTCTGGGTGAGGATAAGAGATGAGAACAAAATCTTACTGAACATTGATAAATACTTCCGTAATGCTGTAAAGATGTGTAAATCAGCCTTTTAGTGATGGGACGACTGTTCCAGGTGGATTCAAGTTCTATCAATACACAAAGAAAGCATAATTTGTCTTTACAAAATAGATAAGATTCTTACATGCACATGTTTTATAGCATTAAATGGGTCACTTTTCTACCTCCTACACTAAAATGAGACATGGCAGGAACATACAAATCTACGATTGGCAAAGAAAGCAGATGCTTATGACTTAATATCCATCAAGATTCTTGGATATGGATTAATCATAATAACTGGCTCTGATATTAAGATTTATAAATATCAGATTTACGTTTGATTTACGTAATGATTTACGTTTAGTTTATTACCCACACACAGCCTGACAAAAATGTCATGGTGCTATTGTCAGTGTCATGGATGACCCCCACACCCCGCATATCCTCAGGTTGAGCCTCCTGTTGAAGCTGTCTGCATCTTTTCGTCTGGCAGACTGTGGGACACCCAGGGAGGTCTCTAGAGCATGTGTGTGTGTCTGTGTGTGTGTTGGCCCAGCTGTCTTCAACATTTGACCACTGAACATATGCAGCATGGAGCTGCTGCCGTTGTTTCTCCTAATGGGCCTTCATTATACACACACTTGTCACACTCCGGGATACAGACAGGCCTGGGACAGGTGGGAGAATGGAAGGGCTGAAAAGATAGAGAGCAGATAACAAAAGGAGTCATGAAGGATGCAAGAGACATACTAAGAATACAGCAATAACAGAGATGGATTAACAGGGAGGAGAAAAGAGCACAATGATGATAAAAATATGAGAGGGGGGAGAATAATATAATAAATATAATAAAATTACCAGACTTTGTGAACTAATTTTGGATAAATCCTTAGATTGTATACATACAGATACACACACATGTATGTATGTATGTATGTGTATATATATATATATATATATATATAATATACATACATACATGTGTTTTGAATAGGATAAATCCTCAGAATCCTCAGCTTTAGGAAAACAGAGCACAGTGGGCAATATGCATTTAAGTAGGTAAATATAGGAGGACTATGTCAAAGTCGTTTGTTTTTGCCAGCCTTCCTGCTGCCAGCTGGTGGCAATATGACTATAGTTAAATTTTTCCATGTAGATGTGTTCAGGGCAGGACTCTTCTCAAACATGTGAAGTTTGGAGCAGATCAGACATTGTATGCCTGAGTTACAACAACTTCCTGTTTCGTGGCGTTAATCGCATACATTAGCACTCAGTCAAGTGTTTCATGATTTAACGTGTTTCTAGTATGTTTGGTACTTTGTGGCATATTGAAATGTGTTTCTGGGAGTGAATTACAGTGCAAAGCATGCCATTTACTGTTGCCAGCAGGTGGCGCTATGACTAACTGAATATTGGCATATAGATGTCTTCAGGCCAGGACTCTCATCACACATGTGAAGTTTGGGGCAGATCGGACACTTGCCTGAGCTACAAAAGCTTCCTCTTTCATGACGAAACATCAAAATTCATCAGGCCGCCACGGACACGCCCTTTAATGAAAACTCAAGAGCTTCACAATTTAACATCGCTAAGGCCTCAAGATTAGACTGACCATATATGATGTTTATCTGATAAAATCTCTAGTAGGAGTTTGTTAGAGTACAACATCTGGAAATGGCAAAAACTGCAAAAAAAACTTGCAAAGAAAATTCAAAATATCTCACTTCCTGTTGGTTTTCAGATTTTGCACCCCAGGACTTTTTTGTAGGTATTGGGCTGTTACATGTGTCTACTGAAGTTCATACCTGTACGTGAAACGTAGCGCAAAGGGCGCTTAATTGAAATTCTGTAGGTGGCGCTATCGAGCCATTTTGCCACACCTAATTCTGAAACCCACATCATACGTAAATTTTCACCACTTCTGATGCGTGTGCAAAGTTTCATGAGTTTTCAAGCATGTTTAGGCCCTCAAAAATGTGATTCATTTTGGAGAAGAAGAAGAATTCACTGAGCAAATACAATAGGGTCCTCACACCATCTGTGCTCGGGCCCTAAATATATATATATATATATTAATTTCTAAATATAATATAATAATATTTTTAATATGATAGAAATAATATTTTTTAAATAAAATGACCAGACTTTGTGGACTAAATTTGAATTTTGATCAGTTGTGAATGGATATTTATAAAGGACGTTTTATGAAATTGTGATGGAAAAACCCAGATTTTCCCATGGGAAAAGTCTCTGTTTGCTCTCCTGTTGATATCATAGAATCACTTGAGATAATAAAAAGATCTCATTTGTTTTCCAGGATCCAGGTAATCCCCAGTAAATCTGCAGTGGACTTTCCCATTCTTTTCCCTAGTACGGGGTGTCAACAAGAGTGATGATATTCCCATAAACACCCAGTTTCAAAGATGAGGAGGAAAAAGCCCCATTACACATCCCGTCTTTCAGTTTCCTCTCTGCTTCTCTCCCTCTGTTGGAGTCTAAGGGGAACTGAAACTGAAAATTAGGCTGATATAGAGAAATAGGGTAGAAAGAGGAAAGAGGAGAGAGAGAGGTGCTTATGCTGCAGCACATGAACATGAGAGCAGCTGGTGATCTCAGCTGGATATCTGCAACCCCAATCACAGCACAGACTGTTCACTTCGCTGTCTGCCATCACTGACGGCCTTCCAGCTAAACTCAACTGATACCGCAGGTGCTTAATAGCTGCTTTTAGACATGTAAACAGAGATGATTTACTTCACTGCTGTAGCCCTCATGTTAAATTAATTATCTATAACTCTGATGTCACTGCAGACAGCTTTGTTTATTATAATTGGAGTACTCAAGCTTTGTTGTGTCATGTCCCTTGAATTGTCATTCTGTGTCCTTAAAGGAATGTTGTGGGTTCTCACCTCATCCCTACATTTGTAAAAATAAAGCATTTACAATGGATGTCAATGGGGCAAAACATTGCACCTGAATAAACATTAAATGCACATTATATTAAGTATATTATATGTTAACACAAGTGTGATAAAATCACTTAATAACCATGCTGTTAAATTTAATGTTTCTCCTATCACATACGTATAAAGACAGTAAACCCGGTAACTTGCTTGTTTTGCTCCATAGACTTGCATTGTAAGATTAATGTACAACCCGAATTCCAGAAATGTTGGAATGTTTTTTTTAAATTTGAATAAAACGAAAACTAAAAGACTTTCGAATCACATGAGCCAATATTTTATTCACAATAGAACATAGATAACGGAGAAATTTTACACTTTTATCCACTAAATGAGCTCATTTCAAATTTGATGCCTGCTACAGGACTCAAAATAGTTGGCACGGGGGCAACAAGTGGCTGAAAAAGCAAGAAATTTTGAAAAGATTCAGCTGGGAGAACATCTAGCAACTAATTAAGTTAATTGATATCAGGTCTGTAACATGATTAGCTATAAAAGGGATGTCTTAGAGAGGCAGAGTCTCACAGAAGTAAAGATGGGCAGAGCTGTGAAAGAGTAAAAAGATTGTGGAATACTTTAAAGTCAAATTGCAAAGGCTTTGCAAATCTCATCATCTATAGTGCATAACATCATCAAAAGATTCAGAGAAACTGGAGAAATCTCTGTGCGTAAGGGACAAGACCTTTATTGGATGCCCGTGGTCTTCGGGCCCTCAGACGACACTGCATCACTCATCGGCATGATTGTGTCAATGACATCACTAAATAGGCCCAGGAATACTTCCAGAAACCACTGTCGGTAAACACAATCCGCCGTGCCATCTGCAGATGCCAACTAAAGCTCTATCATACAAAAAGGAAGCCAGTAGAAGAGTCCGGGTGCTGAATTGGCCTGCCTGCAATCCAGATCTTTCACCTGTAGAGAAAAATATGTCAAACTTTTCAGCAGCTGGAAACCTATATCAGGCAAGAATGGGTCCAATTTCCAACACCAAAACTCCAGAAACTCATAACCTCGATGCCCAGACGTCTTCACACTGTTTTAAAAAGAAGAGGAGATGCTACACCAAACATGCCCCCGTCCCAACTATTTTGAGACCTGTAGCAGGCATCAAATTTGAAATGAGCTCATTTTGTGCATAAAATTGTAAAATTTCTCAGTTTAAACATTTGTTATGTTATCTATGTTCTATTGTGAATAAAATATTGGCTCATGTGATTTGAAAGTCTTTTAGTTTTCATTTTATTCAAATTTAAAAAACGTCCCAACATTTCCGGAATTCAGGTTGTAAACACGGTTAATAATCTGCTGCGATTAATATTACATGCAATGAAGTACTATTCCCTTGAGTGAAAAATAAAACTTTTAAATAAGAACAAAGCAATGGCAAAGCAACAGACTCAAATCGGAGCTGTTGAAATTGTAAATCTTATAAAATGCCTGAGCAAAGAAGATCTGTGCTCATATATTTGACAATATATAGGAAGTGGCATGTCGGAGCTGTAGGCCTATTCATTTCTTTATGTAAATTTATAATGTCAGAAAGCAAGAATGTGTCCTTATTGAAGAGAATCACTGTATCTGTATCCAATACCACTTAAAAGCATCATTACTCATGATCAAAAGAAACAGATTATTGATCTACTGTATTGAACACCGATACTGTGGATGACTTCCAGTTAGTGACTGTATAGAGAGTTACAGACCCAGAACAAGCCTAAATATGACTGACATGGAAACCAGATGCTGTGTCAGGACTTGCCCTACTAATATTCATCAGGGATTTCTTACAAACCGTTCCAAGAAAGAAAACTTCTGATTTATTGCACCACCCATCTTTTATTTCTATCTCTTTCTTGTTTACTCTCTTTGGTTTGTCTCTTCCTATCTGTCTCCTTTCATTCGGACTTCCTGGCTCATTACCTCATGGGAAACATCTCCGGCTGTCAGCCACGAAGTTGTCCATGCTTGTGAAAGACATTCCCTGGCTAGGAGACTAGTGTTTCAAGGCAATTGTTTCAGACAGCTTGAAGGCAGTGCACAGAGAAATAGTGCCTTTGTGTTTCCCTCCAAACTGTTAGTGTAGCATTGTAATAGGGCTGTGAACCATATTTAAACATATTTATTTATTTATTATAACTTTTTAAAACAGTTGTGCTGCTTAATATTGTTGTAACAGTGTTGTCTGTGTAAAGAGTTGAGCAGAGGTCACTGGTCATTGAGTTCATCTTCCCTGTTTGTGTAATAATCTCTGCAACCAATGAACCAATTGAAATTAACAATAATGACCTATTCACTGAGAGGGAAACATGCCAAATCTGCTTGCAATCCAAATTGTTCTCCAACCAATACGCCTATATAGGTCGTTTGTCACTTCCCTGAAATACGACCCATAGGAGCGTTTACTATAGTTGCGCCCCTATTGACAACAGGACACTTTCATTTTAATGCATTTCGGGTTTCGCGTAGCTCAATTGGCAGAGCATTGCAATATATAACAATATGCAATCATGTGATCATGCGATTGTGTGTTCGATCCCAGGGAACACATGTGCTCATAAAGTGTATATGCACTATAAATCACTAAGGGTCGGTTTAGGGGTGGGGTGGGTGTAGTCGTTACACGCATTTTGATTGGTAACGACGGTCATACGTCATTTCATGACGACAGACGTAACACGACACTGTCATTATTTTTACACCAGCTAGAGGGCGCATGACTTTAAAACATAAATATAGGTCCTAATAAGGTGCTTGAAAAATGACCTATAGGGTTGTTATTTTCTTGGAGGACAATCTGTTGCAATCACATCATTCTCTATAGGGCACAGCTAATTGGTTCCTGCTGTATCAGTAGCCAATGAGCTTGCAGCTCAACCTATTGAAAGGGACTGAAACAAGGTTGTAAACAAGGATGTTATTTTCACTTTATGCAACATCTTACAAGATGCAACTGACAAATGCATTGACTGTGCATTGACTGATGCTGTCATGGGAAATCCCCTTAAATATTAAAAGGGCAAAGACAAAGATATCTGATTTTGTGATTATGAATATAAGTTTGACCTGAAGAATATCAGATGTAGGTAAAACGCTCACTTTAAGTCGATCTCTCTCTCATAATACTCTATACTCTACATTAGTGGTCGGCAACAGGCAGCCCGTGGGCCAAAACTGGCCCACCAGCTATAATATCTGGCCCGCGCCTGCAGCCAGATTATTTTGATAGCGGCTGGTTCTGAAATAGATCTTTGTCTCGTGGTGCCATCTAATATTATCACCGTGTCTACACCGGACGCGACTATCTACACTGAACGCGACAAACCAACCGTTGCTCTGCTTTATTAATTTATCCAGTGTAAAACCCGGACACCACCACACAAATGTGTTTTTTTGTTAATGACTGTCCTACTACAGGATTTAACACAGAGTAACAACTCACTAAGTTACAAAAGACACTGTAACAGTCTGTCACAGGAAATTTAGTTGCATTTTTCATCAATTGATTTATTAAATTATTGACTATTGACTATGTTCTGGACCGCCATCTAGTGGCAACATTTTTTTTTGGCCCGATGCCAAACTTACTTGCTGACCCGTTTTACATAATACATTAAGCTTCAATGAAGCGACTCTGCGTTCCTTCGTCACTAATTCTAAAGTGACGTTTTAGATTTAGTAACGGAGGCTTGGTCAAATTGTCAACTTGAGATTTGAATCTGTGGCGGAAGGAAATAGTTCTGCACAAAAGAGGGTTTTAAAGACACTCCGTTGTTGTTTCTTATTTATTTACACACTTGCGCCGTCAAACTGTTGTATAAATGCAATATTACACAAGTAGCTGTGCGATGTGGCTCTATATCAGCACAGCTGTGATTACCTACAGCCGAATCACAGCCGTTCTGATTTAGAGTGGTATCGCATGACTGCTTGTGTGATATTGCTTATACTATATAACAACAATGTATTAAAAATGTATAATGCACCCATAATTGCTGATAGTAAATGTTACATCTTTAACTAGCTTGAAATAGTTCATTTAGGATTTAGGAAGCATTTAGATATCTTTAATATTTAATACTACGCAATTGTGCTGGCATATTTATGGTGTTTATTTGTATTGTATTGTGTGCTTCAATAATCCTAAATATTCAGGATAGTCCCACCAATTCCACAAGGCCTCATGCGTGACCATCCGTGAAGGTCATTGTATTTCAGGAATGAAAGACGATGGTGGCCAGAGGCAGTTTGAGGCTTTGGCTTTGTTCCCTTTAGGGCCTGTGAGACAGAAGTAATTAAGAATAGATTATTACAGTGCCTTCATGTCACCCGTACAACTGTCTTTGTGCATGTTATGGCTGTAGCCTTCTACATTTGCATGTATTTTCCTTGATGATTTGTTTGGACAATGGACTGGAAAGAGTATTCAGAACTAAAGATGTCTTAGTGGCTCAGGTGAGCCAAGCTGCTCAACAGCGTTAATGAATTATGGATGGTGTTCTTGCTGAAAGTGAGTGCTGAATTTTATCTGGCGTGAAGTAGACTGTCTGCATATCAACAACTAAAACACATCAAAATGTGCATGTTTTGAGAGATATACAGTACTGTGCAAAAGGCCACAATTAGATGTTGTTTTAGCAATGGTACAATTAACATATATAATTATTTCTCAGTCTCTTTTTTAGAATATAACCAGAAAATACAGGAAATTTGTATGCAGTATTAAAAAACAGAAAGAAAAAAAAACTTATATAGGTTAAAGTGGCAAGTATTTAGTGACCTCCCCGAAGCGTACACTTGAGCAATAGCAGGAACCTGGCGCTCTTAAACATAAATGGAATGGAAAAGGAATGGAAGGCCAAGAAAACTTGAAACATATGAGAAGTTGGAAAATGGAAGAAGTCCAGGAGGTCACACTAAATATTGATTTTTGCTTAAAAAAGCCATTTTGTTCTGATTTTTTTTTTTTTACATTTTGTGTACGTATTTCCTGTATTTTCTGTTTGTATCATAATAAAGACCAAGAAATAAATATGGATTGTCATTGTACCATTGCTAAAACAACAAAGCTGCTGGTGGCCTAAGAGTTTTGCACAGTACTGTATATATTGTTGTTGTACATTTGCTAATTTTAAATCTGTGGAAATACTAGCAAAAACCAATTTTGCTTTCTGTGATTGATTTAAAAAATTTTTTTAAAAAATTCCCACAGGGTCTATATTTTTTTATGTATCTCTATCAGTGTCTTTTTTAAACAGCAATTTCATCCCTATTAACTAATTTCTCCTGTTATTAACAAGCTTCACTTGGAAATCTGCCTGCAGTTTGAGTTTGTCAGGCTGCCAGATTCTGATAATAGTGCTGAGACAAGAAACCTGAATTGAATGTGTTCACACAACTGAGATTAGTCTACTTTCCTGTGATTTAGTCCTGTCTCATCTTACATGCCACTGTACAGCGCTCAGCGTAAATGAGTACACCCCCTTTGAAAAGTAACATTTTAAACAATATCTCAATGAACACAAAAACAATTTCCAAAATGTTATATATAACATCTGTTTAACTTATAACATGAAAGTAAGGTTAATAACATAACTTAGAGAACAAAATTTTCAGTTTTACTCAAATTAGGGTGATGCATAAATGAGTACACCCCACAACAAAAACTACTACATCTAGTTCTTTGTATGGCCTCCATGATTTTTAATGACAGCACCAAGTCTTCTAGACATGGAATGAACAAGTTGGCGACATTTTGCAACATCTATCTTTTTCCGTTCTTCAAGAATGACCTCTTTTAGAGACTGGATGCTGGATGGAGAGTGATGCTCAACTTGTCTCTTCAGAATTCCCCATAGGTGTTCGACTGGGTTCAGATCAGGAGCCACTGAATCACTTTCACCCTGTTCTTCTTCAGCAATCCAACAGTGGCCTTAGATGTGTGTTTAGGATCATTGTCGTGTTGGAAAAGTGCACAACAACCAAGGGCACGGAGTGATGGTAGCATCTTCTCTTTCAGTATAGAGCAGTACATCTGTGAATTCATGATGCCATCAATGAAATGCAGCTCCTCGACACCAGCAGCACTCATGCAGCCCCACATAAGGACACTCCACCACCATGTTTCACTGTAGGCACCATGCATTTTTCTTTGTGTTCCTCACCTTTGCGACGCCATACAGTTTTGAAGCCATCAGTTCCAAAAACATTTATCTTGGTCTCATCACTCCAGAGTATAGAGTCCCAGTAGTCTTCATGGGACCTGGCAAACTCTAGGCGGGCTTTTTTGTGCCTGGGCTTTAGGAGAGGCTTCTTTCGTGGACGGCACCCATGCATGCCATTCCTCTGCAGTGTACGCCGTATTGTGTCACGGGAAATAGTCACCCCAGTTTGGCTTTCTACTTCTTTAGATAACTGCAGTGAACTTGCATGCCGATTTTCTTCAACCCTTCTCATCAGAAGACGCTCCTGTCGAGGTGTTAACTTCCGTGGACGACCTGGACGTCTCTGTGAGATGGTTACAGTTCCATCTTTTTAAAATTTTTGTATCTCTTTTGCTACAGTATTCTGACTGATAAGTAAAGCTTTGCTGATCTTCTTGTAGCCTTCACCTTTCTGGTGTAAAGAAATGATTTTCTTTCTCAGGTCTTGTGACATTTCTCTTCCATGTGGTGCCATTGCTGACAGCATGAAATGGGAAGGGGTTTAAACACCCTTTTATAGTCAGCTGTCTGCTGGACACCTGTGTAATGAATAATTAGACTCACCTGTGGTTGAATTCTTGACATTTGTAGTCTAAAATTCTGCTTTGCTCCAGAGACTTTCAGTGGGGTGTACTCATTTTTGCATCACCCTAATTTGAGTAAAACTGAAAATGTTGTTCTCTAAATTATATTATTAACCTTACTTTCATGTTATAAGTTAAACAGATGTTATATTATAATTATTCAGACATTTTTGACATTTTTGATATATTTTTACTAGTGGGTGCAGGACACTATAGTTCATTTATGTAAGTGAGGACAGTAAAATAAAATAAACTGTGACATATTATACCCAAAAATTCTTCATACAGTGGACTACCAGTAAAACTGATACAAATTTGGAAGCAAAAATTATCCAGACACTTTGACCTGACCATGTTTTGCTTAAGTGTTATCTG
Source organism: Hypophthalmichthys nobilis (assembly GCA_037950665.1). Lineage (NCBI taxonomy): Eukaryota > Metazoa > Chordata > Actinopteri > Cypriniformes > Xenocyprididae > Hypophthalmichthys > Hypophthalmichthys nobilis. The sequence continues at coordinate 1,670,590 of CM075485.1, forward strand.
ACATAATTAAGATTATTTTTTTCTGACACAGTTTAACTCTGAGATCTTGTCATATTTTGTTACCATTTTTTAAACTATAGTGAATAAACTGTATTAATGAAATGTTCAAGGTGTCTGAATACATTTTGGTTTGACTGTATATATATATATATATATATATATATATATAATTATTATTATTATTTATTTATTTATTTTGATTTTATATTGTTTTGTCTTTAGTTCAAAAGTTTTTACATCTGTGAGAAAATCAGAAATACTCTATACAACTTCACATCTTGGTTCCCAAAACATGTCAGAAGAACCGACCTGTTGTTTTGACTGTTCAAAAGTTGTTGTTTTTTTTAAAAAAAAAGAATTTAACACTTAATGTCAGCAAAGACACATTAAATAGATTGAAAGTGACAGTGAAGACATTTATAATGTTACAAAGATGTTGATCCAGAAACATGTTGCACTTGGAGAAATCAGGTTCTGCCAAAAGTGGAAGAGTAGGCCATAAAAACTGAAGTACTCACAAGAACACATGCTTAATAGTAATTATACTTCTTTTTCATTCTTCATGTTGCTGTGCTTGATGAGATCACAACACTGTTAATGATAACTGCCACGTCTCCTATCTGTATTCCTTTAGTCGCTCTTCTCGCTCTGAAACTAAATTATTCTGCAGCTGAAGGGTTTTTTGGGGGCAATTCGTAGATTGTGTGAGTGTCTGTAGCACAGATGTGAGTCCTGAGGTAATGGCTTTTCATTTACACACAAAGGCTTGTGTGCTGGGTTTAATTCTCTTTCTCTGTCTCTCTATCTGTAAAACTTTTATAGTTGTTTCTAAAGAACAATAATATTCCAAAAGCAGAGCTTGTCATACTATGTGGCACAGATAGGGGGTGCTGCAGCTCTGAAGTTACGTTTCTTTGAATGATTTTTCTTTTGTGTTTGGTTCAGGGTAAAAGAGAGAGGGAGGGAAATGGAGCTTAAACGGTGCCAACTGGATGAAATAACAATGTTTAAAATTATGGGCTGACACTGTGAAGAATTGCTTGATAACAGATGCTGCATTTCCATTTCTTCTTTCAGTCTCTCTCTCTCTCCTCCTGTGTGAAGCAAGAGCGTTTTTCACAGGTCAGATCAATCTTTCATCTTTTGGCCCCCTCAGCGTCTGCATAAAACACATTCGCAGCAGATATTCCCAGCAGCAGTGCCAACGGCGCTCACGTGCGCAGATATTGTGTTATAGGTAATCCTTGATATCACATGCAAGTCTCTTAGAAACAACAGTATTTATCTCAGTCAAACAAAAGGCAGGGCTGGTGATGGATTGCCGTTAGAGGAGCTCACCCGTGGCAGCATGTCCTTACATGGCTCTTATAAACACAGCTCTGTTGTTCTGCTCACTCGCAGACAGCTAGAATGTATGGGGTTTATGCTCTTCTGTTGATGTTTTATTATTCTGGAGGTGATGTGAACTCTGTTTTGGCCAGAGACAATGTAAATCTTTGTCTCACTATATCTCTCTCTCCCTCACTGTCTGCTTCACACACACACACACACTCATAAATGCATCAGATCGCTTGCCCTGCCTGTCTAGAAAATGCCAGGCTGTTGCCGTGGCAACCAGGACACGTTTGTGCTGCGAGCTTCTCCATCCCTGCTGAGCCCAGCAGTACAGAAAAAGAGCAAGAATGTATAGCAGAACACCGGCGGAAAAACAGAGAAAGACCCGTAGAGTCATGGGACACCATCAGAGAGTTTCCCTTTTAGACTGACTGCAATTATATGGATTAAATATAATATTGTCTACAATAATAATTCTCTTCTGCCCATTGTCTATCATCTAAATGTGTACAAATAAATGGATTGGTAGATAACTCATAATGTGTGCATTTGTTAATGTGTGTGTTTATGTATATAATGAACCTTGGAGTAAATGCTATGCATTTTCCATCAATATGGAACATGTTGAAGGGTTAGTTCACCCAAAAATGAAAATTCTGTCATTAATTACTCACCTTCATCTCGTTCCACACCTGTAAGACTCCAAAACCTCTGATGCTGCTCACGTGAGCACCACGATGCATGGGTGTGATGCTGATGCAGGAGTCGGCCAATACTGAGCCGGTGTTCTGATATAACCCGGAAGCACTGCACTGTGTTTACAATGTGAAATTCGTCAGAGACTGACACCGAAGAGAAGAAATTGTTGAATAAAGTCGTTATTTTTGTTTGTTTGTTTTTTTGCGCACAAAAAGTATTCTCATCGCTTCATAACATTAAAGGGATAGTTCACCCAAAAATGAAAATTATCCCATGATTTACTCACCCTCAAGCCATCCTAGGTGTATATGACTATCTTCTTTCAGACGAACACAATCCGAGATACATTTAAAAAATATCCTTAGTCCTCCAAGGTTTATAATGGTTGTGAATGCCTTTTGAAGTCAAAAATAATGCATCCATCCATAAAAAAAAATTAATCCATACAGCTCCAGGGGGTTAATAAATGCCTTCTGAAGCGAAGCGATGGGTTTTTGTAAGAAAAATATCCATATTTAAAACTTTATAAATTCAAATAACTAGCTTCCAGTCGACTTGCGCCAAATGAGTAATCCTCTGAAGCGATGTATGATGTAGGATGTAGGAGTATCGTAAGATTTGACTCCTTTCGCGGTTCAAACAAATAAGGCTGTGCAACAAACTCAAGCTCCTCCGACATTTCTCTTTAAAATTGCTCGTTTAGACTTATAATTCGTGACCGGTGTTTTGCTCTCTCCTCTGCGCCTCTGCATTCATCACTGCGTCATCGCATCAGGTCAAAGGTTGCTCTTCCGCCCAAATCGACTATGCGTACGGTCGTCCACAGGAAGCTCGTTATTTGAATTTATAAAGTTTTAAATATGGATATTTTTCTTCCAAAAACGCATCCCTTCGCTTCAAAAGGCCTTTATTAACCCTCTGGAGTCGTATGGATGGATGCATTTTTATTTTTATTTTTAAATTTGGGTTCCCATTCACAACCATTATAATCCTTGGAGGACTAAGGATATTTTTAAATATATCTCTGATTGTGTTCTTCAGAAAGAAGATATTCTTATACACCTAGCATGGCTTGAGGGTGAGTAAATCATTTTTGGGTGAACTATCCCTTTAAGGTTGAACCACTGCAGTCACATGGACTGTTTTAAAGTGATCTTTACTACCTTTCTGGGCCTTGAAAGTAGTCATTGGGGGGCCAGAAACCTCTCGGATTTCATCAAAAATATCTTAATTTGTGTTCTGATGATGAACGAAGGTCTTACGGGTGTGGAACAACATGAGGGTGAGTAATTAATGACAGAATTTTCATTTTTGGGTGAACTAACCCTTTATTACCTAACCCTTTAATACCATGTTTTCTAAATATATAAAAACGGTAATAATGGAAAAGTTTTGTGGTAATAGGTCAAAGTAATTTTTTGGATTTGATGATTCTTGTACAACCCTTTTTTGACATTACACCAAGGTAATACCATGTTTTTGGACAAGTACTTTGGGGAAACATATTATTATTGTGCATGAATATGCTAATATTTCAAGATATTCCTATCTTTTACCACCATCGTACTTGTCTGCTTGTCTAACTCCAATAATACTTAAGCTTTCATCTAAAACATATAAAAAGGTAACATGTAACACATTACACGTAACGTGAGTTACGTAATCAGATTACTTTTTTCAAGTAGCTAGTAAAGTAATGCATTTCTTTTAAATTTACTACAAAATATCTCAGTTACTTTTTCAAATGAGTAACGCAAGTTACTTTGTTTTCCCATTTATTGATTGACACCTCTCCTGTCCCAATGTTGAGAGAAATCGGGAGGCATTGTGTGCGCTGTGCGAACATGACGGTTATTCTAGACTAAATGTAAGTATACATTTACTCATTTACTTCTCCTGCATCCTATTCTTATTTAATCCAGAATGGCAGCACAGCTGAAAGGCATGTGCCTCTACTGTACAGTCATGAATTTACCTTTTCTTCAGCCTGAGGTTTATTCATTTCACTTTTGGTGTGAAAGGGCCTTTACATTTGCCAAAAATATTATTTTTTTGTTGTTATAAAAACAAACAAACAAAGAGCCCAGCCCAGATAAGAAAAAGTAACCCAAAAGTAATTTAATAAATTACTTTCCACACAATTAGTTACTTTTTTAGGGAGTAATGCAATATTGTAATGCATTACTTTTAGTAACTTTCCCCAACACTGCATGCCGCCACCACCTCCATGATCTGCCTCTGTGCCATTTACACTGGAGTGACATTTAGTCCTTATAGCCTGGGGAAAATCATAAACCTTAATAAACGCTGATGCAATTTCATCCCCTGTCAACTCAGTGCTGCAAGAGTGTTTGGTAAAACATGTCAACTCTGACTGTGCAAATGAGCCACGTAATGGCCACAGGCAAAACTCAGAGATGAGAGCAAACTGACAGCATCACTGAGCATCACTAATGTACGACACCACCTGTCTGACAGAGATTTATGACTTGAAACAACCAAACCCTGGTAAATCAACACCTTCAACCATTTCACAACTGCCTACATTGTATTTGTGACATTGCATTATGGATTTGATCTGAATATGGGCTTTTAAAACCTCCCAACCGCTCTGTTTATCACAACAGTCTGCAGCCGTCAGCTGAGCCATATGGCTGTGCAAACAATCTCATGTCGGCGGATGGGACTCGCTAGTTCCTATTCAAGTCACTTGTCACAGTGTCTGTGCTATTCAGATGCTGCTTGTTGAGGAGGAGGTGGATCCCAGTCTGTCATTTTCATCATGTCACCTAATTATTATTGCCGTATGAATTGCCATTCATGAGATGTTTGTTTGAAGTTTTATTTTGTCTTGTACTGGGGATGTCATTGAAATTAGGGTAGTCTCACAGTCTAAAGTGAGTTGCCATGAGATTTATAATCGTCTCATTGTTCTGCTGCTGGAACTGGATTATTCAAGGGTTAAATACAGGCACAGTGAGTTTCATGAGCCTTACAGCTTGTCATGCTGTCTTCTCCTCCCTCTCGCTGTCCTTTTGTGTTCCCTTTAGTCTAGTGTGCTTCCCTGGAGTGATACAGTGCAAGCTCAGCAAAAATATAGCTGAATGTTTTGCCCTCTCCTCTCTCTTCTGTCTCAAACAGCTTTGACTTTCTACTGTGAAGAATTCGGGATGCTGTACGTTTTAACATGCCCTGGAAGGCTTTTTGCACAGGACCATGGGAAAGTCCCAAAACACATCCAGCATCAGCCCAAAGATATATTAAACTCAAGTGTGCACTACGCTATAGGGATGATTCATGAAAAGGTGTCTTACTGCATGTAGTATAAAGAGAAAAAAAAAAAAAACAGCTAGTTTGAATGATTAGATGGGTTGGAATTAGTTAGCTGAGGAGCTTATGTGGGCAGTCAAGTTTGAATCTGGCTTGCAACATTTCTTGATCCCTTCTTCCAATCATTTAATTTCCTCTTACTATATTCTTTACTTTTATATTAGTGGTTCCCAAACTGGGGTCTGTGAGTCACTGGTGGTCTGTGAAGGAATCCAAGTTCATTGGCTTATTAAATAAATAATTATAATTGACCAAAAAAGCACTAACATGAACTTATTATCTAATTGTGTTCAGTGTTGTTATCGTTTAAACAATTAAAATCATTTGTGTTAGTTGAAAAAAAGCTGAAGTAAAATAAAACATGATTATTAGATGAAAAACTTAAACTAAAAAAATGAAGTTTATTTTTAAGTAATTAAGTAATTTTAAGTACTAAAATTTAGGGCTGAGACAATAAATCGTTGCAATAAATCGAGAATTGATTCTGGATCGATTATGAGATTTTGCTAATGCATCGTGATTCTCTCTCGAATCGATTCTGAGATTAGTTTGTAACAGCAGATGGTGCTCTAGGCTAGTTTTTAACTGCAGGATCAAATGCTCACGAAGAAGAACACTTGTGCGTTCGGCTGAGTCGAATCAAAAGTTGCGTCCGAAATCGCATACTGTTGACCTACCGTCAGTTACATCCCTTCAACTCCGTTCACAAATCCTCTGCTGTGGCCTCATGGGATAGTAAAGTGTCCATTGTATGCGCACGAAGTAGTAAGTCATCCGGGTACTTTTCGCCTACTGTTTTTCGAATGCTATGAATTCGGACATACTAGCAAAGACTATCCACCTTATTCCTGACTAGCCTACTGCGTTTTGAATTATGGGTTGCACTTCCGGTTTGGGGAACTTCCATTCAAAAAGAGTGAAATGAATCGTTTCAAATCATAAGATTGCCCTACAAATAAAGCTTATCCGTCAGTTTGACTGAATGAGCTGTCAATTTTTCTTTCATGTTTTATTTTCAGACATCATGAAGGGACTTTAGTGAAATGTACTTCAGAATGCTTTTATGACACGAGACTAATGTAGACAGCCCACTGCAAACACCCTTGTAATTCCCTTCAACCTTTTCGAACTTTATGAATGATTATTTTATAGAAGGGATTATTTTATAGGCTGTTTCTGAAGCAGTGCCATCTGCTGTTAAAAACTAAGCTCAGAATCGATTCGAGAGAGAATCACGATGCATTCGGAAAATCTCAGAAGCGATCCAGAATAAATTCTCGCAATGATTTATTGTCCCAGCCCTACTAAAATTACAAAAGCTAAAACTGAAATAAAAAACAAAGCTAAATAAGTATTCTTAAAAAAAAAACTAATAAATGACAAAAGCACAACAACATTTCTAAAACTTGAAGACTGAAAACATAAACATGAAAGCTAATTCAAAATATGCAATGCATTAAAAAAGTGGCAAAAGGCTTGAACTTAATGAAAAATTGGATGAATATTATTACCTTTACATCCAAAGGCAGTATTTTATACACTGTCCATTGATAATTTATCACCATTGTACTCAGTAATTATTCCTGCTGCTATGATTATGGGGACAACGAAGTAAACTACCCCCACATGACCGATAATGCCATTCATTAATGACTCGTAGAGAACCTTAATCAAACATCCACAAACATATTCATGTGTGGATATTAATACAGAGACCATATGGACTCATTTTAGAACAAATTAACTATATATTCAAACCGATACATTGTCAGGGTTTTTTTTATTAGGCTTCTGAGGGAAGATACATTTCCATCCTGTTGTGCTGCTGCATGTATGATCTTCTGTGAACTCCTTTGGATTCTGTTGTGTGAAACTGGCCAGACAGTCAGTGGTATGATTCCTCTCACAAGCCCTGCCTGGCACTGAGACACTCGTTTTTTTCTCTTTACACAATAGTAGAGGAGAAGTTTACCTCTATATGTTTCCATTTAAGGAATCCTCCCTTGCATCTGGCCTAGATATGTAAACGCAGCGTCCTTCGCTGACAACATCATCATCCATCTCTCTAGGAATGTAGGATCCACACAAACTGTCCCTTAGACCTGGAGCAACTATAAATATGAATGCCTCCAAAAACAATTCATGATGAAAGAAAGTTTTTGGGTGCCTTCCAACCACTAGTAGCTTTGTATTGTTTGTGGAGATTCACACTTTAAACTCTTCCCCGAGAGAACATGAAAACAGAGCAATACGTTTGTTTTGTTTATGTCTGAACGCAGCTGTGTGTGATTTTGGAGGAGAATCAATGCTTTCAGCTGCTGAATAGACATGATTTTGCCACACGCTCTGTTATGTAACTGAATACAGCAGCTCTGTTGTCTGTGGCAGGGGTGAGGTTGTTGAGGTCAGTGCCCAGCACACACTGTGCAGGACACAGTGTTATTTGCAAGACAGGTAATAAAGACAGACATTGGCCATCAGCAGACCCAGATGGAAGCTGCAGACTTTTCTTGCATTTTCTGCAAATGTGCAAAAATTGTGCCTTCAGGGATACATCAGCTTGTCACTGGGGCAGCACCAATCTTACCACTACAACTACAACTATGAATATTTTAGGGGTGAATAAGGTACAAATATCCCTTTAAGGGGGCCAGTGACAAGCTGCCGTACCTCTAATTATTGTATCTGGTTATTTAACAAACAAACATGCAAGGGCTCAGACGTAATACTGTACTTGAACTTACTATAAGAAATCTGCATGTAGACCAGGGGCCGTATTCACAAAACATCTTAAGGCTAAAAGTAGCTCCTAAATTGCCGATTTAGGAGAAACTCTTAAAAATAATGGGCGTGTCAGTCTTAATTTTAGGTGTCCTACATTTTTGCTCTAAGAGTATTTCACAAATCTGTGAAACGTTAGGAGTAGTCAAGAGGACTCCTAAGTCACTAAGACCAAATCGCAAACAGTTCTAATCCACCCAAAGACACTGTACACCATTGAGGCAATAGCGATAGAGCCTTAGGTGCTGAACTTTTTCTTCATAAATGCAATACATTTTGATTTATAGATTTGAATCTACGATGAGACTCCAAAAATACATTTTTAACAATAAATAAATATTGAATATTTCATGCGTTCACATTTACAAATGATTGAATAGATAAAAAAAAAAATTAATAAGCGTATTTGGTGTGCTGTCCAAGGGGATTGAGGGCTCCAAACCCCAAGGTCTCCCCATATCCCCAGCCGAGAGAGAGGTGGTGGAGGGATGCAGAAAACTGTCAAAGTAACTATGGGCACGTCGGCTCTCGTCTGTGTATATATTCCTCCTCTTGAGGTGATTATATAGACCGTTTGAATGTGCTCCTCCCAGACTTTGTTTATAAAACATAATTTGTCGCTTGCATTTTGCATTCTCTTGAAATGCAGACATCCAAGAGGCGGTCCACAATTAACTGTATATACTAGTTTAATTTTAAAATCCTTATTTGAATATGGCAACATTTGTATTTTAAAACCTTTATTTTAATATGGAAACATGACACCTCATTCTACAATATCTCTATGATTACATCGCTGACTCCTCCCCCATCAGCCAATCACTGTGTGTATACTCCATAGCAACAAGATCAACCCCACCCTTACTCTTAGCTTAAGACTTCAGTCTATTCCTTAGTAAAAGTTTGTCTCAGCAGCTTTGTGAATAGGTTTTAAGAGAAAACTCTTAGCTAAGAACTTTTACTGCTATTTAGGAGAACTCTTAGTGGTAAGATAAAATGTTTTGTGAATACGGCCCCTGATCAGTAGGGTCTGATTACACTCTAGTTTCAAGCATCTGCAAATTCCCAAATTTCCTGTTTGTCTTTGGCACAAAACAAAACAGAAGAACAAAATGAAAACCCATAACAAAACAAGACAGAAAACCAACAGAAAACAAATACCACCAAAAACATTTGTTTAAACAAAAAAACAAACAAACCAAACCAGAAAAAAAAAAAAACAAGACAAGACTGAAAACCAAAAGAAAACAAATACCTAAAATGTTTGTTTAAACAAACAAACAAAAAATCAGAAAAAGAAAACAAAAAACAAACCAAAACAAGATGAAAAACAAAAGAAAACAAACACCAAAAACAAAACAATAAAACAAAAGTGCAAAAAAATGTTTTTGACACAAAAGAAAAGAGAACAAAACAAAAGACCATAACAAAACAAGGCAGAAAAAACACAAGAAAACAAACAACACCAAAAACAAACAAACCAAACAAAAAATGAAACAAAACAAAAGTGGAATTAGATTATAAGAACTATAAGAGTATAAGAATGAAAGACTTGAAAATAGTCTTTTAATGTATCTATATACTGCTCATACAGTAGATGTGCTGATACGTTTAAGATTTCTGCTTCAGTCACACATAAAACCACCATCACAAAGCCTAGGAATTGCTTGTTTGGGGTTTTGGTAAGTACTGTTTAAATGAGTGGGGCTGATGATAGCTCACATTACTGCTGAAACAACCATCTCTCTGACCTGCTTTGATGTTTGCTTTGTACTTTTGCTAATGGGTTGTTTGATGTGTGTATGAACAAGCACATTTCCCTGTTTATGCAAAACCACATAAATAGTTTGACTGTGATAATTTATCAATTAATATGTGAGATTTCTCTCTCGCGCACGCTCTCTCTCTCTTCATCTCTGTCAGTTCAATACAGTACTAGAAGGCAACAGACACTATAAGCAACAGTGAACATATGAAGAACTACAGGTTTTCTAATGAAAATGTCAATGGCACTTACCAGTGCAACGCAATCTGGTTGTTAAGGTGTTCTGTGTGTTAGCATGCTGCTGTGCATTTGCGAGGGTGTTCTGTGCGTTTGCTAGGTGGATGCGTACTGACTCGAGGCCCTGATATACTTCAAGCAATAAGGTACTCGAGGCTAGTGCTGTATCGTGAATAAGTCACAGCTGAAGGGGTTACTCTGCTTCGTGTCGTGCCTAACAACGCCCTTCAGCCATGACTTATTCACGATACAGCACAGCCTCAAATACCTTATTGCTTTTATAAAATGGTTACCACTCAATACAAATATTAAAGCTAGAAATATGTATCAATGCAACTTTCATGAAGTAAACTTTCACTAAAAGCCTTCCTTCCACTGGAGAAAATAGTCCCTGACCGTGAACAGCAACAGAAGTTACATTATTACACCATTAGATGGCAGCAAAGACTGTCTTTATGAGTGTGTCAGTCAGTAGCGAAGACTTTTATATTGAAAAGTCTGAATTGTTGTAAACATGGAACAAGACGCAACTGACAAATGCTTCGACTAGTGACTGTCAGTCAAGGGAAAACCCCTTAACTGTTAAAAGGACAAGATAATACATCGGACATTTAAACAGATTTTTTATTATGAACTTAGGACTGACCTGAAGGAAAATGCTAAATCTGAATGCAGGTAATAAACTCGCTCACTCGATCTCTTTCTCACAATACTCTTCTACATAATATAGTCAGCTTCAATGAACAGTATCAATTGAGAACAAACAGTTTACACTGCTAAGAGCGGTTGCTAAGGGTGTTGTGTAGTGATACACAGAACCGTCGGGTGAAGCGGTCATAGCCGTGTTTTATCAGAATCAAGGACAGGAACTAACCATTTTATAAACAAAATCAAAGAACAAACTGATGTGACATCATTTTGAACAAAACCAAAATGACGTTCATTTGGTGTTCGTTTCGGGAATTCAGAACAGCTTGCCAAATCGAATTTTCTGGAAAGGTTCACTCTGGATGGTAACTAAACACCTTCAAACTACCATTGGTCTGTGGCGATTACGTCATAGGTAGGTGTGGCTCTGAGGCTCCGCCTTCTTTGATGTGGAAATCAGTGTTGCCAACGTAGTGACTGTACAGATTAACGACTTTTCAGACCCCTTTATCAACTTTTTTTTTTTAGCGACTTGTGACAAATCTAGCGACTATTTGGACTGCTGATTAACATAGTCAGTCGCTATATCATACTCTTTCTGTTGTCTGACAGAAAATATGTAAATGAGAACAGCTTTATTGGACATTCGGCTATATATTGTATTAAAATAGTATACAGTATGTGAGTATGGATTAGGAGAGAAAACAGATGTAAAGTGCCGACAGTTGGCGCTTTACATCATCTAGTGACATTTAGCTATTTTTTGAGCAGGCTTTAGCTACCTTCCATTGATAATAGTTGTTCAGTCCGTCGAGGTCAGACATCCACTATGATCTTTACTGCCGTTTTCTCACTGCTGTTATTTTTTGCTATGTGTTTATTTTGTTACTGAAAGAAAAGCATATTTACATCTAAACGCCACTCTCAGCAGTGTGTCACGATCCCAGTTCTGTGTCTTTTGTTTTGTATGGACTTTTGTTGAAGTGCATTCCCTGTTATCATTGTTTCCATGTTCTCTTCCTGTTTGGTTTCTGTCTCCCCTTGCTGTCATATTAGCTGTTATAGTTACCATCATTGAACACACCTGCAGTTAATTAGCTACTCATTGTTCTGTGTATTTAAGACCTTGGTTTTCAGTTATGTTTTGTTAGTTGTTGTATGCTGTTAGTGGAGCATGTTTGTATTTTGGGTCTGATGTTCCTGTTTATTCATGTGGAGTTTTGTCATTAAATGTGCGTGCAAGTGGATTCTCTCTCTGCCTCGTCTCTCAGTATTGTTACAGAACGACTAACCAACTATGAATCCATCCGCACAGATCATGCGCCTTCGTCAGGGGAAACAGACGATTGAGGAATATACCATGGATTTTATTGAACTGGCACACTTAACTTCAATGGACATACCGTCTTATGATTTTTTTTCGTGGGGGTCTTTCTGAGGCACTCAAGTCGGTTATGCCGTCACATGACCCTAATTGGACTCTGGAACATTATATCAATTTGGCATTACAACTAAGCAGCTCTGATTTTACTGTGGGTGTTGTGGAGGAGGAATGTGACATCCACTCTGTACCCACTACACCCAAGTCTCCAATTGTCACAGCAACCACCTCAAAGTCTCGTCCCAAGATGGCCACCATTCCAGAGCCTCGTCACATCTCAGCAGATCTTCCAGAGCCTCGTCACATCTCAGCAGATCTTCCAGAGCCTCTGTCACGTCTCAGCAGATCTTCCAGAGCCCTCAGCCGAGATGGCTGCCACGCCTGAGCCCTCAGCCGAGATGGCTGCCACGCCTGAGCCCTCAGCCGAGATGGCTGCCACGCCTGAGCCCTCAGCCGAGATGGCTGCCACGCCTGAGCCCTCAGCCGAGATGGCTGCCACGCCTGAGCCCTCAGCCGAGATGGCTGCCACGCCTGAGCCCTCAGCCGAGATGGCTGCCACGCCTGAGCCCTCAGCCGAGATGGCTGCCACGCCTGAGCCCTCAGCCGAGATGGCTGCCACGCCTGAGCCCTCAGCCGAGATGGCTGCCACGCCTGAGCCCTCAGCCGAGATGGCTGCCACGCCTGAGCCCTCAGCCGAGATGGCTGCCACGCCTGAGCCCTCAGTCACTCCAGGGCCCACACCTCTCCTAGAGTTTCTTGTCTGCCCTGATGCAACCACTGAGGCCAGCTGTAACCTCTTAGTGCCTTTTGTTACAGTCTACAGCTATCAGTAGTGCCCCGACCGCACTACTGTGGTGGTCATCTGCTCCGCTGTGGAGGTCTTCAGCCCCGATTGCACTGCTGTGGTCTTCAGCCCCGATTGCACTGCTGTGGTTGTCTTCTGCTCTGCCGTGGAGGTCTTCAGCCCCGACTGCACTACTGTGGTGGTCATCTGTTCCACTGTTGGGGTCTTCAAGTCCATTTGTAAGGCCCACTGCCCAGCCTGCTGGTCAACTGCTCTGCCCCAGTCTTCAGGCCCTCTTCTGCTTCATGGGCCTGGCCCTCCATCCCGCCCCCGGGTCTGCCTCCGTTCTACCTCCCTCCTGGACTTCTGATTTTTAGGACCATCTGGAAGCCGCTCCTTTGAGTGGGGGCTATGTCACGATACCAGTTCTGTGTCTTTTGTTTTGTTATAGTTACCATCATTGAACACACCTGCAGTTAATTAGCTACTCATTGTTCTGTGTATTTAAGACCTTGGCTTTCAGTTATGTTTTGTTAGTCGTTGTATGCTGTTAGTGGAGCATGTTTGTATTTTGGGTCTGATGTTCCTGTTTATTCGTGTGGAGTTTTGTCATTAAATGTGCGTGCAAGTGGATTCTCTCTCTGCCTCGTCTCTCAGTATTGTTACACAGTGTGGGTGAAGTCTGGATGTTCGCTAACAGTATACTGGTCATATTTTGAACTTCTTTTTACCCCTAAGTGAAGAACGAAAAAGACCTTCACTGTGAGTATATTGGGGCCTTTAAGTGAAGTCACCAAGTCTCCATGATATTTTGGTTTTTAGATATGGCTTGAGTCCTCTCCCTCAATGTACATATAATTTTTTATTTTTTTATTTTTTTTTTTTATCATCATCAAGGTGAAAATTGTGAAAATAGCATACCTCTCCACAACAGGCCTCAAGATTTGAATTACAAATTACATGCTGAACTTTCATAGTTAAATTCAGTGGATTTGAAAAACCCTTAACCCTATGTGTGAGCAATAGTAGTAGTGATATAAATACCTGAACAAAGTTCAGAGAGGCTATACCAGTTAATAAATCCCACGAACATCAGGATCTGAATGTATCTTTAAGTGTTATGGGTGTAGATCAGTCTGTGTCTCTGGCCTTTCCCTGTGAGCTTTTAATATTTAATAGTGTTCTGGCTGATCAGAGAGCAGTCTGCTGCTATAACTGGCCTGATCGTAATGCTTTACCGTCTGACCAGCTCTGATTGAAACTGAAGCCTGGCTTTAATCCATGACATTTCACCTGTCAGTCTGCACCGTCCAGGCACTCTCTATGCCTCCCTGGAGCCGTTAAGTTACTTCACGCTGCGCTCTTCTAGATGTCACGGCTCGTCATTTTAGACTGTTTGCACATAAATCACTTTATGTTTGACTTCCGCTGTGCCAGCCTCCAATCATAAGATATTATTTACACAATACTCATTTACATACGCCATTGTGACGGTTGGATATGCTGATCTGTGTTGACACACCTGCCGCTCATGGGCGGAAGGGCAGATGTTGTGAGAGGCCCAATGAAAATTGTGTTTTTAAGATTTTAGTTTGGGACAGATCCATTTTATCACCATGCAAGGAAGATTTTTAACATCTTTCTCAGGTTTAACTGCAAATTTGGGAATTTTTTTTTTTTGTAGCCTCATTTATCTCTTTTATTTATTCATGGCTCCCACCAGGGCTTGACATTAACACCCGTTAACCCGCCAAATGCGGGTGGATTTCAGCAGTGGCGTGTAATGCTGTCACTCCAACTAGCTACTTTGGCAGGTTGAATTTTATATATAAAATATATAAATTTTTCAATTGTAGTCTTTTAAAAAGACATATAAATGAATAAACTAAGTGCAATGTAGTGTTGTCAAAAATATCGATTTTTTTCTATACATATCCATACTGAAATATCTGAAATGCTTCCAATACTCATTTCCCGCAGAAAAGATATATGATACCAGCTGATCTTTCTCTCTCTCATCTCTCCGACAGCGAGTCGACACACAAACCCTCCTCCCCTCACTCACTCGTTTCATTTGCTCCGGATGAATATTGTTGGTGTTACAGGGCTGAATTTCGGCGTGGGATTGCGTGTATTGTGCATAATTTTACTCATTCCCGCAGATTTTGTGCTCACACACACATAAAGCTGCCTCTCAGCACTAAATTTTGCTGCTTATTGCGCTTAAACAGTCAAATACACACAAAATAATGTCTTGGTGGGTATTCACATAAACACAGTCAGTTATGTTTGAAGTGAATGTAAACAGTTGAGAAAGAAACGCATGTGTAACAGTATAATGGATCCGTGCGTCAGGTCTTAAAGTGACAGCAGCCTAATATTCCTGCTGCTAAATTATGAGATAATACTAAAAAATATCTATATGGCCGTTTTTCCCCATAGTATCAATGTCAAAATTGTGACCAGTGAAAATGCTGAGAGGCAAGTAACTTTGGAAAACCACTAGCCACAGTGACTGGTGAGCAAAAAGTTCATGTCAAGCCCTGCCTCCCACTTTACTCCATCAAGAAATAAAAATAATAATAATTTGAAGAGAATGCCTCTGTACTACAGTAGTTTCAGAGTCTTGATGCTGAATTTAAATCTTCTCTCATCTCTTAGGTAATTTTTCCACCGTTCATGAGTTTTGGTTCTCTTATTCCTTTCATTTTTATTTCAAATCTTTCACTGACACACTAAAGAAGGCTTCCAAAGCTGATCATCTGCTGTGTTTCAACAGAGGAGCTGCTCTGTGTGTCAGAGGGAAATCTGAAAGAGCAGCTTGAGTGTTTTAAAATGTAGTCGATAGAAATGTGTAAACTCCTACTGTAGCAGCTACCTCAGAATCACTCCCTCTTTCTTATGAGAATATAAAGGTCTAGTTCACTGTACAGTGCAATAAAAGTACACCATAAGCACCAATCAAGAATAAATGTGTAATTTCTTTATTCAATGACTGTGAAAGATTTACTGTATGATAAATGATTTTCCTTTGGAGTCTCAAAATAGCATCAATTAATCAGTCCCAGTAGTGAAGACACTCTCTCGGATGAATGGGCACACCACAATTTCCCAGAAACTCCTCTGAAGTTCCAGTCATTAGGTCCGTCTCTGAGTTACAAGCCTGTATCGAACAGCCTGTGTTTTTCAGCACTTTGTCTGATCTTACAGACGAGTGTGCATGGAGGAAGATAGATGTGAGGAGAAGTCCAGCAGTAACATATCTCTGACTTATAGCTCCTATTGACTGCCATGCTGAGTGATGGCATTGTTAATGTCTGTGTGGGATAAATAGTCAGGAAAGGGTAAAATTTACTGTCGATTAGCCGCCTTTCTGAACAGTGATGAAAAACCTAGTATTGATTCTACCTGGTAATCCTATACAGAACTACAGACACGCTGTTGTTTAAATCACAAGGTGAAATGAGGGGAAGAGGTTTTACACCCTGTGAAAAATCTCTCAGGATTACAGTATTATAGAGATCGCTTGATTTACAGCCTGTTACAGCATGTTTGATCTCTCTCACTTTGTGCCATTTAACCGGTCCCTGTCTTTTGCAGTACATTAGTGGCATACAATACATGTGTTTTATTTAACACAAAAATAGGTAAAGTTTAAGGTTAGTAAGATTTTATTATTATTATTGAAAGTAATATTTTAATTTAGCAAGGAACCATTAAATTGATTAAAAGTGACAGTAAAAAATAAAAAAAAATTATAATGTTACAAAAGATTTCTATTTCAAATAAATGCTGTTCATTATGGAAGCTTGTTTCTGTCACTAAATAAAAAAATAAAAAAGCTAATTGGAACTTTTTATCTCGCAATTCTGACTTTATAACTCAATTCTGACTTTAAATCTCGCAATTCTGACTTTATAACTCGAAATTCTGACTTTAAATCTCGCAATTCTGACTTTATATCACACAATTCTGACTTTATAACTCAATTCTGACTTTATATCTCGCAATTCTGACTTTATAACTCAATTTTGACTTTATAACTCGCAATTCTGAATTTATAACTTGCAATTCTGACTTTATAACTCGCAATTCTAAGAAAAAAAGTCAGAATTGTGAGAGATAAACCTGCAATTCCGAGTCATGTCTGATGAGTTACAGTACATGCTGAAGTTTAGTACTTAAATTTTAAGAATAATTAGTAGTAATACTGAAGCTTTCCTTTAGAAATTGCCACTAATAAAATCTTGACCTTGACCAGTGCAATTAGCTGATCTCAGCTAATTAGAGAGATATAAAGAAAGAGAGAGAGAAAGTGAGTGAGAGGAATATTGATATACCATCTGTCTCTATTCCATAGAAATTCCCTACTGAATATTGCCAGCAAAAACTGGAGCAGTGCTGTCCAAGAGTTCAGAGAAAGCCACACAGATGAAATAAAAGTGAACAATCCCGGCTGAGAGATGTCAGTCCAGCTGTTTTTTTGTTGTCTGTCCTGTTTTGGATGGTTGTACAAGATTTTAAATGCTACACTTGAAATTTGAAAATTGCAAATAGATTCATTAAGTATGTTTATGCAGTTGTAATCAGGTGACAGCAGGTTTTTGTGTAGTGGGACAGACTACAATGTTTAAATGACATTTAAAAAAAAACTTGTTGTATTAGCATGACTGAAATCATAAATTTACAAAGTGCATATAGTGGTGAAGGTCATAGTGACATTGAAACCCATTTCTGTTCACTGTCCATTGATCCTATTGGAGTAATTAAGATATACAGTATGTGTTCTTTTAGTAAGGACGTATAATAGTGTTTGTGAGTTTAGAGTGCTATGCTATTCATAAAAGAAGTCTTTGATCCTATGAATCTATATGACATTTTATATTGTCCTGTTAGATTGTGGATTTGTAGAACAGTGACTTAAGAACAGAGAATCAGTGCTCTTTTTCTCTTATCTTTCTCACCATCAATGCTTCAAGACATACTATATTTTGTCCAGCACACACACACACACACACACACACACATCCCAGAGATAAGGAAGTGCTGATGTTAAATACTCAAGATCGTGTCTCTCATGTCCAGTGGACAGTCACGCAATCAAAAGGTCAGTGAGTGTCAGAGAGGCCATCAGACACACACAGAGTCCTGTCCTCCAATCAGAGCTCTGATCTGACAGCATCACTGGTTTAGTGAGGTCAGGAGAGGTCGAGATTCTTCAGTGCATGCAGATGACAGGAGGATGAGAGAGCAGCTGGGTTTATTTTAGCTTTTTATTTTGAGCTTTTCACTGCTGGCTGAGGCAATGTGAGAGAAAGAGGTGTGTGTGTGTGTGTGTGTGTGTGTGTGTGTGTGTGTGTGTGTGTGTGTGTGTTAACAGTGCATTAACACAGCCCAGCTGGTGGTGAGGACGCTGTGAGAGGGACCTGGGGGGTGCTTGACATTTTCACTTCCTGTCCTGACTAAAATATGTTCTGCGAAAAAAGGTGTGCCATCTTGAACTTTAATGCAAATACTACACAAACAAAACACTCAGTGATGATGGCTCCTAAGAGAACAGACTGACTGGGGAGTGTTGTAACACATTTTTTTGTCTCAAACCTTGATAAAATATTCACATATTTGTCTGGTACAAATCAAAGTTGTTTAGAAATACCATTCAAACGTTTGAAAAAATGTTAGTGCTTTTGAAAGAAGTATCTTAGGTTTACCTAGGCTGCATTTATTGGTCAAAAAAACACAGTGTGCAGAATTATTAGGCACATTGATTTTCTGATCATATTTTTTTTTTTCCAAGCACATTTTACCAATTCCAAACCACATCAATCTTAATAAATACTATTAACTTTGTATTTAATCATTTATAAGTGATATATAACTGTTCATGAAGGCTGGAAATGAAAAATGCCTTGTATTCAATTGTGCATATTTATTAGGCAGGTTTTCTTTTACAGGCAAAATGAACCAAAAAAAAAAGAGATTTAACTCAGACTGAAAAGTCAAAAATTATTAAATGCCCATGAGAAGGATGCAATAGAAATTGCAGTTAAAGCATGAACATCGGACAGTGAAATGTTCATTGGGTCAGCAGGGTCAGACAAAAACAGTTGGAGAAGAAAAGACATGTTGACTGCAAAAGAACTAAGAATTAAGGTGAAGAACTAAGTGTGAAACCATCAGGAACGCTTTAGTCTCCAGCACCACCATTTTCCAGAACTGCAACCTACCTGGAGTCTCCAGAAGAGCAAGGTGTCAGGATCTCAGAGACTTAGGTTAGGTAAAGAATCCTAAAAAAATCATCCCCACTTAATAAGAATCACAAGCTGAGACAGATTGAGAGTGACTCTTGAAGGACCAGCACCACATCCTCTTGTACCACTGTTTGAAGAATTTATGGTAACACTTTCTATGAAGACCATGCTTATATTATAGGCCCATTTATAAGTAAGTATTACTATTCTATAAATATATTTATAAAGACTCATTAAGACCTATACTGCGTTATAAGAACAGTTATAGATACATTTTTATTATTTTTATAATTACTTATAAGCCATACTTTTTCAATGTGCATGCTCATAATCCATCATACACTGATTTATAAATTATCATATATAAAATAGTTCCATAGACTCTTGTTTGCTGTACCAATTAGTTATTAATTAAGTCTTTAATGGCTAATGTTTGCATTAGAGGTCATGAATTGTATCTCCTCAGCCATATGCATGGTATTGCTAACAGCAGTTTGGAATTATACTTTAGAAATATTGTTGCGGTGTTTTACAACTATGTAACATTAAAAAAGATAATTTTTTTCCCAACTGTTTGTATTAATGATTTCTGTTTTATTATTATTATTATTACAGGAATTATTGTTCATTAGTTACATTTACAAGTAAGCAACTTAAAATGTATAATGAGCACGTTAACATTCTTAACATTTGCTTTAGGAAACCTGCATCCTGTGTTTTCACTTTACTTAAAGCCAACAATGATGCATTTATAGAGAGCAGTAACTATTATTACTCATAATAAGTATTGATAAGAACACAACACGGCTATTAATAACAATATATTCACTTATTTGACAGTATCTGAATTACTAAAAAGTCATTGTAACTATAATATTATAAGACTGTAGCAATGCAGGTTGCATCTTTATAAATACATTCATGGAACCATACGACTGACTAATTAATACTTATAAATCAGTGTATAATGGATTATGAACATGAGCATTGAAAAAGCAAATGCGTGACTTATAATTAATTATATAAATAATATAAATGTAACTATAACTGTTCTTAAAATGTGGTATAGGTCTTAATAAGTCTTTATAAATATGTTTATAAAATAGTAATACTTGCTTATAAATAAGTATAAATGGAGCTATAATTCATTATAAGCATGGTCTTCATAGAAAGTGTTACCGAATTTATCTTCCAGAATCTGGCAATAAGGTGTGGGAGTTCATTTTTAGTCCATTTCCTATCCTGAAAAGTCCGTCTTGCAGATATGGAATAAAAATGATCTTCCAAAACTTACTGCCAGATTCTGGAAGATAAATTCAAACTAAAGAAGTTTTTGTCTTTTCTTCTCCGCCTGTTTTTGTCTGACCCTGCTGACCATTGGTCATGCCTCAACTTAGCAATTTCTAGTATTGCATTAGTATTGCATCCTTCTCATGAGCATTTAATAATTTTTGACACTTAAGTCTGAGTTAAATCTCTTTTTTTGGCTCATTTTGCCTGTAAAAGAAAACATACCTAATAATTATGCACATCTGAATATAAGGTGTTTTTCATTTCCAGCCTTCACGAACAATTATATATCAATTATAAATGATTAAATACAAAATTAACAGTAGTTATTAAGATTGATGTGGTTTGGAATTGGTAAAATGTGCTTGGAAAAAAAAAATATGATCAGAAAATCAACTTTCCTAATAATTCTGCACACTGTGTATAGTTAAAACAATCATATTGTGAAATATTATTACAATTTAAAATAAGTGGTTTCTATTTGATTATATTTTATAGTGTATTTTATTCCTCTGACATCAAAGTTTAATTTTTATAGCATTATTCCTCCAGTCTTCAGTGTCACATGATCCTTCAGAAATCATTCTAATATGATGATTTGCTGCTCAAGAAACATTTATGATTATTACAAATGTTGAAAACAGTTGTGCTGCTTGTGGAAACCGTGATACATTTTTTCCAGGATTATTTAATTAATAGAAAGCTCTAAAGAAGTACATTTATTTTCATATAAATGTTCTATATTCTTGCTGAATAAAAGTATTAATTTCTTTAAAAAAAAAAAAAAAACACTTGCTGACCTCTAATTTGATGTGGTGTAAATATTATCCTAAACTGTGTAAATAAATGAACAAACTCACACCCAGAGTGGACTGTATACGAATACAAAACATGAATGTCGTAAATTGTGCAGTTTACTGTCATAATCTAATTTACTTTTAAAATATTTGTTTTTGGGGTTTTTTATTTGTTTGGTCCTGTAGAAGTATTAGAAAGTTTACAACCATGATATTTATCTTGATGATACACTCAGAATGCTGGATTAAAAACAACCCAAGTTGGGTTGAAAATGGACAAACCCAGTGATTGGGTTAAATGTTTGCTGGGCAATTTTATTTAACCCAACTATTGTTTAAAAATGACTATATGTCTGACTTAAAATGAACCCAAAATAGGTTGGAAATTAAAAATCAGACACATAACTACTAGAGGCGACAAATGTTCATTTATGAAACATATTAATTAACGTTAATTTCTGACATACTTTGGGTTCATTTTAAGTGAGCAATATAATCATTTTTAAACAATAGTTGAGTTAAATAAAACTACCCAGCAGGTTGGGCTAAAACAACACATTTGCTGGGTTTGTCCATATTTAACCCAACTTGGGTTGTTTTTAACCCAGCATTATTTAGAGTATAATACCAGTTCTGCTATTTAACATATTCACAAATCAAATTATAATCCATACATGAAATTTACTTTTTTTAACCTCAAAATTGTTATTTGTCCAGTAAAAGCTTTATATTTTAACATAGAGACTATTAACTTTTACGTGTTGTCATCTTATGAGGGTGGTGCTCATGTATGATGGCGATTTCACCCCTGTAGCTCATTTCTAAATGGTTAATCTAATGGTGTAAAGCCCAAAGTATACTTCGGCCGTCTGCGTTCTAATACCGCCACATACTTGCAGCCCAATTTTTGTGTGATTGCAACAGCGTATGTGTGAGTGACTTGAATGATTGAAAACAAAGTCCACTAGATTTCCGCACTCACTGCCAAAGGAGTATACTTTGAAAGGCTCGCACACAGTTGAGACGGAGCGGAACGCAGAAAGTTAAGCACACCCAGGCCTTTAAACCTCATCCAGTGTTACAACACTCCCCGCTCTCCCCTCCAGGTGTTCAACATTAGCATCTCTGATACAGTGAGAATGGCTATCACACTTTTATATGAGAGGCTCATCTGTCATCCAAAACTCTCTTTCCCTCCCATGCACAATCTTTTTCAGCCTCTCTTATTCACCTGTCACCTTTTCCAGTTTCCTTTTCTTTGAGCTAAAAAGGCTTTCAGAGCCGAGCAAGTGTGGGCGATTATTTGATATATGAAAGTGCCTGATTACCAAGACTCTTTAGGAGAATTCTTTCTGCTCTTACTCACCGTAATAAGAGAGCAGCCCACACACATCCCACAGTAAAAGAGTCCTTACAGCTCCACCTCATCATTGCTGTGTAATTGTTGTATATCAAATCTCCTCCATGTATTTTCAGAACCATCATTGTCTCAGAGCTTAAACTTGACGATCACTCATTAATTTCTAATCAGTCATGATAGATCCAGGAGATTTAGTCTCTATTTTTAATGAGCTGGTGGATTTGATGGCACTGGAGTTTGTGTAAGGGTTGTTACCTTGATTGATCTGTCTGCCAGCTGATGTTTTCTCTGTTTTATCTACACTCGGCTCACAAAATAAACCCTTTCCATGTGGTAACCCTTTACACTGTGTGTTGACATCCTGATCACCTTACGTCTACACAACCAAGTTTTTTAATGTTTTTAAAAGAAGTCTCTTATTTGACCAGACATTGCCTTTATTTGATCAAAAATACAACACTGTAATATTGTGAAATATTATTAATTTTTTATATTATAATTTGGTCACACTTTATTACTAGATTATGGTCAAATTCTCACTATTAATAATAATAAAATAAAATCCTAATTACTGCTTACTAAATTAATAGTTAGTAAGGTAGTTGTTAAGTTTTGGTATTGAGGATGTAGAATATGATCATGCAGAATAAGACATTAATATGTGCTTTATACGCAATATCCTAGTAATATGCATGCTAATAAACAACTAGTTAATAGTGAGAATTGGACTCTAAACTAAAGTGTTGCCTATAATTTTATATTTTAATATATTCCTGTGATCAAAGCTGAATTTTCAGCATCATTACTCCAGTCTTCAGTGCATGATCCTTCAGAAATTATTCTAATTTGCTGCTCAAGAAATATTTCTGATTATTATCAACATTGAAAACAGTTGTGCTGCTTAATTTTCTTGTGGAAACCGTTATACTTTTTTTTTCTTCAGGATTATTTGATGAATAGAAAGTTCGAAAGAACAGCATTTATTTGAAATTGGAATATTTTGCAACAATGTAAATGTCTTGATTGTCACTTTTGATCAATTTAATGCATGTTTTTTTAATTAATTTCTTTAAAACAAAAACTGATGCCAAACTTTTGAATGGTACTGTTTTTTAACTTCTAAATTTCTCTTGTTTTGCTCCATAGAAATTATAAGGAATAAAAATGGTTATATTAAGAGAAACAAAGACATTAAAAAATCAGCAGGACACAGATAAAAAGCCAAGGCACTAAAGTGAAGACAAGCTTTCTAATTTTAATTGTTTCTTTATTTAATCTTATTTTGAATATCTTAAGTAATGTTTTTTTATTTAAAAAAAAAAAAAAAATACAAAATGCAAGGACACAATAAGGACAGTCGGACAATCTGAAAAACAATCTGAAAAATAAATTTGCATCTCAGTTCATGCAATGCATTATTCAGTTGTGTTCTTTTCTGTTTGCTGCTCTTAAGATGTTATCAATCACTGTGATGTATTCATAATTAAAATCACTGGCTGTTTGAGTAATGAAACATAATGGAATAAATAAATGCATTTTAAATGACAAGTACTGTACAGTTGTATTTTGCATTTTGGGTATAGTGAATATTGTACATTTCCAGAGTGATTTTAAAAGTGTCAGATTTTATTATATGTCATTATTCTGTTAAAAGCAATGTAGGTGTGGTATATTTGATGTGTAGGTGATTTTAAGGACATCAGGATCACACAGCAGTGTGGAAGGTGACCAGCAATTGCTAAGGTGATGCAGCTATTTATCATATCGTTCCCACCACCAATGAACAGCCTCGCATGCACAGATGAATCCCATCATGGGATTCTCCTCCATTAGCGCCAGTGCATGCTGGGAAATATCTGCTGCTGTATCCTGCCACGTTGTTCCCTCCACGTTGACAACTGTTTCCATGGAAACAAGGACAGGGCACAGGAGAGGAAGAGATGAGGGGTGCACAGAGAGAGAGAGTAGGGCTTATGTTCAGTTTGAGAGAAAGCGATCCATGGGCGGCAGTATTGAACTGTGTAAAGTGGCCACTTTTGGGTTTTCTTAACCAAAAGATGTAATAATAATAAACTATAGTGTCTGAACCAGGTCAATAATTATTTATCATAATAATTTATTATTATTGAGTACAACAGTCGGGTTCTGGAAGTAAAAACTCCATTCATTTTCTGCATAGGGAAATTGATTTTGAACGATAACTTTTAAACCTTTAAAGACAGCCATACTGTGAGCTACGAGGTTGTTAATCGATGGTATTTGCTTCTGTTGAAGCCATCAGCCCACAATATTTCAGCTTAGTTTTAAAATAATCATATTTAACAGCAGAATTCCTGGTGAAAAACGACATTACCTGACATTTCGCCAAAATTGCTATTTAGCTCCGCCCACTCCCATGAAGCACTGTGAATGACATATTGAGTCGATCTCTCTAAGATATGTGTATATGCATATTTTGCAAAAAATGTAAAATATATTGTTTTTATATATATAATAAACATTTGTAAATGAGTAGTTTTATATTCCTCCATCGTTTTTATTCCATTATACTGTTTGCAATGCTTCATGGGATCATCCAAGATGTTTATGTCCTTCTTTCTTCAGTCGAAAAGACATTAAGGTTTTAGAGGAAAACATTCCAGGATTTTTCTCCATGTAGTGGACTTCACTGGGGTTCAACGGGTTGAAGGTCCAAATGTCAGTTTCAGTGCAGCTTCAAAGAGCTCTACATGATCCCAGACGAGGAATAAGAGTCTTATCTAGAGAAATTTTCATTTTCTAAAAAAATAAATAAAAATGTATATACTTTTTAACCACAAATGCTCGTCTTGCATTGCTCTGCGATGTGCCACGCATTACGTAATCAAAGGTCACGTGTGACGTAGGCGGAAGTACCGCGGTAGGACGAAAAACTCTCATTTTCTCGTCCAATATCAAAATCGTCTGACATCGTTGTTTTACCTTTTTTTGTAAAGGGTCTATATTGGTACTTCTGCCTACGTCACACGTGACGTGTGACCTTTCCAACGTCATTACGTAATGCGTGGAGCATCACAGAGCAGTGCAAGACGAGCATTTGTGGACCTTTGACCCGTTGAAGTCCACTATATGGAGAAAAATCATGGAATGTTTTCCTCAAAAACCTCAGAAGAAAGAAAGACATGAACATCTTGGATGACATGGGGTGATTAAATTATCAGGAAATTTTAACTCTGAACTGAACTAATCCTTAAAGTGCGCAGTCTTGTACCTTTGTCTTTTTGTCCAATTTTCAAAAACCTTTTTGCTTTTTAAAGTTTGTAATGTGATTTACCTCATAGCTGGATGACTTGGTTCAAGTATTTGAAGACTTTTTTTAAAATCCCTATGAAAAAAATGAATGGAGAAAATGCTTCTGGAACCAACACCCCTGAAAAAGTGGGCAGGAACTGTTGAACTCTATTGTTATTATTATACCTTATTCTTATTTATTTATTTATTTATTAGCTGAAGAGCTCAAGTTAAGATGCTTAACTTTTTCTTCAATCATGAATTATTTTCATCCCGAAATGTTTCTTTATCACAAATGTTTGTAACAAAATGCTTTATATTTTTTCTAAGACTTCTTGTTTTTGTATGCATCATTGTGTGAGAAAGAACACAAGAAAGGACATGGTCTCTTTGCTCTAAAATTAGTTTCCACGTGGATTTTTTCCCACATACTAATTAACACTGTGTGAATGAAACCTCTGCAGATGAAGACGCTCGGTTTCCACACAACACACACGCACACAAACACAGAATGATTCCTGCTGTAAGTCCGAAGCTCGTGATCTAAAAGTGTCGACACGGTGAATTCTGCTTTACCACGAACAGCTGAAACATCTGCTGCCTCCCTTGTTTCTGCAAACACAAACAAAAAATTTAAAGGCCATAAAAAAATCAGTCTGTGCTATGAAGTGTATTATCATTACTTTATCTGTGAAGTCAAATGAGGTTAATTTGCTAAAGGTTATAGTGATATGGACAAACTGAGCTTAAACTGAGCGTTAACTTGAACTTGCATTAAACACGTTTAATGTAAGATTTCAATCATAAATAGAGACCAGAATATTATGGGCTGGAAGTCACCAAGCACCCAGAACACCCTAGCAACCAACTAGAAATGCCCTAGAAACCGCTCTGTATATTTTAGCAACACTCTGACATTGCAGTGACAGTTTTCTTCAAAAAATGTACAAATAAGTCTTTTCTTTTTGAAGTGTTGTGCTAAAGGTGCTCTCTGTGGAATGTTCCTGCCTGTTTATGACACTGAAGGTGCAAGACGATGAGGCGAAGAGTAAGAAAATGCCAAACAGACAGAGAGAGAGAAACTTGAAATGATAGCTGTTATGTTAGAAAGTAAAATGACAAACAGAGGTTTGTAAGCATTTCTGCAAAGCATTTCTTCTTGCGAGTGGTATTTGTGTCAGAAGGGACTTTTACTTCCTCCTTTCTCCTTGAATTTGATTCTTATGTAACACATTAACACCTGCAAAACATTGCTGAAAAACACCCAAAAAACAACAGTGCCACTGAAAACACTCACAGGGATTGTATAAAAGCTTTAGTTAGTGAATGCTCGGTATTCCCCAGTAATGAGCTGTGAAGAGTGTGTGTGATGGATGGGAGAGTCTCTGTCTCTTCTGCAGAGGATGAGATTGTCCTACTTTATCAGTACTGTAGCTGTCGCTCTTGCTATCTTTCTTTGTCTGTCTCTTTCTGTTATCAGCACCGGGCTCGAGGTCAGGGCAGAATGTTGAGTTTTGTCCTGTTCAGAGACAAATACTATATTGACGTGACATTGGCAAATGAGATTTCTGTAATGAAGAGAGGTGATTAATCATTGGAGATAACTGCAGGCCTGGTGAATGTTTATATCAGGTTTTCATTTGTTTGTTTTGTATTTGCATGTGTTGAAGAAATGGATTTGCAGTGTAAATTGCAAAAGATTTGTAAATAAAACAAAGATTACTGATGTTAATTTTGCAAGAAAATAGTATTCCAGTCTTTAAACTAGGAAAAACTTTTAATGTCAATGTTACTTGCCATTTCTTCTCAGAATTTCCACTCAAAAATTGCTATTAAATTTTACAAACAATTGGCAAGGTACATCCTACACCATTTTTTTTTTTCAGTGTACTGTGCACTTCC
Organism: Hypophthalmichthys nobilis; assembly: GCA_037950665.1. Taxonomy (NCBI): domain Eukaryota; kingdom Metazoa; phylum Chordata; class Actinopteri; order Cypriniformes; family Xenocyprididae; genus Hypophthalmichthys; species Hypophthalmichthys nobilis. The sequence goes on from CM075485.1 coordinate 1,698,420, forward strand.
TGCAGCAATCTATTTAAAGCTGCAGTCCGTAACTTTTTTTGGTTAAAAATGATCCAAAATCAATTTTTGAGCAAGTACATAGCCAGCCAAAACTATCTCCTTATCTTAGCCCGATTCACAACGGTCAGCTTGTAATAATGTTTTATAATAAAATCTGTACTGGTGGGTTTCTGCGGGAAATTCAAGCATGCAGCCGTTCTTTGCGTCATTATGTAACATCAGTTTACATTAAGAAGGAGTCCCAGCTAGTAGCTTTATCATGTGAGGATGCTGCAGGTGACGGATCATTTATAGCCTTTTCTCACAGCAGCTGGAATAATTAAACGTATCATTTTGATGGAGGATTGTAATCCAGAAAGGTCCAAATGACAATCATCAGTGACAACTGGAGATTCACCCGTAGTCAAAAGCAAAAGTCTTCGGACTGTGGAGTGGCTACAGAAATTGAAATCTACAGGTAACACTAATACACACTAAATACACATAGTCACGCAATGCTTGTGTTGTTAACATTAATGCTGCAGTCCGTAAGATTTTCCTCTTTGTCGCCATCTCTGTTTGAAACCTGCAATTGCAGTTATTTGTGGAATTATCATCTTTACGTGGGTTGTGCATCAGCGTGACTCCTCAGGCGGATGAATCTAATGTTTGCTGTCAGTGACCGCACCGGTGTGGATACTGAACTTCAGAATCACAGATTGTAGTCTTGAAGTATGACCAATATAAGAATTTTCACCAGAAAATGTCATCTGAATAAGTAAGTAACATTTCTGCCACTTTTGTTACAATAAATCGCGCTTCCAATAGTGATTAAATCTAATGATCACTTAGCTCGGATCACGTCAAACCGTGCAAATTATTATTGTTGTTTTACTTTGTTCTCAAATTGTTAATATTAACAACATCAGCATTGCGTGACTAAAGCTATGTTTCCACTGCAGGAACTTTCCCCAGGAACTAGGAACTTTGGGGTGGTACTCTGTTCGTTTCGACCGCAGGAACCAGGGTCTAAATGAAGTTCCGGATAGAAAAATTCCCCCTCTGAAAGTACCTGCTCACGAGGTAGTACTTTTTCAAAGTTCCAGAACTTTCGGGGGTGGGAATTAGGACTATCTTGATGGTACTTTAGATCGCTATGGAAATGTAGCTAGCAATAGGTCTGGGGGGAGAAAAGTTCCTGGAACAAATTGTTCCCAGTAATTTCGGTGGAAACGCAGCTTATGTGTATTTAGTGTGTATTAGCGTTACCTGTAGATTTCAATTTCCGATGTCTTTTGCTTTTGACTACGGGTGAATCTCCAGTTGTCACTGATGATTGTCATTTGGACCTTTCTGGATTACAATCCTCCATCAAAATGATACGTTTAATTATTGCAGCTGCTGTGAGAAAAGGCTATAAATGATCCGCTTCACATGATATAGCTACTAGCTGGGACTCCTTCCGCAGACAGACATGACGTAATGACGCAAAGACAAACAGCTGCATGCTCAAAACCCACCAGTAGCGATTTTATTATAAACTTTATTACAAGCTTATGGTTGTGAATCGGGCTAAGGTAAGGAGATGGTTTTGAACACAGGCTGGCTATGCACTTGCTCAAAAATTGATTTTGGATCATTTTTAACCAAAAAAAGTTACGGACTGCAGCTTTAACAATTTGAGAACAAAGTATAACAATAATAATAATTTGCACAGTTTGACGTGATCCGAGCTAAGCGATTGTTAGATTTAATCATCATTGGCAGCGCGATTTATTGTAATGCTTTTTTTCTCAGTCTGTCAGAACAAAAGTGGCAGACATGTTACTTACCTGTTCAGATGATATTTTCCGGTGAAAATTCTTATTTTGGTCATTCATCAAGTTCAGTATCCACACTGGTCCGGTCACTGACAGCAAACATTAGATTCATCCGCCTGAGGAGTCACGCCGATGCACCACCCATGTAAAGATGATAATGATGATAACTGCAATTACAGGTTTCAAACAGAGATGGCGACAAAGAGGCAAAACTTACAGACTGCAGCTTTAATATTTGAAGGAAAAAAGATCATCTTTTCTCATTTGAATTACTTAATACTTCTTTTTAAATCATTATTGAACAGTGATTGTAAAGCCAATAAAAGTTTTGAGAGCAAGTGGGACCGGAGTTAACCAGTGGGAATTATCTTTAGCCATCTGCTTCCATACATCTCTACTGTAATACAACTTACTTTGTTGGCCCACAAACATCTTGTGTTTCAGCTGTATTTATGGCAAACACAGTGAACCTGAATTATTAATGAAAAGCAGATTCAGATGAAGAAAGAATAAACACTTTTTAATGTCAGACAGCTTTTAATCTAAATGCTAAATGTCAATAATATTTAACTTTTTTTTAGATTTATGAAAATATTTAATAAGCAATGCTAACAAAACGCATGTACAAGGCCAAAGCCTAAAGACCAACATTGTTTTTCATAATCACAACAGTGTTGATCAAATATGTTTGTAACTTGTTCTGAATGATCAGGTGACTGTGTTTATACGGTGTCCCTCAAGGCTCAGTTCTCAGCCCCCTCATGTTTTAATTTACAAGCTTCTTCTTGGACAAATAATCACATCATGGTTTCAGTTTCCATTGTTATACTCGTGACTCACCTCTACATTATAAATAAAAGTTTAAATAATAAATGTATTTTAATGATTAATACTGTAAATAATATACATTCTAATTTAATTTTTGTTTGTTTATTGTTCATTTATTATAAATGCTAAGTGATTTATTAGATTAATTACAGATTGTTGTTGTTGTTGTTGTTATTTTAATAGTTACCCAGGGCATATGCCTAGTTTGAATGTGTACGGCTGATTAAGGTTATGATAAATGACTGGTGTGGTTCAGCACAACCTGGAAATGACAGCAAGATGGATCTATCACACAAGCCGCTTCATGCCAGGTGGTTTTGTGACTTTCTGAATGGACAGAAAGAGAGATGTGTGTCTTTAGGGTCAAGGGTGGGTGAAGCGAGCGTGGGGCTATAGATGAGTGGAGATTAAACATCTCCTTTATCTTTTCAATGGGATGTAACCCCCACCATCACCTTCACCTCTCTCTTATTTATCTCACCTTGTAAGACAGGCATATTCACCATCTGAATCAGAACTGTTTTGAAAAGCAGGATTACGATGTGAATTTGGCTTTATTTAATTTCAAATCTTATGTGATGAAGTGAATGTTATAGGTTAGACATAATGTAATTTGTCCTTCATGCCTGTCTGGGTTGATAGTCACTTTGCACTCATGAAGCTCTTCACACCCGCCACTCTTAGCTACAGCATCACATGCTGCTGTTCACTACTGAAGCATTCAAACCTCAGAAAAGACTTTAGCAGGAGAATCAGCTTCTCTTTTCACTCATTCTTTTCCATTCACTCTTCTCGTATTTCACTCTACTCTTATTTAGTCTCTGACTGAGTGGCCTTTACAGCAAATGACCCTCACTCGAATGAAAGGACAGTGTGAAATGTGGATAATAACAGTTAGGTGTGTATTTGTGGCGGTCACTAATAGTGCAATTCAAATAGTCCAAAAAATACAGCACTTCCTTTCGCCTTTAGTTTAATTGCTTGCACAAATGGTAGGGGGGTTATTATATCTAATTCTGTTTTTGCATATTGCAGCTGTGTGTGTCTGTATTAGTATGTGAGTGACCAGGACAAGGAATGCCTAATGCATGGATAGCCTTGATCTTTAAATGCCTGCATTTACTTGAATTATACATTTATCAATAACATTGTGCAAGTTCATGCTCAAAGAGAGAAAGATAGAGACAAGCATCTGAAAACACATTAGAAATCATTAAAATGCTGTCAGTATTATCATCATGACCATTCTCTTTTGTGTCTCTCTATTGAGTTTCAGTCTAAATATGTCCACAGCAAACCTGTGATGAATTAATTATGAGGAACACCTGGCAGATCTCTCTATAGACTGTAGTCTGAGTCAGAAGAGCCCACCCTATCACATGCAGAAACTGTGCTAAAAATATATAACTACTGTTCAAAAGTTTGGGGGTCAGTAAGTTTTTTGTTGTTGTTGTTGATTTTTTTTTTAAAGAAATTAACATATTCAGCAAGGATGCATTAAATTGATCAAAAGTGACATTAAAAAGTTAGTTCACCCAAAAATGACATTTCTGTCATTAATTACTCACCCTCATGTCGTTCCACACCCGTAAGACCTTCGTTCATCTTCAGAACACAAATTAAGATATTTTTGATAAAATCTGATGGCTCAGTGAGGCCTCCATTGACAGCAATAACACTCCCTTTTTCAAGATCCAGAAAGCTACTAAAGACATATTTAAAACAGTTCATGTGACTACAGTGGTTCAACCTTAATGTTATGAAGCGATGAGAATACTTTTTGTGTGCCAAAAATAACAAAATAACGACGTTATTCAACAATATCTAGTGATGGGTGATTTCAAAACACTGCTTCATGAAGCTTCGAAGTTTTACGAATCTTTTGTTTTGAATCAGTGGTTCGGAGCCTGTATCAAACTGCCAAAGTCACGTGATTTCAGTAAACGAGGCTTCGTTATGTCATAAGTGTTTCGAAATTTCAATGGTTCACGTGACTTTGGCAATCTGATTCACGCTCCGACCCACTGATTCAAAACAAAAGATTTGTAAAGCTTCGAAGCTTCATGAAGCAGTGTTTAATGAGATATTGTTGAATAAAGTTATTTTGTTATTTTGGTGCACAAAAAGTATTCTCATCGCTTCATAACATTAAGGTTGAACCACTGTAGTCACATGACCTTTAAAATATGTCTTTAGCTTTCTGGGCATTGAAAGTATTAATTATCTTGCTGTCAATGGAGGCCTCACTGAGCCATCGGATTTCATCAAAAATATCTTAATTTGTGTTCTGAAGACGAACGAAGGTCTTACAGGTTTGGAACGACATGAGGGTGAGTAATAAATGACAGAATTTTCATTTTTGGGTGAACTAACCCTTTAAAGACATTTACATTGTGGCAAAATATTTCTATTTTTAAAATAACTGCTGTTCTTTTGAACTTTCTATTCACCAAAGAATCCTGAAATATATATATATATATATATATATATATATCACTGTTTCCACAAAAATATTAAGCACCACAACTGTTTTCTAACATTGATAATAATAAGAAATGTTTATTAAGCATCATATCAGCATATTAGAATGATTTCTGAAGGATCATGTGACACTGAAGACTGGAGTAATGATGCTGAAAATTCAGCTTTGATCACAGGAATAAATTACATTTTTGGATATATTCAATTAGAAAATAGCTATTTTAAATTGTAATAATATTTCACAATTTTACTGCATTTCTGATCAAATAAATGCAGCCTTGGTAAGCACAAGAAACCCCAATTTAATAAGCAGAATTTCCTGTGTGAGAGAACAAATGGAGAGATATATTTACTATGAAATGTTGCAAGAAAAATAATCTTTCTAGTGAATTAAGAAGGTGAGGGAAATGAAAGAATGAAAGATACATATATATACTCTAATCATACATGTTTATTATGTCTACACATTCTTCTCATTCTGGCACAGCTCATCAAATGTTAAGCAGTGCTCTTTCTCTATTACGTAATGTCTTTTCAGTGACTATATGGAGCACAGGTGGTGTCAGCTAAATGCATTATATATGAGGGTCTAATGTACAGACCACCAGCGCTTCAAGATCCAGAATGAGCACCTGAACCAAGGATACTGAAATAGCATATCAACATTGTACACATACTATTTCTACAGTAAGATTGTGAATTTATGCATAGAATACCCGTTTGCCATTATGGTGAAACTACATCCCACAATGCAATGCACTTGACCTTTCATTTCCAGCGTGATGGATAAGTAAAATGTAAACTAATAGTTTTTGAGTAATGATGAGTCATGTGACATTAATGTAGTGTACTACTGTTTAAAACATGTAGTAGAATTCCTACTGTTTATATAGTGTATTCTGGACAGTATTTGAGGATCATATTTAATATTTTTAATCCATGATTGAAGATTAATATTTCTAACATTATTTTGGCATGTAATAATACACTTTATGCAACAAGAATACTCTGTCTGTGTTGAGTATTTAATGTATTTCACAGAGCAAATGCAGTCATTCCTTGTGATCAATGTGAGAGTGAGATATAATGTTGCTCCATGTGATAATTGCATGAAAAATGTAGATTTCCTGAAACTCTGAAAGTCCCCCAGAGAGAGGGAAAGATCTGTCTCTCTCTGGTTCTTGTTGTTTTCCTTCTGCCACTTCTGCCATTGACCCAGATTTCCTGGCACAGCATGATGGCATTTTGGCAAGATACAGAGAGAGCGAGAACAAGAGAGAAGGGCGAGACAGAGGCTTGAACACCCGACAGAGGTTGAGTGGAGTTCAAACTAGTTTAATCCCTAAAATCGATGTGGTTAACATATGGTTTAAGGTTGTACCTAACCTCTGGAGTGTAGTTGTGTAGTCTGAGCAGGGACTGGTCATGTATCTGCTGCACTGTAATCACACAATATGAGCTGTAATTATGGGTTGACGTTAATTACCGTGATTCTGTTTGGTCTTGTGAGGTGGAAAGAGTCCTTTTCCTGTCTGGGACTCTCCAGGTCTCTGTGTTTGTTTCATTCTTTCCTCTATCTTATCTTTTAACTCAATCTGACCTGATTTTCAATTTCTGTTTTTTTCACCTTCTGTTACAGATGAAGTCCTAACTAGTGACAGGGTGAACACCCACAAGTAGATAAGTAACAAATTACATCTTTTTAATATCTCAGTTCTTTCTTTTACACAACAATGCCATTAAATGGAGAGCAAATGGAACCTTTTGCCTCTCAGATTAGTCTCCTGTGATAAAATACCCTGGTAATCTCACATGTATCCTCTTTAAAGTTTCAGAAGAGATCTCAACAATGTATCAAAAAAGGTTCAGGTTTGCCAAAGTATGTGGCCAAATGTCAAATCAGTGTTATTACAGTGTAATTTATATACTATTTTAATACTATTATACTATTTTAATTACCTTTGAGTTTTACATTTTCAATTTGTTTAATTTTTTGTAATTTTGTAATGTTTTATAGTTTTTTTTAAATATTACTATTTTATATATATATAGGTTTAACTTATTTTTATTTCCGTTTTAGTTCTGTTTTCATTTTTATTGAAATTCAAGGTAGTCATTTTAGTGCTTCAACTTATTTTAGGCAACATTTCTTATATGTGTTTAGTTTAAATCTTTCATATAATATTTATATTTTATTTAATCTTTTTTCAATTAACACATTTTTAAAAACAATAGTTTTAGTTAACGATAACCCTGTCAAACCAGCTCAAACATCTCTCATCAGAACCTTTCAAGACTCAAATAATTTGAACTATGCTATTTTAATTATTTTATTTGTTTTAAATTGTCATAAAAAAGAGAAATATCTGAGACACAGATGTGATTCCTAAAATAAACAACCCAATCTCATTAGAAAATGTAAGCATTTTATAAACAAGGTGGCGATTTCGTATGAATTTGTACAATGTGATTCATACAAAAACGTATGATTTTATAAATAAAAAAAGCATGCATGAAGCTCCACCCCTAAATTTAACCTTCAGTGGAGCGTAAGCAGAAAACGTACAAATGAGATCATACGAATTAGCCACCAATTCAGCAAAATGTCAAATAATTATGAATTGCCATGAGATTGTGTTGAAATAATCCAACTGAGCTATGTGCCTCTGGACATTTTTTTTACGCTTTCGCCTAACAAAACAGTTTTCAGTCACAGAAGGGTCATGTGACTATGAAGCATATAGAGCAGGTTTGATTTATCACTTTCATTTTTTTCACTATGTCTGCTCAACCTGCTTGTTTTTCCCCACTTTCACCCTTAGGAAACGCACACCCTTCCTTCACATAGAGCACTGTGGCCAAAACATACCTCAGCACTATCTCGGCGCACTTTCCCTCAGAGCGACTAAGAACAGAGAACGATATTTCCAGCAGGTTCACTCATAATCTGCGGCGACTGTTTGCCTGCATCCTGTGTTTGTATTTTATCCGCCTTCCATCGGTGTGACGGCTGACTTATGTGATCTGGCAGAGTAATTACAGTCGACAGGAACTGTTTCATACACACAAAACACACTGGCTTTATTTGATGCCTGCCATTATTTGTTTGCTTATTCATTTACCTTGTTGTGTTATTAATTGTTTGCTTGCGAACATAATGTAGACCTCAGACGCAAAGCAGACTGCAGGAGAAACCATTTACCAATCACAGAAATGCTACAGGCCTGTATATCTGCTGGCTCTTTTTTAGTAAGTTTACTGCAGTCAACAGGGACGCTCTCATTTCCCAGCTTTCCTCCTCCAGAATGACCTCTGCATTAATGCGAAGTATGATTGATTTGGGTGGAGGGTTTCAGTCTTGTGGGATCTCTCCTTAGCAGGTCAAAGCACTGATAGCACTATAGCAGCTAAACTTGAGAATTGGGTTTGGTCTTAAGGGGAGGTTTACAGGCTCGGCACTGAAAACTAAAAGACTTTCAAATCACATGAGCCAATATTTTATTCACAATAGAACATAGATAAAATAACAAATGTTTAAACTGAGAAATTTTACAATTTTATGCACAAAATGTGCTTATTTCAAATTTGATGCCTGCTACAGGTCTCAAAATAGTTGGGACGGGGGCATGTTTACCATGGTGTTGCATCTCCTCTTCTTTTCAAAACAGTGTGAAGACGTCTGGGCATCGAGGTTATGAGTTTCTGGAGTTTTGGTGTTGGAATTTGGTCCCATTCTTGCCTGATATAGGTTTCCAGCTGCTGAAAAGTTTGTGGTCATCTTTTGTTTAACGATGCACCAAATGTTCTCTATAGGTGAAAGATGTGGACTGCAGGCAGGCCAATTCAGCACCAGGACTCTTCTACGACGAAGCCATGCTGTTGTAATAGCTGCAGTATGTGGTTTTGCATTGTCCTGCTGAAATACACAAGGCCTTCCCTGAAATAGACGTCATCTGGAGGGGAGCATATGTTGCTCTAAAACCTTTATATACCTTTCAGCATTCATAGTGCCTTCCAAAACATGCAAGCTGCCCATACCGTATGCACTTATGCACCCCCATACCATCAGAGATGATGGCTTTTGAACTGAACGCTGATGACACGTTGGAAGGTCTCCCTCCTCTTTAGCCCGGAGGACACGGTGTCTGTGATTTCCAACAAGAATGTCAAATTTGGACTCGTCTGACCATAGAACACTTTTCCACTTTGAAACAGTCCATTTTAAATGAGCCTTGGCCCACAGGACACGACGGCGCTTCTGGATCATGTTCACATATGGCTTCCTTTTTGCATGATAGAGCTTTAGTTGGCATCTGCAGATGGCACGGCGGATTGTGTTTACCGACAGTGGTTTCTGGAAGTATTCCTGGGCGTGTTTAGTGATGTCATTGACACAATCATGCCGATGAGTGATGCAGTGTCGTCTGAGGGCCCGAAGACCACGGGCATCCAATAAAGGTCTTCGGTCTTGTCCCTTACGCACAGAGATTTCTCCAGTTTCTCTGAATCTTTTGATGATGTTATGCACTGTAGATGATGAGATTTGCAAAGCCTTTGCAATTTGACATTGAGGAACATTGTTTTCCACAATCTTTTTACGCACTCTTTCACAGCTCTGTCCATCTTTACTTCTGAGAGACTCTGCCTCTCTTAGACATCCCTTTTATAGCTAATCATGTTACAGACCTGATATCAATTAACTTAATTAGTTGCTAGATGTTCTCCCAGCTCAATCTTTTCAACATTTCTTGCTTTTTCAGCCATTTGTTGTCCCCGTCCCAACTTTTTTGAGACCTGTAGCAGGCATCAAATTTGAAATGAGCTCATTTAGTGGATAAAAGTGTAACATTTCTCAGTTTAAACATTTGTTATGTTATCTATGTTCTATTGGGAATAAAATATTGGCTCATGTGATTTGAAAGTCTCTTAGTTTTCATTTTATTCAAATTTAAATAACATGGGTTGTACTACTGTCTTAAATACATGATCATTAAGAGGGATCAACAGATATTTTACACGCTTTGTTCATTTCTCTTAGAGTGACTCATTCTGTAGGCCTCTATAGACCATTTTGGCAGGGACGTACCCACAGTTGAGGTCCCTGAAGTCCGGACCTCTGTATTTTTCCCGAGTATTTAGTAAAGGTTGTGAAATAATTGCCTAATATTAACTCTACATTGGTGCTGCAAGATATTACACAATGCCAGCCTTCTCATCTGAGCTGCCTCAATGGTCAAATAGTGCTCGTCAATGTCAAAATGTTTGAGATGACCAATCAAATCAAAGTAGGCGGGCTTTATGTTTGCAGAAGTTGCTAAATGTGAATTCCAATGCGATGCTTCAGTTCATAAAAGTGCGAGATAAGATGGAAGTAGCTGAACTAAACATTTCATATTTGACAGCTGTTTTACGATAGAAATGTTAAATGACCGACAGAAATAATCAGAGATGCAAATTAATTTTGCCATTTTCGACTGGCATGTTTGTAAAATGCGATGTGTTTTGTGGGCGGAGATATAAACTCGCAATTGTGAGGAAAAAAACATGTTATAGGTTTAAATGTTATCTATGTAAAATCTTATAGATTTAAATATTATTTCATGTTGAAATTTAAGGGCCAATACATTATGCCCTCTATGAACTGCATATGTGAATATTACGTAGATTGATTGTTTACATCAAATTCATGCTTTAATAGTAGGGTAATCATCCAGTATTCAGCAATGGTATTCTATAAAAATTAAGATCTTTCCAAAGGCACAAACATTTTTTCTCTTATTCCATAGATCTCGCACTTGTTACCACTGTTTTTCTGCCGCCACAATGCGTGGGCAACTGCAGTGGTGTAACTGTGATGTTTACTCCCAAATGGTCGATAGTAATGGGCACTTTCAAAACACTGCTTTGTGAAGCTTCAAAACCTTTGTGAATCATTTGTTTCAAACCAGTGATTCAGAGTGTAAAACTGCTGAAAACCTGAACAAAGTCACATGATTTCAGTAAACCAAGCGATGATCTCTATGAATCATGGTTTTTACTTGATCTCAGATCCAATCTATAAATTTGTAGACATTTTTATTGACAGATTAGTGTGATAAAATGGAAGTGTTGTAGTTAATAATCTCTTATTGGCCTGATTAACCAAGCTCTCAAATAAAACATAAAACAAACCCTACAATTTAATAAAATAACACATATGTGACCCTGGACCACAAAACCAGTCAGAAGGGTCAATTTCTTGAAATTGAGATTTATACATCAACTGAAACCTGAATAAATAAGCTTTTCATTGATGTATGGTTTGCAGGATAGGACAATATTTGGCCGAGATACAACTACTTGAAAATCTGGAATCTGAGGGTGCAAAAAAATCAAAATATTGAGAAAATCACCTTTAAATTTGTCCAAATTAAGTCCTTAGCAAGACATATCCACTCACAAAAATACACTTTGGATATATTTATGGTAGGAAATTTACAAAATATCTTCATGAAACATGATCTTTACTTAATATCCTAATGATTTTTGGCCTAAAAGAAAAATCAATAATTTTGACCCATACAGTGTATTGTTGGCTATTGCTTCAAATATACCCGTGTGACTTATGACTGGTTTTGTGCTCCAGAGTCGCCTATTATACAGACACTTTATATTTAATGGTATTAAATGATTTGTTAATTGCTTTTAATAAATAAAACATTTGCAATTGGTCTGTAAAAGGTGTTTTTATGCACATTTTTGTTGCATTTATATTGCAATTAGCAATTAGTCCAAATGATTCAAAGTTTCAAAAAGCTTAGTTTCTCACATCACAAGGCCTATTCTCACCATCCCAACTGTTTCACCCTCCATTTTCCTCATGTTCAAGGACACAGAAATAGCTATTTTCTTAGTGAACAAATAAACAATTAATAGCCAATAGCTTTTAGTTTAAGTCGCAGCCTGACAAAACCACACTTGACAGCTTGTATGGAGGTCACTTAGTTTGAAACCAGTTGATTGTTAGGAAAGGAAATGAAGGATAAATGTTAGCACAATGAAGCTCAACCGATGACACACAAACTACAAATGCTACTACTCTATACTTGCAATTGCAGGTGATATTAGAAGAAAGATGTTATTATGGAGAGCGCATTTGATTGGACGAGACAAGATTTTTACACAGTATTTTTAAGGAATCCTCAATGATGAAATACATGAAAGTCAAAGACAACAATACTCAAGCACTGTAAAAGGTTTTGCCACAAACTCAACTGACTGACTTCTCTCCTGATTTCATATGAGTCTCTTCAGACCGTACTGTACATGATTTATGAGCTTCTACAACTTTTGACCTCCTAACTGAACTCCTTTCCACAAATTGATCACAGAAATAAAAACAGTATAAATAAAAATGAATAACAGTTTTCTCTTAGTCTAATTAAGATAAGCGCAACCATAATCAAAGTACTCTCAATGTTCAAAGTGCAAATAGAGACCACATTTTTCTTCAAGCATGAAACTGAGCAAAGAGATGGTTACAACTACACAGCCCAGCCTAAGATAGTTTTTATACTGAGAGATATTTGCATGCATCAAGAAGCGGCTTTTTTACAATGAGGGGTATTGAAATCACACTTGAATGCACGCTCGCGTTTTCTTTCAATTTTGCAATCGCACGTACTCTGTGAACAGGGAGCAGTGGTGCTGAGCGCATATTCTACAAGATAAGACATTTATCAGACGCTTAGGCTCTGTTGTGCAACGAATCCTCCGCCATGGTCTTGTCAGTCATCTCATCACTAGATCAGTAAACTCTGATTCCTGCAGCACTGCGTACAACTCTGCAGCTCATTAAATGGTTTTTATTCATATAAAAAGCAAAACGACAGTGGAGGTGTAATATAAACTTAGTGGTGGCAAATTCTATCCTGATTTCACCCTCACACTCCCGTCATGGCAATATCACGAGACAGCTTTTCGCCTCGACGAGAAATCTGGTCACATTTTAATCTCGCGAGATCATGTGGCACGAGATCTCGTCATACCCCTACAGTTTTGATTTCACAGGATCTTTAAGGTACATAAACAGCAGTCACAGCTGCTTTAATGAGTATCGTCCATCTCAAAAAAAGCACAAGCACATATTCTCCCACTTAAAGGTGAGACTGTGTATTCTACCTGATCAATCTGTACTCTGTGAGAGAGAAAATTCCAGTGCAGGGGTTTACAAGATAAGCAGTATCACTCTCTTCTTACTTGACCTACATAAGCTCCAGTGGCCGCCTCAGCCAAGCTACTGATTTCCATCTAATCAGGATGAGCTTACAGAACATCTGACTCAGCATCAGAGCCAGTGAAGAGCTTGACTGTGCTACTGACGGGTTTGTGCGGGAATTAGAATCATCTTGAGTTTTGTATCAACCATTACATTCAAAATAGTGTAAGGCCAGGGTTTAAGATTAATGCAATGGTGGCCTTAGCTATCAGATATCTTTGCTCCACACCACACAATCTTGTGCTAAGAACAATATTTTTCAATTAAAATTGATTAGTAAGATTTTTCTCATAACAGAATGGAACTATTGAGCTTGTTGAGGCCAATGCCACTCCTTTAAAATTGTCAGAAAAAACTAATTATTTTTAAATATTTAATAATAATAATAATAATAATAATTTAAAACTTATTTTAAGTCTAAAAGTATATTTGTGGCAACAACCTAGTCCCCACCTTGATGTTAAAAAAAGAACAAATGAAAGTCTAACAATTATTTTGTTTATTAAACGATTATTTTTAAAGGAGAAATGTCACAACATAAAGTTAAATAGAAAAATTCTGCATTTCTGCTTTTTGAGCAATGTTGCCGAGCGATGTTGCTTGAGCGTTTTCCCATTGAGAATGGGCAACAAATTTTGATATAAAGTATCTAGATAGAAATTTGTTGCCCATTCTCAATGGGAAAACGCCCAAGCAACATCGCTAAGCAACATTGCTCAAAAAGTTGCCCCATGTATCATCACCTTGAGAGTTAGTTGACATGGGCTTTTCACACTGCGCTTAACCCCAGGTTATCATCATTCTAAACACTGCTTTTAACCCCGGGTAAAAGAACGTTTCACACTTGTAATTTAGAAGCGGAGTTAGCACCACTTTTTACCCGGGGTAATGAAACCCTGCTCTGCCGTGTTAACCCCTCATTGCGGTGCCAACCTTGTACAGTGTGAAACGGAGCGGTGTTACAATGTTAAGAGATGCTTAGCAACCAACAACCAATCACATGCCTTGTATTAACGTGCTTTACACAGTCAAGGAAACACCACATGTTGTATAACTTTCAGTGTTTTTTATGTGGAAAAATGTCAAATGGTGACAGAAAACGCGACAACCGGAGTGAAAAAGAGAGCTTCTTTCTTACCTTTATAGTCTGAAAAGTCCATTCAGGATTAACTTGATACTACAATCAGTCGGCAAATACCGCAATATACAATATGAGGATGTACAATGCTAAAGCCTTAGTGTAAACATAAGTACTGCGTTCGTCCAATCAGTGACACTGGCACCGCAAATATGCAAATAAGGAATTTAACCCGGGGTTTAGGAATGTACAGTGTGAAATAGCAGTTTATAAATACCCAGGATTAACTGTTAACCCTGGGTAAAATATAAGCAGTGTGAAATGTGAAGCAAGATAACCCAGGATTCTATTTACCCGGGGTTTAGTATGACCCAGGGTTAACTGTTTTAAGTGTGAAAAACACTATGTAGTTGCAAAGTTAATGATAGTTAGTAGAATGTCTAAAGTGAACCATCAAAATAAAGTGTTACCATAATAATTTAAAGAGAATTCATGGTTTGAATCAAGAGAACACATTAAAGTAATCATGTGATGAATGGTGAATGGAAAAATGACTGATATTCAATAAATAGCATTTAAAAATAAAAATAAAACTTGGTGGGAAGGGTCTAAGTGCAAGCAAAGACATTCTAAAATCTAAAAATGAACAAACACATAATCTTAAACTCACTAGATTGTTGTACTGTGGAGTTTGTCTTACCAATTTGTATGGGCAAGAGTGGTCGCAAAGTACTCTATAACTCAAAAGTGTGTGTGTGTGTGTGCATGTTTATGCTCAGTGGAGAATGAAATGGAGAGTATTATTGCTGTGCGTCACAGCTTGAAAGGAAAAACCCTCATATGACATTCAGAGCCACAGCTTTTCCCTTATGGTTTCTTTTTTCTTTTTCTTCTCTGCCTCCTGCATTGAATCACACTATGAATGCTAATGCCAGTGTCGTCCCATTGCGACAGGAAATCTCTTATTTTGAATGATGCAACTGTTTGGTCACATCCTGTATCTCCGTCTCTCTCGCCGCACTCAGATTCAAATGTAAACTAGTTTATTTTCAAAAAAGGAAAATCTTGGCGGACAGGAAAATGCCCCTGAAGAATATCACAGATGTTCTTCTCAAGTGAACCCGACACCACACATGCATGCAAAAACACAGAAATGATCTTGAGTTTGGCTTCCACGGTCCCTTTGTCAGCTGGTGTGTGTGTGTGTGTGGGAAGAAGGAATCCAGCTGGACTGAGACACGCAGTCCACAGCTGGACATGAACCGTTACAACCTAGAGCTACATTTAACACACCACTCCGTCACTCTCTGCTACAAAGGGGAGAGACTATAGTAATTTCCTGCTGCACCACCTTAAACACATTTATGCATGTTAAAAGAATGCGCTAAGATTAAAGAGTGGAAGTTATATCGCTTGATGAGTGCAGACTGAATATGTAAAAAAAAAGTGAATCACAAAGAAATGCTCTTAAAACAGAAAGTGACTATTTAATTTGAATGACATCTGGTGCATTTAATCTGTTGTAGAAAACAACTAATCAATGCTAATTATTTTCTTCATAACTTTCAATTTCACATTTCAGATAACATATGAACAGTTATTATATGCCCATTATTCATCAGCTAATGTTAATTTGTGAATTGTGACAAGTATAAAATTATATTTGCGGCAACAACCTACTGCAATCCCAAACCCAGATGTAAAAAAAAAAAGGGACAAAAGAAAGTCTAACAAGAAATTTTCAGCACTTTTATTTTCAAAATGTTTCTATTTACACAAAATCTTCTCATGTTTTTAATTCAGGTGAGGAAAGGTACAGAATTCAAGCTCAAAGTTGGCAGAGACATTCAAAGTTTCCTACACAAGGATAGAAAGAGTAAAAATTGTGTATTTATTTACAGTATATTTGATTCAAGTTAAAACATTTAGAAATCTTCCTCATTGTCCATCTGACGTCATCTTTTTCATTCAAAAGAGATTTCAAACGGAAACAAAAAAAATATACACGCATTCTCTTTATAATAATTTAGCAATCGATATTGACAACGATAAGCGACAAGGTGTTTTATATATTGCTAGGCATTAAAACAAAGTGATGTGATGACACAAGAGTGATGGAGACCAATATTGTGAATGGAAAAGACAATTAGAGAGCTGCTCCCATGAAAACAACTCCTTTAAATCTAAAATCACCAACCACATGACCTTTTAAACTTCTGTCAGTGGTTTAAGAATAGCTATAAAAGTGTCTAATTGGCATCATTTACATTCTTCTTGTAAATTTGGGGAAACTGCAAACCATCAGTGGGGTTTGATGTAAGTCTTCAGCATTTGATAAATTGACTGTAGGAGCACTCAAACGAAAAGCTCCTGAACTAAGGTCATTCCCCCTGTTTTTTCAGAGATCATGTGACCAAACTCAGAAGCATGAATACCGAGACTAAACGGTTAAGGGACACTTGAAGGGACAGTACACCGTTTGTCTGATATGTATAAGTGAGCAAAGCCACAACATCAGACTCGATTCAGGAAACGAACAGGTTAAAATGGCTTATAAAGAAAGGACGGACTGATTACATTTGCAGATTCACTCGTCCTCAAACTGTATTTTGGCTTCTGAAATCAATTACAATATACACTGTATAGTAGACTGAATTTGCACTTCATTCAACTTTATGAATACAGACTTAGTCATTTTTGTCCTTTTCAAGAAACAGAGGGGTTCAGTAGCTAACAGCAGTCTTCTGAAAACATCTATTATTTCATTGCCATCAGTAGATGGTTCCTCAAAACCTTCCTACTTCTAACAGATATCATGCTGCTTTAATTTTGAAAAAGGCACTCTAGTGACCTTCAAAATGAAACATGAATGGGTTAAATGTAATATAAGATACAGTTTTGAGTTAAGAGGTAGCTGTGGGACATATGGCAAGGCTGTGACAGATAAAGAGGTGACACTTTCTGGGATATAATAGGCTGGGTTTATAACATCTGACCTTCTTTTTTGGCCAGACACTGAACAATTGAGAAATGTGTTATTCTGAAACTTCACTACTGTCCAATTTATAAAAGAGCTGAATCAACAAATCCTTCTGGCTCGTGAAATGCATACAAAAATTTTGTTTCCTCTAATGTTCTGTCATCAAAGCGAAGAAAAGCACCAGCAAAAAAGAACTAAACTTCAGTTTCTGCAGCACCACTCCAACTGGATATTGGAGAAAAACATTACAAGCCACTACAGGGAGGCACACTCATATTACAGTAACTGCATAGCTACATGGACAAACGGTCAGATTATGGATTATATTTTGGGATTATCTGATAAAATCTCGCTAATCTCAAAATCTCACTATGGCCAATTATTTAGCATTCAGTGTTTCAGTGTTAAACATATCCGTTTATAAATGTGATATCTGCATAATTAGTATTTTGTGAGGCTTTCAAATGTGTTCTGTAAAATAGGATTATGTGTTTTAATCAGGGTAGACAACATTCAGTTTGGCATGATTGAGGCTGTGAGGAACTGACGTACACTCTGGCTCGGTCCCCAGTGAAACACTAGGGTGTCTAGCGGGGATGGGCAACATCGGTCCTGAAGTGCCGCTGTCCTGCAGAGTTTAGCTCCAACCCTAATCGAACACACCTTAAAAAGCCAATCAATGTCTTCAGGATTACTAAAGCTACAGGTAGGCGAGTTTTTTTTAATCAGGGTTGGAGCTAAACTCTGCAGTACAGCAGCAATCCAGGTCCGACGTTGCCCATCCCTGGTGTATAGGATGTCCCACTTGTCATTTTAGGTTTCGGAAGGGTGCTCATAAGTGCCCCCTTTAGGCCACTACGCACTTTTTTGCTGAGCCTGCACTGATGCAGACTACTATCCAACAGCCTATGCAGCATTAGTTCACCAACCTTTTGAATCCGAGGAGGACCGCAAGGACTTAGAACAAGGTCTCAGTTCAGATTTTCCAACACACCCAATAGTACAACCTATTAAATTGACTATACTTATTTCCCTTACAGTCTCGTTTTCATTCACATTAAATTAAAATTGGCGTCTACCCTAACTAAGGTCCATCAGGTTTATTACAGCATGATGATGAAGGATGGCGAGGTAGACATAGTAAAAATAAAGAAGAGGATTGCAGAAGATACACCCAGCAACATGTCTTCCGTAGAAGCAGGGGGCAATAATAAAAAATAAATAAATTTAAAAAAAAGACCATTACACTTTAAAATTCATGAGGACATCCTAGCCAAGGAATGGAGATTTTCGTGCTAGTACTCTAATGTTCAAACACTTATACAGTACAAAGTACCAAAGCAAACAAAACAACTGCTATCCTCTTACTCTACCACTACCAACGTGCTCTTCGTAGACATCTTCAGACATCATAATAAGAATATCAAGTTTTAAATAAGGACAGATTCATAATGTAATATGATCAATCATATCATTCAGTCCTTTTTTAGAGAAATCCAGGAGTAGATTCATATATTTTCATATAGTTTCATATATTGGCTGGTTTGAAAATGGAAGATGGTCCCATGTAGTAGCAGAGTTTATACAGTGGTTGAAACAAGCTTTGTTGTTTGATGATTGTCTGTGGAGATCATGAACATAAAACCAAATTGAGACCTTGTTGGTTTTAGGTGGTAGCACTTTCCAGGAAGAAACTTTCTTTCTTTGATGTATCAACACATCAAAGGCAAAAGTGTTCCATTGAAGACTTTCGAAAAAGGTAAATTGTACATGAACTCGTAGAATCAATCAATGGCTGGTTATGGGAAAATTTCACAGCTACTCCAAGCAATGCTATGACACTGGGCAGTTGTGAGTTTTACTCTTACTGAAGGCCATGTTGAGGTTCTTGGTTTGTGTAGTTCAGCTGCATGCTGTATGTTCCCTTTATATCTACATGAATTCATTAAGACCTGGTGTCAACTTGGGTTTGGATTATTCAAGTTCTCCCATGGGGATCGAAATGGCTGGCTAAGCTGTTCTGTTGGCTGGATAAACAGAGGAATTGCTGAGTTTAAGGAGAGGTCTGATTGAATGACTGTGGAATGGTGGACTTTAAAGTCAGGACTGGCTGGTTTACACTGGAATGATGGACTTACAATGTGAAATCTTGACAGTGGAATGGTGGACCTAAAGGAGAGGTCTACTCTCTCCCCTTCCTTGGCATTAAAGTGTGCTGGTTACACTGAGGTCTGGTTTGGAGACTCTCCAGATGCAGGAATTCTCCAAGGTCCCATTGTTGTAACCCTGAAGTCTTTTATTTAAGGTATGAAGTATGTATGTGTTTGTTTAAGGGTGTGTCTGTGTGTATTGGCGTATGCGGCAGTGGATTTGTGTGGCAGTTTGTGTGGTGTGAGTGTTGACAGTTGTTTATTTTGTATAGTTTTTGGGAAGCATCAGAAGAGGCCACCCTCATCCTCACTCATTACTGGTATCGAATCGTTCTTCAGTCCCCATGGATGACTCTTGCACTCGATGCTTGCACTGGCCATGGGTATGCCGTGTGGTGGAGCGGGAGTGGCGGGCAAAACAGGAAGTGATGGTTTGTGAGTTACAGTCACAAACTGAATCCTGCGAAGAAGAAAAGATAATTACTTGATTCAGGGTTTATGCTTTGGTGGAAGAGGGAGTTTGTCTAACACAATTAGTTGTTCATGACTGAACTCACCTCCAAGGTACTAGAGCTTGAGCTCATTGCATCCTTTCCGGTGGCTACCAACTCGTCTCTTTGTGTTTTCATAAACCTCTTATTGACGATCTTCGTGATATTGTCTGTGCTGATCAAGGCTCCAGGTAGGCATTCAGGCTTCGGTTCGTCCATCGTGCCTGCTGGTACAGTCCTGCCACAAACATTTCGAAGAAACTCCTGGACCATGCCGTACTTCTGAGCTCCCGCTTCACCCAGACCGATACCTATGCTAGGACTAGAAGGTTTCCCAGCGGCTTGTCTCTCTGGGCACGGATCTGCTTTCCATAATGATTCAACACTTCCGGAGTGTTCCACCACACTGAAGAGACTGGTCAAGCCATCATTTAGGCCACTAAGCACTGGGCTGTCACGTGTGGTGGTGGAACGTGCCCAGGCAGAACCGTTCTGAGATCCATTACGGTTATGCAGATTCCAGACACTGCGATCCCTTGAGGATGTTGAGGAGGTCTCAAGTTTGGAGGAGGAGGTGGAGACCCTGCGGGTAAGCTTAGGTGAGCCATATTTTGGTGAGCAACAGGGTCTATCTATCCGACTGTGCACTTTCTCCAGAGATGAAGAGATCTGTCGGGAGCGTGCAGATGCAAGTGAGGTGGATGGACGAGGAGACCATGCTTTCCCTGGAAGGCCTCTAGTTGTTGAAATAGGGCCATCAGTTTGTAGGCCAATGCTGACAAACTGTGCTGTCTGTGTTCCTGTACTAGAAACACCAACTGTCTGGCTCCCAGTATCTTTGCTGCACTTCCTCTCCAGGGAACTGGAACGAATGGCCTGTCGTACACAGTTTGTCATCTCCTTCATGTCATCGCTAAGGTTGCCTGAAATTTCTAGTCCATGGAATGGTGCAGAACCTCCTGTCCGTCCTTCAAGCAGGTCTCTGTGCTGCTGTGAAAGTGAGCTCAACCACTGCTCATAAGAGGATGAGGAAGTGGTGGATAAGGGTGCAGATACAGCAGTCTGACCTGATAGATCTATCATGGCTGCATCCCTAGATGATAGTCCTTGCTGGGGATCCTGGTGGGCCTTTTCTTTGACTGGCCTCCTCTCCATTCTCCGCACTGTTGGAGGGCTGTAATAGATGCGAATACCCGTCTTATCTGGAGCGGTGTAGCTTCTCTGGATGTATTCCTTGCTCAGCTCCAGTCCTGGGAAGCTGCTGTTAGAGTTGGTGCTTGGGCAGTCCCATGTCTTAAATTGGTCACCCTTCTCCAATATTGCCGAATCACTGGTCAGGTACTTCCAATTCTTCTTGTTGAGATCACTTAAGTCGGTGCGAGCCAGAATGGAGGCAGGAGCGGTAGATTGGTGTTGTGCAACATTGCACTCTTTTACTCCACTGATCATGTGACCAGGAAGGAATAGACTGGTGTCCAGCAGACTCTTAAATTCAGAGAGGGCAGAAACTGATTTGGTCCTGTAAGAAGAGAATGAAGATAATCATAAAACAATCACGTCTGATTAAAATGGGAATGCAGTTTAGACATTATGGAAGTCATTTTACCTTTGCAGTGCTGAACTGCTCGTGGCTACATCTGCTAAGGTTTCCTTCTCAGACATTTTATCATGAAGAGACTGAAAAGGAAATTATCTATTTTAGTGAAGTTTTACAGCATGCTATGGTCATCCCCCCCACCGACACAGTACTCCCATTCATTCATGTGGTATTACTGAGTCAGCCGATATTCTCTTTAGGAAATGAGGTCATTCAAAACAGCTAGTTTCCTCTGTAGGGGTAATGATAGTGGTGTGGTTCATTAAGTCTATTTAAATGACCCAATTTCTCTCAATGAGGCATGTTATTAGACTTTTCTTATTCAGGATCTCATATGAAACAAAGAAATTAATCCACAGAGCTTGATTGCCACAAAGAGGCAGAGAGTGAAAGAAAGAAGGGGGAACAACTATATAGTCTCTTCTCTTTTTCCAGCCTCATTACTTAGTGTGGTTAGTACAGACACACTGACCACACTGTTTTAGGCTTCTTCCCAATTGGACAACACAAGCTAAGCACAGCCACATGGATATGCAAAACCAGCAATTCCAGATAAGTGATGCAACACACAGGGAGTCTGCCTGCCGGCGCTCTGTGGAAATGTTTAGAGATATTGTCATATCCGCCCATTATGTGAGGGGAGCCCTGAGTGTGGGGATGAAATATGTGCAAAATATGTCATAATGACATTCTCACAGAACCAAATAAAACAGATTAAAAGGACTCAGAAAAACATGAAAGAAAAACATGAAAGCAGGGGAACAAACTTTGGTAATACGAAGCATAGCTTCCCAGGCCTTTCACTTGTCACTAGACCATAGTTTATTGTTCACCTTCCTCACCTTCATGTTGTTCCAAACCCAAATAAGTTTCTTCTGTGGAGCACAAAAGGAGACATTCTGAAGAATCTGCAGAATTTCTCCTTTTGCGTTTAATTGAAAATTATTCCAAAATGTATAGAAGACTCTTATTGAACACTTTGTGGTGTTTTTGTGTCCTCTGAAACTTGAAAGTGACCAGCACAGTCATAATTTCTCCTTTTGTGCTCCACAGAGGAAAGTAAGTCATACAGGTTTGGAATAAAGTGAAGGTGAAAGAACGATGACAGAATTTTAATTTTGGAGTGAACAAATCCTTTAACTCTCACATGGCACTGACCTGTGCGCCTTTGCTCTGGGCATCTCGTATACGTTGTTCCCATTGGCTTCTTTCCTGGTTAAAGTGCTCCAAAAGCTCCAGCCTCTCTCGGCTCCAGTTCTTCTCACTGATTTGCAGTTGTTTGGTGAGGTCCATCACAGCAGCATAAGAGTCCGCTAATAGGTGTTGATGCTCTTCTCGCTCCTTCTTTAGCGCCCCCTTAAGGTCTGGAGAGTCCTTTTCACCCCCAGCCACAGATGCCTTCCCCATCTTACCCTCCAGCTGATGACAAAGATAAAGCACAAAATGAGAGACTGAGATAAAAAGAGAATACTTGATGTTTCAGAACCAGAAGAGTAACCATAGAAACAGCCCACTAAGCATTTGCAGTCAGATGTTGACAGCAGCACCATCCAGACATCATGATATTTTATAGATATTATGTGCCCAATACCATTAAATAATCAGATCAAAGTGCAATTAAATACGCTTAATTGAATAAAAGCAATAATTACATTTATTATGAAGAATAATTAAAATAGACGATTCTTTTTCCAGGTAATATATTTTATTAACTCCAGGTTGTTTACAGTTAACAACATGAGTTGTATCAACACTATATACTGTATTTCCAGGTTTACAACAGCTTAAAACGAGACTCATCCAATTAGACTGTTATGATATTTGGTTATATTTTGTATTATGTTTCCAGCAATAGTAATTATTAAGCTGCCACCCTTATCCTCTTTTGAATTCCTTCTGATCTCTCGGTTGGAGCCGCAAATCTTTAGAACTCATAAATTTCATAAGCGTATGCGAGTCAGATTATTAAAACACAGCCTGCTGGGAACTCATCAGACAAAGAATGACTAGCTTCTCACGGTAATAATGCCTAATGAGTTTTGCTTTGGATGGCAATAAAAGGTTAATGGGTTGATGTGCTTTATTAAAAAGGATGAAAGATATTTGTCCCAGATACCTCCTCATAAACCCTAATGATTATGAGAAAGAAAAATTATCCAGAAATTCTTTTGTTTTACATCAGACTGCTGAAGTGGCATGTTTGCAGATTGTTATTTATTTTATCCACCTTTGACACACATTATATAAATTAATAATAGACTTATAGCATTATGTCTTGTTAATACAGTGATAAATCATTTTCTGTGACAGGTTGTTATTAGTGCCACTGAGGTCACAGCTAATACTAGAGCGTCAAGTCCCACCTCTCCCATTCCTCCCTTTATCGCTTGGCTTATTCTCTAAACCACAGTCTTAGAAAAACAAAGGAGGTGCAGTCAGATAAAAAGGAGGAGTGGCAGGGAGTATCGACCTATCAGAGCAGTACTGGAGAAAGGGGCTGTCTAGTGTCATTAGGTTCTCTAGAAAGCATTGGGCTATTGCTTTAGGTGCAACCTGAT
Organism: Hypophthalmichthys nobilis; assembly: GCA_037950665.1. NCBI lineage: Eukaryota > Metazoa > Chordata > Actinopteri > Cypriniformes > Xenocyprididae > Hypophthalmichthys > Hypophthalmichthys nobilis. Next base: position 1,722,639 of record CM075485.1, read on the forward strand.
GGTGTGTGTGTGTGTACTTATTTATTTTCTGCTGCAACCTTTACAACAATGAAGGGAGGAGAGCGAGTATTTTAGCTAATCTAAACACAACTGATTGCTAAGCACTGATTAAGGCATCTACAGAGTAAACACACTTGACTTAAAGCTGCAGTGCAATTTCTGCTCCATTAACAGCACCAAACAGATTGGCAAAAATAATGACCATACAAACACTCCTTATTCCTCCTATTGCGTTTTCTTTGAGGATTCTAAAACGCATGTGCCACTGTATTGTGTGTACAATTGCAATTTACTCGTGTTATATTGGCATATTACCTGCTTTTTAAATATTTGCATTGCTGTCTGTATTTTATCATTGAAAGATTGCACACCATCAGCTTTAAAGGGATAGTTCACCCAAAAAATGAAAATTTTGTCATCAATTATATAACCTGCATGAGTTTCTTTCTTCTGCTGAACAGAAAAGAAGGTATTTTAAAAAATGGTAGTTGGTTATCAACCAGTTGACGGTAGCCATTGTAGGAAAAAAATACTATTGAAGTCAAAGGCTACCGTCAACTGTCTGATTACCAACATTCTTCAAAATATCTTCTCTGGTGTTCAACAGAAGAAAGAAACTCATACAGGTTTGGAATGAGGAAAAAATGAGGAAATTTTCATTTTTGGGTGAACTATCCCTTTAAGGCAGAATTGTATAATGAATACACGAAAACAGCTGCAAGACGGTGATTTCCAATCATAAAACATCTTTATTCTAGGTCACTGAATGGCTTTCCTGAGGTAAATGTGACGTTACGTGACATCGTCACGTAAATTGTCACAAGCCAAGTTTCCATCCAAGGATTTTTTTGCAAAAAAAGGTTTAGCGCTTCAAAACGTTTAGCGATATAGCTGATGGAAATGCCATTTGTTGATACTTCAAATGTCGAAAAAACTGGTTTGGAAACACGTTTTGTCGAGAAAAAGGGCTTTAACGCAAATAAATTTGGTGTCACATGACAGAATTGGCCTATAGCCTGCAGCGTCCACGTTCGTGGTGTTGCAAGTGTAGGCTTGTTCAAAATGCATCACACAAGGAAAATCTCTGCAGCTCGACAAAAATAAGCAGGTTTTCTGTCAAATTAAGGAAGACTGTTGGAGTTTTCAAAAAGAAAGGTAAAATAAAATACAGAAATGTTACTTCTGTATCTGAATAAAGAAAAGTTTCGATTTCATGATCAGAAGTGGTTCTAGGCTAACGTACATGACAAATGAAAATCAACATGACACTTGTAAATAAAATAATTTTAAAAGTGCAATTTATTAATAGGCTATAGAATTTTATCTCAAATAAATTAGGAAAATAAAGCTCTAATAGAAGGACTACCGTGACAATAAGCCTCAGTTTAGCTAATGCAGACAATTAAAAAAAAAAAAGTTAAATATGCAAATAAAATGTTTACAGCTGCATCTGTTTCTGAGAAAAAAAATCAACAGCGATTCTATGTTTTTGATCGTTTGATGTTATAGAAACCTGAACAAATAACTTTTTTTGCTTTGAATGATGTGCTTTGAATGCGTTCTCGGCCGCGTCAAACCGCTGGCATGTTCAAGGCGTTAAAGATTGTTGCAATATGCAAAGACGTAATATTTCACTGTACCAGTCTTTTTATGGAGCCTACATGTTTTTTGCATACCGGACAAATGAACTGCTCTGTGTCCAAACCTTTTCTTCTTTAAATAAAGGCAATAAAGTCCTGTCAGCTGAGCTGCTCCACTTCACCGTCGTCTTCTCATATTTCATATTTAATAACATTATATGTGAAAATAAGCAGTAGCCTACTGGTGAGTTTTAATTGTCTTATTACTCTGTACATTTTACAAATATATTGGATGCAAAATATAGCTATGAATTTGCGATATATGCAAAATTCTGTATGGAAACGGCTCAAGAGCAGATTTTTTAGCGATATAAGAAAACATTTGCGACAATGCATTTTTTTGGGGATGACGTCATCACGCACACCATTTTATCGTGAAAAGGCCAATTAGACGGAAACAGCCTCGAGACGGCAAATTTCGCAAATATTTTTTTGCGCATATTTGCTTTGTCGATAACGAAACATCGCAAAAACTGGATAGAAACTTGGCTAGAGTCAGACACCTGACACAGTCAAAACATGTCATCAAAACAGCGCTAATTAAATAGTCACCATTTCAGTCTCCAAAACAGTTACAGCTAAAACCCAAATTTCATTTTTGGTGCATCACTACTTTATATCTTATTTGTTTCTCATCTTTAGCCCTCTGTGTTTATCAGACTGATCCACTCCTGTTCCTCCCCGAGCCCATTAATTAAGCCATTAAGAAGACTGCAGTCATGAATGCGTCGCAGAGCAGAGATATTAAACTCATCTTTCATAATCAAGCCCAGCAACAAGCCTGTAAGCACACACACACTCCCTCTCGCCCCCCATTGAAATGCCACATTGCCGCTGACACACTGCAGATGGCTCAGACAGCTCCCTTTCCAGACTACTGGTGCATGTCCTAACCAACAGAAGATCAAATAACAAAATTATAGGTCACATCCAGGATCCTTCACAGCAAACTGGTCGCAAGAAACGTATCTAGATCTTCAGAATGAATCTCCCAAGAGGAATTACTGTAATCTGTGTATGTTAAATCAATGACTATGGCCCTGAGTGCAGGAGTAAAATTACCCACTAAGATCAATGCTAAAGTAATTACTTTACACCTACAGTGCAAAGTACCTATAAAACGATTCACTCTATGGGCTCTTTTAAATTTTATTGTGTTAAAAGCCACAGTGTATTTAACAGAATTGTTCCACTCGACAAAATACTCTATAAATCAGACATTTTTATTAAATTAATAAAAAATAAGTAACAGAAAATGACTGCATGCATAATTATTCATTCCACTACCATAAATCTTACAAAGAAGCATATCTGAAAGATGATATTACTACTTTTGTTGTATAATTTACAAATAATATATTTTTGGCTACATAATAGTTCTTCATACCGTAAATTTTGAAGCTTTAAATCCTTAAGGGAAAACTCCAGCTGAGATAAATTTTCAACAATTGTCCACTATCCTGCAGACATAGATTGATCTACACATGCCATTTACTGTTGGCTACAGGAATATATTGATTTAAAAGTCACTATAAGCTTTGATCTTCAAGTTTCAAGCCATAAGGAAGCTATTTTCAAGCATAAATAAGGATGCTGAAACAAACCTTGGCACATTTATTATGGAAAATACATATATAAATTCAGTCAAGTGAGGCTGAGGTCCAACATTTGCTTTGTTTTTGTTTAAATCGTCTTAAATCTGGATCGCCCTGCACGGACACAGCTGCTCACCTGAGTGATAATGCTCTTGAGTTCCATCCGTTCCACTTCCCATGATGCTTTGGCACGGGCAAACTGCTGTGTTAACTCCTGTGAACTCTGACGCTCCTCGCGCAGCTCAGCGCTCAGATCTTGTAGCGCCACCTTCAGGTCCGACAGCGTACTGCCAAATCCGCTAGGCTGCTGAGGGCAACGGGAGATGGAAAGTAATTACATTTCCATAGCCGTGAAGACTGGATTATAAGAACATCCAAATCTAAATCATGTTAGTGTCCTGCGGATGTCAGGTGTTTGGCCAGTCTTATGTTTTAACCCACCTGTGGGCAGCTTTTCTCTGCCAGGCTGTGCTCTTTGGGTGTAGGGTTGAGTGGTTGCTCCTCAGCAGCAGACATCTTGTTGTCTCCAAAGTGGGAAGACAACCCATCTTCCTCAAGCAGGATACGGAGATCTTTGACACTGTTAACCTGGAAAAACATATCGCCTTTATTTCAACAATATTCACAATGTACACTATCATTCAAAATTCTGGGGTCGGTAAAATGTTTTTAAAATAAGTCTCTTATGCTCACCAAGACTGCATTTGTTTAAAATTCAGTTAAATATTATTCATTGTTAAATATTATTACAATTTTAAAAAATTGTTTTCTATTCAAATATATTTTAAAATGTAATTTATTTCTATGTCAAAGCTGAATTTTCAGCATCATTAGGGGCCGTTCACACAGAATGTGTTTTTTCTGTTCCAATGCGCTACTTTTCCATTGTTTTTCTATGTAAACACGCACTAGAAGGACGTGTATGGACGTTACGTTCGCATCTCGCGACTTTTGGAGCGCCTCACACATGAGAGCTGCGTTTTTAAGACGCCGTGTCAAGTTAAAAGAATTTCAACTTTTACACGCAGCGCCGCTCATCAATGTCAGTTCCAAAACAGTGGACCAATCAGAAGAACTCAGAGGCAGGGCAAGCTTTTGTTTTGCATTAGCAAGTTGTTGTGACAACTGTTTTATTTGTTCGTTATTGCATCACGTCTCAAAAGTGCGTCTCGAGACCCCCTGCATTTTTTAAAAACTATTCCTAGCGTTTTTAGACACAAAGATGCATTCTGTGTGAACGAGCCCATACTCCAGTCTTCAGTGTCACATGATCCTTCAGAAATAATTCTAATACGCTGATTTGCTGCTCAATCCATTTATGATTATTATCAATGTTGAAAACTGCTTAATATTTTTATGGATACATTTTTTCAAGATTTTAGATGAATAGAAAGTTCAAATGAACAGCGTTTATTTCTTTTGTGACATTATAAATGTCTTTACTGTCACTTTTGATCAATTAAATGCATCCATGCTGAATAAAGTACAAATGTATTTCCAAAAAAAAAAAAAAACTTACTGACCCCAAACCTATTGATTAGTAGTGTAGCTAAAAGACCATTAAACCACTTTTGAGTGCCAACCTGCATCTAATTCACTAACCACCCACAATCCAGTTTAACCCTGTTTCGAATGTGAATGAATTGTGCCGTTCTTATTGCGTTCAGACTTTGTAAGCATGTTCGCATCGTTTCCCGATTTTCATTAAATTCCTTCAGTGAATCAGGTGCTAAATCTATGCAAACAGTGTGTGTAAATAAACCTGCTTTTGGCACAATTCATTCTTAGAGGAATCTCCATACCTCTAGGATATCCTTGCTCTCAGTGTCTAGTTTCTTGCCGAGTCTCCACTGTTTGAGGAGCCAGCGCAGCTTGAGGCCGATGAGGAGCAGGCTCTCTTTGAGCTGCTGGGACTCCTGCACCAGCAGGTTTCTCTCCTGACTCCACAGCTTCTGCTGCAGACGCGTCTGGAGGCTCAGACTCTGCAGCTGGAAGTCTCGGCGGAGGAGGGCCTTCTGATGCTCTTCCTGAAGCTAGAGAGAGAGAAACATTAAAATTAGTGACTTGAGGAGAAAATTGTCCGGTCTGCAAACAAACAGATTTTAGGGTTAGGGTTTGCTTTATTTGGACGTTCAGTGTTTGAGAAAGATCTAAATTAGTATAACACATATTAACATGTTTGCACCTGAGAGAGTTTGTGTGTGTCGTTGTGGCGCTCCTGTCTCTCCTGTGACAACGCTTCCTGTGCTCCCTGAGCCTTCTCTCTTGCCTCAGACAACAGAGCGTGCAGCTCCCCAACCTGCTCTGTCAGCTGGAGAACAACATGCAAACAGAAAGAAAGAGAGAGATTGTACATAATTGGTAAATGCTGTATCTGCATTGTATTTTTTAATACAAATAGACTGGAACAAATGGCAAAACTTGCTGCTTTGTAAATGTCAAAATGATTCAGTGGTACAATGCCAAAATAATAACAGTCTTTATAAGATCAAATTAGATTAGAATCTGTCTGATCATAAATTCAAGTGTGCACAGTCTGTATTATTTGTCTTTTTCCAAGAAAATGGATTAGACGTTCGTAGACAAGTCAGCTAGGATTTTTTTCTTTCTTATTGTTTTGATTTTTTTAGTGGTGGTGCTTGAAATTTATCCCATTTAAAACACCACAACTACAGTCAAACCAAAATGTATTCAGACACCTTGAACATTTCATTCATTAATACAGTTTATTCACTATAGTTTAAAAAAATGGTAATAAAATATGACAAGATCTCAGAGTTAAACTGTGTCAGAAAAAATTAATCTTAATTATGTCAGACAACACTTAAGCAAAACATGGTCAGGTCGAAGTGTCTGAATAATTTTTGGTCCCAAATGTTAATCAGTTTTACAGGTAGTCCACTGTATGAAGAATTTTTGGGTATAATATGTCACAGTTTACTTTATTTTGCTATCCTCACTTAGAGAAATGAACTATAGTGTCCTGCACCCACTAGTAAAAATATATAAAAAATGTCTGAATAATAAATTGGTTTGACTGTATTTAAATCAGCAACAGATATGCAGATATACCCAAGGTCGTACCCACAATTGTGTCAAGCTAAAAATAGACCAACTTTTAAAAGCATGACTCAAGGACCTTGCATTCAACTCAAGAACATTTTTATGTAAAGCCCTCTAAGAAACACATCCGATTTGGCTGAGGTGAGGAAACCAGCCTAAATATACAGAACTTTTTACATAAATAATAGTTTTGACCAGTTTTTTGCATCCATAGTCCGTTTCTACTCTAGCAACATCAGTCCAACATTAAGCGAGCCCTCCATAAAATTCAAAACATGAGACCAGAGCTTGATCACAAGATCTCAGTTGTTTCTTTTTCTTTGTGAAAACCAGTTAGTGGAAATGCTGGGTGATGAATTGTTTGGGTGGAAACTGTTAATGGCTTGAGGTTTCCCTGAAATGCTGCAAGGGCGTTTGGCACAGCGTACAGGACGCCAAATCACATAATGCATGCATTCATGATTTAAAGCTCGGCATAATGGACTATTTTTAATCACCTTGTCGATACTTTACACTGTCTTCAGTAGTTTGTATAAAGTCTTGTACAAATTAAACAGATCACTGCACCAAACTGCACCAAACTGAACAGAAAAAGATAAAGAAGTAGGCCTTTACTGGGGTAAATATAGTGTAATGTGAGAGCGTAGTGGAATTTAGGCAAAACTAAACCATGCTGGCAGCGAGAATTATATTTGCTCATATATCTGCATGGGTGAACAAGTCTTGTTTTATTTATGGATGCAAGGGCATTATTATATTTTAACCACATAAACATTCTTTAGAGTCTACGAATGTCCCATTTAATTGACTTTGCTGTTATCACCTAAACCCTAATATCCCAATTCCCCATGAACCTCAGATTTACCAGTCCATTGCCTAAGCCTTCATTGTAGCTTCTGAGCTTTTGAAGTTTGCCAATCATCCAATCAGAAACTGATCTATGGATGTAATTCTTCATTTAACTCATTGGTTCTGCATTCTGGAATTGCCTTAAGGCCTGTTCACACCAAGGATGATAACTATAACGATAAAGATATAAGAATAGCAGAGTCCACACCACAACTATAATGGCACATAGAAACTATATTGTTGGAATCACTTCCAGGACATCTTTTCCACCTGATGAACGATAAAAACAATGACAGCCAATCAGAATCCATGCTGCTTTAAAGAGCTTGAGTATTTAAAACGGCAGACAAAACTGCAGCACGCTTAGAATAAATAGAACAATATCGTCCGCTGGTGTGGATGCTAATATTGTTATATTTATAGTTATCATTCTTGGTGAATGGGCCTTCTTTCCTTGAAGGATGCACAACATGCTGCCTCTTTTTTTGTCCAAAAGTGTTAGTTTAGGTTTTGGAACAGAGCCTTTGTGTGTCCAATTGTAAAACAGTAGCAGAACTGAAATGTTTTTGTGTTTTAGTGCCTCACCAGATCAGAGTTTGTTTCCTTTAAGTCAGATTCCTCGTCTTTGTTGCTGTCTTTGTGGCTGTTGCTCTCCTCCTCTGCCTTGCACGGCTGGTCTCTAGAGTCAGGCTGTTGCATGCATGCATGGGCAAGTTAATGAAGGAAAACAACAACAACAAAAAAAACAACAATAAAAGACGAGCATGATAGAAGACAAGATCAAGAAGAATATGATGAAGGAATAGACAGTGATGCAAGGACAGAACAAACATATTTAAAGTGAGAAATGAATCACGGGGGGAAAGAGAAAATGGCACAATGATACCTATAAAACATCACCAGCAAATAAAAACTCACAAGACAATGAAAAGTATGTATAGGAAAAACAGTTTGGTCATTGTGGTATAAGACAAAATGGCAAAAAGAAACAAAACAACAAGGAGTGAAAGCATCATCTTTGGTTTGAGGAGGAGGAAACAGTAAATGGGGTCGAGGGAAACAAAAGAATTATAAAGAGAGGGAGAAGAAAAACAAAGAAAGAAATGTAGCAGCGACCACAGGTCATGGTGCCCATGCAGTGAGGAGAAAGAGGGAGAGAAAGAGGAAGGGAAGAGTCTGGATTGGATCTCAAGAGTTGGGCCTCTAATGGAGCCTAAATAAATGCCTATATATATGTTTTTTATCCAGTACAAAAGTGTTATATTGGACCCCACTGACTTTCATTGGCCCTGTCCCAAATGACACACTTCATATATGCATATGCACACATGCACTTTCAGTCTTGTGGACTTACAATGGCTGCCGCGTGTGCGTGTCCGTTAAGTCCATGAGACCGTAGGGTGTCCCATTTGTCATTTTAAGTTTCAGAAGGGTGCTTGTGAGCGTCCCTTTGTGGTCTCCGCAGCAGACCTCTTCCCGACAGTCAAAGTGGCTTTACATCACGAAAGTGCGGACTCGTACGAAGACCCCAAGTGTTTAGGGTGCCATTTGGGACAGGGCCATTGCATGGACAAAAACAGTTATAAATATCTTCTTCTATGTTCACCAGAAGAAAGAAAGTCGAACAGGTTAGGAACGACATGAGAGTGAGTAAATGATGACAGAATGTTCATCCTTTAAGAGGCTAAGCTGTTATCTTTCATTGGAAATATCTATTAATATCAAATCATTATTTTACACATGAATGGATTAGCCAATATATTATGATTGCTTAAATCACATGTCAAACTCCGCTCCTGGAGGGCCACTGTCCTGCAGAGTTTAGCACCAACCAGCTCCAAAACACCTGCCTGGAAGTTTCTGGTAATCCTGAAGACTTGAGTAGCTGGTTCAGGTGTGTTTACTTAGGGTTGGAGCTAAACTCTTCAGGACTGTGGCCCTCCAGCTTGACATCCCTGGAAATAGTCAGGTCAAACATGTATTGGAAACAGCCAAGTCCAAATTCTATCATACATTGTTATGCTAGTAAACAAGCAAACTTATACTACTGTCTCTCATTTGAATCTAGATATAAAATACTTAGCCAGTGCAAAAAAATGTATTCTTTAATCAAAATGAAAACTTTCACAATAGGTCATTTCTTTCTAATGATGATCTAACTCCATTAGAGGCCTAAATGCTATCCACTATGAAGCCTTATAATGCATAACAAGCATGCATTGTTATAGTGGTCACTAGAGCTGCACGATTCTGGATAAATTGAAAATCATGATTTTTTTGCTTCAAATAGAGATCATGATTCTCCCACAATTCTGAATAGACACCTAAACAATGTAATTCATTAGAGGTTCTGACAAAATGTTAATTGCAGTCTATTTAAAATATTTCATTAATCTGAATGAATTATTCAAAAAAAACAAAAAACGGTTTGAATGAATGATTCAATGACTGGATGAATCAGTGTTTTTGAAGGAATCTCTTGAACGAATGATTCAATGACAAATTCATTTTTTAACAGTCACTTGTCTCCACAAGTTACTTTTAAAAAGTGATTCTCTATTTTGATAGCTTCTGTAGACATCAGTGTTTATATCTGAACTATAAACTTTTATCCCAGTACTTCTGTGATAATATGAATATTTGTAACACAGAAATAACGATACTGTGTGGTTGAAAAGACTGTTTGTAAAGCCGTTTCATACATATACATGACAACTGCTCTCTCTGGCTTTGAATGTTCCGCTGTAATTTTGTCAAAGGTTTGATAGACACAGGCGAATCATTGTCATTTTGAAATGAGATCGCATGGGTTTCTGAATCAAGATCGTGATCTTTTAACAATTAATCGTGCAGCTCTAGTGGTCGACAAACCTTTCTAAGGGAAATGGCAGTGTAAATACAACTCAATCTAATCAAGCAAAGCAAAAAAAGAAAATTGCTGGTAAAAAAAGACAAAACTCCAAGCAAAAAAGGAAAGAATAAAGATGCAAGGGAATATTTGACTAAGAGATTGGGCGTGTACCTTCTGTTGGGCCATGTTCTGGTTGAACTGAGCATCTGCAGGGCATGAGCAATTTGCTGCAGGGTCTTCTGCCTCAGACAGCAGGGGCATCAAGGACATCCCTTCCACACGCTCCCTCTCTGGGGGCTGCCCCAGGGCATCCACCCTCTCACTGAGGGCCTGTAGCTGAGCCTGGAGGGACTGCAGTCTGCCATGCAGGGCCTCCACCAGGGGCAGCGTGGAGCTCTGGGTCTGGCTCTTCTCCAGCAGAACCGGTTCCGCAGACTCATTTGTAGTAATCTTACGATAGACGGCGTCTGGTGTGATACTGGAGGGGTCGGGTGATGTCAGGAGCTGAATGGCTGAGGTAATGAGTTGCGCTTGGTCGCGGATAGCGAGAAGGTCTTTTATGCTGAGGCCCTGAGCAGTAGGAGTGTGACTTGTTACTGAAACTTTTGGATTCTTTTCCTCCAGAATATCATTCTGCTCATCGCCCACCGGGCCTTCGCGGTGCACCTGGCTTGGGACGCACTCAGCCGAGTCCCCTGCTTCAGCATCGGTTTCCAGCGCTGGACGTGCGGAACCCTGGTTGGAGGCCAAGTCACACCGTTGAAGGTTGGACAGAAGCACGCGGTTCTCATACTGGAGCTTCTTTACTTTACCATTCAGCTCTGCGATCTGCAGCCTGGCAGCAAGCAGTTCTTTATGGGTGGCTTCGTTTAGACCGGATTCTCCCTCTTCAGAAGCACCAGGAATGATTTTGGGTGAACTGATGGTTGTGGACGATGATGGCTCTATCTCAGTGACAGCGGGAAGCTCAGACTTGTAGTGGTTGATCTCATTCATCAAGAGCTTGTTCTGCTCTTCCATTTCTATCAGAGACCGCCGCAGCAGATCCGCCTCTTCTTCCACAAACTGTAGATGGCGCTGTAGCTCCATTACGTTCTCAGACGTGGAAAGCAGCAGGTGACTCCCGACTCCACCCATGACGCCGACTCCTCCTGGGGTATCCTGGATCTTCATGTCATCCATTTCGGCGCGAAGGCCCCGGTTCTCCACCTCCAACTCTACGATACGTCGACTTAGAAGGTTCGCCTCCTCTTCCACAAGTTTAAGGTGTACTTTGACCTCGGCTTCTCGGGTGTGAGGAGAGTCAGCGACCTCTTCGACAGTAAGTGAGGCATCAACCTCTCCGTACACAGAGCGATACTTTGCCAGTTCCTCCTTCATGGCCTCATTGTCTTTGACCATCTTGGTGAGTTTCTTGCACATGAGAGCTGATTCCTCCTTGGCGAAGTGAAGCTGGCACTTCAGGTCTGAACTGTCCTCTGGAGGCTGGAGAGGAACATTTGCAGAAACCAAACAACTGTTAACTGCTACAATATTGAACAATATGCTGTCCGTTTATACCCCTTTTCCACCACCAAATTGTTGGTGCCGGTGCCAGTGGACCCAGCCAAAATCTTGCTCTGCACCAGCTTGTTAAACCTGCTGATCTTGAACCAGGAGCCAAGTCATGTCAAGTCAATCTTGCTAGACTTACTCACAAAAAAATTGTGACACACATTTGTCATGTTGCACAGTTACTCCAGACACCTTATTTTATTCATCCATCTAAACTTTAGATGTTTAAACATTCTCAAAACTCAAAAAAGATGTCAACAAAGTCTGTAATGCCTCATGTTTTTTGGAGGCAGGTTATGGAGAGATTCAGGAGCTTGATTAAGAATGTAGACCACAACCTTGATGGCCTTAAGAAATAATAGAACAATGAAAGCTTTGAATCGATAGCACCTGTTCTAAATACAGCTTGCTATCAATGCTGTACTTCACCAGTCCTCTTTCAGATCATTGTAATATCACAATAGAAGCAAATTAAGTAATAAAACGTATTGTAGTGTTAGTGTGTATTACCTGAGGCGATGCTTTTTTATCAGGTTTGTTGTTTGGTCTGGCACTTCTCTTCTTCAAAGAGTTCTGAAGGGGAAAAAAGTGATACATTAATTAAAATGTGTAACAACATGAATAACTTTTGTTATCCCCTCCCAAGCCACTGTATATCCACTCTGATATCACACTTAGGCCTGTGACGGTATGGGTTTTATTCTTACTGCGGTGATGAAGCAACGATTCCCCCCCAACAATAACATATTAACACAAAATAATACTTATTTCTATAACTTTGTTCTTTTTTCGATATCTTTTGAGTTTAATAGGAATTATGGAACAGTTTTTGTCATCGTTTGTATTAAAAACACCCTCACAGCATTAACATTCACAACATGAGTCAGGAGAAATTGTGCATCTCTTTAGTTTCACAGATTATAATTCAGGAGAATATTTGTTTAAAATGTGAATTGTATTATTGACATTTGATATTCAACAGTGCTTTGATCTGCCGACATTGACACTATTCTTTAAGAGCTGCTGTGCAGCCAAAATTATATACCAGTTATCACTGTAAAACTGCTTTGACACAATCTGCATTGTAAAAAGCGCTATATAAATAAAGGTGACTTGACTTGACTTGACTATTATTTAAAAGTAGACATTTCAAGCTTTCTTTAGACGTATGTTTCATGTTGTGTGATAATTATTCGCTGAGTTTCAGTTTCAAGATTCAGAGACAGATTTATGTTTAAATATTAGATTATAGCCTAATATTAGTTTTTAAATTTCATTTATGTTGATTTTGTAAAGTGAACAGCATGACTAAGATAAGCTAATAAGATGCGCAATCATGTCAGTGGGTCAGACATGATTTTGACCACTTCATTAAGTTTTGTTTTGTAGTAAGCCTTTCTTTAAAGTGAATTTCGTTTTTTGTATAAATCGTATCTTAATTTTAATTAATGTTTTATCAACCAATTTCCTGGATTTAATAAATAGGAAGAAAACCAAAAACATTGGGTGTGAATGTCATAATTAATTGATTGTTGGTTTAACAATATATTTTAGTTAAACATTATCTGTAGAAATCACAAGTCCTGAAACTTAGCAGTTAATTAATAATAATCAGACAAATGCACAAAATAAATGTTTGGACTGTCGCTCCCCCTTGCATGGACAGAAGTGAATCATGATAAACAGTGATTATTGTGTTTATAGTTCATATCACACACCATCTGCACTTCTGTAACTTTCACCAGCAAAAATAAATATATAAATAAATAAACTAAAATAAAAAGTGCAGTGATGACAGTGATTACTTCAACACCGCGGTAGTCATCTCATTACCGCGGTGATGCGGTAATGCGGTTACCGTCACAGCCCTAATCACATTATCACTTTTATCTCCCCCTCTGTGGTACTTTCACTAATAAATCATAATTTGGCAGGAAACCAGCATGAAATTAAACTGATACACATCACAACATGAGGTATTGCATTGTTTCAATCAAATAAAAAAACTATTCCACTGCAGGAAATGGAGATAGAACTATCAGACACATTATTAAACGAATAGTTTAATATCCTAGATGCTGATTGGTTAATACAGGTATATATTACATGATAAAATACACATTCACAGCCTCTCGTACATTATTTTTTGTAAAATAATTCACTCAAAAATCAAACAGGATCACTTCTAGTGTCATTTTCTCCAAAACCATGTAACTACAACCATGTTTGTCTTCATTTAGAAAAAAACAGGAATGGGTGAATACAGACAAACTGCTGGGAAAAATCCAATTTTGACTTCCTGTCGTATGTGGGCTGACAGAATGGCACACAGGTTAATGGAAACGCAGCTTTTAATGGCACTGAACTTCATTAAAATCAATAGATTTGTGCTGAAAGAAAATGAAGCATTGACTTAGCAGTGTATCGACCATTTTTAAGCCACTGTTTTTTAATTTAATACAGTTTGCTGAGTCTGTGGGAAAGAAGTCTGAACATAATGAGATTATAGCAACGTCATTTATCTCACTGCTAACTCACAGTGGCTCCGTACACAAAAGCTGAACATGTAAAGTCTGTACAGTATGTATATACATGCTATGTGATGGGTTTTTCTTCTGTGATTGACAAACACACTGACTCACAGTCATGATAAAATTCCATCTACTCTGCAAGACTGATGCAATTCTGCCTTTCTAATGCAATGGAAGTGTGTCTCTTTTGTGTCCCATACTTGCACAATTTCATATGTGCAAAAGTGGACAAACAGCACATAGTGGTAAGGAAACTGGCATTTGCAAGGAAATTTGTATTTGTCAGTTGGCCAATAACTTTATTAGGAACTCATAATGCAGAGTTTAATTTGGACCTTCATGAACAATAGTCTGACACTCACTGATGTGATTCACTGAGTCAAATCAAAGACAATGTAAACTGTCCACTAAAGAAAACCTTTCATGACTCATGTTTCATCAGATGATTTACCATCAGAAGTTTATCAAGGGTGTGCAGAACTCATGTGGCAACATGAATGTGGAATATTAATTATTGAAAAGTTGATTTGACAAAAGAAAAAATGTTGTGATAACAAATCATGAAAATATATTTTTTACAGTGCATGGTTTAAGTGGACTAAATGATTGGTGAAGTACTGCACACAACCACCAGAGACAATCTTCACTGTTATGACATTTTGATTAAAAATGAAATTGAAAAAATGAAACGCATGGATGAATTGTTCAAAATAATATTTATAACATGCATTTAGAATATAGAGTGAATTTTCATTTCATGCCAACTTTAATAAGAAACATGACGAAAGATGTCTTCTCGTACATCATTGCATAACTTTTCACTGCCAGCACACGTTGAAACTCACAATCTAAGTCATCTGATCACTGAATTGCTTATCAGCTTCCTGAATTTCAACACCATGAAACCTAATGCAGGTACAGAAATCTGAGAACAAATACACACACACACGTCTATTCAGCCGTGTCGTGATCTTGTGCCTGCTTGACTTATTCTTAAGAAACACACTCCTCCTCTAACACAGGAAAAAAAAGGAATAAGATGATGTTATGTTACAGTTGGGAATGGGATGAAGAACCAGTCTCACTGTATTAAACAAAATCCATCTATCCTAAAGGAGTAATGGAGCCGGTCTTATTTCACCTTCTCATTTGGCTGAATTATGAAGACTTGAGTTAATGGAGTGTGTGAAACTGAGAGGGTCTGTAAGTCACGCTCCACTTCACACACTTTGTCCCTCAAAATCATTGTCAGTGATGAGCATGGCCTGTTGTGTAAGACTCTGAGACACGAGAGAGAATGTTTTCATTGAGAGAGTTTTCTTTGTCTGTTTAGACAGGGGACATCATTAGGATTTTAACTGTTTGAATCGTCCAGACTGAAGCTAACACCTGTAATACAGCAGGATCTCCCTCTTCTGCCAGATACGAATGTGCACATGAATCAAATTCAAATAATTCGTAGTGTTTATAGCTATTAGTATATATAGAAAAGACAATATAGGGAGCATGTGTGTACACTGCTTTGAGGAACAGTGATTCAGATTTGATTTAATAATTTAAACCAACAGTTGGGTTTGCCCATATTTGACCCAAACATGGGTTGAAACAATCGACTGTACTGTTAATATTTCTGGAGTATATAGTAGGGCTGCACTATGGAAGCCCGTTTCCGCCACTAAATAAAAAAAATAAAAACAGTAATTGCGACTTTTTATCTCACAATTGCAAGTTATAAAGTCACAATTTTAAGATATAAACTCGCAACTGCGTGATATAAAGTCAATTCTGAAATATAAAATCACAATTTCATGAAATAAAGTCACAATTCTGATATAAAGTCACAATTCTGAGATATAAACTTGCAATTGCGAGAAACAAAGTCACAATTGCGAGAAAAAAAGTCAGAATTGTGACTTTATATCACGCAATTGCGAGTTTATATCTCAGAATTATGACTTTATAACTCGCAATTGCGAGAAAAAAAGTCTGAATTCTGAGATAAAAAGTCGCAATTAATGTTTTAATTTTTTTATTCAGTGGCGGAAACGGGTTTCCATACTGCACAATTAATGAAAATGAAACAGAAAACACAATATGGCTTTTCAAATCATGACTTTACTAATACACAATTTTTAATCAAAAAATTACAATTTGATTCTTCAATTGCTTGGAACACTTACACAGACTACCGTATCCCACAATGCAATGCACTGCCACTTAACCTTCTATTTCCAGTGTGACAAAATGAAAGTAATATCAGCAACAATTCTTCTGTCTTGACCTACTTTGAAAATTCAGACATTTACACAAAATTGGATTAAAAATACAAAATAATTTTAATTTCCAACTGGACGCCACTTGCAGAGTAAAACAAACAAAAGGTCATGTGACAACAATGCATCGCAGCATGCTATGCAAAGTATTTATACTACTGTGTGAAATGTTTATCATTGCAAATGCGTTCTGTTTCACATACTAATTAAAAATTAGGCTGCATGCAGTGTACACTGCGCAGTGCTCCATAAACTACACATAACCAGAGAGAGAAGCTGTGGTAAATCCATTGCTTTTTCTCAATTCCCAGACCGCAGAGACACGAGTCCCCGACCGCTCCAGACTATAATGGGTTCCCATGACAACGGCTTTTGTGAGCAGTTCCCCTGTAGAGTTCAATGGAACAAATTGATGAATAAGTGGGGGGAGGAAGTTAGAAGAGGGGAAACAGGAAATCACAACCTTTCAAATCCATTTGACATGAGCAGGCCCCTCTCCTCCTGAACAAACAAGCAAAACAACTGCAGAAAACCACCACGTTCCCCTCTTTCTCTCTTACTAAGTGCACTAAAACACAAGGAAGCTAAAAGCCAGATCATTAGCATAGCATTTTTTATAAAGCAACTGAGAGCCTGCAGGTGTTGCGTGATTCGATTCCCACACACATTTCGTCCCACCATACATGATTAGGAAATGAGATATTCTCTCTTTGATCCACGGCAGCAGAATGTTTATTACTTCACAACAGCAGGATGGCAGTGATAAACATTATGCCTTACACAAAGAGCTGTGACAAAAGTCTACAGCTCCCTCCAAAACCTCTATCAACCCAAAACATTTTCACATGTCTCCTTTAAATCCTGAAGCCATAATGGGCAGTTTTCCTGTCCACAGGAATTTAAGGCAACTCGAGACCATCATCTACGTCCACCTACTTCTGTCCGTCCCAATACCCACATGCATTTAAGATGATGGCAAGTACTAAAGCGTATTTGTAGTTATTTTTTACACTGTTTATAATGTTAGCCAAGGTATCTTGGAAAAAAACATGAAGATTTCATGAAGACTATTTATGCAATCTCTCTGTCATGCTTCAAATTAAACAGGCTGTTTTTGGTACTGTGTCTTTAAGACCTCTGCATGTAAATGACCTCTGTTATGATTGGCTAACCTCTTTGTGCATCGTTAGTGCATGCAGAACATTAGAGTAAACATCAACCTTTTTTTTATTTTTTAAAACAGCAAGGAAAATCCGAGTCTCTATGATATGTCTCCTTTAATGGAGTCCTAATGGTGCAAATACACTTAAATCACTCATGCACACACACACACACACACACAGGTGCATGCAGCTTCTCTGCCTGCCAGGTACTGCTGCTTGCATCTGTCAGCAAATCTCTGATGCTATTTCACCATTGCAAACACAATATATCACATATTTGGCTCATCCTGTGCTTGTACTTATTCAGGGTAAAATTTTGGCATATAGCAGCATTCGCCTCCAGCTTTCTCACACTCAAGAAGAATGACATATGCTTCTGTCCACCCGTGAGCGGGGCGGTTATTTTACATGCTTATCAAGCTTGAGTGTTAATTAGAGCTGGGAATCACTTTTATAATTACACATGAAGCCCATGAGGGAAAAGCAGATATGAGTGTGATCCAGAACAGAGAAGTAATGGATGGAAACACTTCAGTAAGAATGGGGAGAAAGTGAAAATGTAAAAAAAATAATCATCTTAATTAGATGACTTTAGATTTACAAACTGACTGTTTGTCCGACATAATAGGCGTTTGACTTGACAGTGCATAGACCCATCTGTGTATGACATCAAAGTACCGCAAGAGCGATTCGAAAACATACAGAGCCGATGGATGCTGCATTGATGTCATACACCGACTGCTTCAAGTTGAACAAACCTAATAAATATCTAGTTCAGTCCGAGGGCGCAGGCTGATAGGTCCATTACATGCAATCTGCAATCAATCACATCATTACCGCATGACACGAGCTGATTGGCCTCTGCTGATCCTGCAGCCAATGAGATTGCTTGCTCAACATTCAAATAGTCTGGTTCAGTCCGGTTGAATAGAGTTCCTCAGAAACCCTCCACCTCCCCAGCTCCACCTGCCTAGATCTGCTACAGGGTTTATGTATGTCTATGTATGCAGCAGCAGCAGCATATCTTACATTCTCACAGCATCATGTCTGTGTATCTATTAGGCCATACTTGCTCTGCAGCATAGGCAGATTGAAATATTACAATTTAAAATAACTTTTCTATTTTAATATATTTAAAATGTAACATTCCCGTG
This sequence comes from Hypophthalmichthys nobilis, assembly GCA_037950665.1. Taxonomy (NCBI): domain Eukaryota; kingdom Metazoa; phylum Chordata; class Actinopteri; order Cypriniformes; family Xenocyprididae; genus Hypophthalmichthys; species Hypophthalmichthys nobilis. The sequence goes on from CM075485.1 coordinate 1,741,312, forward strand.
ATGGCAAAGCACCATTACTCCAGTTTTCAGTGTCACATGATCCTTCGGAAATCATTCTAATATGCTGAAGAAATGCTCAAGAAACATTTATTATTACCAATGTTGAAAACGGTTGTACTTCGTGTTTTTTGTGGAAAATGTACAACTTATTTTTTCTTCAGGATTCTTTGATGAATGTAAAAGGTCAAAAGAACAGCATTTATTTGAAATAGAAATCTTTTGTATCATTGATGTCTTTACTGTCACTTTTGATCAATTTAATGCATCCTTGCTGAATAAAAGTATTCCTCATTCAGCATTTGAGTAGAGCAAAGGCATAAAGGTCATTTGGGTCGAGAAACACTGTGTCCTTCAACCTCTTTCTGTTACACCTTCTACACGAACACATTATTAATGGGGCTATGTCATATGAAAGGTCCGTTCTGCCTCTTTCTGTTCTCTTTGGCTTGTGAGAGTTTAATCTCTAAGCTTCTGTTGTGTGCAAACTCTTCACAAAAAAGCCTAGGCGCCACCACAGCAGAGGACGCCTCCCTTTTTCTCTCTTTTATCCCTTCTTCCTTGAGTGCACACCAGTACCACTGTCTCCATATATCAAAATACCAACATTTTCAACATTCAAATGGAAAAATCTAATCATTAATTAAAACAGTGCTGACTTGATCAGTCATCCCATGAATATAGACCTGTGAATTCATGTTGACAGTCTGCCATCACTTGAAACAGTGCGTTTTGTGCCATTTGGTGAAGTTCAAAAGATTAATGACTGAGAAACAGAGAAGAAAAAGGTGGTGAATCACACCTGTACTGAGCATGAGGCAATTGCTCCCAGGTGTTGGCCAATCAAATCTAACTATAGCAGCCTGTTTCTCATTAACACCACTGACACAGCAATCAAAAGCAGTCACGGTTTGTCTTACATTGGGGATATATCCAGAAAACAGAAAATCTCTTTCCCCCTGTTTCACAGACAAGGCTTAAGCCAGTCCCAAACTAAAATGCATGTTTGAGCTGTTTTAACTGAAAGTAACTTGCACTGACAAATCTTAAAATATGTCAGTGCCTTTGTCTTGTCTCAAGATGCACAACAGTAATGTTTTTTCCTAGTGAACGTTTATAAAAGCTACCTAAATGCCTTAATTGAACTAATCCTGGTTTAGGCTAAGCCCTGTCTGTGAAACCGGGCCTTTATCTGTAGCCTAAGAGAAAAAACATTTACAAAAAATACAATATTTACATCAATGAGAACTGACTATAAACCCATTTAGAATCAGCCTAAAGGAATCGGCCCCTTCATCTTTGACCTGTCCTAGATACCAAAAAGCTTTGGATAGGGTATCTGTCCTTGTTTTCTGCATGAAAGATAGTACAGGAGACATCCAGCTCCCCACAGCCACATAAACTGCTCTTTGTCTTTGTATCTGGTCCTCCCCTTTCAGAGGAATTCAATCAGGGAGCCCATGCGCTCGTTAGAGAGAATAGCTAGCACTTGACGCTCATTAGCGTGTCAGATTGCCAGCCGCATGCGCTCTGGCACATGAAAACACTCCAAACATTCTTCTCATTGCACACTTTCTGCTCTCATTTGTATTAAGAACGACATTTGGCATTCAGAGAAGGAGGCTGAATCTGGAGGAGGATTTTGGAATCTGTGGAAAAGACCAAAATAGGTCAAATTCCTTAGTTTACATCCATAATTAAGGATGGAAATATATGGGTAAAATTTATAGGTTTGTAGACATCTGAATGGTCTATTCTTCACTTTTGCATTTTCAGGCAGTCTGTACTATTCCTGAACCAGAACACATCAAAGACTCGATTTAATTTTCTTTTCAATTTGCGGCAAAATATATCAGGAGAACCTCTCAAATCCCAAGAAGCTATTTGCCAAATCTGAGAGAGTGAGAGAAAGACTGAGCAGGAGAAAATATGATGGACAAGTAACACACAACAGCACTATATCATGGGAGGGAGGTCTATAATAACCGGAGAAAGCTATCCATAAGCATTTCCATTCATCTCAATGGCAGTTGTTTGGCTGGAGCAAGAGCCCTCTGGAAGCAGGCGATTTGAAATCGGCCATCTTTGTTCATGAGCGCTCAATTTTGCAGCCAGGCGGTTTTGAGCTATTAAAGGGTTAGTTCACCCAAAAATGAAAATTATCCCATGATTTACTCACCCTCAAACCATCCTAGGTGTTTATGACTATCTTCTTTCAGACGAATATGATCTGCATTATATTAAATGATGTCCTGGCTCTCACAAGCTTTATAATGGCAGTGAATAGAGGATGAGATTTTAAAGCCCAAAAAAGTGCATCCATCCATCATAAAAGATAACCACATGGCTCCGGAGGGTTAATGAAGCCCTTCTGAAGTGAAGTGATGCATTTGTGTAAGAAAATTATCCATATTTAAAACTAAAATAATTGCTTCTGACAGACATCCATTCGCATCGATTTACGGCGAAAGAGTGAACTCTGACCTGACGCATTACGCATTGACGAACGCAGAAGCACAGAGCAAAATAAAACACCGGTCACGAATTAGAAGTCTAACACTAGAATATTTACAGAGAAATGGGTATTTTTCTTACACAAATGCATCACTTCGCTTCAGAAGGCCTTTATTAACAAGGCTGCTTGCACCACAAGAACACAGTCCAAAAACTGGTAAACCTTTTATTATATTATAATGAAATAATATTATGGTCATCAGTGGAGAAAGAGAAAGAAATGGGGTCAGATGGTGTAGTTATGGCATCATCCAGCAGGGGAAAACGGCCATGGTAACAACCCCCTTGGGGAGATGCGTTATATATTCAGTTTTCTGTGGTTCACTAACTTGTATCAAGCACAAGCAGAGAGGTTATTGACCATTAGATGCACATCGAGGTGGCTACAGAGTTGGTGATGGGTGTAGAAGATAATGCTCTGAAGGAAATGTTTTAGATAATGTTCTAGCAAGCTATTGAAAATCATTATTAGATTATTATAATGGTCAAGAATTTAGACGGTCATTATGGAGCAACAGTCACTAATCTACAGCGCATCTGTTTTAATAGACAACAGACATATAAACCAGATTATTTGTCCAAGAGCTGTGTAATTAGTTTGTGAGGCATTTAATGGCTTGTTAATCAAAGTCCTTTCTCTATTAATGAGGATAATGGTCTGCAGTATATAAATATAAACACATTTTACCTAAATTGGTATTGAATGGATTTGTTGCCAATTACCACTGAACAGCTTCGGCTGAACAAATGTAGTATAAATTCAGTATGATAGAATGATGATTCAGTAGTATGCATGCTGTATAATGAGTTCTATTGTAAATGAAGGCATGCAGTATGTGTAGGAGAACATCCCTCCCACAATGCAATGCAGATTGCTTTTACACTCTGGAGCAGATTTTCTGGAGCATTTTTACTATTAATACTATAAACAAACATCCATTTTGCATTTTTACAATTTTACTTTATTTGTATGTCATTTTTACAGAAGGTTTTATCAAATTTAGCTCACTTCTGGGAACATATTTTTACAAATTTTAGCCAAAATCTTGCTACAAACACGTTTGCCATGCTTTTATGCACTTCAAAAAATGCCAAGTAATGTAAAAAATAACTAATCTTAATAATCTTTTAAATATGTCTTTATCTAAGTGATAATCTAAGCCAAAAAAGTATAATCTAATATTACTTAATATTAATATACAAATCAGCCTAACTTCATTAGGATGCTAATGAAGTTTATTTTGATAAAATAGAAATGACCTAAAGTAAGTACATCACAGATCCGTGTAATAAATAAATGAATTTAATTTAATGTATTCCGATAAATTCACAATCTAAGTAAATCTGACTTTTACATATAAAATTAAATCTGGGTCAACACATTTTCTATGATTTATATGTATAACTAGGCCTAGGTTAAAATATTAATGCAGATATTTTGCCCCAATATTTTGAATTCCCGAAGCATTTTTGTCACTTTCAGTGTTTTTTCCCAAGCCCCTATTCATTTCTGAATGTAGGCTATACTGTGCAGTATGCAGTAAGCACTATGATAGTACTCTATTCTAAATAGAGCTGTAGTTTTGCTGGCCATATTACCTCAGGTTATTGGTCTAGACATATTACATTGATAAGGTGGGCAGGTCAATGGGCTGCAGTAATAAAACCATTTTGCTGAAGAGAATCGCTGAAAGTGTAATTCTGATGTGATTAAGTGATCAATCTCAATCCCAGATCACTTCTCAAGCCATTACATCTAAAACAGAAGATCCTAACTACAATCACACTTCACACGCTTCTCCAAAACCAATTTAGGAGCTTCGTCTGTAATGAACCCATCACATTTTAGGATGACTCATAAATCTGTATTTCAACCTCAGCATTCCCATTTTTAAATAATACGAGTCTGCAGCTTCCAACAAGCCATAGTGAATAACCCTTTAACAGATCAGTGAGGTGTATAGACAGACACAGATGAATACTGATAGTTAGTCTTTTGCAAAGGCTATGAAGCGAACACTGTTATCCATGCTCTATATAAATCAATGCACCAGAGTGCATGTGCACGCTTTTCTATAGCACTCAGTGTGTGTGTGTGTGTGTGTGTGTGTGTGTCATGAAAGTGGAAGATTGGAAGTTCACAGGACGAGTTCCCTAGAGCCTGGATGTGAGGAGACATGTCTTATATAAGATCTGTCTCATATACAAAATCAAAGCAATAGCTTACTGATCTGATTAGGAAGAAAGCGGAAGATCTGAGATCTAACCAATTAGCTTCACCCAAGAGACCTGTGAATTCGATTAGAGGGCAGGAAGCGCTAGTTGTGTTGTGTAATGATGTAAAGGCCTTGTATGTGTGTGAATCTGTTGAGCAAGACTAAGAACTCGTCTTCTTTTTTAAGCATAATCAATGGCAATGCAAATACATTTCATTTAACCTCAGTCCTGGGAAACACCAGTGGATGAGAGCTATACATGACACAACTGAAATAGCACTGTGGATCAATACAAGCACTCTGTGAGAAAATCCCACTGCGCCACAAACACACTTTCAATTGATTATAAATCTTATAAAGCTGCTATTTGTAGGCATAAAATACTGTCAGAAATATTCCTGCAATGCACAGATGGAATCCACTCATAAAATTTGAATTTACTGTATATATCGTAATGTCACATAATTTGGCAAAATTTGGATGAATACATAAAAAGTAGAGCTGTACACTTAATAAATCGTGATATGGACTAGTGCAGGGGTTGGCAATGGATGCATAAATGCAATAAACTATAATGCATTTTCATTTATTCCGCCAATGCTGGAACATGGAAGGATAATAAGCTAAAGAGGTGTATTTAATTTAAAGCTGCAGTCCATAACTTTTTTTAGTTAAAAATTATCCAAAATCAATTTCTGAGCAAGTACATAACCAGCCAGTGTTCAAAACTATCTCCTTATCTTAGCCTGATCACAACGGTAAGTTTCTAATAATGTTTTACTGGTGGGTTTCCGTGGGAAATTCGAGCATGCCTCCGTTCGTCTTTGCATCATTATGTCACGTCTGTTTACATAAAGAACGAGTCCCAGCTAGTAGCTTTATCATGTGAGGATGCTGCAGGTGACGGATCATTTATAGTCTTTTCTCACAGCAGCTGGAATAATTAAACGTATCATTTGGATGGCGGATTGTATAGTATGACAAATTATCGTTAGAGATTAGACAAATGTACAGAAATTGAAATCTACAGGTAACACTAATACACACTAAATACACTTAGTCACGCAATGCTGATGTTGTTAACATTAACAATTTGAGAACAAACAATAATAATAATTTGCACAGTTTGACGTGATCCGAGCTAAGCGATTGTTAGATTTAATCATCATTGGCAGCACGATTTATTGTAATGCTTTTTTTTCCTCAGTCTGTCAGAACAAAAGTGGCAGACATGTTACTTACTTGTTCAGATGACATTTTCCGGTGAAAATTCTTATTTTGGCAATTCTTCAAGACTACAATCTGTGATTCTGAAATACAGTTTTCACACCGGTGCGGTCACTGACAGCAAACATTAGATTCATCCGCCTGAGGAGTCACGCTGATGCACGAACCACGTAAAGATGATAATTCCACAAATAACTGCAATTGCAGGTTTCAAACAGAGATGGCGACAAAGAGGCAAAACTTGCAGCTTTAAATAAAGTCCTTCAAACTTGTATACGGACATACACTGCGGTAATCATTCCTCGTAGTCACACAACCTGTTTTATTAAGTTAGGTAAGCGCTGGACTGGTGTATGTGAATATTTAACCACAAAAAGACTACTTAAATATGAAGTCTGCATGTTCTACATGTGTCTGACTGTCTGTGTGAATGAGTGACACAATTTCGTCTACTTCACATTCTTAAGCATAGATACACACAGAAAATCAAAGGTCTTCACTACAGCCTTCCAAAATGAAATTTCAGTTTACCTTGAAATTATGACGGTATTCAAACGAGTTAGTATGTACTTGTGTAGATTATGTTAAACAGACTGACACAGCAGGGAACAAGCGTTGTCCATAAACCTGACAGATCTAATCTTGTCTGACATGCTAAACTTCTTTCAAACAGCTGATCTCAGCTGGTTTCCACGGTCACAATGTTAATACATGACATGGTGCTCACCTAATGCAGTTTGTGTGGAGATGTATCCAGGAGACAACACTATTAGATCACCATTAAAGCAGAAATAGAACAGCCAGTTGCTTTACACAAGGTGTGTGCATGTGTGTTTTGTGTGTGTGCATGGGTTTTATAAATGACCTACATGCACTGCAGCATTGTCACTATTAAATCTAATAACCTCCAGCCTCAAAAGCATTATATGAGTTGCTGTGTGTGTGTGTGTATCAGACATAAGGGTCCAGACATCAATCAAACACACATTTCCCTTTCTGCACTTTCTTTGTCTGTCAGTTCTATCACTGCTGAGCTCAATAAAAAAAGAGCTTGCTGCAAACTCGCTCCCTACCAACATCCTCTTATTGTTTGTTTTGCCTGTGCCATTTGTTCAGTCATGTAATTCTCAAGTGGAAGCAGTTGGAGATTACAAGCTCCCTGTCTGAAGTGTACAAACATCCACACACATACAGAGCCAATAGCTGTTTGTGTGACATTAGAGCCTAGGTTTAAGACAGATAATGGCCTTTCATTTAAAAGTGCACACTTGAATCCCACTACAGTGACTGAGATGTCAAATCAAGCAAGCACTGACATCCCTGACCCTTTTAGAAATCCCCTTTTTTCCCTGACCAACACATTCCACTGGGTGATATGACATTCAAAAATAGCTCTTATCCATTAAACGGCTCAAAAAGAAAGAGGAAGATATGATGAATGACAAACAACAACAGTCAGAGGAGCGTGTTAGGCGAGTCAATCCATCGAGTCCTGTGTGTGAACATGAGAAGCACATAAGATATCAGACACACATCTGCTCTTGCATTTAGTTTGCATAAAGCTGTTGAAGTTTGTATGACAAGCCATAAAATATTTGAAAACTTGTTTTAGCTGGTTTGTTTAGATGGTGTATATGGATGCAGTCTAACCTATATAGTGCAGTCTGGGTCTGTGTGCTTGAATGTGCGTGTTCATGTGTACTGAGTCTTGTGTAGTATCATGCAGACTTTTAGTAGAGCATGAAATCACCTCTCGTGTCATGTCCTGAGGAAAGGACATGTATCTGTATCTGGATGTGTGTCAGATTAAACCAGGTGTTGGCTGGACTTCCTGTAATGTAGCAACAGTGAAGATAAAAAAAATATATATTGGTGTTTGCTAAGGCGATAATCAATATTACTATTGCTCATACTCATTTATTAGGAATTTGCACAAACCCCTAACTCTAAGTAGTAAAATCTGTGTTAAGAACATGAATGTTACACCTTGTGAAAAAGAAGTGCACTTAATTGTATTGAATGTGCACTTGTAGTGTACTTCAAATCTTGAAAGTATATTTTTGAAAAATTGTACTTGCAGATTTAAAGCTTTATTTTGATGTACATTTTAAATCATTGTTTTAATAATCTTCTGTACACTTATATTGATGTGTTGACTAACATAGTAAAAAAAAAGTCATTTTAACTGTAGTGTGTTCAATATTACATTTAAAGTTGATATATTTTTGCCACTTGCCACTTTATCATTACAAATGTGCAATTACAAATATACTGAAATACATGACATACAAGTTTCAATAGAAATGGCATTAAAGTATATTTTAGTTTACCATAAATGCTTGTCAGCACATTCGGCAGAACAATAGAAGTAATTAAGAAACTACATATAAAGATGCACTTAAAGGGGTGTTTGATTATGATTTCACTTTTTAAACTTTAGTTAGTGTGTAATGTTGCTGTTTGAGCATAAACAACATCTGCAAAGTTACGACGCTCAAAGTTCAATGCAAAGGGAGATATTTTCTTTTACAGAAATCGCTTTTTAAGGACTACAACAAGCTTCTTTCCGGGATGGTAACATCACAAACCCAAAAATGAACAATGTAAGGCTGAACACCGTTACTGACAATCCTCATTTTGGCTGCGTGAGATTCTCCAGCTTTGTTGTTGTTGAGCAACCGAAGCGCGAGCTGTTAAAGCTCCTCCCTTTTCTGGAGCAGCAGCTCATTTGCATTTAAAGGGACACACACAAAAACAGCGTGTTTTTTGCTCACACCCAAATAGGGGCAAATTTGACAAGCTATAATAAATGATCTGTGGGGTATTTTGAGCTGAAACTTCACAGACACATTCTGGAGACACCAGAGACTTATATTACATCTTGTGAAAGGAGCATTATAGGTCCTCTTTAAGTCATACTTAAGTAGGTGGGTCAAAAAAGTGCACTGAAGTTCAGATAATTGCACTAAATATAAACTACAATGCATTTTAATTAATTTGCATTTGCAATTACGTGTCCAAAAACATTTAATTCAGTATATTTTTATAAAGTATATTTTTTCATAATAAGTACTTTTTTTTAAAGTACTCTTTTAACAGGGTACCACTTGGTTTTTGAGAAAACAAACAAACCTATCTAGACCACTTGTGTGCTTAAGTATATATATGTGTATGCTTCTCACTTGCTTTTATTCCCTATTGTTCCCATCATGTTCCAAATCTAGTCAAAACCTCTAATGCCATGTGCTTTGATGCTGCTGCACAGGTCAGACAGGACAATACAGAGAAACACAGCAAACACAGCTGCCAGACAGACTCAAGATATTGTGCCTCCATTTAACTCTCCTTCTTTGTGTTATTTAGAGCAATGTAAATATCAGATACAATGAAAACTGGATATTGTAAATATTTTTTATCTTCATTGGTCTACAAAAATATCTCAGAGTTTGAGAACATTCACTTTATTATGACTATGTGTATTGTGTGTTCATGAATCTAATTCATTGGATTGTAATGGAGAGAAAATGGCAGTGAAATACAACACTATAACCACACTAAACAAGCCCTATAAAGTGTCATGGTACATACCAGGGTTATTGGACCATTTATGTACCATAGTATTCTTAAAAAATACCTTGTAAATGCATACCATTGCGCATGAATATAGTGATCATAACGCCACAATTCTTTTCTGTAAGGGAAATTACAGGAAAAGTAAATTGATTTGTCTTGAAATGACAAGGCTCATCTATCTGGAAACAGTTTCTTATAAAAGCTCACAGCGCTGTTTTTACTGACCTATGACTGTTCTCGTAATCGTCAAATATACCCTGCGAGTCAGCAGGTCAGCATTTCATTATTCTAGTTCTGAAAGAACAGAATTATATGGCCACCTGCTGAATCCCACATCATCCCTCAAACTTTCAGGAAGTTCTCGGAAAACTTCAAAATATTCTCAGAATGCCTCAAAATATTCCCATGCTTTTCCCTACACAGCAAGCAAGGGTTTTAAAGTTTAAATAGACACCATCCATCTCTAAGATAGTGTTCCTCATCTAGTGTTTGTTTCCATCAGTGAGTTCATGAATGCAGCTCCAGTGACCCTGCACTTCCTTCCTTTCTCAGGGCTTCCCCCTCAGAGCAAAACAAAGATACCAGTTTCCTGAAAAATATAAATAAAAAAATCAGTCATCCTCATAGGACTGTTTCCTCTAGCACAGTCTAGAAAGGGTGAAGAGCTCTGAATTAACAAACAAGCTCCCATGAATTAATACATGCTGTTTGTGAGACACACTGGGCTCTGAATGATAAACTAACACGAGCTGTGAAAGAAAAAAACTGTAATAAGACTTCACTCTTATTCCAACCTCCTTTTACTGTAGTAAAGCCTATTAAACACCTGTCAAACAGCCTCTATAAAACAGGCCCTCCACATAGAGACCACCATCAGAAGGCCATAAACACACACAAACACACCCTCTTACACTCCCACCAGCAGGAGACACGTGAACCTAATCACCCGCGAGACTTCACGGCAGCTGCACTACCGATCGATACTCGTTCTGTGTTAAATGAAGTATTGAGAGAGAGTTTGAGAAAGAGGGATGAAGAGCATGAAAGAAGAACGAAAAGCGTTTGTAGAAAAGGAAAAATAGGATTTTTTAGGGTGGGGTTTTATCTAGGTTAAAAAACCCTATATTCAGCAAGCCTTCACTTTCAGTGTTTGTTTTTGTGTCAGGAAGGAGGTCTTTGATCTGACGACATCAACGTACCCCGCATGCAAACTTGCCTTTCTCTCACTTCAATAACAAAATGATTATGGCTGAGAAATTAGACATTTTCACACTTTTCTTTTTTGTCCATTCTTCCTTGAATTTTATGGTATTCACCATTGTCAGTTGTTTAGTTTAACAATGTAACGGCACGTTCATGATCAGACATAGCTTTACATTTATGTAAAAAAATAAATAAATAATAATAATTTAAAAAAAACTTGAACATCCTACTTCAATCCACTTCTACTACTACCAAAATCTGCTTTTTACCTTAAATGTGCTGATAAGTAGCCTGTCCGTAAAACATGTTGTTACAACAAAAAATGTAACAAAAAACAGTCTAACAAACAACAAAATAAGAAAGAAACAAAACTAATTAAATAAAATATAATCATATGTGATGTGTCATGCAGAGACTTCAGCATTTTACATTTAATGCAATAAACATACTTGCAATTTAAAGCTCAAAATAATTAATTGGTTTGAGTAGAACAAACTTGAATTAAACTAATTAGTTCAGTCAGATTAACTTTTATGAGTATTTAGCACTTTCTTTTTCTTTTAAGTTCACAGAACTGATATATTTTAAGTAAACTGAACTGTTTCATTGTTTTGAGTTTTATGAACTTATTTCTTTTAATTTAGATGAACTTAAGTTTAACTGAAACTAGGCTGGGATTTCTACTTCCCAGCATGCTTTGCCCATGGCACTCGAAAGGGAGAATACATGCTAAAAGTGTTATATAATGTTTTGTGTGCAAGATTAATGTTAAGTGGGAGATTTAGTAGTGATTAAAGGGGACCTATTATTGCAAAATTCACTTTTGCATGGTGTTTGGCTATAAATGTGTGTTGGCAGTGTGTGTACACAACCACCCTATAGTGATAAAAATCCACACACTCCTTTTTTTTTTGATCCCCATAAATCATAAGCAGTGTCTCAGAACAAGCCGCTTCCAGATCCCTGACAGTGTGACGTCACATTAGCCACAGGCCCCGTCTACGAATGCTGATAGACACTGCTTGTTTTAACATAGAACCGCCCTGAGCGAGTTCACAGAGAGTTCACAGCGAGTTGTACACAATCCGTCATTGCTGCACTGATGAGAACGTCTCCAAAGCGTTTTAGGTGTCCTGTAGCTGGATGGATTAATCCACAGAGCTCTCTCAATTTACTCCCTAAATCTAAGCCGCTGAAGATGAGGTGGATTCATTTTGTTTTCGAAGAAAATGCTCCCTCAACTCTACTGAAATTTGTTTATGATGTCTGCGCGAATCATTTCACACCGGACTGCTTAGTGAACGAATGTCAATACAAAGGGACAATACAAAACAGAGACTGTGCTAAAAAGTTGTTACTCAAGGATATACAAGTAAAAACTGTTCATGATCCAGCTTACAGTCTCCAGAGTGATACTGGATACGGCAGTAATGAAGGTGAGAGCACTTTATTACAGTTCATCGGAGTTGATTTACGGATATAAAGTTTACCAGTTTATTAAGCACCACCCGAAAAGGCATAAAGTCTTTATATATTTGTTTACTGTTAGTTGTAACAAGTGTTTCTGTGTACTTCGCTGTGTATGTTGATGATAATGCAAGGGAGAGAGAGAGAGAGTTTATGGATAATATTTTAATGCACACGTGCACTGTGTTTTATTAAGCTCTTACAGTGATTTTCTAAAATGAAAACAGATGCTTCATATTTTGTGTGAAGTACAATAAACATCATAAAACTCATCTGTAAAGTTTTGGCCATCATTCGGACGGGGTTTGCTACAACAGGCTTGTACTAATATAGTGGAAGAAGACAATATATGTTATAACAGTAATTGAACTAAACTATACCTGTTCTATCTCCATGCAGCATATATTCTCAGTTTCTGACATTATTGTGCGTCCTGACTGACTCCTGACACCGGAGAATCAGCTCTTGAAGCTCCGCCCTCTTAGGCCGAGCGCAGAAGCTCATTTGCATTTAAAGGGCCCACACTGAAACGGCGCGTTTTTGCTCAACCTAAAAAGTGGCAATTTTACCACGCTATAAAAAATTATCTGTGGGGTATTTTGAGCTAAAACTTCACATACACACTCTGGGGACATCAGAGACTTATTTTACATCTAGTAAAATGGGGCATAATAGGTCGCCTTTAATGTTTTGTTATGCTAATTTAGAAGAGTTTCTGTTAATGGCAACTGATTGCCTCAAATTTTGCCAACTTATTCGGGTTAACAGGTTTTTACTGTAGTGCTTTTACATATTTTTAGAGTGTGCCATTATTTTCATGAATATACTCATTTGGAGAAGACGTGGAAATTTGTGTGCTTAAATGGTGTTGATCCATGTTTGGAGAAGCAGAGCAGATGAAATATGTAAAGTAAAAGATAATGTACAGTCAATCGTTATCAGGACCTTGATGCAAGTTTATCAATTTTTAATTATTTACTCAGAAAAATAAAGGAGACATAAAACTAGCACATCTTTGTGGGAAATCGGTCCATTATACATCTTAGCCTTCATTAAACAAAAATCATTCACTGCAAAATGCCACAATTGACCAATCAGAATCAAGTATTTCAGAGAGCTGTCCAATCAAACTTAATACATCTCTTTCATCCCATGCTGTTAACTGAGGGTATGTCAGCGTGAGATATCGTGTTCAGCCAGATCATCAGATCACCTTCTTTTACATGCGATGATCCATCGTTTCTTCCTATTCTTTGAGAGATCTGTTGTCTGAAAGGCTTTACTGGCTCTTTTCTAGAAGTTCAGTCTCGCTGTGTACCATAAGTGCCCGCTATGCCAAGAATTCAGACCTCAACAACAGAGAGTGGCACGCATCCTGCCCTAGGCTTTCAGCCAATAAGAATGCATAACAGCCGAGCAAATCAGAGCACTGGCACTGACTATCACAGCGGTACACAACATCCCGTAAAATGATTCCCAAAGAAAAGAGTAAACCGACCAGTAATGACAGTTGCTTCAAAACAATAATGCTTTCATCACTTTCTATCATGTAGCAGACATAGCTAATAGAGCACAGACCAACCATTGAGCCAACGTAGACCATCCAGACAACCATCTATTACTCAGAAGACAAAGAATCATTTATTACCAAAAGAATTCAGGCCAAAATAGAGAATTAACCAAACACAAGAAGCATGCTTTATGTTCCTCCTCGTTAAACTGTCAGCAGAGAAAATCTAATGCTAAATTCATGTGCTCCCCTTCCACCCTCAATCCCACCCACCCGAGCTGACATTTACACAGAGAAAGTCAACAGATCAGTACGAGCGAAGGGCTCTCAGCTCCTGTCGTAACACACATAGCTTTGACCACACATAGCGCTTCACCTCAAGGTAAATGAATGTGTTCTGCCCCAAACCAAATCAAGTACAACATAAATACTTTTCCTTTCAAAAAGCTTCCCAGGAGCTCCTAATGAAGCCTTTTCTGAGAATCTGAAACTAATTAATGATCCCATTTTTCCCCAATTACTAGCAACTTCCTACAGAACTCACACTAATTTCCCTTACTGAAGCTAAAAGGGCCAAAAATGGATCGTTCCAACTCCAAATGGCCACCATCTGTGGCCACACATATGTGACTCGTGAACTATATTATTTTGCAGAAAAATGGTTTATTGTGGTTATTATTATTAGTTGTTCTAAGGCATGAATCATTGATTTTATGATGAAAGATACCTAAAATTCAGCAGTTTGTTATGGAAGCTTGTTTCCGCCACTAAATACAAAATACAAAAGGTAATTGTGACTTTATAACTCGCAATGCTGACTTCATAACTCGCAATTCTGACTATAACTCACAATTCTGACTTCATATCTCGCAATTCTGACTTTATCTCGCAATTCTGACTTTATAACTCGCAATTCTGACTTTATAACTCACAATTCTGACTTTATATCATGCAATTCTGACTTTATAACTCACAATTCTGACTTGATATCATGCAATTCTGACTTTATAACTCACAATTCTGACTTTATATCACGCAATTCTGAGTTTATAACTCGCAATTATGAGTTTATCTCGCAATTATGAGTTTATATCTTGCAATTCTGACTTTATAACTCGCAATTATGAGTTTATATCTCGCAATTATGAGTTTATATCTTGCAATTCTGACTTTATAACTCGCAATTCTGACTTTATAACTCGCAATTATGAGTTTATATCTTGCAACTCTGTATAACTTACAAATGTGACTTTATAACTTGAAATTGCGAGTTTATACTGTATCACACAATTCTGACTTTATAACTAGCAATTGTGAGTTTATATCACACAATTCTGAGAAAAAAAGAATATTTTTTATTCAGTGGTGGAAACAAGCTTCCATAGTTTGTTGATGAGAAGTGTGCTTTTACATTTCTATGTAATCAAACTTATGGATTTTGCCTGGTGACCCACTGAAGGAAGGACCTAAGTCATAACTAGCGACCAGAATATTATACTGATTTAGAAGTGGGATCGTTTTATTTGAACCAGTAGGTAACCACCTAGCAATGCCCAATCACACAGCAACACTGTTAACAACCACTCAGATTAACTTTAGCAACCACAAAGCAATGCCCTGGTAACCACCAAGACCACCCTAGCAGTGTCTTTCATTGGTTTCATATTGCATAACACTTTTTCCTGTAGTAAAATGCATAGCCACTCATTGCAATTTCATAATTCATAATTGCATATCTACAGCTCATTTTAAAGCCCACTGGGTGTCTAATCAACACCCTGAACGTTTCTAGAATGATCAGTTGTCTCTCACCTCTCTGGCCTTCTCCATCTCAGCTTGCAGGACCTGTTTGGCCACCTCCAGATCCTGTAGTTTCACCCTCAGCTCCTCGTTCTCCTGCTCCAGACGAGATCTCTTCTTCTCCACAGTGTCCAGCTCATTGTGCAGACGGATGGACACGTCCTTCGCCACCTAAACAACGACAAAAGTTTTTAAATGTGGTGAGATGAAATTAAGATGAAAATTAAAATTATTATTTGGAAAAAAAGGTACTCTGCGAGCTGACTACGGAGAGTAAAAAAAAATCAAGATGGTGAATTGAGGCAAGATAATATTTATATAAATTTATTTAAATATTATACATATGTTTAAAGCAGTGTACTGCTAAATACTGATTAAAAATATTGCATACTGTAGTAATGAATCATTACTTCAGCTCAATATCTCCCCTTTGAGCTTTGCCAGTGAAAAGTATTGAAGATGGCTGATTCATACGTTTATGATTTATGTCTTCCTGAAGGTGGTGGGAAGCTCATTAAAAGTGGTTGATTGTAAAGCTGCACTAACTTTTAAGGAGGCAATTATCAGTGTTGTTAGGCAAACAAAAACCCATCTACCAAATACACACAAACATAATGGTGTTTGGGCCATTTTAGCAACACAAACCCATTTTTCATTACTGACAATGTTTGTGTGTTTCTATAGGACACATATAAAGGAAAGATGTAGGTTTGTGTGAGAGGAATGACGAAAACAGAGGGCAGCAGTCACTGAAAGGGGTAAATGGGGACTGTGAGAGGGTAGGAGGAGGAACACAGTCCCCGTTTGTGAGTTGTGCTTCATGTTCTCCTCTCTCTCTGCGTCTGAACCACAGCCAGGGTGCAGCTGGGTACCCACAATGCTCCTCTGTACCAACACCATGCTCTAATTCATATCAGATCCCTCCAACAGCCTCTCTGCCTTGTTCCATCAATCTTTCCTACATTTTTCTTCATGAGGAGCAACTAACTAAAAGTAGCAACACTACTAACATAACTACATTTTCAGTCATGTTACAGTAGTTGTTTATAATCGAATAGTTTAGTATAAGCTATTTTTTTCCAAAATATGCTATAGTGTGAGTAAATAGTACAATGCTGTTTTGATGTCACATTATATTGAAATGCAATATTAAGCACTTTTGGTTTTACTGTAAAAATTCTAAAGTTCACTGAATATGCACAGCATGTTATTTTACGACATATGGTGAAAAATAGTGAAAATTATATATATATATATATATATATATATATATACCCATCAGAATAACTTGAGTGTGTTATTATGGTGGTTATAACTACATTTTTAAATATCAATATGACTTTACTTTCAAATTATATCAAAGATATATATATATATTTTTTTTTTACAATAAACTTCTGGCAACCACAGCTTTCAGTTTTTAAATTTAACTACAAGAATTTTTATTATATTATTATATACAACAGTTCTTTCTGGTTCTCGAATCTGATTGGCTGAGAGCCGTGTGATATTCTAGTGATAACAGTACTCCCTTTTCACCATTTGTATCACTCCGCTTGAAGCGACTGTCATGGTGGCCGAGCAAATCCAGCGTATATTTTTTTTACAAATACTACACTTTTTCCACGAACTGCAGTTTTAAGAGTTTTTTTAGGCTATAATGTAGTTGTTTAAACCTGAAATACGTGAGCCATATTTAATCCTAGCACCTATTTTACAGTTTGTTTAGACGTTTTCAGAGATGTGAGCTCCAGGCCGTCAGCAGCCGTTCAGTGCTCGTGTACCTGCTGAGAACAGCTTCATCTCGGCCAGTGCTTTGGGGATTTGCCGCTGGTTCTTATAGTGGTTAAACATGAGATGTAATTCATTTTGGGTACAGAAAACAGGCAATCTTTGGTCTTATTAATCTATTACTTGTTCCTGACCAAATCGAATTGGGCTATGTTAAATTTAATAATTTAATATTAAGGCTATATTTAACTTGCATCCTGTAGAGCACTGCTTTTGTACGTTTGACTGAATTTTACAATTGTGTTTATTTCCTATTGCCATTTACAATGGCTAATGTTGTTAATTTAAATATTGTTTTTCAATAAATATTATTTTATATAAATAATATGTTGTATTTGCTATTGAGAAAGGGTCCATCAGTGCGTAATATTGATTGAGTGAAAGTTACATTAATACACCATTAGATGACGGCAAAATTTTACAAGTGAATGAGTGAGTTGCAAGAGACTTTTAAATTGAAAGGGACATTTGTAAACAAAGGACGTTGTTTTAGCACTGTTATGGAAAATTCCCTTAACTATTCTTATTTATTTACACACTTGAGCCGTTGAACTGTTGAATAACCACAATATCACACTCGTAGCCGTGCGATATGGCTGTATATCAGCACGCTGTGATTACCTATGGCTGAATCACATGTGATTTTGCTACTCATGTGATATTGCTCATACATTTTATTATATTAATATTTCTAAGAACAAACAGCCAAGCAAAAATGAATCTATGCCACGATTCATGATAGTGAGAGTATGTTTCTAAACCACAGACCCAGGGTTTTATGGTAATTGGGCGTCTGTATTGTCATACAAATGCTTTAATTATCAGAGCACCAAAAGTGTCTGTTGGTCCCAGATTATTTGCATTCACTCCTCCCTCCATTCTGTCTGGACGACACCCACTTGCTTTTGACTGACAATGTCACGGCCTGTTGTTTCTTTTACTTGCAAAAGATCAACAGGGAAAGGGGTAGTGAAGCACAGCAATGCCATGTTTATGTTTATGTGTGTGTGTGTGTGTGTGTTGTCCACCCCTCTCACCACAGCCTGATATAGAACAACAAACTGCCATATCTGCTGCATCATGAAATCAAAGGAGTGTAATGAGCCATCAAAGAATATTTGCATGAGCCCAAGACTCATCAGTAGTACTCGGACAAATATGTAAATAACTCTGTGGGATTTGTTTGTCTTTGGGTTTGATTATGTGTGTGTGTCGCTCCTCTCTGATCCTGCTTTTCAGGATTGCTCCGCCTTTCTGCTGTGCAAACGGTCGTTTTAAATGACTTCCCTCTAGATCTGTATCTAGTTGCATCTGCGGGACAGATGCCCGGGCACATTCACACTGTAACCTCAACCTTACCCTGCTTAGAAAAAACAAGCTGCCCTTCGGTTAACCTCTATAAGCACATGCAGCTCAGATGAGCCATATGAAGACAGTCCAAGGGCACCAAATACTGTCGTGTTGAAAGAAACCCATTAACACGGTTGCTACATTTTTTTAATGGATTGACACTTTAAATGCATCTGCCAGTCCATTTCTGCTTCCACCCATATGTCACTCTCGAGTTAATTTTACAAATCCTGCCTTTGCAACTAAAATGACATTTGCAAATCATTTTACTTACATAATGCAATGCATTTCTGAGTGAAACAGGATATTCAGTGAGATAAAATGTAGGGCAAGTAAATGGAGACTTAGTCTCCTGCTTTTCAGTTTTTATTCTAGAAAAAAAAGAGACCCAGGTTATCTCAAATGTGCCTCCTCTAGAGTTTCCTCCCAGCTTAGGATCTGGGCTGTGAGTGGGGCTTTGTCTTGCTCCATGGCTGTTTGAGTTGACTTTGACGTGTGAATGCAGCACATGGATGATTATGCATATGCACTTCTTCTCACATACATGATAATGTAAGGCAGGCAGTGAGGTTTCAGAGTCAGTTTTCCTGGAATCCCTAGAGTGGTTTGACCGAGAGGGGATTAAACTGGCTACACATAAGGAGATGTTCATTACTATGTGCCTTTTTCTCTTTTCTTATCTCCAGGATGCTGCTGCTAAGCTGATATCTGAACAGGCGAAGGCCAAACTGACCAAACAGTATTTTCATTGCTTATCAGCATCTGTCACCCTTACTTCCTCTTTATTATTCTCATTTTGCCCAGAGGGAAATGTTATTGCTCATATGTTGCTATTTTATAGCTCAGGACACTCGTTGCATGTCTCATTAAGCTCAAAGTATACTTTAATTTTTGCACATATGCCTCCTTGTTAGAATTTCTGACTCCCACGCCGGAGACCCGGGTCGAGGCCCGCACAGAGTGGGTCGAATAGGACCTGTGTGAGGGGTTACATATTGGTGCCGTGACCCGGATGGGAGTGAGGCTTAGGGGGTGAGTGTAATGGCCGTAGGCTGGTAAGAGCTGTGCATGTAAACCTCACTCCCCTGATCTCAAGAGGCACTATAGCGACTGATGCTAGAGACTGCGGTCTTTAGCCTTCTTGTTAGAGCGTCCGACTCCCATGCCGGCGGACCAGGGTTCGAGTCCCTCTTGGAGCGGGCGGTTTGAACAGGAGAGGTTACACTAGGATATACCTACAGTGCATGTAGCGTAAATTTCATGTGTATGCGGCTGGGCGGTATGACGATAGATATCATTACTCTGGTATAAAATGTCACTATAAAATCGTTAGAGATTTTGCTATACAGTATATATCGAGGAATGTAAATATATAACACTATTGACACTGCCAAAGTATGCGCACAGAAAGCTGCCTCTCAGAAGGCGATCATGAATTTGGGACGTGCTCGATGTTAAAAATTTTTATTAAGCACAATAAGCATAAAAAAAACTCACTGCAGTGCACGCGCTGACTGACACACAGCGTAAGCGTGCGCACATCATATGCCCATCATGTGGAGAATTCATGTAAACACAGTTATGTCTTAACTGAAAGTAAAGAGTTGTGATGTATCAGTATAATGGATCTGTGCATTTGGTCTTAAAGTGACAGCAGCCTAATATACCTAATGTGAATCCAACAAAAAGCGAAAATAATTTATTGCTCTTTCTTTAGCTTTAATAAGAATAAGTTTATATTTAATTAACACAGTGAACACTATGCAATATTTTATTTTTTACATGTGATTATTAAATTTCTGTACTAATTCTAACTACATGTTAAATAAACCTGTTGTACCTGAAGAATTTGTTTAATTCATATTAGTTTATTTGATAAATATGTGAAAATACACAAACTTTTTTTATTGCTCGAATTTGGAGTATACTTTAAAAGGCTATTAGTCTTGCTGTACGCACACACTATGCATTTGCATCAAAACTGAAGTATCCTTTGGAATTTAGCTTTCAAAGTATTAACTTTGTCTCAGAGGTTTTGTCCAGAAATGAAAATAATGACATCTATTTCCGCTGAAAACTACCCTGCAAACTGTATATCACAGGCACTGCTAATCGTCGATTATAAAGGGAGTAATACAGTTTAGATGCACTAGAATTTAAGGAATTAAAGAGATCTCATTCATGATTTTTGTTTCCTACATCTGTAATCATTGTCTCTGTTTCTCAGCTGTTGTTTTGCACGAGCACATGACTGGAGAAGCTCAGATGGGTAACAGAGGGAAAGAGGAAGCCACAGTGTTTCTCCAAACCCAATTTAATAAGCCAGAGCAGCTGATGAGAAGGTGTGGAGCTGTTTTCCGTCCTTCCCCTGACAGATCTGGGAGACGTTGCTCTCATTGGATGAGAAATGAGGCCAGTGCTTCAGAGAGCAGGAAATGGTGCAGAGATCTTACAAACATTCAAATCTTCCATCAACCCTTTTCACCGCTACCCCCTCCTGACCATGACATCATCCCCTCCCCCTCGGTCCCGAGAGACCAGAGCAAGATGGGAAAAATTTGAACATGGGAAACTCTTATATGACAGAGTAAGTCCAAAGGGAAAAAAACATTTGTCTTGCACAGCCTCTTGGTCAGAATATCACTGACCTCTGAATGAGGCTTATTCATTTGGAAAGTACCGAACATCAGCTGATAAGTGGGTCACGTGCGTTAACATCAAGGGTTTTACTTAACATATAGAACATTATTAGTAACGTAGTGGCCAGTAATAATTTGGCATTTTCAGATTATGGGCAGATAATTCAACCAGTAGATCTAAATATACCGACAGTCTTGTCAATGCATAATAAATATCATGTTCACATTTAGTCTAGAACTATCAGATGCATTACAATATTGTGATACTTCCCAAAAAAAGTTACTAATTGCGTTACTTAGTTACTTTTTACTCAGCTGAGCTGGGCTTGCTTATTTGTTTTTAAATAACAATAAAAAAGTTCTATTTTTGGCAAATGTAAAGGTCCTTTCACACCAAAAGTGAAATTAATAAGCCTCAGGCTGATCACAAACGTGATGTTTATCTAAAGTCATTTTTGCTTATTGGTATGGTTGAATTGGACCATCAAAGAGACAGAAACAAAGACATTGGTTAATAAAGTGTATTTGTTTAATTTAATATATTTAATTATTGCAGGTTTGTGCAATATTCTGAGGTTGCATTTCACTGTTTTATTCATTTTGAGGAATACTGACTCAAATATGACTATTGTTTTTGTACAAGTGAGATGAGTAAATGCATGTTCACATTTAGTCTAGAACTACAATAACCGTCATGTTTACACACAACACGTCTGCGCTTACTCTCGGTTTCTCTCAACATGGTGACAGGAGAGTTTTATATAGGCCATCAGCTACTGTACAATCTTAACTAAATACTTTAGCATGTCCTACACAACCATTCAAAGTATATTTCAAAGTACTGGTTGTTTCACTAGTTATCTTCATATAACTTAGATCTACACAGTGTTTTGTTGCTGTGCTAAGCTGAACTTAAAGAAACAATGTCCTTCCTTCTCAAAGCATAGTGTGTCTGTCACAGTGATGGCAATTTCAACCAGTTGAATGCACAAGAGCCGTGAAGATCAGTGTAATTTGACCTGGCTGTGCCGGTAGCATGGGAAGACAATTGACCCTGTGTTAGGAGACTCCTGTCAGCAGTTAAAGAATTCAGCAGAGGCTGAGATGTTTTCCTGCAGACACCATCCCCCTAGCCTCGCCTCATCAATTGTGTGTTACAGCTTTTGATCCTTACCAGCTGTATCCCTAGTGGTAAAACTTAAGTATGTGACAATGTTACTTGTTAAAGTCCACCACAGTAAGTCTCAGTAGCACAAAGAGAGCCACAGCATTTGCTTGGCAGAGGAAATCACTCTCCCTCCTTTTCCTTCCCTCTGTTACTGTATACAAATCAGCCATGTAAAAGAAGAGTACATACAGCGAGGCAGTGCCGATGGGAATGACATCATGGTTATTTCTCTTCCCTCTGACAGACCAGAGAAAGGAAGTATTGTGTCCACAGCCATGTGAGACAGTTGCCTGTGTGGTGCATGACATGCAGGCTAAAGCATGATCTTACAGTCAACTGAAGATGTTTACATCATTAAGGAGATTCACTTATGGGATTACCTTGTGAAAAACAACTTATTATGGAAATAATATAGTTTAGAAGAATATGCTTAAATGCAAACTGACTAATCATTTCAGACACTTAAGTGCATGTTATTTGCATTTAAATGAAAATGTATTAAAGTTAGAGTTAAATGCAATTAGTTGAATTTAAGTACCTAAGTACATTTTTATATGTAATTTCAT
The DNA here is from genome assembly GCA_037950665.1 of Hypophthalmichthys nobilis. NCBI lineage: Eukaryota > Metazoa > Chordata > Actinopteri > Cypriniformes > Xenocyprididae > Hypophthalmichthys > Hypophthalmichthys nobilis. Next base: position 1,764,333 of record CM075485.1, read on the forward strand.
AAGTTTATTGCTGAATGTACAAGCATTTATGGTGAACTAAAATATGGTAGTTTGAGTCAAAACTACTTGGGGGCATGATGGGGAGGGTGTTATTGTTTTTTTATTAAAAGGAATTAGCTAAATAATTTTAAAAAATTAAAAGGGATTTAAGGGAATAACGAAAAAGAATCAAGAACAGTGAGTTCCAGGTGTATTGTAGTTATTAAGCAATCAATTTAAACTTTTTGCAAATAATATTTTTTTTCACTTATATTCACTCTTATTTGTATGCCTAATAAGTCAAAAACGCAAACCGTTTCTTGTATATGAATTACATTAATCATGTCATATTAATCAAATAATAGCATGTTTTCTATTAAAAATGGCGAAATTTCATAAAAAAAAAATGTTGAGCAGTTTGAATCACTGGATATTACTGTCGGTCACTGAATATTTAAATCATTAAACAGTCGTCAAATATTAAATGTTTTCACTGCTAAAACGAAAGCATCGCATTGGAATTCGCACTGTGAACAGTAAGCCCCGCCTTCTTTGATTTGATTGGCCAGCTCACTCATTCTGACAGTAATGAGCGCTGTTAGATATCGCTGAGGTAGACCAACCTAAAAATGTAACTTTTTTTTATCATCCTAACAATAAACAGAGCGGTGCATAATTGAGTACAGCAGAGCGGCATCAATAATATCAAATATTAAGGGGGACAGTTTGGCCATTTCTAATTATTGGGGGGGACTTGTCCCCCTCAATGTCTATGGTGGTTACAGCCCAGCTATATCTACCAGAATATGTTTGTTGGGTTTTATCTGTAATTACTAAGCCATACAGTATCGCTCTAACCTTGACGTCTTGCTCCAGTGTGCGAATAAGCTCCCCATCCACTTGTCCGGTCTGGGCCACGCGGATACTGCGTCTCTCTGCCTTCTTGAGGCGATACTGCAGGATGCGGCAGGTCTTGTTGGCCTGATCCAGCTGCTGTCTGAGCTCCTGGAGCTGATAAACATCTTCCTCCAAGTACATGTCCCTCATCTCCAGCATCTCAGAGCGAAGCTCCTCCATTTCATCCTGATATACACACAAACAAACAATGTATCAGTTTAGAAATGACTATGCATTTTTCTGTGTGTGTGTGTGTGTATTACACATTTTAGGTTTAGATGATAAAATATCCAGTATCTACCCAGGTAAGTCTGGGCTGCCACTGGCAACCCTATAAAAAAATGCATATGATGCCCCTGACCTAGGATCAAGGGTGGTGTGAAAACTAATATATGCATCAGATTCATTATGCTGCATTATGATTTTCCTCGAGACTTGCATAATAGTGCAATGTTTACAAAGCACATGGCTCTAAGCCCACATAAACTATTTATACCTCAAACGGGTAAAAAACGCATCCCGCTTTCAGAGGCGGTGGGCCACCGCGTGCTGTCACACATTTCCAGTGAATATAGGTCAACTACTGCAGCGCGCGTCACGTGCTCAGCGCGCGGATAAACAATGGAGTGAAAAGTGGGCGCGGGCGCAGTGGACTGCTGCAGCATCTGTACAAACAGCTGCATTATTCAAGCAACACGAGTGCAAGAGCAAATAACCACTAGCCTTTTTTAATGCTGTTATATTAGGCATGGCAAATGAAACCGATTTGGTTTCGTCAGGGTCTTCTGATAGTTTCTGAGAACCGAGATTACAAAAGAATCAGTGTTTAGCTCTTACATATGACTCAGTATTACTGGAGAAAAGACAAACCCATCCAACAGTAAACTAGGATCTTAAGTATATGTCTTGTAACATGATAAATACAGTATTTCCAGTTTTAGGGGGAACACACTGGCATGTGTGGCTTAGGACAGACATTTAGATAATGATATATGGCAGTAATACAGTATTGTGACCCTACAAAAATATAGGCTACCATTGCAACTAGTTTCCACCAAAATACTGCAGTTACTACAGTTATTGTGACAACTTACACTGTAAACACACTTTATCTTTATAAAAAAAAAAATATCTGGGTTTCCAGCCATTTATCATCTCACAACCATTTCTGTCATCTCTACTCAGTTTTATTAATTTCTGAATTTGATTTTCTTGATTCAGTGGGCCTAATTCAGTTCTAAGTGGCCTAATAGTGTAATTAATTTACCAGTTTTATATGATTTATGTTTTTTAATTAACACAGTAATTAGCATTTTCAATTTGAGTTGGTTTCATTATTATAGTGTCATAATCATGAGCACAAAAAAAATCTTGTTTAAGCCGCTTTTACTAATATTGCATTACTGCTTCACTGTTGTAACACTAACTATATAGGCTACACTTTAAATATATATATACTTTATTTTAGGGTCTTAAAACTACTTATTAGCATGCATATTACTAGAATATTGGCTATTTATTAGTACACATATTAATGCCTTATTCTGCATGACCTTATTCTACATTCTTAATCCTACCCAATAACAACTACCTTACTATTAATAAGCAGTAAATTAGGAGTTTATTGAGGAAAAAGTCGTAGTTAATAGTGAATATGTGTTCCCTACACTAAAGAGTTACCATATATATATATATATATATATATATATATAAATTCTTCTTAATGTTCAGAAAATAACTTCTTTTGCATTATTAAGTACCATTTTGGTTCTAGCTGGTCATTTGGGGGTTTTGATGTTGCATTATATGTTCTTGAGATCAGTGTTTTGGTTTTTGGCACCAGCACACCAGTTTCTTTTAAAGGACTAGAGAATAACATCAAGTTGAAACCTTAACCTGAGTGTAAAACTATGACATTTTGGTGGAAACAGTGGTTACCGTGCTGCTATATGACACCACTGCTTTGATGTTTATGTTTTATTTTACAATAAGAAAATAATATAATCATTATCTTACCTTTAAATAATCATTTTCCGACCTGAGTTCTTCTATTTCCCTGATTAATTCCTCATGCATCCCGTCCATCAACTCCTCAGTCAGGTCCGAAAACGCTAAGGATGTGCTGGCGGGCATCCTGCTGTCGAACGAGGTGAGGGAGCGCTCGTCGCCGGGAGAGACGCTCCCTTCTGCGGTCTCCACTCCCAGCGAGAGTCGGTCTTTCTCCACGCTGGTTTTGTTTTGGCCACTTTTGTCCAATAGTCCATGTTCTGCTGCCGATTTATCGCCTTCGATCCCCCCTCGGCTGCTGGTCTCGGTGTCACTGCTGAGGGCGTCTGTGGAGACTTTATTCTCCTCGGAGACGCAGTCGGAGAGCTCGGAACTGCTGTCGGTGGGTGAGAGTTTCCCCGGAGCGCAGCCGGAGTCCTTGCTTAAATCATCCGATCCGATGCTGGCGTCCGAAACTTTTCTTCGACCGCTTTTATTAGACTTGGCGCTGCTCTTCTGAGCACCGGCCGCGGATAGCGCAGGCTTGCCGGTCGGTTTACTCTTCTCTGTTTTTGTTTCTTTCCCGGTAACCGGGCTACGTCTGGACACGCGGCCGCCTAAATATATAGCCCCCGGTTTAACGCTCAGCGTCGGTGTGCCGATACCTCCGCGGATTTTAGTGAGGGACCACCCGGGCACATCTTTGGGTCTTGCTGGAGACGGTGCCCGGTGGATTTTCTTTTTCTCGTTAACTTGTGGCGGCTGCGCAGGCGGCTGTTCTTGTTCGCCGGTGCTGCTCTCCATTTTCTGCTTTTGCCTCTTCTCCTTCGACGAGACAAAATGCGTCGGGGAACCGGTGTCAACCTTTGTCTTGGTCATTCATTCCGTTTACAAGACACGAATGAAGCTGAAATGTACCTCCTCTCCCCCCAAAAAACAGAAGTTGAACTGGTAACGCTTCACACCAGATCAGCCGACATCAAACCCGTTGGAAATCCAAAAGAAAATGTGATTGCTTGGATTGAGATGTTTAAATTTTCTTGTATTCAACACGTCTGCAAGATATTCTCCCGTGCGCGTCCTCAGTTGTGAATTGCGGCTGCTCCTCTGCTCTGCTGAGTGTTAGTGAGGTTCTCTCTCCCCGCCCAGATAGCGGCTCTGACCGTGACGAATGGATCGCTGGAGTGGAGATGCTCGCGCGCAGAGCACTACTGCCACCAAGACACGGCACATGAACTCTTCATTCCATCAACGAAACACCGTACTAAAATAGTCTGGGCTACCAGTAGCCTAGCTATATTATAATAATGTGAACTATTATAATAGTTCTTTGCGATACATATTCACTGAATCTGCAGGGCAAAACATACAAATAACTCTTATGAGTCGACTCTTTTAAGTGGATTATTAAAGGGTTCGTTCACCCAAAAATGAAAATTGTCATTGATTACTCACCCTCATGTTGCTCCAAGACCTTGTTCATCCTCGGAACACAAATTAAGATATTTTTGATGAAATCTGTGAGCTATCTGGCCTCTGATAGACTGCAGCACAACAACCACTTTCAAGGCCCAGAAAGGTAGTAAAGTCATCGTCAAAATAGTCAACATGCAGTTGACATAGTAAACACAGTGCAGCACTTCCGTGTTCTACGTCAGAACTCCGGCTCTGATTTGGAGCAGGTTTAGAGCAACATGAGGGTGAGTAATTAAAGGATTAGTTCACTTTCAAATAAAAATTTGCCCAAGCTTTACTCACCCTCAAGCCATCCTAGGTGTATATGACTTTCTTCTTTCTGATGAACATAATCGGAGATAAATATCCTGACGCATCCGAGCTTTATAATGGCAGTGAACAGGATCAACAAGTATGAGCTGAAGAAAGTGTCTCCATCCACATCCATCTGTCATAAACATACTCCACACGGCTCCAGGGGTTAATAAAGACCTTCTGAAGCGAAGCGATGCGTTTGTGTAAAAAAAATCCATATTTACCAAGTTATAAAGTAAATTATAAAACGGTTAGTTCCTGTCCTTGATTCTGATTGGTCAATAGCTTTGTTTTATTCACAATAAAACACGGCTATGACCGCTTCACCCGACGGTTCTGTGTATCACTACACAACACCCTTAGCAACCACTCTTAGCAACGTAAACTGTATGTTCTCAGTTGATATTGTTCATTGAAGCTTACTGTATTATGTAGAAGAGTATTGTGAGAAAGAGATCGAGTGAGCGAGTTTATTACCTGCATTCAGATTTAGCATTTTCCTTCAGGTCAGTCCTATGTTCATAATAAAAATCTGTTTAAATGTCCGGTGTATTATCTTGTCCTTTTAACAGTTAAGGGGTTTTCCGTGACTGACAGCGCTAGTCAAAGCATTTGTCAGTTTCGTCTTGTTCTGTGTTCACAACAATTCAGTCTTTTCAATGTAAAAGTCTTCGCTACTGACTGACACACTCATAAAGACAGTCTTTGCTGCCATCTAATGGCGTAATAATGTAACTTCTGTTGCTGTTCACGGTCAGGGACTACTTTTTCCGGCGGAAGGAAGGATTTTAGTAAGACTTTACTTCATGAAAGTTGCATTGATACATATTTTTGGCTTTAATATTTGTATTGTGTGGTTTTATAAAAGCAATAAGGTACTGAGGCTAGTGCTGTATCATGAATAAGTCACGGCTGAAGGGGTTATTCTGCTTCATGTCGTGCCTAACAACCCCCTTCAGCCGTGACTTATTCACGATACAGCACAGCCTCGAGTACCTTATTGCTTACATATCTAGCTTCCGCAGACCGCCTACCGTATTCTTACGAAAAAAGTGTAAAACTCTCGCAGTTCAAGAAACTTACACTAAGTCCTACACCTTCCCTATTCAACTTACGGAAAAAACTTAACTGACGCGACGCCAGTTTACACTTTCTTCGTAACTTGAATACGGAGGGCAGTCTGGCGGAAACTAGATATTTTACTTCATAATTTTTTATGTTTTTTTTTTTTGTTACACAAATGCATCACTTCGCTTCAGAAGGCCTTTATAAACCCCCGGAGCTGTGTGGAGTATGTTTATGATGGATGGATGGATGGATGTGGATGGATGCACTTTCTTCAGCTCATACTGATTGATCCTGTTCACTGCCATTATAAAGCTCGGATGCATCAGGATATTTATTAATACAGTGTTCATCAGAAAGAATAAAGTCATATACACCTAGGATGGCTTGAGGGTGAGTAAAGCTTGGGCTAATTTTCATTTGAAAGTGAACTAATCCTTTAATGACATAATTTTAACTCTTTAAGATACAAGGCAGAAAGTGTTGTCCGATTCCCACTCAAATGTCTTTTGTGAGTCGACTCTTTTAGTGAATCTTCAACTATTCCCAAACAAATTACTATCATGAGCCAGCTCTTTTTAATGATTTAATGAATCTTTTAAATGTTTCCCTCTAGAAATATAATAGGCCAGTACTGAGTCAAGATTTATAAAACTTTAGAAGTAAGGGTTCTTTTAATCTTTAATAGTTTGATGTCTCCCCAACACTGTATGGCTAAAACAATAATATTTCTATCTACAATTTCAGCTATTTATCTACTGTCTTGGCTTATTCAGGAGAGACCAGGATTACCTGTCATATTTTTGACATCAGTGAATATTTCTCGCAGGTTGATTTTCTAGTCAGCCAAAAAAAAAAAAAAAGAATAAGAAATCATTACTGCATAAGAAAAAAGCATCATTACCAGCCCATTCAACACAATGACCTTCTGACCCCAGTATATGAGGTAAGTTGTTACAATGGGAACCACTGATTTCTAATAAATACCACTTTTTTGAAATATGAAATAGGCTACAGTTGAAAAAAAATCTTCCACAACTTACTCTGTGTTTTATTTGTATTAGCAATAATGTAATAATTGTATTAATGTATCCCAGTGGGTTTTTATTGCATTTATACTTTAATGAGTGTTTCAAAACAAGCATTTATCCTACTGTTTTTTTGTTTTTGTTTTTTTTGGTTCAAAATATTATATTTACTGAGATACAGCCCTTGTCATTGATCTTTTTTTTCTGTGCTGAATACTGTCTGTCTAGCAGTGGAATGGGAGGCTGGATGATGAGGCAGGAATGTGCGCACAGGTCACATGCACCATAATTAGTCTGTAATGATTTCTTTATTCAGAGACTGTGCTTCTGGCCGAACACTAGAGCCTTATTAAGGGCCTCTTCTGGGACCCTCACACAGGTGGCGCTCCCTGAACTTCACATAAGCACATAGTTAATTGGTTTACCCACAAGAACACCCTGCTGAAGACAGGACAGAGGAGCTGGTTGGGATCTGTGCTGACTGAGGCGTTCTCAGAGCCACATGAAAGAAGGGGATTTGTCCCAATCCTCCAGAGTCTTTGAGACCAAGAGGCTTCACTTAATCTTTTATTGATTGACTGATTCATCCACGGATGGTGCATTACTGTGTACATGCAGTGTTTTCTGTTTATGTTCTTTTGTAGTTTTGTATCTTACATGGTAAAATCTATTGGCATAAATTCTGCAAGAAGAGCAAAACTGGCAATGCACACGATGGCATTATTTGCTACAAAACACTGTAAAACATATTTATAGTACTGATAAATAAGACTTTCAGAATATGGACTGCACTTATTTCCTGTAAGACAGCAATTATCTGTGCAGTTTCGAGACGTTATGGGATTTTGTTACTGTTATGACTGTAATGGCTGTCAGCAGCCTTGCCACACTAGACTGAGGAATGTAAAACCCACAGGGAGACACAGAAAATATCCCCTGTGCTTCCGGATATCACATATTCTATTTCATGGTGGGCTTAATTAATGTTAAACAGTATTTTAGTCCCCTGTCCTATATACTTGGCCTAAATAACTGTGATAATGATACTAACAGGATTGCCTGCTGTTGTTGCTCTGTCTCTGAGGAGGGAGAGTGTGTGAGGACTGGGACCCGCAGCCCTCTCGTCTCCATGTAATGGTTGTGGTGGCGACAGTGACGAAAGTGGATTCATAAATCCTTATTGGTCTCGTCTGATGAGAAATGCATCATGTGGACTCTACATATACATTAAGACATACTTATATATATATATATATATGTATATATGTGTATATATATATATATATATATATATATATATATATACATATAAAAGTTTTTGTTTTTTTCAAAATAATCAAAATTATTTTTTCTTTATTTTAATTTTAATTTAAATTTTTAAATAAATAGGTAAAATATATTAAGTAAAATATTTAAGTAGCAGAAAGCACTGGGTAATTGAAGAACAAGCCCATATCATTACAACCACCAATTTAATATTTGGTGTCCTTTTAAAAAAATAAAAAATAAATAAAATAAAATAAAGCCAGAGAAAAAAAAAAAACACATTTCCATGTTTTCTTGGTTATGATAATATATGTTAGATAAACTATTATCTACAACCACCAATTTAATATTTGATGTCCTTTAAAAATAAAATAAAAGAAAGAAAGAAAGCCGAAAAAACACATTTCCATATTTTCTTTATAATAATTGTTACATATGTTAAATAAACTATTATCAACAACCACATATTTAATATTTGATGTCCTTTAAACATAAAATAAAATAAAGCCGAAAAACCACATTTCCATGTTTTCTTTGTTATAATTCGAATTCAAAATTATTTTTTCTTTATTTTTATTTTAATTAAAAATTTTAACTAAATAAGTAAAATATATTAAGTAAAATATTTAAGTAGTAGAAAACACTGGGTAATTCAAGAACAAGCCCATATCATTACAACCACCAATTTAATATTTGGTGTCCTTTAAAAATAAATAAATAAATAAAAAAATAAAATAAAATAAAATAAAATAAAATAAAATAAAATAAAAAAATAAAGCCCAAAAACACATTTCCATATTTTCTTTATGATAATTCTTACATATGTTAAATAAACTATTATCTACAACCACATATTTAATATTTGGTGTCCTTTGAAAATAAAATAAAATAAAATAAAAAGAAAAAGAAAGAAAGCTGAAAAACCACATTCCATGTTTTCTTCGTTATGATAATTCTTACATATGATAAATAAACTATTATCTACAACCACATATTTAATATTTGATGTCCTTTAAAAATAAAATAAAATAAAGCCGAAAAAACACATTTCCTCGTTTTCTTTGTTATAATTTTTACATATGTTAAATAACAATTATCTAACATAAAATTAAACCATTAGTAAAATAATAAAGTGATCAAACAAACCTTTTTCTTTTAAAGGAAGATATTTGCAACCCTGTTTGTATGTGTGTTATTCAACAATTGATATAAGTTAATAAACTTCATTTAAATGTGCCATATTTTGATAACAGGGTTTGGAAATTTCAATCCTCACATAAAATCAATGGGGAAAAAAACAGATCATATAATATTTAAGTTTACCTCATGAGGTTGTCAGTCAGCATTTTCCAAAAGTTAAGCATCTCATTTCCATGACCATTTGTTAAAATACTTTTTATAAGAGTTTTAGGCCCTATTTAATACCCTGTTTTTATCACAGAAGCTTTGAATTTGTATGATAGATGTGTATGACCAGTTTCAGTGGGATGAAGGAAATATAAATAGGTTCTAATAAATACAAGTTTCTTTGCTATTTCTATGCAATAGAGTAGACATTAATGTGCATACAGCAATTATATCTCAACAAGGGTGGATATTACAACATCTGTGTCAGAGACATGAGCTCAATACACAGAATGAAGCAAATCATTCAACAGATGTTGTGTGTGTCATTTAACCACTAGTGCCACCTCATGGTCACATTAAGCAAGCACAACACGGTTATCACTTCGAAGGTTGAAGCTGTGGCAGAGGATAATAAAAACAGACACCTTAACAAAGAAATGACCCTACAATGTATTGTATAAATGATCATGTTTTACATTTGCTTCCAGCCTCCACGTTACGATATAAAGATTCACTTTACACACACTGAGTCAGACTCATGCATCAGTGATGAGAGGCCAGTTCTTTCTATGCAAGCAGAAACAAAGCCATGTTGTAGAGGGTCAGTGGGTGTAATTGGTGTGTGTAATGCTGGATGAAAGAGTCCCTTTTACTGTAGTCAAGCCCCATTCTTTACTCCTCTGAGATCTGCTGGAACAACACTGCAGGAATAATTGTACCCTGATGGCGGACAAATATGGCATGATGGTTCTTGATGAAATGTTTATAATTTCCCTTTACCACTATGTTTTATTGCTGATAGCTGACGGGCTGGTCTGTCATGGATGAATATGTGGTTTTAGACTCTAGACAAGCACAACTGTATCTCATAGCTGGATAACTGTTGCATCATACAATGTATTTGGGCCAATATGTCAAAGTGACATCTAGTTTCGACCTTTCAGGGCTCTACGTATTTAAAATACAAAATTTCAGTAACTGTATTTCATTACAGTTACATTTTAAATGGGTGGTAATCAAATTACAGTTACATTTGAAAAGTATTTTAGATTACCAAAGTGATTACTTTGAATTTCTTTTAAACATTAATGTAAACTGTGACGGGTCATTAATGTAAAAAGCATCTGGTGATTCTCTGACTCTGACAGTCTGCAAAAGCATCAGCTACATTTCTGCTCATAAGTTTCATTCCCCTTGCAGAATATGCAACATTTTAATAATTTTAACCAAATAAGAGGGATCATAAAAATTGCAGGTTATTTTTATTTAGTACTGTCCTGAATAAGCTATTTCACATAAAATATGCTTATATATATTCCATAAGACAAAATGACTGAATTTATAAAAATTGCCCCATTCAAAAATGTATCTTAACTGTCCTGTCATTACCTGATGATCCACGACTGTTTTCATGTTTTGCGATAGTTGTTTGTGAGTCCCTTGTAATTGGAAAAAATGGTAATTGCAACTTTTTATCTCACAATTCTGACTTTTTTCCTTGCAATTGCGAGTTTGCATCGTTCTGAACTTTTTTTCTCCAAATTGCGAGATATAAACTTGTAAATGCAAGTCAGAATTGCGTGATTAAAAACGTGCAATTCAGACTTTTTTTCTGGGAAATTGCGAGTTTATATCAGAATTCTGACTTTATAACTTGCAATTGCAACTTCATATCATGCAATTCTGAGAAAAATGTCAGAATTGTGAGAAAAACATGTAATTACCTTTTTTGTGTGTGTGTGTGTGTTACATATTTATTAGTATTCCAAAGTATTCTAAAGTATTTAGAATAAGTTACAAAACTTGGGTAATCTAACAAAATACGTTACAAATTACTTTTTAAAGCATGCATTTTGTAATCTGTAGTGAAATAAATTTTAAAAGTAACCTACCCAGCCCTGCACACACACACACACACACACACACACACACACACACTTCAATAAGTCCAATTAAGCAGTAAGGTCAGTGCAGGTCAGCTGTGCTGCTGGGAACAGTGGTGTATATCAGTGATGTCTGCGTCCATTATTAATGAGAGACATAAAACAAGAGGAAATTTATATTTTATAATGCACAAGCTTTTCATTACGCTCAATAAATTTCATGCTTTCACAGAGATTGCAATATTTGAGAATCACAACATGCAAGCAGGTCTGTTTTGACTTGCTTCTCTGTACTATTTTACATTTTCCACAGTGACCTCTGGTAATGACCGATCAACGTTATAAGTATTCACTAGGCATTTCTTGGAATGAACATTAGGCTAAAATGAAACAGGAGTAGCCTGAAAGGTCGTTCATAGAACAGACTGTAACATATGATAAGGTTGTGCTGTTCGGTTCAATAACTTGATGTCAAGATAATGTGTAATAAATGACTGCAATTTGAGGCAGTTATGGGTGTTGCTCAGAGAACAAAATGTATGTCATGTATGTAACAAAATATAGGCTATATACCATAACAAAATGTATATCATGATAATTTATCAATGTAATGAATTAAATCATTAAACCAAAAAAATTAAAACTCTACGCTAGCATATTTATTTATTGCGTTACATATTTAGTCATTTAAAAGTAAGCATTGTTGAGTTTAAGAGAGCAAAAGCTGCATCATAAACACATTATTGTGCAAATGGTCTTGTTCTGACGTAACCCGTCAGGCGACGAAATACCTGCGATATAATTGGCTAAGAGACACGTCAATCAAAACGCCCATATCGGTCTCTTCCGGCTGTGTGTCAGTCCTTCAGCAGCAGCAGCAACAGCAGCAGCAGCATCATCATCATCATCATCATCCCTGTCCGAGAGAAGCGAAATCCAGCCATCATCACAGGTACCCGAATGTCTTCTGTAAAGTAGCTCTTTGGACTCGTTCACAGCAGTAATCTAAGGTTTTAAAGCAACGCTTTCCAGCGGACTTAAAGCTCTCGAGCCGTTACTTAGTAAGTTTGGCAGTTAGCTGCTGGAGCTTTAGCCTGTTAGCATCTGTTTACAGACTCAGGCTGCTCCTGCCTAACCTACACAACATTTTGAAGTGAACAGCAATAACTGGCAAAACCCAGTGACTTACCTAGCTAAACCTGAATGCCCTCCAAAATGCTGTCTAGATAGGCAGCTCACTAGGATTTAGGACACAGCCCTGATTTGTGAGAGTGTCAGATGCTGAATCTTTGGGTTTTGATGTGGATTTCCCCTGCTGACAAAAAAGTCAAACACATAAAAACAAGTATTCAGAAAAGCCTTGTCTTTTGATTTAGAGTATGTGTTTTAGTGGCTGAAGCCTTGAGTTTGATGGCTGTTCAGCTGTCATTTCCCCAGCCTATTTTCTCATTAAAAGTAAACAGTGAAGGTTTTGCTTCCCAGATACCTGTTGAAGTGTGTTGTTAGCATATTCTGCACCGACATGAACAAGTTCGTGTTGTTCCCTGGGGCTTTAATGCCAGCATGTTACACATCTGAAACAACTTGCTCCGTACATGACTGTCTGAGACAGATGTTAGTTGATCTTCTTGACTAATTTATCTCTCTTTACTGTATTATAAGGTTGTGGCCTGTGGATTTTCAACTGGGGTGTGTGTTTTAATGTTTGACTCATTTGCATTGGCATATTGACTCATGTAGGTTTCATGGCTTTTGATCTGATAGACACAAGTGTAATTTCTATAAAGCATTTATAATATTGTGCTGGTCGGTGCTTATTCTTTTACCAGTGTTAAAGTGGGCGAAAGGGTTCAGTAATGTGCAGTGGGGTTGTCCACATGAACTGTTGAACAGTTATTGCTTGATTTCAGTTCCTGAGGTGTTATGTTGTGTGTAGCTTGGGGCAAGACAGACAGATGTAGATGAGTATCAGGCCACATTCCAGACAGTAAAGAAGGTGTCACTGCTTTGTTTTATGTGCTTGCACATGGAGATTCCCAACACCACCTTGACTTGCTAACTCATAGTGCACATACCTGACAATGACATGCACCTCTCCCAAACAGACCACATTCCAAAGGTGTCAATGAAACTGTGAGTAACGCAAGAGTCTGTTATTCATTTCGCTTCTGAAATCTCGTGGGTGTTTGTGTGTTTACCTACAGTCGTTTTATTAGGCAGTCATGCCCTTTCGGGTATTGCCTTCTGTTCCTATTTGATGTGAAAAACCTTCACAAATTTACATAGATTTGGAATGCCCATCATTCATTATATTCGCATATGGCTTTATTAAGAATTTTGGCAACTTTCTTCTTCTTTTAAACGGATTAAAGTCACCATGAAACCAATATGGACAATTCCTATTTTTTTTCATGGAATATTGCAGTATTTATTAAATGTTTTATCCGTGCACGTTATTGTTATTATTCATGTGCTCTTGTAATCCTTATACAAAGTAACTTCCCCTCTTCTCTTTTCTGATGACATGTTTACTGGCACTAGGGCGGGACAACCTGTCACACACATGACATCACAGATGACATAAAAAAAAAAAAAAAAATAATAAAGACGTAGGCTACCTGAGTGTTCCTCCTTGGCTAAATTCAATTCGACCATCAGTTTTCACACTTTCGTGTGGAAAAAAAAAAAAAGCGTCAAAAATTAAATATTTATTGTGTACTTTAGTTAGATTAATTGAATAAAATGTGTTTTCACAAGTGTGCTGAAATCATTGATCTTGTGCTGCACTGACTGACAGCTGCTGTGATTATAAAGGGAGAGCGCGGTGCTCGCTTTCTGTCATTCATTCACAAGAAAAGTTATTGTTTTTCATAAGATTTTGTGAGTACGACATACTTCACATTGACAAAATGTATTTTTAAACATAGTGATTTTATAATGTTTAATATTTAGTCAAAAACGAAACTAAGTAAAAAACTGAGGAAATGGCTGATATTTGCGCAAATACATGCAACTTTGCCGCCACCTGCTGGTTACAGTGGTAATTATTGTCTTTTTTATCTTTAAATAAGTGTTTTCTATCAAATGTTGAATTTCCTACATTTTGAAATGTTTGGTTTTACAAATGGGGACAATCTCAGAAAGATAAACAAGTAATGTTTGTGGTCATCACATTAAAAATAACATTTGAAGTGCTGGAAAAAATAATGCATGTGCATGTCTAATTACAGACACAGCATTTCTTAAACGGTTCCAATAGCTTTGTCTTTATTGCAATCAATAAAACTGGTTTATTGGCAAATTAGGGAAATGTGATAACTGCATTAAAATATGAATACAACATTAAAAAGTCAACCACCGATGGTTTTGTGTCGATGTACAGTGAGTACAGCTAACAGTTCACCAGAAATGCCCAAGCTGGCTTAATGACAAACAGGAAGTAACCGTGCATATAGTCATTTGTAGCACAGCTGAGATGTTTGTTTATTGGAGCTGTGCCCTCTGCTGTACAGATGTGAATTTGCATTTCCTTTAGCCTAAGGCTCAAGCCCTAGGTATACTCATACGTGTACACAGGCGCTCGACGCATACATAGTTTAATTGGCTTCAATTGATTGGCCTTAATGATCAATGCTTCAAAAACATGTTGTAAATAGTCATCAATGACGCTCTTCATCGAGCGCTTACACAGATACAATGATCAACGCACGGGAGTGTTTGAAAGCACACAGAAGTGTTTGAATTTGAAAGCGTTTTGAAAGCAGGCATCTCTCACGGATCATTCCACTGATAGACGCCTGCTTTCAAAACGCTTTCAAATTCAAACACTTCCGTGTGCTTTCAAACGCTCCCGTGCGTTGATCGTTGAAGCCAATCACAGACATATCTGATGAGCGCATGAACACAATGGCCAATCAGAGGTGTACAATGAATCCACTCAACAGCGCTCAAAGCGTCACATTTTTAAAATTTTAGTATCGACTTGGTACTGTAGTGTGAAAGGGCCTTTACATTTGCCAAAAAAGAACAAACAAACACTCCAGCCCAGATGAGAAAAAGTGATGCAAAAGTAACCTAATGCATTACTTTCCATAAAAAGTAACTAATTAATGCAATTAGTTACTTTTTTAGGAAGTAATGCAATATTGTAATGCATTACTTTTAAAAGTAACTTTCTCCAGCACTGGAATTCTATTTCATGCCGATTTAAATATATTAAATACATTAAATGCACAATAAATTCTGCAGATTTACCCCCACAAATCTTTTTCCAAATTGTTCTCAGAAATGAGCCAGCATCTCTTTTAAAAAGTGTCAAGGGAGAAGGCGAAACCTTAATCATGATGTATTTTGGGTTTGTGTTTATTTGTGTGTCCCATCTGTTGTTATTTTTTGCCTGGTTCTTCATTTCCACCCTCTGGTCCAGCCAATCAGGATTCTGTTCAAATGCAACAGGACCTGATTGTGTGCTGGTTCTTTTAAGACGCCACACCTGCACCTGAGTCTTTATTTTTCATGCAGACATATTGTGCCTGGTTATCAGTTGCCACGACACCGGTATTCGGTTGTCTCTGATTCCGTTCTGCTCGCTCCCGGGAACGCTGTTCGTAGATCAGAGATCATTACTGCAGCACAACACAGTGTCTCAGGGGGCGGCTGAGACGTCTGTGTTATTTTAACATTTCAACTGATTGCAGAACACTTGTTTTCCCATGTAGGTGAAAGTGCATCAGAGATAATGTATCAGATTCTGTTGAAAACCTTGAGCAATACTGTCTCTCTCTGGTTTTGTCTGACTTGTTTGATTTCAGGGGACTGATGGTGTCTCCTGTTGACCCTTTGCTTATTTTGATATTGGCTCTAATGTGTGTTTAAGGGGATAGTTCAACCAAAAATCTAATTTCTGTCATTATTTGCTCGCTCTCATGTCATTCAAAACCTATATGGCTTTCTTTAATGGAGTAAAAGTCTCCATTAAAGCTTGATCTAATTTCCGTTCAGCAATCACAACTCAATAATCCAGTCGCATGGTTAACAGCCCTTTGAAGGGGACGATTATCAGTGAATAATACCTTTTTCAGCCTGTTTGTCACACAAAGCTGTCATATTACTTAAATAGTAAGTCAACAATATATTATTTAAATTAATAAATATATTATTTATACTATTTTTTTTTTTCTTTGTTCTTGCCCAATTTATTCAACCATCTTTTCATCTTTTATTTGTTTTTCTTTTATTTTCTGTTTAGTATTCTTATGTTCTGTAATGCCTGTCACCAAATAAGGTTGTACATTAAAAATGATATTATGTTCAGTGTAAGTTAGAAAGTCATACAGATTTGGACCAACATGAGGGTGAGTAAATGTCAACTATTCCTTTAACCCTTTCGCACATAGCGGTCACTACAGTGGACAGCTATTCAAAAAGCCATTCCTTGCGTATGCATGGGTTTTGATTGCACAGTTGCACATCAACCATTACAGTGGACACCAGTGCATCATCCTATACACTGCCACCAAGTGGCAAGCCGTTGTATGTAGAATTTTGTTTCTTCTCCAAACCAAGATGGCCGACGGCCAGTCAGAAATGCCAAGTTGCTCCAGAATATCCACCCATTCCTTCTATCCTGGGAGACTCTTGCAGGTTAAAGAAAGTTGTAACATCTAAGGAATCATATCATAGTTAAATTTTCCAAGTATTGATTTTAGATTGGGAGGAAATTCTGATTAATCATCTGTCCACTAAATTCGACATCATGCATCACTAGCTATATTTCAGCTACAATTCATACTATCACTGTGACTGTTGTTCTTGAAAATACTTTTTTAAGTAACTTTTTGTTATAAATGCATTTGTGTAATTAGAATGTAATTTGCAGTTCAATAATCTGAATATGTAATGCGTGTTACTTGTAATGCATTTCTTTACTCACAACATCCAAAAAGTAATGATTATGTAATGCGTTACTTATAATGCGTTGCTTTACATCAAAAAGTAATCTGATTACGTAATGCATGTTACTTGTAACATCAAAAAGTAATCTGATTCAGTAATGCAAATGTAAGTTACTTGTAATGTGTTGCTTTACTCGTTACATCAAAAAAGTAATCTGATCACGTAATGCATGTTACTTGTAATGCGTTACTCGTAACATCAAAAAAGTAATCTGATTCAGTAATGCAAATGTATGTTACTTGTAATGTTGCTTTACTCATTACATCAAAAAGTAATCTGATTATGTAATGCATGTTACTTGTAATATCAAAAAGTAATCTGATTCAGTAATGCAAATGTATGTTACTTGTAATGTGTTGCTTTACTCGTTACATCAAAAAGTAATCTGATTATGTAATGCATGTTACTTGTAATACGTTACTCGTAACGTCAAAAAAGTAATGTGGGGCCGGATTCACAATTTCTTTTATTTTTCTTAACTGCTATTTTCTTCTTTTTTTTTTTTTTTTTTACTTAAGCAAAAAGATTTTTTTTTTATTCCCAAAAATTTTTCTTAAGAATGTTCATATCTTTTTAATATTGTTCTTAAGACAACATTTAAGAAGTATTCATGTTCCTGAAAAAAAAGTTCTTAAAAAATGTACTGCAGAGCATTTTACATCCAGTAGGGGGCGATATGATGTAGCATAATGACTGTGGGCTATCCAGGCTACTAACAATATAGCTTATAATTGGCAAAGTGAAGGCTCAAGACAATGCAAGAAAGGATGACAGACAGAATCACAAACGATCCAAGTCTGTTAAAAGTATGGTAGAGGCATAAAGTGATTATCTGACAAACTCGAAGTAATGCGCATAATTATGTCCATCTCGTCTTCTTCTGCCATCTTCACCCATTAGCTGCTTTTCCACTGGTCAGCGTGAGAACAGAGGCCGAAATCATGCCGCGTTTCTACTGTCGGGCCAGTAGCCTCACGGCACTCCTGTAAAACCCGCCCTAAACAAGCCTTCACTGGACTACGTCACACAATACAAAGTTACACACCAGCGAGAGGGAGATGAATGAAATAAACCGCTAAACAAATATATCAGAAGCTGTCATTTAGTCTTTATTTACAAACTTGGACACCACACGCGGCTATTGACTGGCCACGAACAGGTAATAGAACTTACTTGCGGCATTTTTCATTCGTTAAAGTCCGCTTTCTAATAAAAATTTCCTGATAATTTACTCACCCCCATGTCATCCAAGATGTCCATGTCCTTATAGTGGACTTCAATCCGCTTGTTAAGTCGTGACGTAAGGAATGTCGTTACTGGGTCCAAGCCTCGACTCCTTTCACTTGAGAATGGCATCTCCACAGTCATTTATGAGCGCTATTTATTCATATTAAACATTTAACATTTTAAAGTTAAACATTTAAAATACTTACAGTCTACACAACAGTCTCCGTTCTCACAGCGTCACAGATATTAATATTTTAACGATTTATAAAAGATGAAGCACTGTCTGGCCATCTGGGATTTTGGTATGGAGATAAAGGTTATGATTATAATTTTTTGGAAGTATTACACCACATCGTGTGTGTATATTGGCACCATTTGTTGTTTTCTTGTGGTATGAGATAGAGCGTTTGGACCCGGAAGCTCTGCAGCGTGACGTCAGACTTAACAACCGAATTGGCCCCAAACGGTTGAAGGTCAAAATTACAGTTTCAGTGCAGCTTCAAGGGGCTTTAAACAGTCCCAGACGAGGAATACGGGTCTTATCTAGAGAAACGATCAGTCGTATTCTTCAAAAAGCTTATGCTGAATGTCCTACACCTTCCCTATTCAACTTACGGAACGAACGCGGCGCCAGTAGGACATTCAGCGTAAGCTTTTTGAAGAATACGACCGAACGTTTCTCTAGATAAGACCCGTATTCCCAATGAATCCTGACCCAGGTCTTGTTTTTCATGCCCTAAGAGCAATAAAAACACATAGGGAAAAAAAAAAAAAATCCTGACTGGTTGTCATAATTCATGCATGAGAGCGTTAAGATAACATTCCACACATTCACATCCCCTTTCTGCTTTGTAACCGACTGCCTGCATTTTTTTGAAAAACAGTTAATGTTAAGAGTTGGTGTGACCGTGACAGAGACAGCTGAAACTTGTCCTCCATGCTGCAGTTAGACTCATTTCCTACCCTTTGATTTACTCATGACCCTTGACCTCTGCCCTTTAAAAACTCATAAATAACCTTTCCTGATGGAAACGAAGCGTCACATGGTTTGGGTCATCAGAAACCAATTAGACCTTGCAAAATGGTTGAGATGCTTTTGAATAGTTGTTTGAAACTTGTGAACAATGGGTTGATTTATAGGTACAAGGAAATAGGGCTGTCAAATTAAAATTCAATTTTCAAACATTTGTCAAATTTAAAATCTTTTTTGTTATTTTATAAAGTTTTTGTTAGCCTATCCAGTTGAACCCTCTAGGTTCTTGCAATCACCTCTCGCAACAGAGAGCCGCAAGTTTAGAAAGCCATGTAAAGTTAAAAGAAGTTCAACTTTTAAAAACGTGAAAAAAAAATCCCCTCCCTACTTTTTTTTGTTTTCAATCCCAGCAATAATGCTACCGATTAAATTATTAGTTATTAAAGCAGCTATGTTTGCAAACCTTTGTAATTTGAACAGAAAAGCACTTATAACATGGATTTATGAGCATGCAGAATAGGGCTGCAATAAACAATTATTTTGATAATCGATTAATCGTTCCAATAATCGGTAGATTAATCAACTAATCATCGATTATTACACTGGTTAATCAGTATGCTTTGTTCGATTATTCCACTAGCAATTAGTTAAAATACTGAGTTATATTTATTTATAACTAATAATTAAAACAAGGAAATCACTTCAGCTTTTTGAAAGAGTATTTTTAATGAATTTGTTAAAATGACATACTGTGTTTTTATTACGTCTGGGAATTGTAATAACTTTTTAATAATAAGAGTAAAAATATGAATATGTAATATTGTGCAAAAATTTCTGAAAAATGCTCCTCTCTAGATTTCTTCTTTTTTTCTTTTTACTAACTATCGAGTTCATGGTCACTGAATGGCTTTCCTGAGTTAAATGTAACATTTTGTGACATATTTGTTTGCAAGCTGTTTTAATGACGTCTTTCTGCGGTAGAAACTCTGATTACATTAGAGCTGGATTCATTTCAGTAAATTGTACTGTATCTTTCAACATACTTTTTAATATTCATTCATGTTTATTTCGTGCTGTAATAGCAGAAAAGAGGAAGAGATAATAGGATCACGTGCCGCTTGACCTGAGGCACTACAGCGATCTGTCACTCCACATTACAGAGCGCCAAAACCACATGTATTGTTTGAATCCCGTAGTAAAATTGACAGAATTTAAAAGTTAAGACTTCGTTTTATATCAAAAGTAACCTGATCTGTCTTATCTGTCAGTGCGTTGTCTGTGTTCTCTATGCTCTCTATGTATCTTTCACTGCGTGAGAAAATGGACGTGTGGCGATCAGTGAGTTTGAATGAGAGTTGGTGGCCCTGCATGACAGTATTTTTTGTAGTTAGCATAAAACATAACGTTTAGCATATGTTAAACTCCCACATTTTACGGGTTCGACTTCGTTTGCACTATGCACTCCGAAGCACCGTGTCTTCTTTTATTGGATTAGATCTGGGAGGGCTGCATTACAGTATTGCGCTACAGCGCCCCACTGGCCAAACCATGTTATTGCAGGCCCTTAGATCATATGAGATCAAAAGACTATTCAACAACAAAAATATTTGTCAACAATTTTTTATTGTCGACGTTGTCGATAATGTTTTTGTTGTTTACACGGAGATAATGGTATGATTTTTCAAAAGTTTGCGTTTTCAGACCCCCAAAACGCTCTCAAAAGCGCAAACACCAAATCTTTTTTTTGCCAATATGCTATTATTACAGATGAAACTGATCCTAGACCAGCAGTTATGGGCAGTTCTTCCATCTAAAAGCAATCAGAAGCAGCAGCAGTCAGTCCTAAATTGATAAAGAAAATTCCACGCTAGTCCCAAGTCCGTGGCCAGGGGAAGGCTAAGCCTCCGACTATGGCACATCTCTTCCCAAAAGGTGCACAGTTTTAAGTATCAGTCACGTCTGTTACACAATCAATACAAAGTTTACTCATTAGGGCTATGGAGTAATAGTGAGACATGGCTTAGCAGACACCATGAACTGTCAAGGAAATTTGTGGAGTGATTTGTCATAATAAGAAAGTTATTTCCTAAATTTGCAGAATGGTTGGTGGCACTTGTCTAATGAAAATGTCTGATGAGGTTTATTATTTAAAAGCAATAAACGTTATGCAACATAGCCTGCTTGTTATTTGGCACCTTGATTTGCATATTTGATGTAATAGCGAGTCGGCTTATTGATTTTTGGTGTCTCCTGTGGCTCTTGTTTTGTAAAAACATTTTCTGAGATAGCAAAGATGTCATGATAGTTGAAGAAAGACCTAAGAATTCAAAATGGGTACTGCTTGATTTGTCTTTGCTTTTCATGTTACTTAAAGACTTCTGAGTTGTCCTGGGGCTGTAATAAAACTGTTAGTTGCTCTCCAGTAATTTATGCTCAGGAAATTCATTGAGCCTAAATGGCAGACCGGGAGAGACATTCAGCAAAGCTTTCTTAACTCCTTAATGGCTACATAAAGTTGCGTAGCTGGCTAATAGACTTTAACCGTGCTAGAAGCGTTCCCTCAGGTATTGTCTAGACTGAGATAAGGCTGTCCTGTGTGCGTCACAGTACAGATCTGTCAGCTTATACTCTGTGGGAGGAGATGGTTCAAAGTTCATTTCTATATCAAATATGCTCCTGCATACAAGCCCATGGGAGGAGACCTGCAGTGGCTCCACCTCTTGTTTCAAGAGCAGCCAGCTAGTTTCAGTCAAACATGACAGATGAATGGATGCATGAATGAACATAGGCTCTCAGATCATTGGAGGAACCGGTGAATGATGGGATTTTTGTTTTTCATATACGGGAAGCATCATATGACTCTCAATTTGCCATCTTAAAACTGTTGAGAGGCGTATTGTTGAGTTGTTTTCTTGTTCATGGTTTTGATATTGACTATTTTGTCTCTTCACAGGAGTCCCTGTTTCCAGAGACAAGAAAGCAAAAGAGAGACCATGTTTTAGAGACCTTGTGCTGTCAGCTCATTCTCTACAATGAACAATGAAGACGAGTTCTATGATGCCGTCACAGGTGAGAGATGTTTTTAAATGGCACGGGATGGTAGGGCTGCACAGTTAATCAGAAATAATAATCGATAGTACGATTACAATTTAATAAAGTGTCCATTTACATCTACTCCTGCTGCTTTTGCATTGTAACCAATCACATACAGTATGTATTGCCAATAGATGCCAAAAGGTGCCTCTAAAATTTGAAGTCCTAAACGGAAATAATTCAACAACTTCATCCGTGTAACGACACCTCTGTGACACAAGCCCATCCGGAGCTGTCGTGTGTCATGAAAATATTGACATTCTCTCAGCGCTGTCTGAGTTCACACACAGCAGTATTAAACAGCTGTGTTTTCTGAGGGTAATCTCATTTGTCTCCTATTGTCAGTGTTTTGGCCACTGTTGACTTTGGCCCTCAGCCGTGTGTGTTTGTTATGACAGAGCGGTCGCAGTGCGCCGCGCCAGTCTGGTGTCGACTTACCGCAATCTGTTGATAACTTCAATTATGTAGTGCTGCATTCAGATGGTCTGGTGGCTTCTGTCATTGCAGAGATGAAAATAATGTAATGAATAAATAAACAAGGCAATATGGACTTTGGCAGGTCATTGTGCTGGAAACCTGAAGCCAAGTCGCTCATATCAGGTGGTACAAAACATGAAGGAGCCACATTTTATTCCAATAGTGCCATAGTTAATAACTGAATGTTGATATCAGACATACAGAAGATATTTGTAAGTCTTTTGCATTTAATATGTATGGTCTTTGATTTTTTGATTTTTTTTTTTTTGGCAATGTTGGCTTACAACTGATATTATCATTCTATTTTATAAATACCTTTTTCCATGTTTTTTTAATTATTAGTGTTAATATTGAAAATGTAATATTTTGAGCACTTATTTATACACTGTTTGAGCCTGATGTATCTTGAAATTCTCTTTCTGGAAAATGGCCATAATGTGACTTCCTACATGATGGTTTAAGAAATGAAAAGCTACACACTCACACTATCAATTATGGTTAGAAGAACTATTGGCAAACATGTAACTTTTTTTTTTTGGCCAGGTATTGTATGTATATGAGAGTATAAAAGAGAGTTAAACTACAGCTATTGACCATGAAAATAATTATCAGCTTTTTAGCATCAGCCAGTTGTGATTTGTATATAATAATAATATTGTGCTTGTGTGTCTCAGGCTTGGATTCAGACGAGTCGTGTGAAGGCACATCAGAAGCCAGTTTTAAAGATGCTGTAGTGTATGACAGTGCTCAGAAGAACAATGGAGCAGTTCCTCAGGAGAACGGAATTAAGAAGCGCAGGTAGAGCCAGATTCCAGCACCGTGAACCATATAACTTTTATTATGCTCTTTGTCTCTGTCTTTAATCTTTCTCACTCTTTTGTCTTTCTGTCTTTAGAATATTATTTTTATCTTGCGTTCATAGTTCATTCTCATTAATTTATAATCTGCACATCTGTACATAGTTCTACAGTCAAATATATTATTACACTTAAGAGAGTGTCTCTGCATGTTTATGAATAAGAAAGCAATCTTCTGCCCTTTTTAGGTCTTCTCTTCCTGCCCCTATGTTCTCCAGAAATGATTTTAGCGTATGGAGCATTCTCAAGAAGTGCATTGGACTGGTAAGGATAAGTAATTAATCATTTTAGCAGCAAGTTAAGCATATTCCTTATGAATGCATTAAGAATGGTTCAGGATGACTAGCTGATTAATGTCTATTTGTGAGCTCATGTACCAAAATTGACAATTCTTTTTTTAATGGAATATTGCAGTGTTTATTATAATTGATTGATCCGTGCATTAAATTCATGTGCCCTCTTAATTTAAAAAAACATTATCTTCCCCTCCCTCTTGCAACAATATCTGTTATCTGATAACACATCACCGGCGCGAGGGCGGGACGATAATAATCCCTCGCCTCTAGCACCTGTCACTCACATGAGATCGCAGCAATTAACAAGCGACATTGATCCAATTAATTCCCGAGGGGCAAAATCAAGTCCTGTCCCACGTCCCTTTTTCTCATTTGAGAAGCTTTTTCACTCTGAGATACATCACACAGTAGAGAAGAAAATGTCATGCCAAATTCAAATTATTTTTTAGCTTTAGTATTTTTCTTTTTAATATATTTAATTTTTATTTATTCTTTAAAAGGGTTAAACAACTTCTTAGAGAGGGTAAAATCTACTAAAATCTAAATTAGGGATGTTGTGATATACCGGTATTGACAATAATCGTGACATTTCAAAAATGAAATATCATTATGATGTTAATATTGTGTTAATTAGGGGTGACTTAATATATTGGCGGTAACTGTAGTATTTAAAATGAATAGTGTACACTTGATAATATGACGGCATTGATGGTAGCCATTGACTTCCATAGGATTTTATCATACTATGGAAGTCAGTGGCTACCGTCAACTGGTTGATTACCAACATGCTTTATAATATCATCTTTTGTGTTTAACAGAAGAAAGAAACTCATACTGGTTTGGAACAATGTAACATAATCCAATGTGGGCATTCTACAGTGCAAAACTCTCACATGTAATTTATGTTTCATTCATACTCTACATCGGAGGGCACCATCGAGCAGAAAGTCCAAAAGTGAGACTAATAGGAGTAATAAAACCAGGAAATCCCTAATATGGACAAAGACATCCAGATATCGCTGCATATTGTTATTACATGTGTTACATACACAATATATTATCGTGAATTCTTTAATCGTGTAGTGAAAAATCTGATATTGTGACAGCCATAATCCAAAACCTCACTGAGAAATCCATCACTTTCAGTAATAAATTAAGAAAATGACTGTTAAAACAAAAATATTTGACGGGTTGATTTATATATATGCACTGTTTAAGATGATACGTGAAGTTGACAGTTTAACTTTTTTAAAACATATCTCACGTCATTTTTCTCTATTCATTTACACTCCAACCAGCTGTTGGCTTAAATGAGTTAAATTAAAGTCTTAAATGACCATAAAGAGTTGTAAGTACATCGGATGTGTGTCAGATCCACGTCATGTGCATCAGATATCAAAGTGACAGCAGCCTAATAAACCTGCTGGTGTGATGTCTGTCATTAATAAAAGAACAAAGAGAAAATCACTCACTGCTCTTGATTGAATCATTTTTCTTGCTTTAATTAGGATTAATCTATATATAATTTATAATTTCTGCAGTGAAGACTGTGAAGTATTCGATAACTTTATTCCACTTTATTATTTTCTGTATATTTTCTACCTGTTCGATCAAATATTTAAAATATGCTGTCTTTATGGGTTTTCTACATTAATTTGGAGATTAAATGTGAAATTATTACAATATAAAAATATATAAAAATGTGTGTGTATGTATGTATGTGTGTGTGTGTATATATATATATATATATATATATATATATATATATATATATATAATTTTTTTTTCATATTAAGTTTTCAATGTGACTAATTTTTTTAAGTGAAGCAAGCTTTTCATCAGCAAGCTTTTCAAGCTGTTGAATGCAAGAATATGTCTAGGGGCTCCTTAAGAAACATGTCTGATCACTGTCTAATGGACGTAACCCTAAAGCAGAGTACTTATACAGGGTTTCCTTAGTGCACCTAGTTTGAGAATGTGTAGTTTTGCCCAACCTGTAAAGATGTTTGGTCCTACTCAGCCTGTTTTATGTTGCTGTTTTGTAGGAGCTGTCCAAGATCACCATGCCCATTGTGTTCAATGAGCCCCTGAGCTTTCTACAGAGAATCTCTGAGTACATGGAGCACACATACCTCATCCAGAAAGCCTGCTCACAGACCGACTCTATAGAGCGAATGCAGGTGAGATGCACTCACAAGACCGATTGCTGATTTAGAATTTATACGTTTATAATATCAGTTTATGCTAGGGTTTGATTATAATTAAATCATGTAATGTATTGCAGTGTATATTGTGAGGTAGTTAGCGATACCTAGTCCTAAAGTCCAATTTGTGTACTTGTGCACTATTCTACGCTGTTTTGTAGTATAAATAGTGAGAGTAGTGTGTTCACACTGAACATTCCAAATAGAAAAAGTGCACTTTAAAGGGTTAGTTTAACCAAAAACGTAAATTTTGTCATTAATTACTTACCCTCATGTCGTTCTAAACCCGTGAGACTTTCGTTCATCTTCAGAACAAAAACTTTAATATAAGCTTAAATTCAATCTGTTCATCATATAAAGTGATCGTGTCGCTTTAGAAAATTCATATGGATTAGTTTTACGATCTCTTTTTAAACTCTTTTAAGCGTCAAAGTGGTAGTTGCATAGCTGTCAATGGAGTGCATAGTGTATAGTGCATCATTTAGGACGCAACTCAAGTATATGCAGCACAGTTTTCTAATATTACAATCCGGCCTTTAATTTGACATGGTTTTTCTGTCTTGCTCCTAAGACGGTAGCTGCCTTCGCTGTGTCTGCAGTCGCCTCTCAGTGGGATAGAACTGGAAAACCTTTCAACCCGCTTTTAGGAGAAACCTACGAACTCACACGGTAAACACACAAGCAGAGTGTTTAATAACAAACTATGCTGATAAGATTTGAGGATGTTGTTAAACATTGGTTAGATCAAGATTGCTCTAAAGGGAAACTGTTCTTTGTCATTTATGTAACTCTGCTTCTTCTTCCCCTTAACGCTTCCTTCCTCTACTCTTGTTGGCTTCTCTTTCAATCAGAGAGGATCAGGGTTTCAGACTAATCTCAGAGCAGGTGAGTCACCATCCGCCCATCAGTGCGTTTCACACTGAGAGTCTGACAGGCGACTTTGAGTTCCACGGCTCCATCTACCCCAAACTCAAGTTCTGGGGCAAAAGTGTGGAGGCAGAACCTAAAGGGACCATCACGCTAGAGCTTCACAAGTGAGTGTGCCATGGTAATGTGAACATGTACAGACCCTGATAGAGATATTCCCTGATATATATATATATATTAGTGCTGTCAAGATTAATGCATTAACGCAGCATCTGTTTTTTCCCTTCATCCTTTATCTAGCGTTACATTATATGATCACGCTATCATTCATTAAAGTGCTATTAAACCATTCAAGCGTGATAAGACACAAGAAAGAACTTAAATCTGCACCGGCACGCTGTCTGTGAATCTCCTGTCTGTGTAACAGACACACACGACTCGTGCACAACGAAAGCCACACCAGACAGAGCGCCAGATGCATTCAGTTTTCTTTCACCCTTGAACAGACAAAAACACACAAAATTATGCCACAATGCCTGCTTTGTCCCGTATCCTCATAAGCACAGGCTTAAATGAGTTAAATTAAAGTCTTAAATGACTGTAAAGAGCTGTAAGTACATTGGATGTGTGTCAGATCCACGTCATGTGCATCAGATATTAAAGTGACAGCAGCCTAATAAACCTGCTGGTGTGATGTCTGTCATTAATAAAAGAACAAAGAGAAAATCACTCACTGCTCTTGATTGAATCATTTTTCTTGCTTTAATTAGGACTAATCTATATATAATTTATCATTTCTGCAGTGAAGACTGTGAAGTATTCGATAACTTTATTCCACTTTATTATTTTCTGTATATTTTCTACCTGTTTGATCAAATATTTAAAATATGCTGTGGGTTTTCTATGGGTTTGTTATGGGTTTTCTACATTAATTTGGCAATTAAATGTGAAATTATTACAATATAAAAATATATAAAAAATGTTAATGTTAGGTGTGATTAATCATGAGTAATTACAGAAAAAATTTGCGATTTAATTAGTTAAATTAAAAAAATATATAATTTTTTTTTAATCAATTGACAGCACTAATATACAGTTAAGCCTAAAATTATTCAGACACCTTGAACATTTCATTCATTAATACAGTTTATTCACTATAGTTTAAAAAAATGGTAATAAAATATGACAAGATCTCAGAGTTAAACTGTGTCATAAAAAATTAATTATATCAGATAACACTTAAGCAAAACATGGTCAGGTCAAAGTGCCTGAATAATTTTTGGTTCCAAATTTTTATCAATTTTACTGGTAGTCCACTGTATGAAGAATTTTTGGGTATAATATGTCACAGTTTACTTTGTTTTGCTATCCTCACTTGCATAACTATAGTGTCCTGCACCCACTAGTAAAAAATATACCAAAAATATCAAAACGTCTGAATAATTTTTGGTTTGACTGTATATATATATATATATATATATATATATATATAATTTTTTTTTTCATATTAAGTTTTCAATGTGACTAATTTTTTTTTTTTTTTTTTAAGTGAAGCAAGCTTTTCATCAGCAAGCTTTTCAGCTATTTTTGAGTTCATGAATAGGTTTATTGATTGTGTGAGTGAGATTTTCCTTGGATGAGTCAGTGGCATCCTGGTTTGATTTGAGAGCAAAGGGTTCTGGGGTTGCTGAGTAACAGCCTGCTCACATGCTTCTGTGTGTGTGTGTGTGTGTGTGTCCTCACAGGCATAAAGAGGCATACACATGGACGAACCCTTTTTGCTGTGTACATAACGTAATTCTCGGAAAACTGTGGATTGAACAGTACGGCACTGTGGAAATTGTCAACCACAGGTAAAGCCAGACTGTTCAGTTTTTATGACACATTTATTCTATTGTGAATTCACATGGATATGTTTGAATGATTAGTGTGATGTGTGATTGCTTAGTACTGGAGAGAAGTGCGTGCTGAACTTTAAACCATGTGGGATGTTTGGAAAGGAGCTGCACAGAGTTGAAGGTTACATCCAGGATAAGAGGTGAGATCCTGACTCACTTTTCACATTTTACTGGGCTGTTTTTATAACCACGAACTGTTTAAATGATGTAAATCCTGTCTTTAAGAAAGACCCCATCCAACTTTTGTAGCTATTGTGATTTAAATGTGCCAATATTTCACTCAACTTATACTAACACCTAGCAGCATGTATAAAGCATCACAGAAAAGTGCAAACATTTTCAATGATCAATTCCATAGAAATGCACTATTTCCAATCAGACACAAATTTATTTATTCTGTGAGTGAGACTGTCCAATGAGAGGGGGGTTACTTAAGGGGCTTTCGTACTGGGTAGTTATAGGAACACCGTTATAGGAACTAGCCACCAGTGCGGTCCCTCGAGATCTAAATTTTCCCCAAGGGCCATTTTCCTGGTTGCGTTTGCACCGCCAGTAGGAACTCTGCCGTAAACCAGCCAACAACGTCGTCATTTAAGAGCAGCAACGTCAACAACTGGAGCTGTGATCGGAGCTGTGGTTTTGTTGTGTGCCGTGGGCTTTGTCATAACAGAGATGGAATGTAGACATAAGTTATGCTATTGAAAGAGCAAAAATCAAGGCTAGGAGACGAGATCTGCCATGACAACTTGTAGTGCCACATATCATCAAGGCTGAGAAAAGACACGCAGCAAACAAAGGTGACAGGTAAATGCTATTTATCGCTGTTTTCCATGTTCGCGGAATTAGTTTGTGGAGTAAGTATATGTGAACTGCGTGTCTTTTTAAAAATGCCGAGTCCCAGTGTTTTGTATGGTATGCGTTCGGCCAATCAGCGCACACTTACTCCACTGGTAGTTCCTATTGCGCTGGGTTAGACCCAACTCTAAAGTAGGAGCTAATTTAGTCCCCCCAAAAGGTGTTCCTATAACTAAAATCATTTTCTGTTCCTGCAGTGCGAATACACCAAAAACGGGTACTTCCACCAGTAGTTATAGGAACTATGAAAACGTTCCTCCAGTGTGAAAGCCCCTTTTGAAGTGGCATTTATCTTGTCAAATGAGCCGTTTCATGCTCAATTTTATTAGGCTTCTGACATGACTGGAGTCATATAAGTACTATTAATTTCTTTGTGTAAATGTGTTTTCAATGAGATAAGCAATGAAGACCTTTTAAGATTGTAAAGATTAGAAAGAAGTTAGACACCTTTGATATCCATGGCATTTGGGATAGAGTTAATAATTAAGGTGTGATTAAATCTCTGGAGGTGCCAAGTCACTGTTGGTTGTAGTAGGCGTTTATACTCCACTGTAGCATACAGCTTTATCAAGAACTTGATCACATGATTGGATCACTGTCCCATTAGTAGTCATTGCTTTGCATCTCTGCTTATTTTCATAATGTTGAATGATTAATTTCTGGTTAAAAATGAAAGGTTTAAGTTTTTTCTCTGTTGATGCAAATTGCTGATTGTTGATTTTTAACATTGAAAGCGAGGCTGTGAGGGATAGACATGCATCTCTTCAGTGGGTTGTACTGTTATTTAATGTGTTTTTGGATTCCTTTCCAAGGAAATCCAGTAGACAGAAAACTCCAGACAACACGAGATGTGTAAAATTATAAGTGATCTATGAGCTTCATACCGGTCTTTATAGCGGATGCCATTAGCTGGGTTTCCATACAAACATGAAGCGAAACTTTTCAAAGTTCGCAAAAAAGAAAAAAACAAATGCGAATTAGTTCAATTGTTCAAGTGGATGACGGTGGTATTGGTAACCTAGTAGGGGTGTATCGGTACACAAAAATGACGGTTCGGTACGTACCTCGGTTTTGAAGTCACGTTTCGTTACGGGTTCGGTACAGCAGGGTGAGAAAACCAAACAATTTTTCTCTTTTTTTTTTTATTAAACAATGTTTTACTGAACCAACTGTGTCTTTGTCTTTTAAATTTATTAAATTATAATTAAAATTTTCTTAAGGATAAGAATAATGCTAATTCTGTAAACTATTAGGGAGCCTTTACTTGCACATTACTATAATAAAGGTTACAATTAACAACGAGCCCAGATTATTAGATTCAGTTGCTATTTATTTTTAGATATAATCATCAACACTCACATACATTTTATTATTATTATTATTTATTGTAAACATGTAAATTACACACAAGGCAGTTTTTGCATTAACTTCTGTTTCTCCAATTCGTTGTTGAAATATAATCATTTACACAGTGGCTGTCATTACTTGTCTTCATGATGGATTTATTTAGGCCTTACATTAACTAACAGGTTAAGTAAAATATAATTAATATATAGGCTAATACAGTGCAAATACGGTTCATTTCTCTAGCGAACTAACAAGCTGTTGACACTGAAGGCTTTTCTGAAGTAAATGTAATACTACGGCATATTGTTTACAAACTGTTTTACTGACATCTTTCCGCGGTTGAAACACTGGTTGAGATATGATACGATATGATGCGTTTCAGTAAGTTGTACTGTATCTTTCATGTTTCATGTTTCAACTTTCATGTTCATTCTGTAGTAGTGAAGAGGAAGAGATGATCGCGTTCACTCACACTCTGCCGTTTGAACTGAGGCGCCTATACAGCGATAAAAAAGCGCCACATCAAAAAGCGTCAAAACAGCATTTATTGTTTGAATTTCATGATAAAATGGACAGAATTTGAAAGATTATCAAAAGTAACAAAACACAGAGCTTTTTGCGATTATTGGTGGTTAATGCTGGTTAAAATAGGTTAGGCTAAAAAGCGTTACTGTGCACGCCCCCTTTTGGATTGGAGTGTGGATTGCCTGTGACTGACTGTATTCGTCATGTTACTGCATGAACCGAACCGTGACGGTTTGGGATGAATACATGTACCGTTACACCCCTATAACCTAGTAACCAACAGTAAATAAAACACCATCAGCGGAAACAGCTGATTAGTCACGTGGTTTAATGTTCGCTACGTCAGAATTTATTCGGCAAATTCATTTCCATCTCCCATTATTCACATTAACTCTTTTTCTCACAAGTGAAAAACTACTTCAAGCAAGTGTAAAAAATTTTTTTTTTTTTTTTTTTTAATTCAAAAATTTGGCATTTCCTCACTCGTTTCTGATGCCATACTTCAAAATGCGCATAAAAACCAGGTGATGGAAACATAGCTAATGAAAACATGGTAAGTCTGTCCCTCACAGCCTCGCTTTCATAAATGTCATGCGCTGCTCTGAATGAGGTCTGTGGCTTCCAGAAAAAACTATTCTGAGATGTGTAGGAGAACGACAACAACATTGCTAGATGTAATACACATAAAATAGTCTTTTTTTCATGATATAAACCAATATCTGCTTCAGCACATCTTTATCTAACTGTTGTCTGTATGTCACAATCCTCAAAGCCTAGCCAATATTTATTCTAACTTCTAAACTTCGAATTGCCAGAGATTATTATTAATAAACAATAAATATACATCATTATGGCATTATGAGGAAAAACATTGTCTTGTAGACCACAAATACATCAATAATAAAGTAAACAAAGCTGAATCAAAATGGGAATCTGACTCAAAATAGCTACAAGAAGTCTTTATTCCCACTTCCATTTACATCTAAAAACTTTACAAAGTGATGATCTGTCTGCTTACCAGTGAACAGATATTAGTAACATGTTACATAGTAACATTAGTAACGTGTGGCTTTGTGCAATGTTCAGCCTGCAAAACAAGCTTACTAGCGAACACCTATCATGTCAACATCTCAGTGGATTTAAGATTGAGATGTTATAATCTCCTGTATTTTAGTTCTCTTATTTTTTATTATTTTTTTCAAGATTTAATTCATAGTGCTATGTACCTCAAATAGGTAATGATCGTGGTTTTTCTCCTCCGCATGTACTTTGCTCGCAGTAAGAAGAAGCGCTGTGTGATCTACGGGAAATGGACGGAGTGTATGTGGAGCGTCGACCCACAGGTGTACGAGGCCCATCGGAAGCTCGAGAAGAAAGGAACGACGGACACTAAAAAACAACAGAGACAGGTGTGAAAGATATTAGCAAGGCCTACAGTTGACCACTCATGCTGCTTTAACTCCTGATCACTGTCTTATCTTATCATATCCTATCTTTTTAAAATGGAAGCAGCTCTCCTCTGTGTTCATGTCAAGGTAACAGAGATGTAGACTAGTGTCATTAGGAGGTAGACGTGAGGAGCCATATCTGTAGTGATTCATGCACATGTAGACAATAATGGAGTGTTGTTTTAGGGTTACTGTTTGCATTGGTGTGTGTGTGTGTGTTCAAACATGTGCTAATGTATGTACAGAAGAGCTGTGTAGGTGTAGAGAAGAGCAGGTGTGTTAAAATACTCATCATTCCTTAGACCTTTGCCTCTTGTTCAGGTTTTTGTCCATTAATTTTGGTTATTTAAACATTTGTCCCATTACAATACGACACACCTAGTTTATGGCTATATTTGACAGACATCTTTTTTTTTTTTCTTTTGGATGTATACAGTGTGGCTTAAAGGGTTAGAGTTCACCCAAAAATAAAAATGGTCACGATCTGCCTCATCTTGTTCCAACTTGTATGACTTTCCCTTCTCTGTGGAACACAAAAGAAAATATTTTGAGAAATGTATTTTTTGTTTTTTTTTGTTTTATCTATACAATGGAAGTCACTGGTCACCAACACTCTTTGGTTAACAACATTGTTCAAACTGTCTTCTTTTGTGTTCTGAAGAAGAAAGTAAGTCATACAGGTTTAGAAAAAAGGTGAGTTTAATAATGAAACTAAAAAAATGAAAGTGTTTAAAGACAACAGCATGTGAAGCCAAGTGACATTTATTTTGAAGAAAGAAAGCTCCCTTTTCAAGCCAAACATTTCACAAAAATAAAATGGTAAAACAATAGATATATTGGAGATGCAACTTGGTTTGATATCTTGTCTAATGCAATGAAATTCATACTTTAAGTCTGACTAAATAGTTTTGGGGTCCACTGTATGTTTATGCTTTTCCTGTCTGTGGTGAATTAGTGTGAAAAATTAAAGGGTATTAGGGAAGGTTATTGTTTGAGGGATTAAAATACGTGCTTGCACCAACAGGAGGAGACAGAGGCTGTCAACGAGGATGCCGATGAAATGCCTGATGTACAAGAGACTGTGGCAGTGATTCCTGGTAGCACATTATTATGGCGAATATCATCTAGGCCGCCTCATTCAGCAGAGGTGAATCTCACACACGCTGTTATGCTCATGTATAGTTACCAGGGGCCATTTCAATAAGGAGGTTCAACCAACTCTGAGTTCACACTTGAACTCTGAGTTGACTTACTCTGAGATGGGAGACTCTGAGTTTTCAGTTCCAGAACAGCTGAACTGAGTTAGTTGAGTAAGTTGATTCTGAGTTAAGTTCGTGCACCACGACTATGAAAAGCCATGATCAAAGGAGCTCCGATATTATGATTCACCATGGCAACAACACCCGACAAAAAGACGTCTGCATACTTCCGAGTCAATACAAGATAAAGCCTAAATAATAATAATAATTTAAGTGCATTTTTCTTATGTTGCAAATTATCTGCCAATGGGGAAAGAAATACGGCAGCAGCTGTTTACACTGTCTTAGATGGTATTTACAGTAAGTGCAAATAGCTGTAGATGTTATTTACACTTATAGTGAAAATAGTGATATATTCTATTTACACCATGTAAAAGTAGCATTTCTTTGCAATAAGTGTAAATAGTAATTAGATGCTATTTATACTTTATACTGACAGATACATACTATTTGCACCTCAGTATTGTGGTACATTAACAGGATGCAATAATAACAGAGTGTAAATGATCATTTATTAAAATTATAAATACTTTTATCATTATTAAACACTCGTTAGGCACTTTACTTCCACTTTTAGAACATTTTCTTGATTTTTATTGAAAATAAATGCCTTTCTGGTGTGATAGTGATGGGAAAAGGGAGAAGAGCGAGCTTGGTAAAGGTCGGACTCGAATCCAGATCAATTGCGTCACAACAAACTAGTTCTACACGCCTTACGTGCTACTGCCTACACCACTGAAGCCATCGAATCACATGCGTAGTTTTTAACCTTGTGTGACATTGGTGGGCGGAGTTAGTGTGGATTTGCACTTAGTAATAGACACTCTGAATAATCTTGTTTTCCATTTGCATTAAAGGATTAGTTCACTTTGAAATGAAAATTACCCCAAGCTTTACTCACTCTCAAGCCATCCTAGGTGTATATGACTTTCTTCTTTCTGATGAACACAATCACAGAAATATTAATAAATATCCTGACGCATCCGAGCTTTATAATGGCAGTGAACAGGATCAATCAGTATGAGCTGAAGAAAGTGTCTCCATCCACATCCATCCATCATAAACATACTCCACACGGCTCCGGGGGTTGATAAAGGCCTTCTGAAGCGAAGCGAAAAATATCCATATTTAACAAGTTATGAAGTAAAATATCTAGCTTCCACATGAGCCGCCTTCCGTATTCAACGTACGCAGAAAGTGTAAAACTCTCGCAGTTCACAAAGCTTACGCTACGTCCTACACCTTCCCTATTCAACTAACAGAAAAAACTTAACTGACCTGACGCCAGTTTACACTTTCTTCGTAACTTCAATACGGAAGGCGGTCTGGCGGAAGCTACATATTTGACTTCATAACTTGTTAAATATGGATATTTTTTTACACAAATGCATCGCTTTGCTTCAGAAGGCCTTTATTAACCCCCGGAGCCGTGTGGAGTATGTTTATGATGAATGGAAGCACTTTCTTCTTCAGTTGTGCTGCTTTGTGGAAACATGATGCCTTCTTTCAGAGTTCTTTGATGAATATAAAGTTAAAAACAGCATATATTTAAAATGTAACTCTTTTGTAACATTACTGTAACATTGCTGAATTATAGTAATTTTAAAAAAACAAACAAAAAAAAACAAAAAAAACTGACCCCAAATTTTCAAACTGTAGTATAGTCCCAGTTTACTTGATTTTAAACCCCTCTGTTCACTTCTAGATGTATAACTTCACTAATTTCGCCATGGCGCTGAATGAGTTGGAGCCTGGAATGGAAGGACTGCTGGCACCAACAGACTGCCGCCTACGGCCTGATATCAGAGCCATGGAGAACGGCAACATGGGTAATGAAGTCATTTTTTTCTCCAAAACAGCCCTACAGCGCCCCCTGCTGTTCATACATGCCAAAGACCAACATAAAGATTTGATGTGTTTGTGCAGATGAAGCCAGCAGAGAAAAGGAGAGACTGGAAGAGAAACAGAGAGCAGCTCGTAAGGAGCGGGCCAAAGATGGTGAAGAGTGGTCCACGAGGTTAGTACCACTGGTTTTTATATGTGTGTGTGTGTGATTTATACGTGCCATATTTTAACCTCTCTGACTGTTTTAGGTGGTTTCAGTCAGGCACAAACCCGTACACAGGATCACAGGACTGGCTGTACACTGGCAGCTACTTTGATAGGAAATACACAGACTGTCCTGATATCTACTGATGAGGAGGTGCAAGGTCAAAGGGCAGAGGTTTCCTTCCTCACAACGCACCATATTGTACCCAACTGAAAACAATAGCGCTTATGCTCTCATTAATATCGTGCAGCCACCATCTTCAGCACTTAAGTTTATGATCGTGCTTATTGAACTGCCCTTTGGAAGCGTCTTCTCTCACATCCCATCAACCCTGTAGGTTTTATCAATGGAGGAGAGCATCGAAACAGCAGTAGGACAACTTTTGAACGTTCAAGCCTCTCATCAGAGCTCCAGCTACTTCACCGTCAGTGACGCTGGAGCTCAGTGTAGATGTAGTTATATCACATGAGGTCACCAATAAAATGTGACTGAGTTGCTTTGGCCGTTTTCCATGTACAGTAGCCGTTTAACATATGAAACTAATTCCAGATGTTTTGAGTTGGGCTAGCACTGAGCCACCTAAGACCTCTGATCCAGCTGTATGTAGAGCGTCATCAAGCATTAATTAAAAATTACAGCAGTTATAATGTTTAGTGAATGATGACGATGATGAATGTTAATAATGAACTCCATTTGGGTGTGTGTGCACGCTTGTGCTAATGTAAAAAGCCATCGATTTTGTTTTTAATTGGTACAATATTTTCGTTTTCAGATTAAACTTACGCAAAATATCCTCATCATGCGTTCATTATGGTGAAGCATTTTAAAGATATCCTCAAAAGCTCTTTTTCTTTCTTTTTTTTTTTTCACTTTGTGGTTCCTGCAGAGACTCATGGGATGTAAAATAGGCTGATTGTACTGACTTTAATATGTTTAATAAGATAAAACAAGCTCTGTTGACGTTGTAAATGCACATTTTCATATTCCACAGTTTTTATAAGGTATCGTTGTCACACTAAATTGTTCCTCAAGCACTATTCGTTGAATTTGTTTTATGAAAAGTAGGGTATCATGGGTTGTTTTATCCATCAGCATTTGCATCTGTTATCGCAGCTCTCAAACATAGACATGTACACTGTGTATTTGAGAAACGGACTAAATCTATGCAACCCATCAAACATCCCATAATATTTCATTCTTGATGAACGTATGGAATGGCAGCTTATGTAAGTGTAAATATAACATGCATCTCATTTGAGAGGATATTTCCTGTCTATAGATGCCATGAAAAGTATTTTACGATCTAATCATATTCTCATTCAGACCATAAAAGCGATTCCTTTCATTTAGAGATGATCTGAAGTCAGATGAGCGGGT
This sequence comes from Hypophthalmichthys nobilis, assembly GCA_037950665.1. Taxonomy (NCBI): domain Eukaryota; kingdom Metazoa; phylum Chordata; class Actinopteri; order Cypriniformes; family Xenocyprididae; genus Hypophthalmichthys; species Hypophthalmichthys nobilis. The sequence goes on from CM075485.1 coordinate 1,802,262, forward strand.
TTGAAGCACAGTGATGCAACAGTTGCTGCTCTTCTCAAGTACATAAACACGTTTTCTTTCCCACAGTGCCTGACTTTGAATACATCTGTGAGTCTGCTTAACCTTGAGCTGTTTGTATCCCACTAGAAGGTGTTTTAAGATTTGTTTTGATTTTCTAACCATCTTTCCCCTCATCTGAGTACTAAACATCAACAGGAATGTCAAAATGTAGTAGTCACCATTAGTTAGATACACACGTGACATTCAGTACACTACTACTACTTGTTTTGCATCCTTTATTGTTATCTGTTCCCTCATTAAATGTACATTTGATCTTTTGAAAACTAGCGTTATGAAACTAATATTCCACAATTAAACTATAGATTTTATTTTTATGCGGCTTTGTGTGAGTTCATTGTGTAAGTGGAATGACTAAGCGTTCCTCTTCACTGTATGTCGTATTTTCAATGTACGAATGTCTGTATGTTCTGAGATGTTGCACATGGATTTCTAGCAATCGTAAGCACATAGCTCTTATTTTGTGCAATGAATTATTTTTATAGTATTTAATTTTTTGTTAAAAGGTATTTTACTGTGAGATGAGGTTTATACTTCATTTTTGAACAGTTTGCTTTAGAAATAAAGGGGATGTCATTATGGTGAGAACAAATTCTACTAACTGAAATTTTAGTTTGAACATGTTGATTCTTTTGGAATAAAAAAAATGACATTGATAAAACCTCTCTGTTTCATTCCTTTGAACGCTGGAAATACTGCCTGAGCATTAATATAGTGCTGTGAAAAAGTTTGTTGTTTCAATTATTCTATATTTTGCTACGGCATGATTGTCAACTTTGGTTTAGGTGTGCCGAATTTCGACCCCCTGCCAGATTATAACCCCCCTAGTACTGGTAGGTTTAGGATTAGGGGTGGGGTTAAGATTAGGCAATCAGGCAGCGACTTCAACGAGGGGGGTAATAATTTGGCAGGGGGTCAAAATTTGGCACGGTCTGGAGTGAGGATTTGATGGCATGGACTAAATGAATCACATGCCCCTATTTGAGGCTTTATGGATTCAACGATTCATTTTTAGTAGGGGTGACAAAAAATAAAAACTCAATATATTTTTCGATGGCAATATTTTGCGGATTGTGTTTTTGGCTGGTTTAGGCCAGGAGGTGGCAGCCCAAACCTCTCTTAATGAGTGATTCCTTGAATCATTCATTTAAATGATTCATTCAAAATTGTTGATTTGTTTAGAAGTGAAACAAATGACTTGCTGCGTCCCAATTCGCCTACTTATACTATGCCCTAAAAGTATGTACTCTTTTTGTGAACAACAAGTACACACTTGAGTGTGTAGCAAAAGAGTAGACAAGCTTTGGGACATACTATCACGTCATACAATTGCGTCACTCTGTCGCATCCTGTCACTGTAAACTGGCCTGTCAATCATCTTACATCCTCCACATTTCATTTAGCTAATTCCTACCGTATCGGAGAGAAATGCAGTACCACGTTGATGTGTAGTTGCGGGTCTTTCATGTGGAGAACTCTCCTCATATTAATGCATAATGATGCATTTAAAAGTTAATGGCCAATCGGACCTTTATAAAAGTCCACATTGATATTGCAGATGAAATATAACACAGATAACATTAAATAAATATTTTCTAGGTTAAACCGATTATTAGTCACTCAAACCTCTCACCATCTGTCGCGCATATCCGCCATGTTTTGTAGTTTTTTTACTCGTGTTTGTAGTTCTGAACTGAATCCTCATCCAAAGCGCAATATTAGCCTTTATAGTGTGCACGGATCCACACTTCGAAAATCTACCAGAAATAGTACACCATCCGGGGACTTTTGGCATACTCTTTTCAACATACTATGCTTTGGGACACACTTATTTTAATCTCACATACTATTTAGGATGGATAGTAGGGACGCAGGGACTGTCTTTATGAATGGGTCATTAAAAACAGAGACTCATCACAGTGTTGCTCTGAGACACACGAGTTCTGCTCCGGCTTTGTTTAGAACTATGTTCATTGGCGACTATTGTGTCCAAAATGTAACTGACTCGATACTAACTTCTTGTCTGTGGAGCTGTCAAAATCAGTATCACATTTGTGAATACTAATGTTGTACTAGAGGGCCTTTTCTAGCAGCAGCTGTCCCTATACGCACTCCATTTGGTAGGGAAACCTATGAATTTATGTATGCTCTAGATCAGAGGTGTCCAACCCTGCTCCAAAACACCTGTCTGTAATTATCAAGCAGCCCTGAACACCTTGATTAGCTGGTTCAGGTGTGTTTGACTGGGGTTGGAGCTGAAATCTGCAGGGTTGGACACCTCTGATCTAGATTGTGTGGCAATAAGGTGCAGTATATAGCCTAAATGTTACATTACAATATGAATATTTTCTCTGTCAACAGTTGTAAAGAAAGTTTTAATTCATAAAATATTTAAAGAAAAAAGCACAATCCAACAGGTCAGAGGTGACATTCTTTAATGTTTTAGATAGGACATTTACATCATGTCAATACCTCAAGCAAATGCAGATTTCATACTTCATACACTTCAATACAATGAAATAAACCTGAGCTTCTTCTAAACTGATGACTGAAGAATCAGTTTGAGTTGTTCATTTAGTAACAACCCCAAATTTATGAGGAGTTTCACTGCACATACATATACAGACATGGACAAAAGTATTGGCACCCTTGGTAAATATGATCAAAGATGACTGTAAAAATAAATCTGCATTGTTTATCCTTTTGATCTTTAATGCATAAAATTCACAAAAATCTAACCTTTCATTGAAGGAAAAGAATTGAAAATGGGGGGGAAATCTCATTATGAAATAAATGTTTTTCTCCAAAACATGTTAGCCACAATTATTGACACCCCTAGAATTTTTTATGAGTAAAATATCTCTGAAGTATATTCCCATTCATATTTACATTTTTAGCACACCAGGGTGATCATGAACATGAAATTGTCCAGCCATGACTTCCTGTTCCACAGGAGTATAAACACGAGGAAACACAAAGGCCAAATTCCCTTAATCATTCATCACAATGAGTAAAACCAAAGAATATAGTTCTGATGTGCAGCAAAAGATTGTTGAGCTTCACAAAATAGAAAGTGGCTGTAAGAAAAGAGCTAAAGCATTGAAAATCCCCATTTCCACCATCAGGGCAATAATTAAGAAGTTCAGATCAACAAAAGATGTTACAAATCTGCCTGGAAGTGGATGTGTGTCTAAATTGTCCTAATGCACGGTGAGGAGGAACGTCTGAGTGGACAAAGACTCTCCAAGGATCACAGCTGGAGAATTGCAGAGATTAGTTGAGTCTTGAGTCTCAGAAAGCCTAAAAAAATGATCAAACAGCACCTACATCACCACAAGCTGTTCGGGAGGGTTTCAAGAAAAATCCTCTGCTCTCATCCAGAAACAATCTCCAGCATATTCAGTTGTAAGACACGACTGGAACTTCAAACGGGACCGGCTTCTATGGTCAGATGAAACTAAAACAAGAGCTTTTTGGCAGCAAACCCACCAGATGGGTTTGGTGCACACATGGATAAAAAGTACCTCATGCCCACGGTTAAATATACTGCTGGATCTTTAATGTTGTGGGCCTATTTTTCTGCTGGAGGTCCTGGACATCTTGTTCAGATACATGGATTCTATCAAATACCAGCAGATAAAAAATCAAAACCTGACCGCTTCTGCTAGAAATCCAATAATGGGCCGTGGTTGGATCTTCCATCAGGACAATGATCCAAAACAAACATCAAAACCAACACAAAAATGTGTCACTGAGCACAAAATGAAGCTTCTGCCATGATCATCACAGTCCCCTGACCTGAACCCTAAAGAAAATGAGTGGAGTGAAGAGAAGAAGCACCAACATGGAGCTGGGAATCTGAAGGATCTGGAGAGATTCTGCATGAAGGAATGATCTCTGATCTCTTGCCAGGTGTTCTCCAAACTCATCAGGCATTATAGAAGAAGACTCAGAGCTGTTATCTTGGCAAAAGGAGGTTGCAAAAAGTATTGAATAAAAGGGTGCCAATAATTGTGGCCAACGTGTTTTGGAGAAAAACATGTGATTTCTTTTCCTTCAATGAAAGGTTAGATTTTTGGTACTTTTATGCATTAAAAATCAAAAGGATAAACAATGCAGATTTATTTTTAGTCATCTTTGATCATATTTATCAAGGGTGCCAATAATTTTGTCCACGTCTGTATATGTATAAATAAAATGAGCAGGTTGTCAATAAATATCGTTGGGGACAGAAATGTCTATCAGGTTTTCAAACTAGGGTTCAGGGACCCACAGAGGGTCTGAAAAATTTGAATGAAAAAAAAAAAAAGAGATGCCAGAGACATGAATTAAGGTATTAATTAAATTTTTTTAATGCAATAATTTTTAAAGTTTATATATTACTGTTTCTTTCTGCTTCCTAGATGAATTGCATATATTCGTAAGCCCTTCTTTTTTATTTTATTATATAGACTAATAAAAAAAAAAGCTGCTAAATGAGATTTGAGTAAAAATCATTAAACAAATTTGCAGAAAATTAATGGAATCTTTTTTAATTACTACAATTATTTAATTGTAATTAAACAATTTCTGTCTCTTGGACCTTAAACACAGGTTTTAGTAGCAGCCTGATTTTGTTTGTTTATATTTTTGTCATTTTTATTAGTTTTAGTTTACAGTAATAACCCTCAGGAAGCTGGTTTAGCTTGAGAACGAGAGGAGAAGAACAGCTCAGTCAGTATTTTATATTCTGTTTCATACCAAGTTCATATTCAGTTATTTGGAATTCTACATCTATTTTACTTGTGTCTGCGACTTTTTATATTTACATATATAACTTCGAGAGAAAATGCTACAAACGGTATAAAACCGTGTATTATTGATACATTTAAACGGAATTGATTATTCATATGGTGAGTGTGCAAAAAAAGGGGCTCTGTCTGCTCTCAATGACACAGCGTTTGCTCCATGCCAAGAATGACATGTTATTCAGCCAATCAAACGCCGCCTTACGTGCGAACGTGGCCAATAGCAACGCGGCTAGCAGGATACAGGAAGTCGCTTGCCACTTTCACTAGTCCGTCTGCAGATCTTCAGTGAGCGTCATCTCAAGACATTTGTCTGCAGCAGGAATCTACGAAAGGTTAAACTTATCCACCGGTATGATGAGCTTTTATTACAGTACGCTATTATCTGATCTGTAGCCGCGTGTTTCGTTTAAATACGGATCAGAAACAAAATGCGCAGTCACTGTTGTTGAAATAGCAGCTAATGCTAATTGAGTGTAGTGTTTCAGAAGTCAAATAACGAAAACAAGGTTAGATCTTCAACCTGAGGTTGACATTATGTTAATTATGGTACTATATTATGTCTTAAGATAACACGTGCGTGTATATTTGTACAAATACAAGCCATTTGATGTTTTTTGAAGCTAGCTGGAGTGCTAATCTTGCTGAGTAACTGTGTAAGCTTCATGTTGTTTACCAGCCACATGCTCACCGAAGTCTTTAATAAATCATATTTATATGGATTCAGAAGTAGTTTGAAATGCTGTTGGTTTGTTTTACTCCTCTGTAATGGTTTGTATTGTCTGTCCATCAGTGAGGATGTCATCTGGAGCTCTGTTCCCCAGTCTGGTGTCTGGCTCCCGCAGCTCCTCCAGTAAATATCTGGTTGAGTTCAGGGCTGGTAAAATGACCCTGAAGGGCAGCACAGTGACCCCGGACAAACGCAAGGGCTCCGTCTACATCCAGCAGACAGACGACTCGCTCATCCACTTCTGCTGGAAGGACAGGACCTCTGGAAATGTGGAGGATGTGAGGACTGTTTACTATTAGTGGTCGAGCGATGGTGTTTTATATCGATATCAAAGTTTTGATTTTGTATTTCAGGATCTGATCATATTCCCGGATGACTGTGAGTTCAAGCGGGTCAATCAGTGCACTACAGGACGCGTGTATGTGCTGAAGTTCAAGGCCGGCTCTAAAAGGCTGTTCTTTTGGATGCAGGTGAGTTGAGGTCGGATTTCATGATTATTGGACAGAGCTGTTAAAGGGTTAGTTCACCCAAAAATGAGAATTCTGTCATTAATTACTCACCCTCATGTCATTCCACACCCGTAAGACCTTCGTTCATCTTCAGAATACAAATTAAGATATTTTTTATAAAATCCGATGGCTCAGTGAGGTCTGCATTGACAGCAAGATAATTTAAACTTTCAATGCCCAGAAAGCTACTAAAGACATATTTAAAACAGATCATGTGACTACAGTGGTTCAACCTTAATGTTATGAAGCGACGAGAATACTTTTTGTGTGCCAAAAAAACAAAATAACGACTTTATTCAACAATATCTAGTGATGGGTGATTTCAAAACACTGCTTCATGAAGCTTTATGAATCTTTTGTTTTGAATCAGTGGTTCGGAGCGTGTATCAAACTGCCAAAGTCACGCCCCCCAGTGGTGAAATTTTGAAATACTTACAAGGTAACGAAGCCTCGTTTACTGAAATCATGTGACTTTGGCAGTTTGATACACACTCTGAACCACTGATTTGAAACAAAAGATTTGTAAAGCTTCGAAACTTCATGAAGCAGTGTTCGCTCATCACTAGATATTGTTGAATAAAGTTGCTATTTTGTTTTTTTGGCGCACAAAAAGTATTCTCATTGCTTCATAACATTAAGGTTGAACCACTGTAGTCACATGAACTGTTTTAAATATGTCTTTAGTAGCTTTCTGGGCATTGAAAGTGTAAATTATCTTGCTGTCAATGGAGGCTTCACTGAGTCATCGGATTTTATCAAAAATATCTTAATTTGTGTTCTGAATGATTAATGACAGAAATTTCATCTACAGTCAGCATTCAGCAAATTTATATCAGCAAAAGCATTTATATCATTTAAAGTTTTTGTATCTTTAAACAAAATATCTAATAAACATCTAATTTTACAAACCTTGCAAACTTGGTGAATCTCTACAGTGTACATTTGGAGACTGTGTGTAGAGTGTAGACTGCATAAAAATGTGTTAATCTGTTGGTCTGTGCGAATCAGATGTGGACAGGAGAGTTCAGCTGTCACTGGAGATTCATGATCGACAAACTTTAAATTCTTGATTTCAAACCGTGTGCACAAACATACCAGTTTATTGTTGTCTTTTTATTCATATTTTTAACAATTTATTTGTGAAAAACACCACAGTAGGATTACTCTGATATCCAATCAGCTGTCAGTCACATTTGTTCCTGCTGTCCCATCTCTATTGTTTAAAGGAGCCCAAAACAGATAAAGATGAGGAGTACTGTCGCAAAGTCAACGAGTACCTGAACAACCCGCCCATGCCGGGCGCTCTGGGCAGCGGAGGCGGCGGAGGTCATGAACTCTCTGCACTTGGTGGTGAGTGATAGAAGATGGAGAACACTCATCTCACTTTGGGCATGTCCCAATACTCACACTTACAGTCTCAGTACTCACTACTTGATACTCAATACTTTCTGATGTCTCTCTTATTTAAAGGATTAGTTCACTTCAGAATGAAAATTTCCTGATAATTTACTGTCATTCAAGACAGTTATGTCTTTCTTCAGTGGAAAAGAAATGAAGGTTTCTGAGGATTTTTCTCCATATAGTGGACTTCACTGGGGTTCAACAGGTTGAAGGTCCAAATGTCAGTTTCAGTGCAGCTTCAAAGAGCTCTACATGATCCCAGACGAGGAATAAGAGTCTTATCTAGAGAAACCATCGGCCATTTTAAAATTATATACTTTTTAACCACAAATGCTCATATTGAACTGCGATGCGCCACGCATTATGTAATCACGCCTGGAATGTTTTCCTCAAAAACCTTAACGCCAACTACTGGCCTGACATGAATAATACAGCATTTTTAGTTGTTTTTATGGATCCTTGTGCACTGCAATCGTTTTGACAATGTTGTCGTCTGTACGCAAAGGAAAAACATTTCTGTTTTTAGTACATCATTGTCGTGTAAAACTTCCCTCAAGACTGTCCAGGTTTGAAAAAGGCCAAAGCTCAGTGACATTATCACACACTAAATCCACACTATCTCTAATACTCATCAGTGTGCAAGTTAAATTATTTAGATATTACACATAATTTGGTAGTAAATGTAAAGTGTTGACCATTTTATTGATGCAGACATGTGTATTTTGTAAAATGCTTGCAATTCCTTTGTTACATAGGGACTACTGAACTGATTATTTTAAAGTGCAGATTAAAATGTGTAAATAAAACTTTGTAAATATGTTGTGCCCCATAGGTTAATCAAGTTATACGCACGTAGACAAGTAGTCAAGTGCAAAGAGCACAAGTGTAGGTACTGGGACAGGCTCTTTGTCAACAAGAGTACTAAGGGAATTTCCCTTTTTTAAATATCCTTTTCTTTAAGGAGAAGGTGGCTTGCAGAGCCTCCTGGGCAATATGAGCCACAACCAACTCATGCAGCTGATTGGACCAACAGGACTGGGTGGACTTGGTGAGTAAATTTTTTTTTTTTTAAGCAAGATTCCATGTTCATGATTGTTAATAGCATTAGCACTGGGCCACATTACAGACCATTCAATATGGAAGAATCTTGTTTTTTCTTTGAAAGGTGCTCTAGCTGGTCCAGGTCTGGCCAGTTTGTTGGGCAGTGGAGGTCCTGCTACCAGCAGCTCAACCTCTAGGTATGTCTGGTGATTTCTCAATGCTTGTTTTTGCTGCCGAATGTTCTCACATCTAATGGCTTGTATCCCTCATCCACAGCTCTCGCAGCCAGTCGGCAGCAGCCACTCCCTCCTCTGGATCCACCGCACGCCTTAGCTCCACCCAAGCACCCACCACACCCGTAACCCCTGCTGCTACCTCCACCGGCTCGCCCACGGTGACCCCCACCACCCCTGCAGCCCAGACTCCCTCCATACCTGCAGGACCCCCCTCCAGCACACAGCCCATCCAGCTGAGCGACCTCCAGAGCATCCTGGCCACCATGAACGTGCCCGCCATGGCCGCAGAGGGACCGGGAGGTGAGAGACTGATATTCCATTTGATGTGATCTTCGTCCTCTTTTACTTTCCTCTAAAATCTTGCCCATCGCTCCCTCTGTAGTGGACCTGGCGAGTGTGTTGACCCCTGATGTCATGGCTCCTATTCTGGCTAACCCTGAAGTGCAGCAGAGACTGCTGCCGTACCTGCCGTCAGGAGAATCGCTCCCACAGAGCGCTGACGAGATCCAGAACACACTGACCTCTCCACAGTTCCAGCAGGTCAGTCATGCACATAATGCATTGAAATTGGGGGTGTCAAATTATACAAGTATCAATGATAACAGTGGTATTGATACTACACGTACGATAATATTGTGAGTGATCCAACATAGGTGGAAGTATAGCACCTTATTGCTGTATGCTGCCTGTCATACAATGGAAGAAAACTAAAGATGAATTATAAAACAGTTCCAGTTCTTGATTGTGATTAGGCAAGCCATGTTGGAAGCTGTTGTAAACACACACCTGTGATCATTTTGGTCCGCTAAACATTGCTGAAGAACTACGTTGCAATAAATCAGTGTTGCTCCAAAATTGAAATTTCATTATTTCCGCCCAAAAAACAAAAATGGTTTATTAATCAATTAAATGTATTTAATCAACACTTAACTATATAGTTGTTTCTACTCCATTTAAAAACATTTTAAACATTGGCTGTTGTGTTCATGACAGATTTATTTATTTTTTCTAGTTATGGTAAATTGAATAGGGGTGTGAGGAGATCTTGTGCTATGAGATCTCACGAGATTAAAATGTGACAAGATTTCTCGTCGAGGTGAAAAGCTGTCTCTCGATATTGCCATGACGGGAGTGTGAGGGTGAAATTAGGATAGAATATGTCACTGCTATGTTTGCATTTTGCTTTTTATAGAAATAAAAAAAACATTCGCTTCAATTCCATCCAGCTCATCCAACAACACGAACTGCAGAGTCGTACGCAGTGCAGCACGAATCAGAGTTCACTGATCACATGATGAGAGATAGTGATGAGATGACTGACAAGACCATGGCGGAGGATTCGTTGCACAACAGAGCCTAAGCGTCTGACAAATGTCTTATCTTGCATAATGTGCGCTCAGCACCACTGCTCCCTGTTCACAGAGCGCATTCAAGCGCGATTTTAAAAAAGCCGCTTCTTGATGCATGCAAAGATCTCCCAGTATGAAAGCTATCTTAGGCTGGGCTGTGTAGTTGTGACCGTCTCTCAGCTCTGTATCATGCTTGAAGAAAAATGTGGTCTCTATTTGCACTCTCTTTGAATATTGAGAGAGTGCTTTGATTATGATTGCACTTATTGTTTGCACTTAAGACTAAGAGAAAACTGTTATTCATTTTTCTATACTTTTTTTGATCAGTTTGTGGAAAGGAGTTCAGTTAGGAGGTCAAAAGTTGTAGAAGCTCATAAATCATGTACAGTACGGTCTGAAGAGACTCATATGAAATCAGGAGAGAAGCCAGTCAGTTGAGTTTGTGGCAAAACCTTTTACAGTGCTTGAGTATTGTTGTCTTTTACTGCAAATGATAATTCATACTCAGAAAGTAGAACTGAAATGACATTCATTACAAGATGATTAGTTAAAACAATTAAAATGTACCTGCAGACCTTTTTCTAGTCATGTATTTCATCACTGAGGATTTCTTAAAAATACTGTGTAAAATCTCGTCTCGTTCTCGTGAGCTGTCTTGTCACACCCCTATAATTGAATGACTTTTCTGAGGTAAATGTTACGACATTGTTTGCAAACGGTTTTATTGACATCTTTCCACGGTGGAAACACTGAACGTTTACATGCGACATGATACATTTCAGTAAGCTGTACTGTTTTATACCTTCTGATGTTCATGTTTATTTCATGCTATAACTAGTAGTAAAGAGGAAACGGTCGTTCACGGTCTTAATTGAATTTTTCTTGGGCTTTTCCATGTATTCTGCTGTGACGTAAACATACCGTTTGTCTGTCTGCGCAGGCGATGAGTATGTTCAGTAGTGCTCTGGCCTCCGGTCAGCTCGGCCCTCTAATGAATCAGTTTGGTCTGCCCTCCGAAGCAGTGGACGCAGCTAATAAAGGAGGTGAGTTTTGTAACATCCTTGAATCAACAATATTTTAATTAATAACATATATGGAAAAGTGCTTCAGTTTTCACTATTTTATGTTAGCTACCCACAAGCACTCATTCGCTCTGTCCTGATGTTTAGATGTGGAGGCGTTTGCCAAGGCCATGGAGGGCAGCGATACCAAGACCGACGATGGCGATTCCAAAGACAAGAAAGATGATGACGAGGACATGAGCTTGGATTAGAACGACCTTCTGAACACAACCGTCTCTCTGAGGTGTTAGTCTCATGCTAGTCCGAGATGTTTGCCTGTAATCATTCATTGGTTCACGTGTGTTTTGTATGTCCAAAGCTACGCTATTAAACAGTTGACTATGTAATGCCAGTTTATGAGTGTGTGAAGTTGATCAAAGAGACAAGAAACTTAAAGCAAATGTTTATTGCCAATAAAAATACAGCTATTTGAGGGAATTTGACAGTATCAAAAGTGACAAAAAAATAATATCTTGAGTTTTCAACTCCAGTGATTTTAGATAATACACAATTAATGAGTCTGCTCGGGAATATCCACAGTAAGTCGTCGTCCCTCCAGTGTTTTTATACAGCTAAATATTCCCTTAAACCCATTTAATGGTGTTTGATCAGAATTGTATCAGTAGTGAAATGTACTAATTAAACCTGGAACAAAATAAATCCCATCTCTTATTTTCCTCTGGTCAGTTCTGAAAATTATACTTTATCAGTGGTGTCTTAACACTTACAGTGCTTATTCATAAAACTACATACACAGGTGTCATGAAAGTAAACATAAATATCTGTTTAAGTTAAAGGCTAAGCAAACCCACCACCTGTTGATTTGATAGTGTCAGTGTATGTGGAGTATTTAGGGTTAATGCGGTTGTGGTTTATAAGGCAGGGCAGCCCTGAGTCCCCACGGATCCAGACACCGACAAGGGTTTTGACAGCATGACAGGCCTGTGGTTCAGTATGGCTTTCCTCACACATCCATGGAAAGAGAGGACGTTCGACGGGAGACCTGGCACAGCTATGGTATCTGCACACGAGAGGACAAAAGGCTTGAGCATGTAACTTCATTATTTCAATGCAAAATTCTGGTGGGGGTTTCTTGATTTCAGAACTGCATGTTCTCTAAAAGCACTCTGGTGTCATACCTGGTACGCTGCCCAGGTAAACAGTCTCTTTGCCCCCGTTCGATCTGCTCAGTTTGGGACCCACTCCGTATTCGCTGGCCGCATCCACGTGTAGCTGGATGACATTGCTCTTCTTCACAACTAAAATCACAGATATTAAAGTGTAAAATTATATGGCAAACACATCACTCTTGAAGTATCTACATATTTTAACCCTTGTATTCTGCTCGAGTCGGATTTTTGAAGCAGATGACAAGAAAAATTTTATTTTGGGAAACTTTTACTTTTCCATAAAAACATGTTCCTCATTCTGAGATGAAGAAATGGTCACCCAAAACTGAAAATGAGTACTGGAGTAATCTTTATCTGTACTTTTACTCAAGTACTTAATTTGTGTACTTCATCCACCACTGGAAAAAAATATATCAAATGTTGTTAAAAATGCCTTTGATTTTCAAACAAAATGAATACAAATAAATTTGACTTTTATAAATGTTTCAGAAAGTAGAAAAGTCGTGATTTATGTCTAAAATGTTTGTAAGTATTCTCAGTTTCAGTTATATAGCGTATACATGTTTCTGCTGTTTAAGTGCAGTTCCACCACTGACATATAACCAGGTAAAATGCTTCAACATAAGCATACACACATTTTTACATCTAGATAAGCATATACCAACTGCACAAAAGTTACAGTCTAAACGGTTCATTTTTGACCCGAGCATAACAGATGTATTTTTTATTTAAAACAGACCACAAGGATTAAAGGGTTAGTTCATCCACAAATTAAAATTCTGTCATTAATTACTCACCCTCATGTTGTTCCACACCCGTAAGACTTTTGTTCATCTTCAGAACACAAATGAAGATATTTTTGATGAAATCTGAGAGCTTTCTGTCCCTCCATTGACAGTCCACGCAACTACCACTTTGACGCTTCAAAAAGTTTATAAAGAGATCGTAAAAATAATCTGGGACAATGAAACGTGCTGCATAACACACGAAAATGAACCTCATTGTTTCTCCCACGTCAAGCATGCTTGAGCTTCTGTTTACTATAACTGATGCGTGCGTTGATGAATGTGTATATGTGAATAAAAGTCTAAATTAAATCTGTTCAGCGTAAAAAGTGATCGTGTCTCTTCAGAAAATTTGGACTAAACCACTCAATTCACATGGATTAATTTTATGATCTCTTAATAAACTTTTTGAAACGTCAAAGTGTCAGTTGCGTGGCTGTCAATGAAGGGACAGAAATCTCTCAGATTTCATTAAAAATATCTTCATTTGTGTTCTGAAGATGAACAAAAGTCTCACAGGTGTGGAACGACATGAGGGTGAGTAAATGACTTGAACTAACCGAACGAAGTGTGATTGTTTTTCAAGGGTATGACTCACTTGTAAGAGTGTGCCATCCTCCGTCACAGAGTGACTCCTCTGGTGTGAGACTGACTGAAAACTTTCCACTGCCGCTGTTCACCAACACAGTCACCTGCACAGAACAAACAGACACTTCAAAGTGGTGTACATGGACCCGTCCCACGACCAACCCTAAACGACTTGTTTGATATTCTCTGAACTCTCGTATCATTAGCAACGGTTACATGGACACCGTTTGTTTAAAAAGGATCCCGAACATAGTGTTTACATGAAGGTTGATGTGCATATTTGAGTCATTCCACAAAACCGGTACGATTTGAGTCCCTCTGACCTTTTTCAGTGTAATTTATCTATTGGGTCACCAAAATATATATTTTAAAAGCTTTTTGTATTAATTGAAATGTCTCCTTTAATAATGTTTAAAAACATGACATACATTTTATCTTTATATTAGAAATTATTTAGTTTTTTTCAGTTGACACCACCTGTTTTGTCATGTCCCTCAAGGCCTTCTATGAAAGTGTACTTGGGATATGAATAATAAAATGAGAAAAAAGTCTATTTATTTTGCGATTCCCATAAATATCCATCTGTGCTTTTTTGCTGCTAATGGTTTTTTTTTCTAAGTAAATTCATGATTATTCATTAAAATCACATAATTTAGTTCCGTACCTCAGTAACCCCTCAACCCCGTTACACAAACCATTCTTCCCCTATAAAAATAATGAACTGATACTTCTGTGACATCATTAATAGGAAGTGACATCATAGAAGTCTTCTGAACAACATTGTGAGCAGACACAGGCAAGTCACCACCTTCTGTAATAATTATAACTAAATCATGTTGTGAAATTGTGTTTGTCAAGCTTAACGACTCAACCCCGTTACATCAATTAAAGATAGAAAACTATTACTTGTGAAAATTATCTTTGTTATTTCAACATTATTCATGATTTCTTAATATCATGCATGCCATGCGCTCTCCATTTATTCACTAGATTTAGAGCAGTGGCCAATTTGGGCAAAAAATCACAACCCCGTCACACCTACATTTTTATTTATTATTTTTGGTTAAGTTTATGAAAAAGTAATTCAAAGTTAGTTGAACTCTGTCTGATATGTTCAGAGCGATCATAAGAATACTGATTTTAGTTCAAATTCTGAAGTTCAGCCTTTGATCAAAAATGATGAGGTTACTGTCACAAAAAGTGCCCATTTCAGGCTTTAGTAGCAAAAGTGTGAGATTTTATGTAACTTTTATATTTGCAATTACTGAATTAGTGTGAGGACATCTGATTAATAGGAAAATGTTGATTTTATCACAAATACATTTTATAATAATATTCAGAGACTCATCCGTTTAAATTATATTAAGCCTTAAAGTTTTGCATAATTAAGGGCGTGGTCACTTGAGTGACAGGTGGATTGTCGCTGCTGTCTGTGAGCCGTCACTTTACCTTAGCTAATTCCAGCCGCTGAATTTGGCTCTCTGCCGTGTTTGTGCTTTTTTTCGGGATTATTTTATACAATTATAGAATAATAATATATACAATCATAAAATAATATGGCTTGCTGGTCGAGACTCGAGACAGATGTGCGTCTGTGTACATGTGCATGCATGAGGAAGATAAACAGAGCACACGTTGTTGGATCGTGGCAGGAGGAAACTCTGACAGCACTGCTTGGATATTATAACTATAACTGCTGCATTTTGAAAAATTATACTTTGGACGCGGGCTCATTTGTTTGTGAGATGTATATACGATCATTTACAGTTTTACATCATAAACGCTGCTCAGGTTGCATAACTTCTTGAAGAACGATGATAGAGAGCAGATCATTCAGAAGAAATGTGATGCAAACAATGGATAATATCAAATTTTTCATGGATAATATCAAATTTTTCATGGATAATATCAAATTTTTCATGGATTTAACGCTTTTGTGGACGAAAAGTACTGTTTTTTGTTTTTCAATGGACACTCATGGACATTTTAAGTGCCACGGACTGGATTCATCTCGCGATCGCTATGTCATTATAAAGGTATGAAGTCCCGTTTGATTTTTCATGTTGTTATTTGCACACCCAACAAAAATTACAATTACTGGTGCTGGAGCATCTATATCGTAAAAAAGACACCGTAGATTGACAGTAAACCTTTAGAATTTTCTAATGATATAACTTATCTTTATTAATATTTTAGATAGTATCTAGATAGATAGATAGATAGATAGCTCCTTTGCCTGCTAACATGATCACGTCACTCTAGGCGGGCGTGGTTTCAGTAACCAGGTACCTCAGTTCCAACCAAGTCCCGCCTCTTTGCCCATTTTCAGTTATCCGGGAGTGACTTGCGGTGACGCAACTGGATTATTAGGTCTATGTAAATGAGGCTACAGTCAAAATGGGGTCCAATTTACTTGAATTGACTCTAAATAAAACCTAAAAAATAAAAGTGTTAATTTCATTTACGAAGTTTTGTCTGTGCATGTTTGAGTGCATGGCTGTGTCACCTGGCCCTGGTTCAGATAGAGACTCAGCTGTTGAGTTTTCTTGGCTCCAGTGTGCAGCAGGAGCCCGGAGTCGGAAACCAAACGGACCTCCAACTGGATCTCGAGGTCGCGACCCAACATCAGCGATTCGTCTAACATGCAGAGATGGAGAGGTGCAATAAATGAATTAAATCTGAAGTGTGTTTGATTGATTCATCAGGTGGACCGATGTGAAGTGAGAAGGCTCACCGATGGTCAGATATCCGCCCTGACTGGAGAAGTAAACCCCGGGCTGGAGGGGCTGCTGGTAGCAGGGTGTCACTCCCACACTGTGAGAGGGGCTCTGTGGCGGCACCTCGTTCAGTTTCAGATCCCGCACACAGCCAACAAAACCAGCCTGACAGAAAGAAAGAAAAGTCAACATCACAAAAGCAACTTGGTATGAATTTGCTCTCTGAGAATCTAAAGAGTGTGATAGTGCCGCCCACTTTTTCAGCGATGTTGGTTCCCAAATTGTTTTCATTCATTTCTCCCATAGGATTTACAAACATGTCTTTGTTAAAGTGCCATGAACCAAGGCAACCAGCTACAAAATAAATCACATTGCAAACTTTGATTTTAATTGTCTGAAAATCAGACAAAAACATAAGGTACAAGACTGTGTCCTTAAGGGCTTTAGTGAGGGAAAGATGGAGAAAAACTACTCATTTAAAAATGTTGATTATATATCTAAAAACAATATTTTTTAGTTTATAGCCAAATATACATATATATTTAAGTATTTTGAGAGAGTGACTCACATCATAAATATGCATATATATATATAAATATTTAAAGGTACACTATGTAATATTTTCTGTGCACTAGAGGTCGCTAGAGGCCTATTCAAAACAAAGGCGTAGCTTGATGACTCCAAGTTTGAGCGCGGAATCTTGGGACATGTGGTCTTCACCTCAACAACTGGTGGAAAAGAATCGGGAGTCAGGAAGAAATCATGTTCATGGATGTGATTATTAACGTTACTGTAGTATGAAGCAGAGCAGGACGAGTGTTGTGGGAGCTGAACGAGGACGCTGGAGCGATTGCGCGACACGCCTCACGAGCAGCGGGACTTTTATTATGACACAGTCGCCGGCACCACTTCCGCTTTTCCGGTCATGAGTATGAGGTAACGCAGCTCTGTTTATCATATTAGATACATTTGAGTGTGTTGAAAATATTATAACTTTATTTGTTTGAGACACACTGCAGTAAGATAGATCGATTTTAGAATATCATATTAAATGCTGGATGGCTTTTGTTGATAAATGGCATGCAATTAATTTTAAAACGTATTGTATGATGGAGAAAATGCTGTATTACTGTTACTAAAAATAAAGCTGCATCTGATTATGCTATGTTAGCTACTTCACAAAATAGTGTTTTTCTCTGAGGCATGGTAAAGCATGGTACTCGCAAAAAATCAAGAAAATTAGATTTAAACAATAAGACTAAACGTGTTGAGCTATATAACAATAATTAGTTTTCTGTCTATAAATATATCAAAACAGTTGTTCTCTTGTCTATTAAAACGTAATATATTAAAGCGTCTTTGGTGTTTCCATGGTTTCTACAAAATAAAACCGGAAACCGAGGGTAACGCGGGTATGACGCCATTGACAGGCGACTCCTCACACGTCCCGGAGCCTTGGTTAAAATTGCAATTTTCTCACTATTTACAAATAGTTGGAAACATTTGGGATATTGTAAGTACTCAAGTGAACAAAATATATAACACTGGCCTAGTGGTTTTTGGATATTTTACTGTAAAATTCGTACATATTGCACCTTTAAGCATTTTGAGAGTGTAGGGAAACTTGATTATGCCATTTGCGGTGCTTCATGGGACTGGGCGGAGCTAATGAGATCTTTTGGCGATTTGCTTGTTTCGACTCTCTGATTGGTGGAATTTTCTGTACAGCATCATGGGTAATGTAGTTTTTCACCACGAATTTCACTGTTAAAGGGGGGTTGTAATGCTTTTTCATGCATTCTGACTTATTTACACTGTTAAAGAGTTAGAAAGAAATTACAGTATTTTACACCTCACAATGAATATCATTGAATTTTATTACGGTTATGAAGTATTCATCCTTCAAATGCGACCTCCGGAGGACGCAGCCTCTGAAATGAGACGCAGCTCCTGTCAACAAAGGAGTGTGTTTTTGGTTGTGAGGGAAAGATTACCTTTTTCAGCTTCCCAAAGAACCCAGCATTAAGGGAACAGAGGATGATGTTTGTTTTTCCGGGGGTTTGTTTTTCACGTATGTTTGTTTGTTCCCGGGAATTCGGTGATGAATAAACAAGTTCCAGTTCGACACTGGATTTGCAGATCGCGGGTGGTGAGTAAAGCTGCATCAGATGTCTGTGTTTTGTTGGCAATCGGCGCAAGTGCATATAATGTAAACAACACAAACGTTTTTGTTCCCTTTTTATTTGTAATGATGTCACAGCTAGCATGCGATCTCTACGCAGAAGCTGCGCGCACTCGTGACTCTTTAGCTCCGCCCACGGCACTGACGGCAGACACGCCTCCAGGATCTCGGCTTTTTCCGGAAAGACTCGGTTTAGCGTATCTATCTTTTACAAATATGACAAAACTAAAGACTTTTCTGAGATATGAAGGATGCATTGGTACTCTATATATACTCAAGATTAACATGAGATTGGCAGAAACTGTGTGTGATACCCCCCCCTTTAAACATGATTATTTTAAAAACTAATGAATGGAATTATTACTTCCAGAATCCGACTGTTGTACTCAATTGAGCTGCCCACCAAAACAGCTTTTAGGGTATCATGGGTGCACTGAATCATGGGTGATCTGAAGGCTGTTCCAAAACAGACAGGATTATATTTATGCTTCTACGATATCTTGGTTTCATTTCAGTCACTTCCATGACAGAAGATGCTGACTATGTAGGCAGTAGACAACAAGGCAGTTCACTCTGAACAGAGATATAGTGTCCGTAATCCAGTGTTTACCATAGCTGCGCTGTGGTCTGAGGGAAGTCCACCGATGTACAGAGGAGCACCAAACTGACTCTTCCCTCCACCCGTCACCCTCTTGTTCTGGGCGTCGATGCCGTCCACTGTCAGAGAGGCCCTGTCACCCTCCACTTTCACAAACACCTGCATGATCGCATTGTCAAAATGAGAGATTTGGAAAAAAAATCTCAGATTTATGTCTAAAAAACATGCCTCATCCACATACGAACCGTGTGCCAACGGCCGTCGTTGTATTTCTTTTTGCTGCGTATGCTAGTCTTCCTCTTTCCGCCATTGACCAGCAGCATCAGATGGCCATCCAACACAGAGAGCGTCATGGTTCTCTGGCCCTTCTCTCCTGCCGCGTGGAAAATCAGTCCACTCGAAGAGTTCACACGCACACCGAGAGAGATGTGCGGCCTGCAAATGAAGTTTACAAGTTTACAATATATGGTGCCGTTGCTTTTTGATCAATATTAGTGACTTTTTTAGTCAGTATTAGATATATTTTCCTGATTTTTAATTGTGCACGCTCATTTCCCATATTTTTACATTTCGATTACCTTTGCTGTCATCTAATGCTCACTTAAAGTTAATCATTAAAAACACTAATAATTTAATAACACTTTTACATGTAACCTCAAAATAAACATCCATTTTACAAACTATACATTAAAATGTTTAAAACTACTGACTTTATTTTTAGTGTGTTTTTAATTGCAAACAGTGCAGAACTTTAATATCAGCCATTTATCGGTTATTATTCATAACGTAAATAATTATAGATTTATCATCTTAATATGGTTTAAAGCAGTTTTTTGAAATACTCACGCCTTGCTAAACGCTTGAGGCAGCGAATCAAATCTCAGGTGGCTGTGGGTGGAGCCACTGAAATGGTGGGCGTCGACCTCCTGGACGGACATCTCACCCTGGCAGGACTTGGGCAACAATCCACTTCCCGATCTGCCATGAGGCTTATTTTCACAAACAGACATACAATAATATGATTATTTGATATTAATAATCATATAATAAAATAATATACAAAATAAATATGAACAAAAATAAACTCTTTATGCATTCTTCAAATAAGATACTAGCAAAATAATATAAAACAATATATTCAAAATAAATAAATAAAAAAATGTTATTAAAATAGTGATTATTTCATTATTTAATATTAAGAAAACAATAATATTAATAAAATAAATTGTGTTTTTATTAAAATAATATGATTCAATAATTAGCAAAATAATACAATGTTAAACAATAAAATAAACAAAATATTTATGTGTTCTAATTAAAATAATAGGATAATTTTTTATATATATAAAATAAAATAAAATATTCTTCAGTTTTAAAACAGTACCTTTGGATTCTTTCGTGGTGGTGAATCCAGTATCTCCAGTGGGGCTGAAGCGGCGGGGCAAGCAAATGTATATTTCTGTCCCTCTTGAGCTGATTTCAGATCTTCAACCCTCGTTTCATCAATTCTAAGAACACAATGCAGAAATTATAACAGCAGATCAAACTGTAACTTTTCATACAGCTTATACGATTTAATTTGATGATTAATTTCGCATTTGCCTCCATTAATCCACTCTTAACATGCTCTGCGTTGCTCACTCCCTGCATCACACACACCTTTTAATGAAGAAGTTACTGAGGCAGCCGGTCAGGTTGGTGAGGCCGTTTGAGTCAGGTGTGCCGCCCAAGTAGGTAATTGCAGACTGCAGCGCCGCCCTGCTGGTGGCTACACTGTCAGTTTTTCCTTCACTCTCAAGGACATCATCTATATAAACGCGCAACCTAAACAAAGACAGGATTGGTCTTATCCTTGTACACAATGTAACACAATGTAATTATATATCTATAAGAAACATAAAGTGGCATACCCATTTGTGTCGCGGTAAAATGCAACATAGTGACTGTTGTCGTCGTTGTATGTCTTCTGAGACCGGACTCCATTTTTGCTAGTACTTACTACTACATTGCCGCTGTCTAAGACCACCTGACAAACATCATTCTGAAGGGACAAACACATTGTATGTTTTATATACTCAAAATATGACTTGATATGTGAAACTGTGATCAGTTTAATTTGTACCTGGCCTTGATGGTAAAACATGAGTCCATTTTGCTGATCTGTTCTGAAGCCGATGCCAGCATAGAAGTAGTCTGGAAGATCCAGTACATTCTCCATCTTTAAGCCTAGGTAACCTTCACCAGTGAAATGAGCCTCACGAGTAAACTGAAACAACAACACACACATTAACACGTCTCAATACAGCAGAGGTCACATGCAGTGAAAACAGTAGGGTTGGGAATCATGAGGTCATCAGTTATAAAGTCAGAATTGCGAGATATTAACTCACAATTGCGTGTTATAATGTCCAACTGTCAGGGAAAAAGACTAACTTTTTTCTCAGAACTACGAGTTTATATCTCACAATTCTGACTTTATAACTCGCAATTGTGTTTATATCTTGCAATTCTAACTTTATAACTCGCAATTGTTCATATCTCACAATTCTGACTTTATAACTCGCAATTGTGTTTATATTTCGCAATTCTGACTTTATAACTCACAATTGTTCATATCTCGCAATTCTGACTTTATAACTCGTAATTCTGACTTTATACCTCGCAATTGTGAGTATATCTCGCAATTCTGACTAAAAAACGCAATTGTATTTATATTTCGCAGAAAACGTCAGAATTGCGAGATATAAACACAATTGCGAGTTATAAAGTCAGAATTGCATAATAAAAAGTCAGAATTGCGAGATGTAAACTCACAATTGCAAGAAAAAAAGTCAGAATTGTGAGATAAAAAGTCGCAATTACCTTTTTTATTTTTTTATTTAGTGGTGGAAACAAGCTTCTATACATTTTAGCATTTTTACAGTAATGATTTACTGAAGGTGAAGGTCTTTAACAGCCGGTAAGAAGTTCCCTAAAAATGTG
This sequence comes from Hypophthalmichthys nobilis, assembly GCA_037950665.1. NCBI lineage: Eukaryota > Metazoa > Chordata > Actinopteri > Cypriniformes > Xenocyprididae > Hypophthalmichthys > Hypophthalmichthys nobilis. The sequence goes on from CM075485.1 coordinate 1,824,415, forward strand.
TGAAATAAACTCTAAAACACATTCGTATTGGGCATATTTAGTTCGAAATTACATTATGCAAGTTTGTTAATATAGTCGTGATGTAACGGAAGTAGCGAGAGATCATCATTGTGACCTCTAGTGAAAAAACCTACACCAAAATGTATTTAAAATAGATTTATTTCATACTAAGTATACTACAAATCCATTAACATATTTACTGACATATCGCTTGAGACTTACTGATATAAATATTATAATTAAACTTTATTTGGAGTACTTCTTTATTGCACAATGCACATTTCTTAATAATAAGCCTAAAATGCGTTTTAATGTCACGATCTCTGTATAATATCAGTCTTTAAATGCAATATATTTAAAGTGTATCTTGCAATAGTTCCACTTTAACGCAATCAAATATACTATATTTTTTGTTGGACCTCAGCACTATTTCTGGATAACTAAAGTGCATTAAGTACAAAATTAGTTGCAATTTAGCAGATTTTAAGTATATCAATTTAGTATATAAAATTTCTATATAAAAAGTATCAATTTGGTATATAAAAGTATCAATTTAGGATATAAAAAGTACATTCGCAGGGTATATGTATTAAGTACATGCACATGTAAATGTATTTGTAGTATACTTTGCATAAAATAAATATATTTCAAATACATTTTGGTATGTTCATTTTTCACTATATCAGGTATATCACGGCCTTAAGCCTTAACCATAGCAGCATTCGTTACTTCATATTCCAGATTTTGAGTTAACTGAGCAAATACAAGTATGTTCCCTCACTGCAGAAGAATGCGGATATTCCAGAACCATTAGCAGAACTGAACGTGGATTCCCAACCCTAAAGAGGCATATATAATGAGGCTCTCACCAGCAGGTCTTCTGGACATCCATGGCTGATCCCTACACTCTTCATGGTCTTAATTTGAACGAAGCTTCTCAAGGCCTTAATGCTCCTAAGGCAGCCCTTTATGGAGCTACGCTTATGAAACACGCTCCTTAAACTGCAATGACATGCACAGATAGTTCATTACACAGCCTGTGTCCAATGGATCTAAATATGACTTCTCAATGGAAATATCTGCATGGTCACCTCTCGGGCATCTCGTCCTCTGGCACTCCACCCAGGAAGTATCTTCCTGTGAAGTCGAGCTCTTTACTGGAAAGTGTGTACAGCATCTGACGATCTAGTCTCACTAGCATTTCATTTTTCGAAACTTGAAAGATAACATCCAACTGAAAACAAAACACAGAAAACATTCAAATGAATAAAACTTAAAAGGTACAATCTTGACATTTTTTTCAGGAATAACTGGAATAAATAGAGGCTTTCACTCACGAATTTCAATTTAGCATTGCTGATTTTTAATCTTGGGTCTTGTGGGTCAGGAGAGACGCTCAAATTTCCCTCAACGTTATAGAAGACTTTCAGCAAGCCTTCATGCACAGCCACAGCCACGTACTTATCCTGAGAAGAGACAATCGATGGAGAAACAGATGACATTAACATTGTGTCTAAAATTCACGAAATCATACAAAAGACAAAAAAGCTGTACGCGTCTCACCCCTCTTTGAAACAACAGCAGAATGCCGTTTTGCGAGACGAGTTTGATATTCTGCTCAAACAAACGTTCGCTCTTCATAGTTTCGAACAAAACCTCAACATAGCCCGAACCATCAAAATACACTCCGTCAACTACCCATTCAGGTGTAGTTGATGGCCTCCTCCTGTTTTAACACATGAAGCCATTTTACAAGGAATGCACTCTTACAAAGAGGTTAACACAGATTATATGCTTCAATAAATAAATAAAACCCCTCTGACCGTGAGCAAGGGATGTCAGTTGTGGTGTTCATTTGGAAGATTTGTTCGAAGTTATAGAGGCTGACTAGTTCTTCATTTAGACTTAGCAACTCCAGGCAGCCCTTGAAGAAGTTTGAAGATGTCACGTTCAGATCCACAGGAGGCTGTGTGTGTTTGAGAGGAAGAAACAGATCATTCTCAGATAATTCTTGCTAGAGATGCACCAATATTAAAATTCTGGATGGCAAGGATATTATTTTCATTTTATTGCAGATAAACAATTAAAAATTCTATATTATTTTCTCTGGATAAATACAAAATGAAACACTAAACACTATCTTAAATGCTACAAATAAATTTAGGCATCATAATATTATAAGGTCCAGCATGAAAAATGGATTTTCATTTTGAGATTTGCCAGAGGAGAACTGGCCCCCCTGACTGATCCTGGTTTCTCCCAAGGTTTTTTTTCTCCATTTTTATCACCTGTTGGTCACACCTCTTGGAGTTTGGGTTCCCTGCCACTGTCGCCTTTGGCTTGCTTAGTTGGGGACACTTGATATTCAACAATGTTTTTGATCTGCCTGCATTGACACCATTGTATGTGAACTGAACTGGGCTGGATGATTACATCAATGTTTACTCCAGTGCTGATATAGAAAAATTAACTAAATTGATAACTATTGACTTTTACAATGGAATGAATCAATACTGAATTTATTCAAGCTGGACAATTACACCATTTTCATTTGCAGCAAAAATTATTTGCCAATTTTCTCCATTACTGTTAACTGATGGGGTTTTGATTCCTTGCCACTATCACCTTTGGCTTGCTCATTTGGGGTTTAAAAGACAATTAAAGGTGCACTATGTAATATTTTCTGTCCGCTAGAAGTCGCTAGAGGCCTATTCAAAACAAAGGCGTAGCTTGATGACGCCACGCTTGAGCGCGGAATCTTGGGACATGTGGTCTTCACCTCAACGGTCGGTGGAAAAGAATCGGGATAGGACTCAGGAAGAAATCATGTTCATGGATGTGATTATTAACGTTACTGTAGTATGAAGCAGAGCAGGACGAGTGTTGTGGGAGCTGAACGAGGCCGCTGGAACGATTGCGCGACACACCTCACGAGCAGCGGGACTTTTATTATGACACAGTCGCCGGCGCCGCTTCCGCTTTTCCGGTCATGAGTATGAGGTAACGCAGCTCTGTTTATCATATTAGATACATTTGAGTGTGTTGAAAATGATGTTATAACGTTACTCTGTGCGTTCGCTCGGCGGCTGCTGTGAGACACTTGTTTGAGACACTGCAGTAAGATCGATCGATTTTAGAATATCATATTAAATGCTGGATGGCTTGTGTTGATAAATGGCATGCAATTAATTTTAAAACGTATTATATGATGGAGAAAATGCTGTATTACTGTTACTAAAAATAAAGCTGCATCTGATTATGCTATGTTAGCTACTTCACAAAATAGTGTTTTTCTCTGAGGCATGGTAAAGCATGGTACTCGCAAAAAATCAAGAAAATTAGATTTAAACAATAAGACTAAACGTGTTGAGCTATATAACAATAATTAGTTTTCTGTCTATAAACGTAATCAAACAGTTGTTCCCTTGTCTATTAAAGTGTAATATATTAAAGCGTCTTTGGTGTTTCCATGGTTTCTACAAAATAAAAGCGGAAACCGAGGGTAACGCGGATATGACGCCATTGACAGGCGACTCCTCACACGTCCCGGAGCCTTGGTTAAAATTGCAATTTTCTCACTATTTACAAATAGTTGCAAACATTTGGGATATTGTAAGTACTCAAGTGAACATTAGACTGGCCTAGTGGTTTTTGGATATTTTACTGCAAAATTCTTACATATTGCACCTTTAATATTCAGTAATATTATTAATTTGACTGCACTGACACAAAACTTGAGCTGGATGACGACACTATTGTCTCCTGTAGAGATGCTTTACAGCTGAATTATGCAATATTAACACTGTTATTTTCCTATCAAGGAAAACATCTTGGAATGCTACTTGCTGGAAGGACCTTGTGAAGTAATCCCAGAAGGTGCTCTTTGGTTGGGTTTCAAAACATGTATTTTTAGAAAAAAGATCCAAGGCACTTCTTCCAGTCCAAAAAAATGAAAAAGCCTTTATTCACATCATGGCTCAAACTAGAAACATTAAACCGACATTAAAGGCTTGCTAGGGAGTTCTAGGGTGTTTGCTTATTGGTTCAAAAGTGGCCACTCCCAAGTCTCTATTCTATTCTGCTTCATAGATAAGCGTTTAGCATTACTCACACTGAAAGAGCTGGGATAACCTCCGACATAAAACACGGTCTCCTCAGCGGGCAGGTTGAGCAGGCCATTTTCTCCTTTTGCCTCCAGGCGTTGTTTAACTATTTTTGTACCATCTGGATCTGTGGTCATTGCCATCTGACCATACTGAAGAGTCCTGCACACACACAATACACAAATACAAAAGAAGTATAAAGTAAATAAAGCTAGAAAATAGTATCAATGAAGTCTAAGCCAAACAGATATGTGTCGGTAATGATGGTGTGCAAGTTTCCCACCTCTCCAGGACGAGTTTGTTGAAGTGATCACGGCTCATGTCTTCAGTCATTAGCACCTGTGCTGTATCTTTTCCCACATTAAAGTACCAGTGCAGCCTTTTTCCTTCCAGCATCATTGCCATATAGTCCTTACTTGACTACAATACATATACAGCACAGACACATGTTTATATTCACACATATACAACTAATCATGTGTGACTTAAAACAGCTTTAAAATAATAGGCTGAGAAAGTTGGCTTACGTCTTTGTTTCCAAGGTAGAAGACAAACTGGGGTTTGGTTTCGGTTTGTCGTCGTCTACGTGCGTCACGTGGTAGCTTGATGTACAGTTGTAGTGATGAATAGGCTGCCAGGTCGGCCACGTTACTGGGCCTCCTCACTTGTACTCCTGAGTTACCATTAAACTGCATTGACACGGTCACCTGAAGGAAAGAAAGTCGAGTCATTGCCTGTAGCACCACTTTTTGGAATACTGAAAATACTTTTGTATCTTGTAGAGCTGCACGATTAATCATTAAAAGATTGGGATCTCGAATCAAACACCCACATGACCTTATTCCTAAATGGCAATGATTCGCCTTTGACATTCAGATCTGTGTTGGCGCTGCCACTGAGCCAGGAAGAGCAGTTGTCATGTAAAGGTATGAAAAAGCTTTACAAACAATCTTTTCAACCACACAGTATCTTATATATCTGTGTTACAATAATTCAAATTACTACATAAGTACATGGATAAACGTTTATAGCTCAGATATAAACACTGATGTCTACAGTAGTGATCAAAATAGCATAAATCAACTTTTGAAAGTAACGACACTTCAAATAAAGATTGATTACATCATTACGCCAGTAGGTGGCGACAAGTGACTGGTGAAAAAATGTATCTGCCATTGAATCGTTCATTTAAGAGATTTGTTCAAAAACATTGATTCATCCAGTAATGAAACAAGTGAAGTCTTTATGAGTGAGTCATTGAATCAGTAATTTTCAAAGAAAATAAAAAAATAATTCGGATTAAACCTCACTCCCCTGGCCTTAAGAGGCGGGCTAGAGACTAAGGTCTTTAGCGTCCTTGTTAGCGCGCCCGACTCCTATGCCAGTTCGAATCCCGCTTGGATATTTTGTTCAGTTGTTTATTGTTGTGATCTCTATTTTAAACAAATGTGATTCTCAATTTATCCAGAATTAAAAAAAATTGAGACTTCTGAAAAGCTGTACCTTGTTGGCAGCATTGCGAGCCTTTTCAATGAGCTGGCGGATCCTCTGGATGCTGTCGGAGATGTTGGACGGCTGAAATGAGGTGTTCTGCAGACGATCCAACTTCTTTATCAGCTTAGGAAGAGTGTCACTCAGTTCCACCACTGCAGGAACATGGAAACACATTGGACTGTACGTGAAAGGCAGGTCAAGATCACACATGCTCTCTCACGAGCGCTCACTCACACGCACCTGACGTATTGGCGTCATTGAGGGCTTTGTTGATATCGTCGGTGGTGGCGTTGGAGTCTCCGTACTGCTTCTGCCATTGCTCCAGCTGCTTCTGAATTGGAGCCAGCGCATTGTTAACATTAGCCACCGTGTTGTTAGCCTCCTCCACTGCACTCTTAGCTGCTGTGATGTCGTTCGCTATGTCTTCTGCAACATTTCAAACACATTTCAATGACAATGTTTAGGTCATGGTTTTGATTTAATAAGCTAAGATTGCAGTCTCTTGACAGACTTAAATATATACACTAGCGTTCAAAAGTTTGGTGTCAATACAATTTTCTTTTTAAAGAATTAATGCATTTATTCAGCAAGGAGGCATTAAATTGATCAGAAGTGACAGTAAAAAGGCATTTATAATGTTACAAAAGATTTTCACAAAGAATCCTGAAAAAATATATCACTTTTCCACTAAAATATGAAGCTGCACAACTGAAAAAACATTGATAATAATCATAAATGTTTCTTGAGCAGCAGATCCTCATATTAGAATGATTTCTGAAGGATCATGTGACACTGAAGACTGGAGTAATGATGCTGAAAATTCAGCTTTGATCACAGGAATAAATTACATCTTAAAATATACACTAGCAGTCAAAAGTTTGGACACGGTAAGATTTTTAATGTTTTTAAAAGAAGTTTCGTCTGCTCACCAAGGCTGCATTTATTTAATTAAAAATACAGTAAAAACAGTAATGTTGTGAAATATTATTACAATTTAAAATAACTGTTTTCTGTTTGAATATATTTTATGAAGTAATTTATTCCTGTGATCAAAGCTGAATTTTCAGCATCATTACTCCAGTCTTCAGTGTCACATGATCCTTCAGAAATCATTCTAATATGATGATCTGCTGCTCAAGAAACATTTATAATTATTATCAATGTTGAAAACAGTTGTGTACTTTTTTCAGGATTCTTTGATGAATAGAAAGTTCAAAAGAACAGCATTTATCTGAAATACAAAGCTTTTGTAACATTATACACTACCGTTCAAAAGTTTGGGGTCAGTAAGAATTTTTATTTTTTGAAAAGAAATTAAAGAAATTAATACTTTTATTCAGCAAGGATGCATTAAATCGATCAAAAGTGACAGTAAAGACATTTATAATGTTACAAAAGATTATATTTCAAATAAATGCTGTTCTTTTGAACTTTCTATTCATCAAAGAATCCTGAAAAAAATATTGTACACAAATATTTTGTACAATTGTACACAATAAATGTTTCTTGAGCAGCAGATCATCATATTAGAATGATTTCTGAAGGATCATGTGACACTGAAGACTGGAGTAATGATGCTGAAAATTCAGCTTTGATCACAGGAATAAATTACTTTATAAAATATATTCAAACAGAAAACAGTTATTTTAAATTGTAATAATATTTCACAATATTACTGTTTTTACTGTATTTTTAATTAAATAAATGCAGCCTTGGTGAGCAGACGAAACTTCTTTTAAAAACATTAAAAAATCTTACCGTGTCCAAACTTTTGACTGGTAGTGTGTATTCAAATAGAAAACTATATATTCAAATAGTATATTCAAACAGTTATTTTAAATTATAATACTATTTCACAATATTACTGTTTTTATTGTATTTTTTGGTCAAATAAATGCAGCCTTGGTGAGCAGAAGAGACTTCTTTCAAAAATATGAAAACATTATGAATGCTAGTATATTTATTTAGCTTGTTAATTGATAGGTCACAATGGACCTTGAAAGACCAGTGTTAATTTTGACAGCAAATTTTGATTTAGTTTTATTCATAGTCTTTTGACTAAAATGCCATTTAGTTTTAGTCATATTTTAGTCATCGGAAATTGTTTTAGTTTTAGTCGACTAAATATCATAAGATTTTAGTCGACTAAATCTACAGTAGATTTAGTCGACTAAAATCTAATTTAGTTAAATTGTAATGCATTAAGCATTTCTCTAACAATACACAGATCCAATACACTGATATACATCTGATATACTCTCTAAACTGTTTATGTTCACTTAAGACAACCCACTGTACTCGCTAAAGCGGACGGGTTTTGACCGTTCAAGTGCAAAAACACATGAAAGAGAGCTCAGTTCAGTACTTGTCAGGGATTGACACACTTAACATTGAGGTACTATTATAGTTTTTGTTTAAAATTTTGATTAGATTAGATTTTTAGGTTTTCTGCTTTCATTGTAATTTTAGTTAAAAGTTTTAATAAAGTTTTAGTTTTTGCTTTTAAATGTCTATGTAGTTTTTTATTTCTGTTTTAGTTATTTTAGTACATCAGGTTAAGCTAAAGTTGGGAACTAGATTAAATAAATTACGTTTACATTTTTTATATATTTATTTTATTTCAGTTAACGTTTATTTTAAGTAATGAAGATTTTTTATGGTTTTAGGTTTAGTTAACTATAACAACCTTTATACCTGTAAAATATATAGAATAATGTGTCAAATAATGTTCTTAGTCTTTCCTTCCTGTGACAAGATACAGTAGTTTACTATGAATTAAATAGAAATTAAATTAAATTAAATCCAGTTTATTGTGTAAACAAAATAACAATAATGACCAGGAAAAAATAATAATTATAAACCAGACTCTTATTCTGAAATGTCTGCAGTCTGCACTGTATCAGGTTGCTCATTTTAGGGAGTTAAAATATGCATTTTACAACCGTCTAAAACATACTACCATATAAACATTGTGTAGTAAACATTGTCATAATTCATCAACATTAGAACATAAGCAATCGCTTGGCATAAATGTGTGCTATTCATTCTGAAGCACCGTGTTTCCCACGGTTAGATCAGCACGTTACACTTCAAATATGTGCATCTTCCACACAGGACAGCATTCCCAAATCGTCCCTCTCTTTCATTTTCGTCTCGTTTTTATGTGTTATGCGTTAAATTTAGAGTAGATTTTAGTCATAGTTTTAGTCATTCAAAACGCATTTTTATTTAGTCATCGTCTCGTTTTCGTCCGTGAAAAAAAAGTCGTTGACGAAAATTATTCGTCAACAAAATTAACACTGTGGAAGACTAAGGACTTTGACCACTGACCTCGGCTGACATTGAGGCCATTCTTAATGTTCTTTAAGTCTTGGAGCAGCTTCTCTTTCTTCTTTTCAGCATCCTGCAAACTTTTCTGTATAGAGTCCAAGCGTGGCTTTAAACCTGACAAAGATATAGTAGAGGCCAACATTAGACAGAGGGTCACAACAACAAAGATGTACCTTGAGAAAAGTGTGCAAAAGTGCCGGTTAAGTCCAGATCCAGAGAGGAGTTTGACGTTCTTACTTTGACTGCTGTTATTCAGTTTCTCTGCTTCCTTCACAAGCTCAATACTCTGATTCTTCAGTTCAACAGCTCGTAGGGGAAGATCTTTGTCCTTTATGCTCTAGATCATATAAAGAAACAATTTATTCATGTTTAAAGAGTAATGAAGACGCATTAATAAAGGAGCATTGATGTGTGTGGAGTGTGTGTGGTTGACTGTACCTCCAGAGCCTCAGTAGAAGCTTCATTGGCTTTCTTAGCAGCAGCCTCCGCTTCCAGAACACTGTTTATAATGTTAGTGTACGCGCGAGATGCGTTCAGAGCACGCTGTATGAAGCCATCTTGATTGGTGCCAGATATCAGACTGCAAATCAACAAACACATGGCCACAGAGCAATGTTAAAACACATTCAACATATTAGAAGAGGTCACAATAGAGAATACAAGTATGTGCACAGTATATGTCCAAGCAGACATTTACCAAAGACTTCAGATATAGAAAGATGGTACACTCAAATTACTATCAATGAGAGAAAGTGCAACGCGCAATATGGTGGAATAAGTCCCGCCTTCGAAGAAATAGAGCCAATTGCCAAATGGTAAAGTTAGACAGTTAGACAGAAACAGACAGTGTTCAGAGACGCGCTTAGGACTGCACATGAGGCTGGTCCAGCCTGAAAAATGCCATTTTGGTCATGATTTGAGCGTTCAGAAAAAACATCAAAATGAAATTTAATCGTATGCTTGGTGAACAGCTTTGGAGAATTTGATGTTTCCCCATTCAAAGAGAAAAGGGACTGTACTTGCAGACTGAAATAGCCATTTCAAAGATGGCCGCAGAGCGAAATGATTTGCCTTAAAGGGACTTTGCTAATACTCAGGCATTTTGAGATTATCGCATCAGCCTTTTCTCTTGGTTTCCTCAAGTCTGTCTTAAAATGTACCTGTCAACTGATGATGAATGCTTTCTTATTTCAATTTTGTTATTGAGTAGCACTGCGCTAAATTTTTAGTCAATGCACTGCATAATTTTATTTCAGTTTATGTCCTTTAATGCATTTTTTTTCCTTTTTATTTTTTTAAATTAATCATGGCCATTTTTATGTTACTTTAATTATTTTAAATTTGTCTTTACTGTCTTCTTTGTTTTAATGTCTGTGTAAAGCGCTTTTTAAATGATCAATGTGTATGAAATGTGTTCTATAAATGCTTGCTTTGTGTAAAATGTGTAAAAATTACTTAAAATATTGTGTAAAATAACTGTTCACTTCAGCAATTTTGTGGATGTATCCTTTGCTACAATTTAATTATATAAACAGGCATTACATTGGCCATCAGACCTCAGAATTGTCCATTAAGAGGACGTTTACACGACAAGAAATGAGTTATGAGTTTTGGCTGTTAATTTACATGACATTAGCATTTTGGGGGCCTGAAAACGCAAACTTTTGAAAATGGGTTTCAAAGTGCAAGTTTTTGAAAATGATACCGTTATCGTCTCCATGTAAACTACAAAAATGGCAATTTGTGAAAATGGTGATGTCATGCGCATGCATATTAGCGGCGCGTTCCAAATGGGATATATCGCCCTCTGAAGGGCACTTCGGGGTGAAAATAATCATGGCCGCCATATTGAAGGGTCGTTCCAACCCGAAGTGCTCAAAACTGGCCACTTCAAAGGGCCCTTCGGAATGAAGGATTTCAAAGGGTACAACTGATGGACACTTCGGGCCCCCATGATCCTTTGCACAGGGAAGTTGTTTGATGTCACAGAATGGGTACAGGAGGCTCAGAGTTCGATTTTACCTTTAAATGCATGTATAGTATTTTTCTATACTACTGTAATATTTATACAAGTTAGATTTTATGGTCAAAATGACATTGTAGCTACTTCAACAAAAATACTTTACAGCTTTATCAGTCCATTCAAATGTTTTAAATACATAGACACAATATTCATTATATTTAACGTAAAAGACCGGCAGTAGCTTATAATGTTACTACAGCAAATGAATGCGTATTAATACAGAGTGTACACCAGGGGAAAAAGACGAAGGAGCCTCCTTGATTGTCTCGTTAAGATGACGCTGAAGTGCGTTCCAAAAAAAGTATATATATACTCCGAAGGATAAACCCTTTCAAGGGATTAGGGCCCTTTCGAATGGAATGCAGGGTCAGTCTATAGATTAGTAGTGTTCCTTTACAAAGTGACATCGCCAACTACTGGCCTGGCATGAACAATACAGCAGTTTTCAGTCATTTTTGCAGGACAATGTTGTCTTCTGTACACAATAAATGCAAAGGAAAAACTTTCAATTTTTAGTACATCGTTGCTGTGTAAACATACCCTAAAAACCCCTACAATATGACCACTACAATATAGACACACCTGGAAAGATTCTTGGCGAGCTGGTCAAGCATTTCAGCGTGTTTCTCTGCAGCCTCCACCAGGGGTATTTTATTGGCGGATGGAGCGTACTTCTGCACCTTCTCAGCTAAGGGCTGTCTCGCTCCATCCAACTGAGCGGCCAGATGCTCATAATCCTGATAACATGAACATCCAGAGACATGTGCTCAGTGAGGTTCATTTACGGTAAATACAGAAATGTTATGATTCTCTGTACCTCTTTGGAGTTCTGGAGCATGGAGAGCAGATCGTTGACCTGGGTCACATCATCCTCTGCCATCTGCAGCTGGTTCTCCACCTCCTTCTGCTTCTCACGCAGGTTATTTATTATTTTCTAGAAAAACACAATAATGTGCTTTTGAATGGAATTGCAATTCAGTAAATAGTTCTTCCTGTGATTCCAATTAAAATCTCTACGCAGATGAATGAATGATGTGTGGCCAATTCAACTCCAACTGTGTTTGAATGATTACCTGGAGCTCCTCCATGCGTTTCTGATTAACATTGTTGGCTTCTACGGTGTTTGCGGTGTTGTTGACAGCCTCATTCAGGGCATCTCTCAGGTCCATCAGCTGCTGATTGAACTGGTTCAGTTTGTTTTTGACATTCTCTGCCACAGCCTCATTATTTAACGTCCGGTTTGTAATCTCATTTTTCACACGATCTACCACTACAGAGAGACAACATCAACACTTATAAATGTGGATACAAAAGTGTCAGCTTTTTCTTTTTTAAAAATAAAAATATGTTCATTTTTCAGTAACACTTTATTTGAAGCCTTTATGTATAATGCATTGTTAAAGTATTCATAATGTACATTGTTATGCATGATATTTTCTTCATAAATAATTGTAACCAAACTTAAAATGCATTATAATATTTGCAGATTCCTTGTTATCTGGTTGTTTGTGATGTGTTTGTAATGCATTATACTTTCTAAAGGTGTAACAGTGAATGCATAAGTATTATAATGCATTATAACTGTGATTACAATTATTCATGAGATGCATTACATGGTGCATTACAAGGCATAATTAGTGCATTAAAACTGCTTTTATAATGTATTATAAACTATATTGCCAAAAGTTTTGGGACGCCTGCCTTTATGTGCACATGAACTTTAATGACCATTCTTAATCCGTAGGGTTTAATATGGAGTTGGCCCACCCTTTACAGCTATAACAGCTTCAACTCTTCTGAGAAGACTTTCCACAAGGTTTAAGAGTGTGTTTATGGGAATTTTTGACCATTCTTCTGGAAGCGCATTTGTGAGGTCAGGCAGTGATGTTGGCGAGAAGGCCTGCCTCAGTCTCTAATTCATCCCAAAGGTGTTCTGTCGGGTTGAGGTCAGGACTCTGTTCAGGCCAGTCAAGTTCCTCCACACCAAACTCGCTCATCCATGTCTTTATGGACCTTGCTTTGTGCACTGGAGCGCAGTCATGTTGGAACAGGAATGGGCCGTCCCCAAAAGCATGAAATTGTCCAAAATGACTTGGTATGCTGAAGTATTAAAGGTGGACTAGAATTTCAAAAACACTGTTTGGAAGTTAGTTGGGCCGACACCAACAACAAACATCAAAACGAGAGATGGGACACAATACAAAACAGCTCAAAAGAATATCACTGGAATGAAGGTTTATGACTGGGCAAGCGCTTTAGGACCGCGTTTATATTAGAAAAGCTTTCCAGCGCTGGAGAGAGCTAAGCAGGAAGGCCTGAAAACAGACGCGGAGGCTGCTTTGATCCCGCTTCTCATGTGAGTAACACTGGGTTTTGATTGTCTGGAGCTGCTGTGCTGTTTGCGACTAACAACGAACACTTTGTATTTACTCTTGTGTACTGTACGTTCATTTTTTGTGCTTCCTTGTCGTTTGTTCGTTAACTGCGCTTTATTTTTCGTGAAGCATTTTGTTGTGCGTCAGCTGTGATAAACAGACATCCACTCACATTGCGTGTGTAACAGTGGCCAGATAGTGAGTTAAACCACTGCACACTGACGACCGCTAGAGAATGAGGTGTTTAGCGTCATTGTTAGTGCATTCACCTCGCATGTCAGCAGTGATCGGGCCGGGGTTGGAGACTAACTTGGAGCAGGGTGGTTAGGATTGGAGTGTGCGTTTTGGAGGCGGAGCAATGAAGAGAGGGGTGGGTTTGTTTGGGTTGATTTCAAATATCAACAATGTCCAACAGTGTCAAAATCTACTTACCGCACCTTTAAGAGTTCCCTTCACTGGAACTAAGGGTCCAAGCCCAACCCCAGAAAAACAACCCACACCATAATCCCCCCTCCACCAAACTTTACACTTGGCACAATGCAGTCAGGCAAGTACCGTTCTCCTGGCAACTGCCAAACCCAGACTCGTCCATCGGATCGCCAGACAGAGAAGCGTGATTGGTCACTCCAGAGAACGCGTCTCCACTGCTCTAGAGTCCAGTGGCGGTGTGCTTTACACCACTGCATCCGACACTTTGCATTGCACTTGGTGATGTAAGTCTTGGATGCAGCTGCTCGGCCATGGAAACCCATTCCATGAAGCTGTCTACACACTGTTCTTGAGCTAATCTGAAGGCCACACAAAGTTTGGAGGTCTGTAGCTATTGACTCTGCAGAAAGTTGGCGACTTCTGCGCACTGTGAGCCTCAGCATGCGCTGACCCCGCTCTGTGATTTTATGTGGCCTACCACTTCGTAGCTGAGTTGCTGTTGTTCCCAATTGCTTCCACTTTGTTATGATACCACTAACAGTTGACTGTGGAATATTTAGTAGTGAGGAAATTTCACGAATGGACTTATTGCACAGGTGGAAACCTATCACGGTACTATGCTTGAATTCACTGAGCTCCTGAGAGCGACCCATTCTTTCACAAATGTTTGTAGAAGCAGTCTGCATGCCTAGGTGCTTGATTTTATACACCTGTGGCCATGGAAGTGATTGGAACACCTGAATTCAATGATTTGGAGGGGTGTCCCAATACTTTTGGCAATAAAGTGTATATAAAGGCTTTAAGTAAAGTGTTACCCATCTTTCCAATGCAACATCAAGTACTTATAAAGGGTTATAAGCTTAGAAATGTTATAAAATGTTAAACAATAAAATGAAAGTAGCTGAGGTTGGTGATTTCTTATACATCTTATACATTTTTATAGACTCAGTCTGTCCTGTCACTCACACTTGTTGGCTTGTTCCAGCTCATTTTCTGCTAGTCTCATCTGGAAGTCAAAGCCCCTGAAGCGCATCTCTCTGAGCATGGACTCCACCTCTGCTATCTTTCTACCCAGATCCTCATCGGTCACATTGGTCTCATTCTGTGCAGTCCGGTTCAACCGCAGTATAATATCTGGGCAGATGCAGAAAAGTTGTCAGTTGAATATGGCTGTGATATTTAAGTATAAAGGGTAAATGTAATTAGACATGACTTTTTTTCAAGTGTCTGTTCTACTTTGTCACACTCCCACCTTCCACATCTCTCATGATGCCTTTGATGAATCCAAGCAGGTCTTGTGCTCTTGTGTGTGTGGAGTTAGTGTTGTCCTCTAAAGCATCTCCTTTCTTCTGTGTGACCGAGGCCTAATACACGGACACATACACACAAAAACACTTAGTCAATATGATCAAATGGTTTTATGGTCCCTTTTAGACATTGATGGTTTGAAAACAGAATAAGTTCATTGGATGGTATGTTCTCAAACCTTTTCCTCTAACTCTTTAATATCCAAGTCGATGATTTCCAGCTCTCCCTCCAGCACATCAGCACGTTTCCTGCTCTCGTCCAGAGTGCTGTTGTAGTTTCTTATGGCATTCTGTGGCGTAAAATTATAGTTAGTTATCATTATAATACATACTAATGTGGGCAAATCCTAAAATGTAAAAGTCTGAGAGAGTGTTTGAGTCTCACGGCAATTTGCTCTATAGATGCATTGAGGCGGTTTAGTTCAGCCCAGGCGACTGAGCTGGCATTGAGGCTGGTCAGCTGATCGGCAACGGACTCATAAAGCTGGTTTATCTTGTCCAGATCCTCCAGCAGCACCATCACACAGCTGTCACAGGCTAAATAAATAATGCAAAACAATCACCGTCTGATGAGTGAAATGAACTGCGACCCATAAAAATATTGTTTACATTGCCTTTGTGTTGACAGAGAAAATTAATTAATGAGTGAGCAATTTAATTATTGACTCAATTATTCAGTTATATATACACTACCATTCAAAATTTGGGGTTGGTAAGATTTTTGAATGTTTTTAAAAGGTCTCTAATGATCAACAAGGCTTCAAGTATTTAATCAAAAATACAATAAAAACAGTAATATTATGAAATATTATTACAATTTAAAACAACTAATTTCTATTTTAATATATTTAAAAATGTAATTTATTCCTGTGATGTCAAAGCTGAATTTTCAGCATCATTACTCCAGTCTTCAGTGTCACATGATCCTTCAGAAATCATAATATTATTATCAATGTTGAAAACAGTTGTGCTGCTTCATATTTTTGTGGAAACCGTGATACATTTTTTTTTCAGGATTCTTTGATAAAAGAACAGCAATTATTTGAAATATAAGGGGCTGTTTACACGACACCATTTACAACTAAAAACTGAAAACTTTATATGCATTTTGGCCATTCATTTACACAACAACAGTGTTTTGGAGGCCTGAAAACACAAACTTTTGAAAACGGGTTTCAAACTGCAAGTTTTTGAAAATGATACCATTGTCATGTCCGTGTAAAATGCAAAAACGTGAATCTGTAAAAATGGTGACGGCATGCACATGCGTATTACATGTTTAGTCTATCCGCCTTATTTTCAATGCAAAGATAAGGTGTTTTCTGTGAATGTGTGAGACTTCCGATTTATTAGCTGCTATAGGGAAATAACGAGAAGAATATTGAAGTGCAGTAAACTGTGAAAAAAGGTGGATAGGCATACGTGTTTGGCATATGAGCAGGCGCGTAGTCTTTCTTTACAAAGTGGCATCGCCAACTACTTGTCTTGCATGCATAATTCAGCGTTTTTAGTCATTTTCGCAGATCTGTGTGAACGGGGATAGTTTTAATAATGTTGTCATCTGTACAAAGAAAAAACGTTTCCGTTTTTAGTACATCGTTGTTGTGTAAATGTACACTAAATCTTTTGTAATGTTATAAACACTGTTGGGGGTAACGCATTACAAGTAATGCGGGTAACGTAATCAGATTACTTTTTTTTTCAAGTAACTAGTAAAATAACACATTATTTTTATATTTACAACAAAATATCTGATTTATTTTTTTTTAATAAATAATGCAAGTTACTTTGTCTTCCCATGTATTGACTGACAGCTCTCCTGTGCCCATATTGAGAGAAATCGAGGCTAAGCGTTGTGTTCGCTGTATCAACATGATGGTTATTCAAGACTAGCTCTAGCATAAATGTGAGCATACATTTACTCATCTCACTTGCACAAAAACAGATTCAGTATTCCTTAAAATTAATAAAAACAGCGAAATGCAAACTCAGAATATCGAGAATATCGCAAACCGGCAATAATTAATGTTAAATAATAGAAATATACTTTTGGTATTTAATCTCACTTTATTAAGCAGTGTCATTGCTTCTGATCTCTGGTGATCCAATTCAACAATACTGATAAATAAAAATGACTTTAGATAAACATCACATTTCTTTGTTTTTATTGCTTAAAGGATTAGTTCACTTTCAAATAAAATTTTCCTGATAATTTACTCACCCCCATGTCATCCAAGATGTCCATGTCCTTCTTTCTTCAGTCAAAAAGAAATTAAGGTTTTTGATGAAAACATTCCAGGATTATTCTCCTTATAATGGACTTCAATGGACCCCAAACGGTTGAAGGTAAAAATTATAGTTTCAGTGCAGCTTCTAAGGGCTTTAAACGATACCAGACGAGGAGTAAGGGTCTTATCTAGCGAAACGATCTGTTATTTTCGAAAAAAATGTAAATATATATGCTTTATATAAACAAATTTTCAAATTCCAAGTGCTTCTGCCAAAACCGCACTTTCGTATTCTTCAAAAAGCTTACGCTGTATGTCCTTCCCTATTCAACTTACGAAACGAACGCAGCGCCAGTTCCATTTTTCCCGTAAGTTGAATAGGGAAGGACATACAGCGTCAGCTTTTTGAAGAATACGAAAGTGCGGTTTTGGCAGAAGCACTTGGAAGGCGATAATTTGTTTATATAAAGCATATATATTCACATTTTTTTCGAAAATGACAGATCGTTTCGCTAGATAAGACCCTTACTCCTCGTCTGGTATCGTTTAAAGCCCTTTAAAGCTGCACTGAAACTATAATTTTGACCTTCAACCGTTTGGAGGCCATTGAAGTCCATTATAAGAAGAATAATCCTGGAATGTTTTCATCAAAAACCTTAATTTCTTTTCGACTGAAGAAAGAAAGAGATGAACATCTTGGATGACATGGGGGTGAGTAAATTATCAGGAAAATTTTATTTGAAAGTGAACTAATCCTTTAAGTAAAAGTGTTGAACTTTGTTCTCTTGTGTCCTATTCTTCTGTGATCCAGGGCTGGATTTCCCGAAACCTTCTTCGTAAATAATACCTTAAGCTGTACCTTAATGTTGATACATGTTTCCTGAAACGTTATTAGTTATATATACCTTCTGTAAGTCATTCATTCATAAGGTTGGTCTGGAGCACTCTTAGCTATACCTTATCACTGTTGACAATCTATACGAATATAATTCTGAAGTTGTAATACACCCAGTGTTCGATTAGGATAATGGCAAAGAATAAAATGCAAAGATTTACTGCTAAATTCAAATCTGCTCTGGCGATGAACCAGAGACAGACGCGCTCCACGCTTGTCATATTCCATAGACAGAAGTTTATGGAAGCTGCAATAATAACCCTTTCAATTATATAATTTGACAAAGTGTTATATTCATATCAGATACACAATGTGTATGAAACAACAAAGTTTACTCTATTCTTCTCCCAGTTCACCGCCCATACTTGTATGTATTTTGGAGAAAATTTCATAAATCCAACAGCTATTGCAGTGCAAACTCATCGCACGACAAATTAGTATGCAAAAACATATTTAGTATGCAATTTGGATTATTTTTATTACATCCCATGAGTCCTGATAAATGCAATTTCTACTTCTGAAGTGCTTCTTTCATAAAGACCAGCACTTTCTCACATAACGCAGTGAAGCAGCCCCCGCATAGAGTGAATTATCGATTCTCGAGCCATCGATATAACCAATTCAGCACCAGCGCCATGGACAGCACCTGGTAACGGCACACTTAAGAAGATATACCTTAAGCAACCTCCTAAGTTCAAAAGGTATAACTTAAATACCTTTAGAGTCTTCGCAGCGCGCTAAGAAACAACGTTATCTGGAAATCCAGCCCTGAACCGCAGCACAGCTGAGATGTTTGTTTGTTTGAACTGCACCCTCTACTGTACAGACGTGAATTTTGCATTTCCTTCAGCCTGAGGTTTATTCATTTCACTTTTGGTGTGAAAGGGCAGTGTGTAACACAATATTGTAATGCATTACTTTTAAAATTGTAATGCATTACTGGTAATAAATGCCTTTACAGTGATTTTTGATCAATTTAAAGCATCCTTGCTGAGTAAAAGTATTCATTTCTTAAAAACAAATCTTACTGACCTCAAACTTTTGATGAGTGAGCAAATGAATGAATGGATAAGTGAGTGTTGTCCAGTGAAGCAGTACTCACCCTCACAGAGCAAATCTGCTCCATGTTGCACTGGGACACTGTATTGATTAAGACATGTGTCACACTGCTTCCCCGTCAGACCCGCTGGGCAGTGGCACTCTCCTGTGCGAGGGTCACAGCGACCTCCCCTACACTCACACTCTACAGACCACACACACACACTCCTCTCATTAAAACAACTGATAATGTGTAATATCTCCTCCTGTTTTGTGTATGTGTGCTTTAGACTCACTCTTGCAGCCATTAGGGCTGTAGCCCCAGTAACCCGGAGCACATTGACGGCAGTTCGGTCCACTGACCCCAGGCCGACAGGCACACGAGCCGTTAACAGGGTCACACGGCTGAACCAATGCAGCTGCTGCATCACAATCACACTTATGGCAACCAGTGCAGGAATCAAAGCCAAATGCCCCATCCTAAACAACAACAACAAAAAAAATTACTACCATCAACTACTGAGACAAAACAATAAATAAAGACAAACAGACATACCTCACAGCGGTCACAGCGGGATCCCACCACACCAGACCTACAGTGACACTGCCCGGTGTGAGGGTCACAATGTGCGGTGCCACAGGGAGAACAGTTGCATCCTGGGTAGTGCAGACACAATCATAAGAACACTTTAAACACCTTCCAGATGACAGATGTGCTTTACAGTATATAATATTTGCCTTACGGGTGCAGTTCTTGGCCGTGATGGCATCACCGTAGAAACCAGGGGCACAGATTTCACAGTGCGGCCCGGCGGAGTTGTGCATGCAGCTCTGACACTCGCCCGTCAAAGGGTGGCAGTCGCTGAACAGCATGTTGGGGTCTGAGTTTCCATTGCAGTTGCACGGCTGACATGTGCTGCCAATCACCATTGGGTTTCCATAGTGACCTGGTGCACACCTGCATTATGTAGAAAATAAGTAATTTTCCTTTATGATTTTCTAATTGACTAATTAATTATTTATTAATGATAATAATAATAATTTATTATTTTTTAAATGTATAAACTATTTTTATTGCATTTTTATTTTTATTTTAGGACTGTCAAGCAATTCAAATTTTTAATCTAAATGTTTACATGATGTGCTGTGATTAATTAATCTAATTAATCACACATCAAATTTGGCTGAGAAATTACCTCCAAGAGATAATTCATAATTGTGTTAAATTAGAAAAGTATCAAATAGGCATAATAAAAAGTAGCTTTAGACATTTTTTTATTTATTTGATTCAACATAGAATTTATTACGCATAAACAAATTTTTTAAACATAATTTGAATTGGCATGTAGGCATATTTACAGACTGTTTATTGCAGCTCAGAGGTGGAATGAATGCATATAATACAATTTCATTTTTAGGTGAACTATCCCTTTAATTTTTATTATCGAAATATTAAATACATTTTTTTTAAAGAAGTGATACTCTAAATAAGAAACTAAAACTGCCAGTAGGTGGAAATTGAGTCAGTGAGTCATTAATTCATTTGATTCATGAAAACAGCTTCAGGAATGAAGTTAATGGCTCTCTTTATGAAGTGTGTCAATCATTTTAAAGTGTTATTTTTTTCATAACTAAATAATTACATTAACATGTTAAATTGCCAACCCTATTTTATTTATATTTATACAGTGCTCAGCATAAATGAGTACACCCCCTTTTAAACAATATCTCAGTGAACACAAAAACATTTTCCAAAATGTTGACAAGACTAAGTTTTATATAACATCTGTTTAACTTATAACATGAAAGTAAGGTTAATAATATAATTTAGAGAACAAAATTTTCAGTTTTACTCACATTAGGGTGATGCAAAAATGAGTACTGAAAACCACTGAAAGTCTCTGGAGCAAAGCAGAATTTTAGACTACAAATGTCAAGAATTCAACCACAGGTGAGCCTAATTCTTCACTACACAGGTGTCCAGCAGACAGCTGACTATAAAAGGGTGTTAAAACCCCTTCCCATTTCATGCTGTCAGCAATGGCACCACATGGAAGAGAAATGTCACAAGACCTGAGAAAGAAAATCATTTCTTTACACCAGAAAGGTGAAGGCTACAAGAAGATCAGCAAAGCTTTACTTATCAGTCAGAATACTGTAGCAAAAGTGGTACAAAAATTTAAAAAAGATGGAACTGCAACCATCTCACAGAGACGTCCAGGTCGTCCACGGAAGTTAACACCTCGACAGGAGCGTCTTCTGATGAGAAGGGTTGAAGAAAATCGGCATGCAAGTTCACTGCAGTTATCTAAAGAAGTAGAAAGCCAAACTGGGGTGGCTATTTCCCGTGACACAATACGGCGTACACTGCAGAGGAATTGCATGCATGGGTGCCGTCCACGAAAGAAGCCTCTCCTAAAGCCCAGGCACAAAAAAGCCCGCCTAGAGTTTGCCAGGGCCCATGAAGACTACTGGGACTCTATACTCTGGAGTGATGAGACCAAGATAAATGTTTTTGGAACTGATGGCTTCAAAACTGTATGGCGTCGCAAAGGTGAGGAACACAAAGAAAAATGCATGGTGCCTACAGTGAAACATGGTGGTGGAGTGTCCTTATGTGTGGCTGCATGAGTGCTGCTGGTGTCGAGGAGCTGCATTTCATTGATGACATCATGAATTCACAGATGTACTGCTCTATACTGAAAGAGAAGATGCTACCATCACTCCGTGCCCTTGGTCGTCGAGCACTTTTCTAACATGACAATGATCCTAAACACACATCTAAGGCCACTGTTGGATTTCTGAAGAAGAACAGGGTGAAAGTGATTCAGTGGCTCCTGATCTGAACCCAGTCGAACACCTATGGGGAATTCTGAAGAGACAAGTTGAGCATCACTCTCCATCCAGCATCCAGTCTCTAAAAGAGCTCATTCTTGAAGAACGGAAAAAAAACAGATGTTGCAAAATGTCGCCAACTTGTTCATTCCATGCCTAGAAGACTTGGCGCTGTCATTAAAAATCATGGAGGCCATACAAAGAACTAGATGTAGTAGTTTTTGTTGTGGGGTGTACTCATTTTTGCATCACCCTAATTTGAGTAAAACTGAAAATTTTGTTCTCTAAGTTATGTTATTAACCTTACTTTCATGTTATAAGTTAAACAGATGTTATATATAACATTTTGGAAATTGTTTTTGTGTTCATTGAGATATTGTTTAAAATGTTACTTTTCAAAGGGGGTGTACTCATTTACGCTGAGCGCTGTAAATAAAATAAGTGGATGTTTCATAACTGTACCTCTCACACTTGGATCCAGCATAGCCAGGCATACACAGACACTGCATTTGATTGGGCCTCTCCACACAGCGAATGGCAAAACTGATAACAAGACCAAACAGACAACATCCTTTACTCTGAGAATGAGGCATGCTGGGATATCCAGCACTGACATCAACTCTTATTGTCGGTTGAAGACAAATAAGAAACTGGCACAAGCAAATCAACAGCAGAAAAACTAAGAAAAATAGGTTTGAGAAGAAAAGGAAATAGTAAATTAGTTGCTGAAATGATGAAATAGAGCACTGACTTGTTTGAAGAAACTTGCAGAGGGCAGGGGCAGCTGGAGCAGGACACCGCATGGCCATCAACTGTGTTGTTACCGTGAAAACCGCCCTGGCACTTCTCACAATGGTTTCCAGCAGTATTGTGGCGGCAGTTCTGTGTATAAAGAGTTAAACTTTCAGTAAATGCCTAATTGAACCTCTGAGATTTCCATTCTTGGATTTACGAGTTTGTTTTCCATGACGTTTGACATTTTACTATACCCATTGGAATGTGCAATAGCAATATATCGCCCATGTTGAAGTCTATGTGATTTATATATGACTCACCATGCATATCCCAGAGCCATCCAGACACTGATCAGAGTGACCGTTACAGTTGCAGGGGACACATTTTCCGAGAAACAGCCCTTTAGTGTCTCTGTAGTAGCCTGGAGCACATTGCTGAGAGAAGCAGATGAAGAAATGAACATGTTAACAACACCCAGTTTGAACAACTGCACAATATTCTCTTTTTAATGATTACTTGTATTGTGCTACTCTGATGGGATGGGTAATAAAATGCCAGACTGTGTGTTTGTGTCCGTCTCTCTCACTTTATCTGAAATGGTTCCAATACTCCTTTTCTGCAGTATCGGTACACTAATACCAGCTACGCATTCTCGCTCTCTCTTCCCTCCGAAGGGTGAATTTACAGTTTGACACACACCCATCTCCTACCACTCAATCGTCTCAATCGCTCCGGTTTTAGTAGTGCTTGTGTTGTGCAAAATTTTACTCATTCCCGCAGGTTTCGCACTCACACCAAAAGCACACACACCACAAAAGAAGTGGCGCACACATAAAGCCACATTGAGCTCACGAGTACCAAATTGAGTTGTTTTTGTGTCATTTCACTCTTAAACGGTCAAATACATACAATAATATGTCAAAATGTAGGCTAGCATTCAGGTAAACACAGACAGTTTGGGAAAGTAAATAGTTGAGAAAGGTTGTGTAACAGTATATTGGATCTGTGCATAAGCTCTTAAAGTGACAGCAGCCTAATAAACCTGCAGCTGTCTGTCATTTTAATCAAAAAACAAAATAGAAAATCACTCACTGCTCCCGTAACTTTAATTGTAAGCATTAATCTGTATTTAATTTTTACAATGAAAACTAACTATTATTTTACATTTAATTACTTTATTTAAATTTTGTATCGTTTCTTAACTGAATACTACCGTTTGACCTACGTGAAAAACTTAAAGCAATATTTAATTATTCTCTTTATTCTAATCTAATTTACTTCTGCTATTGTTTGCAATTTGTTTATTTGTTCATATTTTATTACTGACTCGTTACTTGTCCCCATGTGCTGTGTGAAAGCTATTGCAGCAAAATTACTCAAATTATCAAAAAATTATGAGATAATAATAAAAATATCTGTATGGCAGTATATATGGCAGTTTTTCCTGTGGTATGGAAAATGGTATCGAATATCGGTATTTTTAAAGGTATCGTATCGAAGTTAGAAACTCCAGTATCGTGACAACACTAATATGAACACAGGGGAAGAGAGGAGCAATCGAACTGTGGTTCAGACCAGGCAATATTCACACAGATCCTCTAAAAGGCTTTAAGTTATAGAATAGATGTGATTGCATAAAATCTGTGTTTGTTAAAGTACACTACCTGACAGGAGTCTCCTAGATAGTGTCCTGGGCACAGACAAATTTCAACATTGTTGGCGTGGCGTCCAGAGGGCCGGTTCTCTGCCACCTCCAGCACTGCAGCGCGCAGCGACACGGACTGGGCAGACTGAGAGTGCAGCGCTCTGATCTGCAGGGACTCCAGCGCCACCAACACCATCATTAACTCCTCACGGGACACAGAGTTCCCAGTCTGAGCGTGCCTGAAACTCTCCTTTATATGAGAAAGAGGAAAGTTGACTGCTGAGCATTTGTGGAATTATTTTGTACACACACATACAAACAATTCAGTTTGTTCATGTCTGAAGACCATATTCTTTTTTCTTTTTTTTTTTTTTGTAGTGTTTGTTACTCATTTCCTCACCTCCACCAGGTGGACGATCCCCTCATGAGGGTCTTCAGGAGAGGAATACTCTCTTTCCATGTACACCAGAGTCATCTGATTCCCCTGTACACACACAAAGATTTTCAATAAGGCTGAAATTCAACTTAATGTAAAGATTCTAAATAAACTTGACAGAGGGAGAGTCTACGCTGGTACCTTGAGTATAATGTCTGGTCGTGTGGTCTCGACCATCAGAAAAGCATCACCTCGCATCGTCTGGGTGTGCAAGCGGTAGCGCAGATAGCCACCGTAGGACGACACCTACACATACACGTGAAAGAGAACACAAAATCAGGTTAAAGAGGACCTATTATGCTTTCTTACATTTTCAACTTTCTTTGTGTAAAAAGGTCTGCAAAATTACAAAGCACAAAGTTCACTCCAAAGAAAGTGTAAGATCAGTATGCTGAAATCCCTGAAGCGCCTCCTTTGTAGTCTTACATGAATGTACACGCCACAATATTCCTCATTTAAAGGGGTCATGAACTGCATTTTTTAAATTATTTTATGCTTCCTGAGGTGCACTTATAATGTTAGTATGATTCTTACATAAAAATTGACATAATGTAGAAATAAAAGGCCATTTTCTACCCTGATTTTAGCCTCTGATTTGAACGCTCTGTTTGAAGGGGCGTGTCTTCTGTGAGACTTCAGTGTAAACGCCCACTGCTGTGATTGGCTAACATCTTTGCATATGAAATAAGTATTACAAGTGGAACTCTCTCGAAAACATTACAGCTGTTGATATTAATTAATCGTGAAAAGTGTTGATTATAACATTATATTTAGATCCACTCCTGTCACACGAAAGGTTGCAGTGATGAGCATTTTTGCCGATGACAGGCATCACATGAATGCAGTGATCTCGTCATTGCAACTCAATTTCTGCACTCTCACGAATGCTTTCATCAAGACTAACAGTGCAAACATGATGTAAATAAGAGATTCATTATGCAGTGTATACAGCATCATTGATACTGAATAACAGGAGTTTTGGCAAGAGTCCACTGATTGACAGCTCCAGCAATTATAAAGTGAGCGTTCTTTGATCGCTTTCTGTATATAATTTAATCACAATTTAAATAACAGATTGTTTTCATGCTACTAAGAGAAACAATGTGAAGTTGACCGTTTAGTCACTGGCTTGATTTACTGATGCATAAACAGAAATCAAGATTTTGAAACAAAGAACATCTGACTGTACATGAATCATTATATCAGAAATCACTGGTCACAGATCAGGCATTAGAATGAACACATTACGTACATGTTGTTGCATTACTGTCGAGTCCATATCTTACAGTAGAAGTCTGTTTGCAAATTCTGCACTGAAATTGTGCCTGATTTCCCAAAGAATCCACAGTGAAATGCACTGAACAAACAAATAATGCCCTACTGAGACATTCACATAGTTTCCTAGCATTAGGATCCTTTGGAAGGTAATGTTATTATTAGTCCAGTGATCCTGTATCTCTTCTCGCCTTCTCATCTCACTAACGCACCAGTGGGCGGGGCCAAAGCCAAATATGCGATGGTGTAGAAGTAGGCGTTGATTTTCTTCTGTAGAGGTGGTCTCTCGTCACACTATTACGTCATAATGTGACAAAATCCAAAATAAGTCATTTTCGGAGCTTGGTTTCAATTGACTATATGCACGGTTACTTCCTGGTTGTCGTTAAGCCAGCTCGGGCATTTCCGGTGAACTGTTAGCTGATCAGTGGTTGACTGTTTAATGTTGTATTCATATTTTAATGCAGTTATCACATTTACCTAATTTGCCAATAAACCAGTTTTATTGATTGCAATAAAGACAAAGCTATTGGGACCGTTTAAAAACGCTGTGTCTGTAATTAGACACACACATGCATTATTTTTTCCAGCACTTCAAATGTTATTTTTAATGTGATGACCACAAACATTATTTGTTCATTCTTCTGAGATTGTCCCCATTTGTAAAACCGAACAATTCAAAATGTAGGAAATCCAACATTTGATAGAAAACACTTATTTAAAAACATTAATTACCACTATAACCAGCAGGTGGCGGCAGAGTAGCATTTATGTTACTATTCATATAATAGTTTTTCACTTAGTTTCGCTTTTGAATAAATACATTTTGTCAATGTGAAGTATGAAGTACTCACAAAATCTCATGAAAAAGAATAACTTTTCTTGTGAATGAATGACACAGAAAGCGAGCACCGCTCTTTCCCTTTGTAATCCCAGCAGCTGTCAGTCAGTGCAGCGCAAGCTCAATAATTTTGGCACACTTGTGAAAACACATTTTATTCAATGAATCTAACTAAAGTGTACAATAAATATTTAATTTTTGACACTTTTTTTCACACAAAAGTGTAAAAACTGATGGTCGAATTGAATTTAGTCGAGGAGGAACAATGAGGTACGTCTTTATTTATTTATTTTTTATGCTGCCTTACGTTTGAATAACTAAATTAATATTATGCCTGACTATTTAAGTGACTATATTCTGATTATAAACTAAGTAATACACTATTGATGCTCAACACACCAGCAAGTGACATTTCACCGGAAGTTTTCCAGCTGGCTTATATTATTGCGGAAGTTCTAAAGAACGCTCCGTGCATATAGTCAATTAAAACTGTTTTTGGACTAACAAGGAAGTTTTGAGTTCTGAAACTTACAGGATGTTTTTATAGTACAATGACCTCTTGAGTGTCAAAAGATCAACGAAAATTTGAAGAGTTGAGATGCAAAAGCCGCTAAACACCACCTCCATCAAAAATGAGATAATGATGAATGCTCTCCGCACACAGTATACGTTTATCAAATACTTTCGCTTCAAATCCGGTAAATCCTAGCATCAGCCCATTCAGAAATACCGGTTCGCTGGCAGAAACCACTAAACGCCACTTCCCTTTGTCAGCAAAAGCCTCTAAGTCCACAGAAGAACCAATAGAAAGATGCAAATCGAATCATATGATTTCAAGATGAATGACGGTGTGCGTATGAGCGGCTTTCAATTGCGGAGCTGCAAGTTTTTATCATGTTTTGTCCATCATTACAGTGGCAATGACAGGATTTTGCGAGTGGCAATTAAACACAACAGTGTGCCTTTAGCAGCTGTAAAACTGTGAGAAACAGACGTTTTACTGTGTCTTGCTGTCCAAAAAGGTGGACTTTAAGGTTTTTGCAAAAAAACAAACAAACAAAAAAAAAACAACAACACATGGACTAGCTAGTTTTGCAGCAAAACAGTCAAATATGTTAAATACCAATGAATTGACTAAAGTGACACTTATGAAAATAAGGCATTTCAATAACTGACTAATAACCTTTTCATTGCCATTAAAGTGAAATTACTGAACCTAAACATAAAAAACAAAATCAAGACTTTGAAAAAAGGAATAATATGGCCTCCTTAAGACAAGAATTCCTGAGTCAACAAAAGACTGCACTAAGCCTGCTTTTAATCTGACACTTGGCATCAACATTCGGCACCAGACCAAACAAGGTGTGCATGTGTTATCAGATTATATTGTTAGTCTGACCCTCATGTTTCCTGTAGCTTTAATGTGAGCTATCTGATGAAGATTCAGCTGTCTGTCTGGCCCCTTACTGTCTAACCCATAAGCTTGGTTGAAACAGCTGCCATGACGTCACAATATAGGGATGAGAGCACCTTTAAAGTCTAGGTATAGAAGATCAGAGCACAGAAATGCATGACCGAATTTGTCCTGCTCTGAATACCACAAATTGCTGTGGACTCACTTTATCACCGAGGTAAGTGCGAGGAGCGTGCCAGTGGAGGTCCTGAGAGACGTCAGGTACATCACTCAGATCGGCCTCCACCAGATCTTGATCGAGATACGTGGACACAGGCACTTCCTGTCTGTCACTCCTCAAAAGGACCCAGCCAGCCATGTCCATGATCTGTAGGAGCGGGCGAATCAAAGCAAAAATACAAAGAAGTTTTACATCAGTCAGTAATTATATTGATTTAAGCAAGTGACGACAACTCAATAGACAGATGGTTAAATATGATTACTATGACACTATGCTGTGGCTGGAGATTAAACAGTAGTGAACAGAAGTGTATATGTGCATGTATAAAGCTGACTGAATTCACTATTTGTTAAACAACAGGTCTTCATCTTTGGGACAGTACCTCACTCCTCCGTTTGTCAGAACTGTGGCAGCGGTCAGTGGCTCCAAAGCAGAAGCACTTGGTGCAGCCTTTAGCATTTGTGGGGTCCAAATGGAACGTTCCCAGTTTGCACTGGTCACAGCGAGAGCCTTCCACATTTTCCTGAGAGTGACGACACATCATTGATTTAACAGAGATAATGAGGATGTTTTGAGAGAAAACTGATATATAAATTCATTCACAAATAACATGAGAGGTGCAGAAGGAGTGGAAGAACCACCTTGCATAAACAGCGTCCGGTGAAGGAGTCACACACATCAATCTCAGTTCCTGCCTCGTTGCAGTCACATGGTCTGCAGTTGGGGTATCCATAGAAACCTGGGGCACATTTGTCACACTGACGGCCAACAATGTTGTTCTTGCACCTGTGGAGAGAGTAATGTGCTTTGGCATGGTGCAAATAGCATGAGGTATGTGTTTTCAGTGTCAGCCAACACTCTAGGATGGTGGGATGCCTGTAGTTCCTACTCATTGGTATGAAATGTGACAAAGTCCTGTGGAATTCCACAGAACTAAATGCCAAACTTATTGTGAGCATGTGCAGACCCAAAATATTGGCATTATACTCAACCAGACCAAGTCCAAATAACAAGCTCTTGGCTTTTCCCTAATGGCAGCGACACAAAAAGCCGATGGTCGGAACATCGGCCAACGTTGGGCCAATGGTGAGCATCTGTTGGGCTAGTTTTTGTGGTGTATTCCACATGTAAGCTTTAATCGGTAGGAGTTCGCGTCTGGCTGTCGTCATCAGCATGATTGATATTCAAAATGGTACGCAAGCGCTGCTGTTTACGGTTTGTATATCTGCTGTCCTAGTTTCGGTTTCCCTTTTTGAATGA
Organism: Hypophthalmichthys nobilis; assembly: GCA_037950665.1. Lineage (NCBI taxonomy): Eukaryota > Metazoa > Chordata > Actinopteri > Cypriniformes > Xenocyprididae > Hypophthalmichthys > Hypophthalmichthys nobilis. Next base: position 1,854,298 of record CM075485.1, read on the forward strand.
CAAAAATATTGATACAGACAGAGATAAACAGTTATTTCCTTACACCCAGGTGCAAAACGCACGTGCTAATTGACCCTTCCTCAGGAGTTTGATTGACAGGCGATCTAACCAATCATAACGCCGAATCCACCATTTCGTCCGACAAAGCAGTCAGGGGAGTTGAACTTGAAAAATGGTGTGTACTGACGTCTTTCCATGATTGAAACAACATTCCTTATGATGTTCAGAGATTGGCATGGCTTGTCGGACATAGCAACAGTAACTAAAGGGGGCGGGTCAGTTGGAGCACAGTTTTTTGTCACCTCTAGTTCTTTGACGTCGGCTTGGTGTGTCGTGGCCTTAAAACTTTCTTTCCAACTATATCTAAGCAAACTGCCATAGTTATTTTTTATTTATCCAGTTATAGTTAATGAACATGACCTCAATGGATGACGCATGAACAGTTATAATTTATGACATTCTCTCAAAGTGCAGGGATGACGGGTGAAATTCTTCAGCTCACAGTCACTGGAGCTCAAATCCCTGTGGATTTTAAACACTGCCTAATGAGGAGACGGTGCAGCTAATACACTGAAATAAAATCTCCTAAAAATAAATACCTCTGGAATTACTGCACTTAATCCTTATATAGACAGTATTGTTATAACCAGAGACAGTGGTTAATAATATCAGTCCTTCAGGCAGCGCTTCAGAGAAAAAAAGTTTGGCTCAGGCATAGAAGGTCAGTTGTAAACAATCCATTGACTCAATTCCAATCCAAATGACTCGACTTTAAATACCAGACACGTTTAGTCTCACAAATATCATGAACTTGTCCAGGCCATATTTCACCACGAAATCAAAAGATCAAAATAACAAATTACAATGGTCCTATTTTTCATTGGACCATTAATTTTCTTTCATTGTACAATTATTTCTATGTATACAATGAAGCACATTTTCACCAATTTTCATTTTACTCATTTACTAGTTCATATAGATAAAACAATTAGCCATGCTGCCTATAAATGAAGAGAATGAGCACGGGATTCAACTTAAAAGGTTAGTTCACCCGAAAATGAAACTCGTGAGACCTTCGTTCATCTTCGGAACAAAAATTAAGGTATTTTTGATGAAATCACAGAGCTTTCTGACCTCTCTATAGACAGCGTTATTTCCACTTTCAAGGTCCAGAAAGGTAGTACATCATTAAAACAGTCCATGTGACTACAGTGGTTCAACCTTAATGCTATGAAATGACGTAAATACTTTTTGTGCGCAAAAACGCATTCTGGCGTAAAACCCGGAAGCGCTGCACTGTGTTTACAACGTCAATAGCATAGGAGACTGACAGGGAAGAGAAGAAATTGTTGAATAAAGTTGTTATTTTTGTTTTGTTTTTGCGCACAAAAAGTATTCTCGTCGCTTCATAACATTAAGGTTGAACCACTGTAGTCATGTGGACTATTTTAACGATGTCTTTACTACCTTTCTGGGACTTGAAATTGGTTATGACATTGCTGTCTATGGGGATGTCAAAACCGACATTCCTCAGGCAGACTGAATTTCAAATCACATATTCATAAAAGTTCAGATCCTTAAAAAAGGTCAACCTCGTGAGTATCATGGCCAAAACATGCAGTATATGTGTGTGTGCCCTGCTGTGCTGTACCTGCACTGGCCGTTGTTTGTGTCACAGCTGATGTCCAGTGAAGTCACTCCAGGCCTGGAGCAGTTGCACATCTCACACCCCACCAGAGGATGGCAGCCAAATGTCTGGGGTTCACAGGTGACACATTCCGGCTGCAGGGTCCGTGGAGGACAGATGCACTCACCTGTGACAGGCTCGCACAGACGTGTACCGCAGTTACATGCTAGAGAGAAAACGAAAACAACATCATCCATCAATCCATCAGTCAATCAATCCATCGTCCCACCATGTGGCAGACGATACTCACGTTTGCAGTTTGGGAAGCCGTAGTATCCCGTGGCACACTGGGAACAGTCTCGGCCAATCACGTTGGGTTTGCACATGCACTGTCCACCGAAGGTCTCGCAGGTGTCACTCTCCGCACCCACCTCGTGACAGCCGCAGGGCACAGCACCGTTATTAAAGAATGCAGACAGAGACACGGCAGAGCTACGGCAAAACGGAGAGGCTGTGGAAGGGCTGAGAAGAGAGAGGGATGTTAGGATGGAGAGCACTCTAATAATGTTATAGCAGACTATGTGCATGAACGATATATATCCACACCATAATATTGGTCGATATTATTGATGGGGTGTTGTTTTGCCTAGGTAGGACAGTTAGTTGACAGGAAGCAAATTGGGAGAGAGAGGGGAAGGGATCAGGAAAGGTCCAAGAGCTGGGACTCGAACCTAGGTCACCTGAAGCGCAACCGCACTACGCATCAACGCGCTGCCCACAAGGCTACTGGCACAGACCATTTTTACATATTTGTGTCATTTTCTCTGTTTTTTCAAATGAATTAATTTTCTAAATTTAAACCATAAAAATACTAATATTTTATAATACAATAAAATAATATAATATATAATTTATAACAATATAATAACTAATATAATCTTTAGTAAATCTCATTATATATATATATATATATATATACTTACTTTTTTTTTTTCAGTCGGAGAGAGGGGGGAAGGGATCGGGAAAGGTCCAAGCACCGGGACTCGAACCCGGGTCGCCCCGAAGCGCAACCGTGCTATGTGTCGACGCGCTGCCCACTAGGCTATTGGCTGACCAATTTTGCATATTTAATTGTCATTTTCTCTGTTTTTTCCATTTAAATTATTTATCGAACATTTTAAAAACTCTAAAAACACTAATATTTAAACAATACTGTTAAATATGGTCTTTAGCATATGTTTTGATGCCTAAATTCACTTGTTACTGTTAATTTAGTATTATTTATATACTATTTTACTATTATAGTATTTATTCACATTGTGAATTAGCTTTTATTTTCATATTTTCAGTTTTTAGTTTTAGACATTCTGTTATGTGCTTTTGTCAGTTTTATTAGTTTTTTTTAATATTGCTCTCTATCTTTAATTTATTTTTATTTCAGTGTTAGTAATTTTAGTACTTAAACATATTTAAGTTTTTCACCTCATGTGTTTGCTATTTCAGCGTTATTTCAATCAAATTTTTAGTAGTTTTGGTTTTAATTAACGACAACAACACTTAAAAATAATTCTTTTTTTATCTTTATATTTTTCATCCATTTATAAAAATAGCATCTAATTTTAATATCCACCTTGGAATTACAAGGTTCTATCTGCATTCTGAGCAGTTTTAAGATATTGAGCTTCAAAGTTCTTGCATTCCATACTCCTTTGTAGATAGAACCTTTTTGTTTTCTAAAAAAGTCTTTAAAAAAAATCGCATAATGTAAATAAGTTGTCACAGAATAAGAATATGTGAATAACTAAATTTTGACAAAAATGTCAGATAGAACCTTATAACTTCAAGGTGACAATTTGTCATTCATTCATTCATTTTTTCCTATTTTAGGCCATAACATGAAAATAACTATCGGCCAAAACTTTTATATCGGTGCATCCTTACACATTTCCAAATTTAGAAGTGTCATACTTGATATAAAAGCTGTTTTGTCCACAGTTGCTGATGAAGTCGTAGGATTTGTCCAGAGGCTCCTCGGACAAAAAGCTGGAGCTGTAACTGCTCTCTGGCACCACCAGCACATAGTCCTAATACACAAACACAAGAGAAAAAGAAGTCTGATTATTATTGTCATTCTTGAACACAGAATTTAAATGACCTTTTAGAAAATGTCATATTGACACTCACCAGCCACAGTGTCTTCCTGTCTGGAACACGCAGGGTCAGGATGACCTCATGGTCCGTCACATCCAGGATAATCTGGTTCTCTGACATAACAACACTACGACATCCATAACCATGTGGACAAAAGGATGCATTGAAATGGCCTGAAAAACAAAGAATGACCATTAATTAAAACACATTTTTTAGTGCTAAACATAAACTCAATAGTGAATCTGTGTGCATCTGTTTAATGCCCACCCTGCCATATGCGTCCTCCATTGATGTAGACCTGGACATTGTAAGTTGGATGCAGGGGCTGATGGTAATGCAGGATGAACACATAACGGCCCAGTGCATGTACACGTGTTGAAAACACCACAGCATTCTGGGAAATCATGCAGACAAATGACCATTAGAAGACTTTTTATCAACATTCAAGCATCAGAAAGAGATGACAGGAGGCACAGGATGGATAAATGGAGGTTCATTTAAAGCAATAAACAGTAGCAGATGTTGGACAGCAATAAGAGTGTAATGGGCCAGAATGGTACCTGATTAGGCTCCAGAAGCACATGTTCACTGTTATCAGCTGCAGTTGGCGGCCTAGAGGTCATTGGTCTGTCTGCATAAAGGGAGGGATCAGGGGCTGAAGCCAGAATTGACTCCGGCGCAGAAGAAGCCTGACCCTCTTTTAGGACCAGAGACTGAGGAGGATTCTGGAAACGGGATGGGATGCAGGAGCCGCTGGACAACAGAGAATATAAAACATGAACCGTTGGAGGAGGAACCCTATTGTCACAAATACCTAACAAACATGTAGTATTAGTACTTATAACTGTAATGTAGCATATTCATATGTCATAAAACTGGTATATGTCATATGTCTAAAATTGGCAGCATTTACTGAAAGGTCAGTGCAGTGAAAGAATAATGTTTTAAAATAAAATAAAATAAAACATAAAAAAATAATAAAATAAAGTAAAATAAAATAAAATAAAATAAAATATAAAATAAAATAAAATAAAATAAAATATAAAATAAAATAAAATAAAATAAAATAAAATAAAATAAAATAAAATAAAATCTACTGAACAAGTGTTTGAGTTAGGGGTGTAACAGATCGTAGTTGACCCGTGATCCGTTCGGACCAGGCCCCAAAGTTCGGAATGCATGTGATTCGCAGATTAATTGAAAAGTTTAACCATCATAGAGTGAAAGCTTATCATTTGCACATTTCTAAGTTTTGCCAATTTAAACATTCAAGTGATTTTAAACCATTCAAGCACAAGGAGACGCTAAAGAGAACTCAAATCGGTGTTTGTGCGCTCTTAACTGTGCTCACAGCCACACACAGAGATCTGGTTTTTAGACAGCGTGCGAACACCAAATCTGTTTCGCATCTCCTTGTGCTTGAACACTAACACAAAATGATCTCAAAATATACAGAGATTCTCATAAACGCAGTTAGGTATGTCTTAAGGCGAGACACTACAGGCAAAAACAATTTTGAGATTTTGCGCATTTTCTTGCGCATGTTTTTTTTTTTTTGGACTGAAATCGGATGTGTATCATTATAAAATAATTATACAATACCTGCTATAAATAACTGCTTCTGTCTGTGTCATTAATGTTAATCAAACAAAAAACAAACAGCTTTAACAAAAACTAATCTATATTTAATTTATATAGTGAACACTATACATTGTCATTTTTTTTTACATTTAATTATTACATTTCTGTACCTAAATACTACTGTTAGACTTTACTTTATTATATTGTATTCATCTGTTTCTAATTTGTGTAGTTGTTCTTATTTTATTAGTGACTATTGTCTTTAATTTTTTATTTAAATTTTTTTGCTGATCTGAAAAATGATGTGATCTGTGACTCAAAAAGCATAATATGATCTGAACCGTGAGTTTTGTGATCCCTTGCACCACTAGTTTGAGTGTAGAAAAAGTTAGAAAATCCCGAAATTTAAAGATGAAATAGAATAAAAATCCAAAATGAAATTATCTACAAAACAAGTGCTTTAGAGTAGAAAGAGTTGCACACCTAAATAAAATAAAATAAATCTACAAAACAAGTGTTTGAGTGTAGAAAAAGGTAGAAAAGTTGTACAGCCGAAAATTAAAAATAAAATAAAAAATCCTAAATTAAATTATCTAAAAAAAACAAAACAAGTGAGTGTAGAGAGTTGCACACCTAAATAAAATAAAATAAAATTATGTGCAAAACAATTGTTTTAGTGAAAGGGTTAAAAAATTAACAATAAAATAAAAAATAAGAAAAATCTTCAAAACAATTTTTTTTTTGAATGTGATGCCATATGATACAACAATCAAAAATGTTGGGATTGAAGCCGTTCACGATTCACAAGATGTCTGTGTTAGTCACCTGTCTGGAGAGAAGAGACCATGCGTGCTGATGCAGTGAACTCTGGGCTTCAGGTACTCCATGGTGAACTGAGCACGAGGGACGAGGAACACTTTGTGCTGGAGGAGAAATACAACACACACTTGTAAATGGCACGATTACAGCAGACACAAATAGCTTTTATGGCGAATTCAAACAGAAAAGCTCTCTCACAAGGAAGAAACTGCTTCTTCTGTCGGCAGCAATAAGCTGGATATCAGCCTCTGTGGACAGACTGAAGACCGCCACGCGCTTCATGTCATCTATAGACACCGCACGGCACAGGAAACTACACACGCATACACAGAGACACATACACAGAAATCCATCAGCAAGTGTGGAAAAAAATACCAGAAATGACAATTAAATGGGATATGTCATCTGCTTTATTTTTGATGAATATGTAAAAATAGCTCATTAAAAATTGTTTAGGCTGTGATGTTACATTAAACCAATAAATATGACTCATTACATATGCAAAGTGACTAAAAGAGGTCATATAGAAGTCTTAAAGGTATGATATCAAAAACAGCATGTTTAATTCAATGTAAACTGAACATGACCTGTTTTGATAAAAAAAAAACTTGACTAGAAATGGACCTCAGGGTGAAAACCTAAAATGCTACAAAATTACAGAATATGACCAATTCAAGTTGAGTGTGAAAACCTGAAGCACAAAAGATCAGGTTAAACAGAAAGGGCAGACCTGTATTTGCAGTGGAGCAGTGTGATTTGCTCTTGGTGAGTGGGTTCACCCGGTGAATTGACAGACACAGTGAGAGTCTGAGGAGCTTGATCTTCACTGGCGTACTCGACCACCAACACATACTCTCCAGGGACAGGAACACGGCCACGCAGCTGAACGCTCATCTGAACACACAAATAGGATTTCATTTACTTATATATTAAAGGGGGGGGTCTAATGCTATTTCATGCATTCTGACTTATTTACACTGTTAAAGAGTTGGATTCTCATGCTAAACATGGCCAAAGTTTCAAAACACGAGTTGGACGTATAACGGAGTATTTCTGTGCCAAAAATACTCTTCTGATTCATCACAAACTTCGCCCTTTTTTTTTCGAGTATGGCTCTTTATTATGTAATAAAGTGTGGAATTCCTTGTACGGGCACTTCCCCCAGAAGAGCGTGCGTGCAAACATCGACCAGAGAGAGAGAGAGCAAGAGCACGCCCATCAATGTGCTTCGTTCGGGTTACGGACGTCGTCGGCAGCGCTGCACAGGACTTGCTCGAGAAAGATTTGTCACTTTGTTTTTAGACCACGAAATCAACAATGTCACCAAAGAAGTGTGTTTTTGGTTGTGAGGGAAAGATAACCTTGCTTCTCAAAGAACCCAGCGTTAAGTGGAGCTGATTTGTGCTCATGCATTACATTGATGCGCTCTTGATATTTGTCATTAAAATAACCATAGAATCCACTTTAAATTAACTATCAAAATAAGGATAAAGTCGTGTCTGATAGTTGCAATCACTTTTTTTATAGGTTAAATGAATGGAGAATATCTCGTGTTTTTTTCCGTGGCTGCTCTAGCCCTCAGGATCGGCGCTTATGGTTTTATAAACAAGGCCCTGTTCGGCGCTGGATTTACTGATTGTTTGAAACTGAAAGATGGAGCGGTCACAGCGATAATTATCCCAGTCATGAGTCAGAACCGCAGGTGGTGAGTAAAACTGCATCAAATGTCTGTTTTGTTGGCAATAGGCCAACGTTTATAATGTAAACGACACAAATGTAGTGAATTCATAAATTCATTATTCATCATTCACTACACGCTATTATCATTATAGTGATTCAAAAGTTATCCAGGGATAATGTGAGGGTATATTGTGTGTGTTTAAATAGGCCTACATTTGTTCAGCTGACCATTGATAGCTTGCAGAAGATCGCTACGCAAAAGCTGCACGTGCTCGTGACTCTTTAGCTCCGCTCACACGGCACGCCTCCAGGCGCTCGGCTGTTTTCGGAAAGACTCGGTACAGCGTATGTATCTTTTATAAATATGATAAAACTAAAGACTTTTCAGAGATATGAAGGATGCACTACTGCTCTACAGGTACTCAAGATTAACATGAGATTGGCAGAAACTGTGTTTAAAAACGTTTAAAAGTTTGGATTTGGTACGTTTATGTTTATGAAAGAAGTCTCTTCTGCTCACCAAGGCTGCATTTATTTGATCAAAAATACAGTAAACACAGTTATTTTGTGAAATATATTGCAATTTATAATATATTAAATATATTTCAAAATGTAATTTATTCCTGTGATCAAAGCTGAATTTTCAGCATCATTACTCCAGTCTTCAGTGTCACATGATCCTTCAGAAATCATTCTAATATGATGATTTGCTGCTCAAGAAACATTTCTTATCAATGTTAAAAACAATATTTTTGTGAAAACCATAATACATTTTTCATTATTCATTTATGAATAGAAAGTTCAAAAGTACACCATTTATTTGAAATTGAAATAGTTTGGAACATTATAAATGTCTCTACTTTTAATTTTGATCAATTTATTGTATCATTGCTGAAGAGAAGTATTAACATAAAAAATGTACAAAGTTTTGAACGGTAGTGTTGGTGAGAACTTACTTACACTGTCTAAATTTGACAACATTAGCTATGTGTCCATCCACCTATTTTTATGCACATTTTGGGATATCGCATAAAAAAAATGCTGGATGGAAATGCCAAGATGTGCATAAAAACATATGCATTCAATTGAATCGGAAAATTTTTTTATCCGATAAGAAAACCTGTGCTACGACGGAAATGCATTTACCGAATAAATTCCTCGATGTGCATCAAACAAGTCACGTGACTTTGCGATTGGACGGCATAACTGGGACAACCAGTGGACAGATCTCGTTGCACAGCATCTGAAATGCCTGAGCAAAGTCTGTCGTCAAAGTGGTTCGGTATAATCACCTCCCAGAACTGTCTTACACCCAAACAGCATTCATCCGCCTCCAAAACCAAGATAGCATGACTGCGTTTTGCGTTTTGTCCGCAAGCTCTGAAGCACAATTCATTTATTATAGGCTTTATGAAAATTATTATATAAAGTGACTTTTGCAGCCTATTTTTCTTAGTGATATTTAGCGCCAGTTTATCAGGAAGTGACAATTTTGTTCTCTTAGACTCACTGGATGGAAACGCTGCTTTATTCACAAATGTTTTATGCGAAATTTCAGTTAAATTCGCAACTGTGGATGGAAACATAGCTGTTGTTTCAATCTATGTGCTTACATCATTGCCGCTGCAGATGGCCATGCTGGGATGGCGAGGGGTGATCTTTTCAGTGTGGCAGGGTCTGGGCAGGTGATTGTCAGACCTGCAGCTGGCATCATTACTGGAGATGGTCGGGAACTCCTCCAGAGACAGATACATGTACTGCAGACAGCTGAACACACAAAAGACAGATTACTATAGTCACATTGCACATTAACAGGTATACACACGACATATGTACACTGTACTACTGACTTCTGACTTGCGGCCTGTGTGTTGCTGTATGAACAGGGTTCAGTCACTTGAAGTTGCAGGATAGGAGCCTCATAATAGGCACTGGGCAAAAGCACCAGGTAGTCCTGAAGAAAGAAAGAGACTGACTGTGTATCCAGCGTTTGTTCATAATAATGTAGAGAGTATGTTTAAGAGGGGGTCCTACCAGCAGAATGCCCTCCGCCTCAATAATCACAGTCCAGGTTCCCGGGTTCAAGACAAATGGCTCCACAAAACTGTTCTGAGGCACGTTCACAAATGTGGGTTCTGAACTGGGTGCAAAGACGATCTGTTTAGACTGCTCAGAGCCTGCAAAGAGAAGAATGGAGATCTGGTTTATGGAGTCACAGCATGTGATGAATCAATAAAACATGACATGTCTCTAAAATTTGTTACGAAGTTACATATTAATTATTAATATCAACATATTAATTGTTGTACTAAAAGAATAGTTAATTTAAAATTAAAAAGCTGTCATTATTTACTCAAGGAGACTTTCTTTCTTCTGTGAAACACAAAAGGAGGAGTTTAGCAGAATGTCCCAGCTGCTCTTTCCCATACAATAAATGAAAAAAGGGTAAAATGAATACTAATAAACTCCAAAAATCACAATTAAAACATTAAACATGATGTAAGGGTATGTTTACACGACAACGATGCACTAGAAACGGAACAGTTTTTCCTTTGCGTTTTTCGAGTACAGACGACAAAGTTGTCAAAACGATCCCCGTTCACATGATAAAAAACACTGTATTCTGCTGCCAGACCAGTAGTTGGCGATGTCACTTTGTAAAGAAACATTATGCGCCTATAGACTGAACATGTAATACCCATGCGCATAACGTCACCATTTTCACAACGTTTCTGTAGTTTACACATTTTCAAAAACTTGCACTGTGAAACCCGTTATTAAAAGTTTGCATTTTCAGGCCAATGCCACTGTCGCAAAAACGCATAAAAAGTTTTCTATTTTTCGTTGAAAACAGTGTCATAAAACTATTAGAACAAATCTGAATGTGTATGATTAGCCTTTATACACCTATTAAAGCAGCCAATTATATATGAATGTGATAATTTTGCCACATTTATCGTATTTTGTGACTATTTGGAGTCAGGCTTCTTAACCAGCTAATAAACCAGTAGTGGTTTTACAAAAAAAAAAAAAAAGTTCTGAAACTTTTTATGCAGTTTTTAATTTTTGAAATTAACTTTTAAATGTGCAATTAATTTTTTAAACTAGTTTTGGACAGTCATCATTCTCAGTTAAGGAAGTACAGTTATGGAATAATTTACCAATACAATACCAATATAAAAGACAAACAGAATTAAAAAATAAATAAATAAATTAAGAATTTAAAAAAAAAAATTATTAAAAAAGAAAAAAAATGAAATACAGCTATAAAACAGAATCAATTTTGTGACCATTAATAGTTTTAGTTTTAGGCTTTATACAACTGGTTATTTGCTAAATGTGTGCATTTTATATTTTTGTGTATTTTAATATTTATATTGATTGTTTGTTGGTTGTTAGATTTCTTAGGTTCTCAGCAAAAGCCTAACTAGGGACACGTGCTGCAAATTAGCTATTAACTAGAAGCATATAGAGAGAGAGAGAGCTCAAAATTGAACAGCACTTAGTTAAACTGTATTGTCCCTGTCAAAAATAGAATAAAATAGTCCATATGCCTCAAGCTCTACAAGTCTGAAAATGTTAAGATAGCTGCATAAGCTTAATAGACAAAAAAGTAAGTTGTTTCAATAAAAATGATTTTTTTCATGTGCAAGAACCAATGGGATTTGACATCACTGATGACCTGGCATGATGCTTCATATAGATCACTTTTATAGTAATGTTACAATGGCTTTTTGTCATATTTAGAGTTTTCAATGTATGGAAAAGAGCAGCTCGAACATGCTGTTAAAACTCTTCTTTTGGGTTCAATAGAACAAAAGTTGTGCAGTTTTGCATGATTCTGAACATCATGAGTAAATGATTACAGAATCATTTTTGGGTGAACCTTAATACTTGATTAAAATAGATAAAGCAGAGTAATTAATTAATAATAATAATAATAATATAGTCAAAGGTTCAACCCTCAGTTAACAGAAAGAAAGCAATGACAGTTCAGAACTAGGACTGGCACATTGAACCGTCAGACGTACCTCTTCTGCTGTTCTGAAAGGCTGTGATTTTACCGTTCGACACGGCCGACCGCATGTTTACATATCTGAGGATGAAGCGCGTGAGATACACATCTGCTTCACGTACGTGTACCATCATTTTAACCGTATTCTGAGATGGAGGACAAGGAAGATAAGGAGAAGAGCAGAGAGAGGGAAAGAGGAGGGGAGGGTGTACAGCACATAAGGCCTGTGTTAAAGACCTGAACTGATCAAGCTGTGTGTGATCATGTGATAGACCTGAGATGCAGGCTGCGCTGTGAGTGTGTCTTGAACATGGGGAGAAGGAGGGTTTGTAAAGAGAGGATCAAGGAGGACAGAAAGTCACCAGCTCAGAGAGCAAAGAAGTGAGGAAGTTATAAAGATGGAGAATTAAAACAGAAGAGGTGCTCAGAGACTTACAATTCCCACAGAGGAAGTGTCTGCCATCCTCGATCACAGAGACCCGCCCCCTCACGTCCACGCCCCCGCGGTTGACATAGTGCAAGACCACATGAAACAGGTCTGGAGAGCCAACCACCACCTCAACCAGAACCCGAGGCTAGAGAGCGAGAAAGAACGGCCCACAACAGAGAGACAATTGCAAAGCTGTTCCTTTAAACCACCACCAACCAGCACTACAGCCCAACACAGCAGCCAATGTATGCAAGCAGCACCAATCAAAAGCCTTGATCAAAGCCCTCAGCCAAGCCAAAGACACGACACATTTCAATGACACATCACAGTCACATTATGCACAGGGCACAAACTTTACACAAATTTACAAACATGCACGAAATTGAACATCTCATTCATCTTTACAAAATAATAATAACACTTTTTATTAAAGCTGCAGTCCGTAAGTGTCGCCTCTTTGTCGCCATCTCTGTTTGAAACCTGCAATTGCAGTTATTTGCAGAATTATTCTTTTTACGTGGGTTGTGCATCGGCACGGCTCCTCAGCGGATGAATCTAATGTTTGTTGGTCAGTGACCGCACCGGTGTGGAAACTGAACTTCGGAATCACAGATTCTACATCTTGGAAGTATGACCAATATAAGAATTTTCACCGGAAAGTGTCATCTGAACAAGTAAGTAACATGTCTGCCACTTTTGTTCTGACCAACTGAGAAAAAGCATTACAATCACGCTGTCAACAGTGATTAATTTAACGATCGCTCAGCTCGGATCACGTCAAACCGTGCAAATTATTATTATTGTTTTACGTGACTGTGTATTTAGTGTGTATTAGCGTTACCTGTAGATTTCAATTTCTGTAGCCACTCCGCAGTCCGAAACCTTTTGCTTTTGACTACGGGTGAATCTCCAGTTGTCACTGATGATTGTCATTTGGACCTTTCTGGATTACAATCCGCCATCAAAATGATAAGTTTAATTATTGCAGCTGCTGTGAGAAAAGGCTATAAATGATTTATTACATGCCATATAGCCTTGAAGGGCAATACTAACCGAGCTGGGGCTCCTTCCTTTATGTTTACAGATGTGACGTAATGACGCAAAGATGAACGGCTGCATGCTGGAATTTCCCGCGGAAACCCACCTGTACCGATTTTATTTTAAATTATTATTACAAGCTTAACGTTGTGATCAGGCTAAGATAAGGAGATAGTTTTGAACACTGGCTGGTTATGTACTTGCTCAAAAATTGATTTTGGATCATTTTTAACCAAAAAAAGTTACGGACTGCAGCTTTAAATTAATTTTAATTTTAAAATAAGTCATATTTATTCACATTATATTTAATATTATCACAGTATCTAAGCATTCGTAACATATTTTACTTCTGTAATGTGACATACTTCCTAGTGAAACAAGATACCCAACAAGAAAAAGACTAGGATGTGATGTTGCACAAATTAAAATTGTCCACTGTACAATTGTGCTTTACAAAAAAGTACAATTACACAAATTGCTATAATACACAATATGGAATAATAATAGATTGTAGGGGTGTAACGGTACACAAACATGACTGTTCGGTACGTACCTTGGTATTGAAGTCAGTTCGGTACAGCAGGGGGAGAAAACTAAACATAAAATTGCTTCTTTTTTCTTTTTTTTTTATTAAACATTGCTTTATTAAACAAATTGTGTCTTTTTCTTTAAATAAATTCAATTATAATAAGTATTTTCTTAAGGATAAAAAAAAAGTCCAACATGCTGTGGACACTAAATGACTTGCCTGAGGTAAATGTAATGCTACATGAGATATTATTCTCAAGCTGCTTTATTTATGTCTTTTCGCAGTTGAAACACTGGTTGAGAGATTACATGTCAAATATCTTTGCATAGATCGTCTGTTCTTGATCTTCTGCACTTTTTCCTGTTATGGCAGTTAGCAAACAGCTTTGCATTACCGCGCGCCCCCTTCTGAATTGGAGTGTGACTGACTGTATTCGTCATCTGACTGTATGCATGACGGTTCGGGACGAATACATGTACCGTAACACCCCTAATAGATTGTAATATTATTATTATTGATGCTATTGTAATTTTGTATTATTAATAGTATATCTTTTATTAATATTACAGCAATTTGTTATTATTATTTACCTTTCAGTAATATTGTTGTTATAGTTTTTTTACTTATACTATTATTATTAAAGATTAATAATAATAACAATTATTATATTATATCATTATTTACCATAAAAAAAATAAATAAAAAAAAACATGATTTCAAGCTTCAAAACATTAAGTTTCATAAGTGTGTGTGTCTCACCTGTATGAGGGACATCTGTGCGTACCCCCTCCAGCTGAAGCTCTCAAACTCTAGAGGATTGTAACCAAACCTCACTGGACGTCCATCCATTGTGGTTCCGTCCTCCACCTCAAACTTCATATGGTGCAGGTCTGGGAAGTAATGATCCGGCCGCGGTCTAAACAAGCACATCAGAGTGATGACAGCCGCCCACACATAAAAGTGATTAGTGCACACTGCTACATCTTTTCCTCATCACTTACTGGTTGCATTTGGGTCCCTCCACATTGGGTCTGCATCGACACCGCCCCTGTCTCACATCACATGCCTGTCCAACTGAGCCTCCAATGTCACACTGACAGCCTACATGCACACAGGGACGAGAGTTTAACCCATCTCTTCACTGAAGTATTGATAATGTCTGCTTGGGATTGAGTACCTTGGCACCCAAAGTAGTTGTTGTTTTGAAGGTTGAAGTATCCATCCTTGCACACGCTACATGTGCCACTGCACACATTGGGTTTACAGTAACACCAGCCGGTGCTCTGATTCACACACAGATGGGCGTTTGTTAACTTTGCTCTTGGAATTGCATTTGTAAGATAGGGCTATTACTGGAAATATGTCCATACCTGAGTGCACTCTGCAACCTTGCTCAGTGTTCCTGCTGTAGTACAGTCACAGGCTGCAAAATCAATCAGAATATACATAAGCAGAAATATATAATCCATTATTATTATTATACAGTCAAACCAAAAATTATTCAGACATTTATATTTTTGATATATTTTTACTAGTGGGTGCAGGACACTATGGTTCATTTATGTAAGTGAGGATAGCAAAATAAAGTAAACTGTGATGTATTATACCCCAAAAATTCTTCATACAGTGGACTACCTGTAAAACTGATACAAATTTGGAAGCAAAAATTATTCAAACACTTTGACCTGACCATGTTTTGCTTAAGTGTTATCTGACATAATTAAGATTATATTAAGATTAATATAATTAATTTTTTCTGACTCAGTTTAACTCTGAGATCTTGTCATATTTTATTACCATTTTTTTAAATTATAGTGAATAAACTGTATTAATGAATGAAATGTTCAAGGTGTCTGAATAAGTTTTAGTTTGACTGTATAGACAACAAGATACAGATTCAAAAAATACACTGTCACCAGAGTCTGATTGGTCAGAAAAGCTAACAAAATGGCAGTAGTTTGTCTACATGTAGTCCCAATCACATAAAATAGCATTTTGTTTCTGTGTGTCCAAACTTTTTTCTTACTTGAGCATCCATAGAGTGTATCGGGAGAAAGATTCCAGTAGAGAGGCTTACAGCGATCACACGCCACCCCTTCTACATTCGGCAGACACTGGCAGGAGCCCTGAAGTATAAAAAACAAGCATTGAGAGTCAGGACTAAGAAAAAATGTTTGTAAAAGGCTGTGTCCAAGATCCTCAATTACAGCAAAGTAACAATGTAAAAATATGATTTTTTAAGATCAAAAATACAGAAATATTATTACAATTTACAATAATAGTTTTCTATTTGAATATATTTTATAAAGTAATTTATTCCTGTGTTCAAAGCTGAATTTTCAGCATCATTACTCCAGTCTTCAGTGTCACATGATCCTTCAGAAATCATTCTAATATGATGATTTGATGCTCAAGAAACATTTCTTATATTATCAATGTTGAAAACAGTGCTGTTTGATATTTTTGTGGAAAACGCAATACTTTTATTTACGATTATTTGATGAATAGGAAGTTTAAAAGAACAGCATTTATTTTGTAAAAATCTTCTGCAACACTATGCAAATTTAATTTTTAACAGTTTAATGCATCCTTGCTGAATACAGTATTTCTTTCAAAAAAACACGACACGTATGGGACACCACACGTGATAATGTGCCATACTACTACTGAAATGTTGCTGCATACTTCACAAACTATTGTATTACATATACTTGATATATAAAATATCATGCAGTATGCATATATGCAGTATCCTAGTACTCCATTCCGGATGTAGCTATAATTAATATTGAAAAAGATCAATAAAGCTCACCACAGTGGGCAGGATATCATTATGAACAGAGCCTGCTGGGTTACACGTCCCGACTAGAGCATAAAAAGACAAAGAACACCATCAGAACTATTGTAAATGAATTAGGATTTTGTTTGAGCAAACGTCTATGCAAGATCACCTTGGCAGAGGGGAAAGCCGTATGACCCAGGACTGCAGCTATCACACCTCTGACCCTCAATGTTTGGCAAACAAACACACTGTCCAGACACTGGATCACAGGAACTGAAGCGAGAGCCCTCCACTGAACAATAACATGCTGAAACAGAGAAAATCACCTGTTACAGCAGACAATCCTTCCCTTGCTAATGTTTCCACCGTGATAAGAGTCATGTGACTTACGTGTGCAGCTGGGATAAGAGTAGTATCCGGGGGCACACTGGTCACATTTGGGGCCACTGTAGTTGGGTCTGCAGTTACACTGACCCGACACACTACAGCTGGAGTCCACAGATGTGTGAGGGTCACAAGTGCACACTGGGAAAAAGGATAAAAAAAGTTACAATTGAGATAATACAGACAGTGGATCTGCGTAAAACAAACTTGATGTATATTCACTGTGTGTGTCTCACCCTGGCAGTTTGGATACGAGTGGAACCCTGAGCGACACTGCTCACAGCGAGGACCAGTGAACTCCGGCCTGCACAAACACTGACCGACCGCGTCACACATCTCAGGCAAAGAGCCCACAACACTGCAACCACAATCTACAGACAGAGAGAGAGAGAAATTAAATTAAATTAAAACTTGAATATTTCGAAGTCAACATGAAATGCACTCGCAATCCATTTTACTTCTGTGACATTTATCAGAGTGACTTGAATTGACTGGTTCATAAGTGGGCATTCCATACAAGAATGACCTTCGTTCATCTTCAGAACACAAATTAAGATATTTTTGATGAAATCCAAGAGGTATGCGTCTCCTCAATAGACAGCAATTTAACCACCACTTTCAAGGTCCAGAAAGGTACTAAAGACATCGTTGAAAAAGTTGATGTGACTGCACAGGTTCAACCTTAATGTTATGAAGCGACGAGAATACTTTCTGTGTGCAAAAACAAAACGAAAATAGCGACTTTAATCAACAATATCTTCTCTTCTGTGTCATTCTCCTACGCTGTTTACGTTCAGTGCTTCCAGGTTGTATGTCAGAACGCCGACTCACTGGTTGAATTGCTGTCATAAACCTCTCGGATTTCATCAAAAATAACTTAATTTGTGTTCTGAAGATGAACAAAGGTCTTATGGGTGTGGAACGACATGAGAGTGAGTAATAAATGACAGAATTTATATTTTTGGCTGAACTAACCCTTTAAATAGTGTATAAATGTATAGTGCGTCATTTGGGACACAACTAGTCACTTGTTTTGTTGCTGAATGATTCTGTTTTTGAACAAGTCAGTTGAGTAAAGTGACTCATAAAGACAGTCACTTGTTTCATTCTTGAATGCATCAATGTTTTTGAGCAAATCTACTTGGTTTAAAGAATGATCCAAATGACTCATTTATAAAGGCAGTCACTTGTTTTGTTTCAGAATGAATCAGTGTTTCGAGTTCAAAAGATTCAAAAGACTGGAATAATTATTTAAACTGCAGAAGAATCACTGAAAATCCACCACTAATACACAGAGTAACAAGCTAACAGTCTGTGAATGTGCAAATTTAGACAAGCAGAGTGATAAAAACAGTGAAAAGACCATTGCTACTGGAATGCTATTTCAGCTCTCAGTCAATCAAATTAGTAATATCAGCCAAAAACCAAAAGCCAAAAGGAAAGGTGGAGAAAGTTAGTTCACATTTTAAAATGTGCACCGATGAATCATGCACAATAAGACCAAGAATGTGTGTTAAGTACGTGAATAGGGTAAAATTTTACATTGATCTTAGACTTCTAAGCTGTAAAAAATGCACAGGAAACAGTTTATTTGTGGCTGTATTGTGAAGTTCATGGTTTGGCAGTACTCATAGGGGATTTTGGAGCTCAGTGAGATTAGAGTTGGCAAGCACTCACATTGGCATAATGGGTAGTTGAAGTAGCCGGGCGCACACTGCTCGCATGAATACCCCTGAAACCCGCTCCGACAAACACACTGGCCCGTTACTGCGTCACAGGACCCATCCAGGCAACCCTGGCCTGAACACTGACAGCCTGGGGGGAAGAGAGCGAGAATATGTGCATGTTTGCATTGCTTTTGTCTCTGGGTGGTATACTGTGCTCGCAAACACTCCAACTATGCACAAGATCAACAGCAGTTCAGCAGACAGACAACACTGATGCGACAATCTGCATGTGTTTGCTCAGATGTCACCTGCTGCTGCTGCTTGCAGAGAACGGGACAGCTGATTTGATCTGGGACTAGTTGACAAGTTATATACTTAGATTAAAATATCACTGTGATTAACTCAGTGACAATTATAAAACTCACAAATAGCATTTATTTAATAATTTTAGTGTACATTCAGATATAGTTTAAAATGTTATGAAAATGTTATTCATATAATATATTAAATATTTGAACTACCGATCTGTTCAGCTGTCTATTATGTTTGTTAATGACTGTAAAGTAAACTTTAAAACTATACCTCACATGCACCTGTTTATTTAATTTGTTTATTTATCTTAAAATATTTATAATCATGTGATGTCACCACACAGCATGTCCTTACGTTGGCAGTTGAGGCCGAAGTGTCCATGAGCACAGGTGTCGCAGTGCTCTCCAGTGAATTCAGGTTTACACACACATGTATTGGTGCGAGGGTCCGGCCTACAGGAGTTCCCTTCTGTGCCTGCAGCACTGCACTCACAGTCTGAAAACACAAGAATGTAATAAAACGGGTGAGAAATCAGTGAATAAGAATTTAATCAAATCAAATTCAAATCAAAATGAGTCAAACTGAATCAAATCAGTGTCTTACTGATGATTTCTCCTGCAGGTCTGGCCTCTCCACTGATGTAAACCTCTGACAAGAATAAACACAAGGAAACAAATTTTATAATAAACAAGAAGGATTTCTCTACATACAGATATGTACATTTCTCTACATATGTTTGTTTGATGATTGTTTAGAGATTATCTGCACTGGATAAATTTATCTGAAAAAATATAGCTGCAAGCAGCAATTAAGGGTGAAGCAAGCAAGGAAGCTAACAGCAGATCAACAATGTCATAATGGATTATAATAGCAACTGAGACAAAGACACTGCATGCCAATTTTGAAGTCAATCAGACCAACAGTACTGTAGTTAGAACCAATTTCATGTTTTCTTCAATTATAGTCCCACCACTTTTTCTTCATAGTGCCCCTATACATAACCATGTCAAATTTGGTGAAAATATCTAATTTTGTTTAGGAATTATAGACATTTATATGTATTAACACATAAAAAATTACCCACACCTGACTTAGATTGCATTTTTTTGCCACTTACTATCAAAATTTTGACATTTGGTCATAAGTGTATACTCAACGACCCATGTTTTCGATTTTCCTACGGTGGTTTCTACAGTTTCTAAGATATTTGCAAATGTTGTTTAAATGCTAAATCACAACGTTGCACTAACCATAAGCCGAAACTTAGCATGTTTGGTATTTTTGGACTTGGCAAGGATTCACTGAAAATAAGTCAACCACATCTTAAGTTATAAGCATGTAAATATTTTTGTTCACCACTAGGTGGCACTGGTCCAAAAGTTCTCAGACTCCTTCAAGGCATCACGCTGATGACCTATTCCGAATTTTGTAATGATATGTTCATAAAATACAGCATTTTACAAAATGGCCGACACCCAAAATGGCTAATATGGGAAAATTAAGAAGTTATAAGCAAAAATAGCCATTTTTCGTATCTCCAGACCATAAGGTGGCGCTGCGTCGAAACTCAGCATGTAACCTCAGGTGATGCTTGTGATGACATGGACCAAGTTTGGTCTGAATACAATAAAGCGAAAATGGTTTGACAAATCAACTTGAATTCCACAATTTTTGTCGCTTTGGTCTGAAGATGATCTGGTTAAATTTTCATGAAAATCAGAGCAACAGCCTAGGAGGAGTTTGAACAAGTAGGTTTTTCAGAAAACTTAAAATGACGGGAAAATGTTCATGACGGAAAATGGGTGCAATCGAATCATTTTGAATCAGAGGAAAGAAATGGTTTCTAGCCATTACACTTTAAAAGTTTTTAACATAAATATAAGTGCAAGTTTGGACAGTTGGTGGGGATGGAGGGAATGAGTTAGAGACTCCAAATTTGCTATGGTGACAGTTCAGACTGGCCTCTATCTGTTTGCAAAAATTTATAACTTTCCCGCTGCCATAGACTTCCAGAGCGAAGAAAAAGAAGAACGCCAACGGATACAACAGATGCCTAGGCCCCTAATAATTCCTAAAACCTTCATGAAAGCTTCAAAGACAAACACACAAACACACACACACACACTTACGGTAGCAGTCAGGGAAGCGTTCGTATCCCTCTGCACATGCGTCACAGTTCTCGCCGGTGTAGTTGGGTTTACAGTAGCAGCGTCCGGTCAGGTCCTCACATGTGCCGTCAGTGAACTCAGACTCACACTGACACTCTGAAAAACACATGAGAGAATCAGAGAAAACAAGCAAAAGAAAAGAACACGCTTTAACGATATCTACAGTTTTATATTCATTTAAATGCATTTATGGCCAGTGTTGTTATCGCTAATTAAACCAAAACTATTAAAATAATGTAATAATTGAAATAAAGCTGAAACAAAATAAAATTTAAATATTAGACAATTTGAAAACTGAAAATACAAAAGTTAATTAAATATATTAATAAATATTATATAAATAATACTAAAATAACACTGTGTATGACTGGAGACTCACTTGAACAGGCGGATGTGGACTCCAGAGGATGGTCAGGTGATCTATAGTAGCCAGGAATGCAGCGTTCACAGTTGATGCCTGTGGTGTGATGCTGTGAGAGAATAAAAATCATAGGATGTACTTGCAAAAACATCAAAAGCTGTGTTTCCAAACCTAGTGAGCATGTATTTGATGCCAAAAATTGTTGTATGCACCCACGTTGCCCATAAGCGCCATATATGTCTAGGTAAGTTTTGAGCCACTGCCAATGCCGCTGTACTATGTTTGATTTATAATTGTGTGTTTGTACACCTGAGCCCACCTGGCATTCGATACACACTCCACCTCCCCTGTATTCTCCCTGCATGTTGAGACTGGCTCTCCGCTGGTCGATCTCTGGATCATAGTAGCACTCTGATGAGTGTCTGTGGCAGTTACATGCTGAAAACACACACACAACACAGTTACATCACCATATAACCAGCCATATAATCATATAATGAAGATGAAACACACTGAGGTTAATAACTCATCTGCCAGTGCAGAGAGAACACTATACAAACAGGACAGATACAAACAGGGCAGGACATGAATAAAATACTCAGACACGCACATCAGAGTCCACCTGAACCATCCAAAAATGAATGACAGCAGAGAAGGGAAGAAGAAAGAGAAAAGAAAAGAAACAGCCATCAGCAAGGAGAAAACGAGAGAAAACTATCAGGGAATCTTCAGATTGTAGCTGGAAATACAAGTTAAATTATAATGACAAAATAACATTGAATAATTGCGTGTACCCTTACAAAAACTGGTAACTTAGTATTAGATTAAATAGTTGTAGCACATGACAAACTCTCTCAGAGAAACCCAGACGTCAGTTACACTTTTTTCGTAAGTTGAATATGGAAGGCGTAGGACGTAGCGTTAGCATTTTGAACTGCGAGAGGCGTTACACTTTCTTCGTAAGTTGAATACGGAAGGCGAAGGACTTAGCGTAAGCGTTTTGAACTGCGAGAGGCGTTACACTTTTTTCGTAAGTTGAATACGGAAGGCGTAGGACTTAGCGTAAGCGTTTTGAACTGCGAGAGGCGTTACACTTTCTTCGTAAGTTGAATACGGAAGGCAAGGACTTAGCGTAAGCGTTTTGAACTGCGAGAGGCATTACACTTTTTTCGTAAGTTGAATACGGAAGGCGTAGGACGTAGCGTTAGCGTTTTGAACTGCGAGAGGCATTACACTTTCTTCGTAGTGTGAATACGGAAGGCGTAGGACGTAGCGTTAGCGTTTTGAACTGCGAGAGGCGTTACACTTTCTTCGTAAGTTGAAAACGGAAGGCGTAGGACGTAGCGTAAGCGTTTTGAACTGCAAGAGGCGTTACACTTTCTTCGTAAGTTGAATACGGAAGGCAAAGGACTTAGCGTAAGCATTTTGAACTGCGAGAGGTGTTACACTTTCTTCGTAAGTTGAAAACGGAAGGCGTAGGATGTAGCGTAAGCGTTTTGAACTGCGAGAGGAGTTACACTTTCTTCGTAAGTTGAATATGGAAGGCAAAGGACTTAGCGTTAGCGTTTTAAACAGCGAGAGGCGTTACACTTTCTTCGTAAGTTGAAAACGGAAGGCGTAGGACGTAGCGTAAGCGTTTTGAACTGCGAGAGGCGTTACACTTTCTTCGTAAGTTTAATACGGAAGGCGTAGGATGTAGCGTAAGCGTTTTGAACTGCGAGAGGCGTTACACTTTCTTCGTAAGTTGAAAACGGAAGGGGTAGGACGTAGCGTAAGCGTTTTGAACTGCGAGAGGCGTTACTCTTTCTTCGTGAGTTGAATACGGAAGGCGTAGGACGTAGCGTTAGCGTTTTAAACAGCGAGAGGTGTTACACTTTCTTCGTAAGTTGAATACGGAAGGCAAAGGACTTAGCGTTAGCGTTTTAAACAGCGAGAGGCATTACACTTTCTTCCTAAGTTGAAAACGGAAGGCGTAGGACGTAGCGTAAGCATTTTGAACTGCGAGAGGCGTTACACTTTCTTCGTAAGTTGAATACGGAAGGCAAAGGACTTAGCATTAGCGTTTTAAACAGCGAGAGGCGTTACACTTTCTTCGTAAGTTGAATACGGAAGGCAAAGGACTTAGCGTTAGCGTTTTAAACAGAGAGAGGCGTTACACTTTCTTCGTAAGTTGAAAACGGAAGGCGTAGGACGTAGCGTAAGCGTTTTGAACTGCGAGAGGTGTTACACTTTCTTCGTAAGTTGAATACGGAAGGCGTAGGATGTAGCGTAAGCGTTTTGAACTGCGAGAGGCGTTACACTTTCTTCGTAAGTTGAAAACGGAAGGGGTAGGACGTAGCGTAAGCGTTTTGAACTGCGAGAGGCATTACTCTTTCTTCGTAAGTTGAATACGGAAGGCGTAGGACGTAGCGTTAGCGTTTTAAACAGCGAGAGGAGTTACACTTTCTTCGTAAGTTGAATACGGAAGGCAAAGGACTTAGCGTTAGCGTTAGCGTTTTAAACAGCGAGAGGCGTTACACTTTCTTCCTAAGTTGAAAACGGAAGGCGTAGGACGTAGCGTAAGCGTTTTGAACTGCGAGAGGCGTTACACTTTCTTCGTAAGTTGGATACGGAAGGCAAAGGACTTAGCGTTAGCATTTTAAACAGCGAGAGGCGTTACACTTTCTTCGTAAGTTGAATACGGAAGGCGGTCTGGCAGAAGCTAGTTATTTTACTATATAACTTGTTAAATATGGATATTTTTCTTAAACAAACGATTACATGGATTCCTATTGAAATGACTGGATTTTGCCCATGAAAATTCACAGAACAGTGGTAACTGTGATCACATTTTAAGGCTAATTTAAAATGAGTATTTCAGTTTAGACTTTCAGCCCAGTGAGATCAGAATTTGTGGTTGTGGCTAAGAATTGCATCACTAATTTTCATAAATGAAAATTAAAACAGCTGTGATTAGCAAAATCTAACACTGTCAGGACAAATTCACTATTTAAAATATGCACCAACAGGCATTAAAAAGCTTTCAAAACTACTGAATGTGTGTTTTTCCTGTCGCACAGTGGAGTCTTTGACAGGACATGCGGTGTGGAATGGCTGTGTTTTGTTAAGGGTCCAGTTCACTGACGGCAGGGTGAGGACAGGGTGACCCGGCGTGAGATGAAACAGTTCTGTCAGATGGGACCGTCTCTCTGGCTTAACTCAAGCCAGCTCTGCTCACAGATGTGCTTTAAACCTCACCGAAGTCTCTCTCCACACAAAGGGGCGCTTATATATTTGGGAATTCAGAGATTAGATTAGGTGAGAAACGGCGGATATCCAACAACATACTCAGCGGAAACGTTTTCCAGACTGAAATGGCTCCCAATACACAGATAGACACCCAAAGAGTGAGATTGAGATCCTCTTAAAAGCATTGTGGGACTATTTTTACAGTGTGTGAGAGAAGCCAGACTGGATTAGCGTGTGTATGAGCTCACAGCAGGCTGGGGCTGTTCACACAGACTGCCAGCCGCTCTTATTCACACTGTCTCTGATGTCTTACTAAAGCAGAGACTATGTTGTTCCTAAAGCGAACCTTTGAAAATCCTCTCACAACAAAACTGATAGGCTAATATGTATTCACATTTATAGAGGTATCAGGTAGCCATTTTTACTTGGAGGTCTAGGAGTGCCACTTAAAAAAGGCGTAAATGATCAAATAATTCATACAAACATGTATAAGAAATCACTTTTTAAAAATAGACAAATTAACACTAAATTGTGTCTTAAAACATAGTTAAATAACAGCAAACTAATAAATAAATATATTTTTTAATTGTCGAAATACAGACATATTTAATTAATGTTTAAAATGTAGGAAAATAACACAATAAAATAATTAATCATTTTTGAAAGCCAATTTTAAATTGTTTTAATCTGTCCTTTTGCAAAAGGCTTTTCTTCATCCATTTGCCAATAGAGTTAATTACAGTTTACTAGGACTTCAGGAAAAATATATAACACCACAAAATTGTGGAGTATGGTCCCGCTGATGGTCACATAAGGGGCTTTCGCAGCAGAGGAACCTTTTTTATAGTTCCTAGAACTATTGGTGAAAGGAACACCATTTGGGAGAGTAGGGTCTAACCCAGCACAATAGGTTTATGTTAATTAGCCGAACGCACTCGAAACACCAGCACCCCCCATTTTTAAAAAAAGCCGTGTACACACACAGATTATAGCCTATATATTTACTCCATGAACATGGAAAACAGTGATAGATGGACCTTTCCAACCATTACACAAAATCCAAGAAAATCCAACGCGACTTTGAGGGGACCTGGACATGGCAAACGCTAATAATTTTTCATATACTGTTTACTTTATTTGTATAACAGTTCTATCTAATAACGTATTATGGTGAGTTCACACCAGACGCGAATGAAGCGTTAAGCGCGAGTGATTTACATGTTAAGTCAATGCAAAGACGTGATAGACATCCTGCGGCGCGGATTGAGCGTTTAGGGCGTTTGACGCGCATAACGCGTGATTTGCGCAAGTTGAAAAATCTGAACTTTGGCGAATATTCGCGCCGCGTTGACCAATCAGGAGCTTGCTCTAGTAGTGACGTGATTACGACGTAGTGAGCGTAGGCAGAAATCCAAAACAACAATGGAGGACAAAATCATCGTCGCTGTATGTGGATACCCGGAGCTGTACTTTTATAGAAACAGGAATAAAAAGGATCTTGCTTGGAAGAAAGAGAGTGAGGAGGTCGGAAATTTCTGGTAAGTTGTAAAAAACACTCTTCACTCAATTTGAGCTATATATATATATACATATTGAGACTGTCGCCTAGCAGAAGCCCCTCATTCGCATCTGTTGTGAAGTGAATTTCACGCACGAATGAAGCAAGTAAACTCAAAATGTTCAAGCGTCCAACTACGTGCGAATAGCGCGATTTATTCGCGCAAGTCACGTCTGGTGTGAACGCCCCATTAGACAGGCTGTTAAACAGACTGTAAACTAATGAAGACGGAGAATGGAATCGCTGTGTGCTCAGGCTCTGGCGTTCTCAGCGTAGTCAAAAATAAAAGTCACAACAACAAGCACGGCTTTCGTCACTTCAGAGTTCCTACTGGCAGTGCGAACGCAACCAGGGGAACATTTAGTTACCGGGAACCGCCCTGGTGGCTAGTTCCTATAACTAAGTTCCTATAACTACCCGGTGCGAAAGCCTCTATAGTCTTTTGTTAGAATGACACAAGCTGAAATGTTAAAAATGTATGTAGGAAGGGAAACTTGAATGAGTGAAGAAAGAGAAATCAATCACAAAACCAGACAGAAATCATTCAAGATTCTCTGAGTGAAGATATTAAGCTTTGGACATTCCTGAAAAGTCACAATCATACTTTAGATGTCATGTCCATTTATACATAAAGAAGGGCACTGTTGGGAAGAATAAAGGAAATGCTGTTCCGCTATCAAGAAAGGAAAGAAGAAAAAATCTCCCAAAAAAAGAAATCATGTTTTGTGAACAATGTGTCAAGGAGGCGCTGGCAGGTACTAAATCTTTGTTTTGTTGCCTCGCTGGACGCAGAGAGAGGAGAACTCACGTTCACATTCATTGGCACTGTAAGTCGTGGCTGGTTTCCATGGAAACTGGTTGAAGCCGGGGCAACAGCGATCACATGACGGGCCGCAAGTGTTGTGCTGGCAGTCACACTGAAGCCTAGGATACACAGACATAAAAGACAAAGCACAGGTTATCCCTTGAAACTTAAAACAACAAAGCTGTTTCATCCATTGTTCTATCATCAACATGTTTTCGAGTCATTTTCATGAAAAACTGATTTCGTCACGCACTTTAGGTGCTTTATATATATATATATTATATATATATATATTAAAGTTTCAGAATAGAATTTCATAATGATTTTTTACAGAAATCCTCACTGCCATGTTTGAAGGTTATTCTCATGAGAATCTCTCTTGTTCTCTTTCTATCTCAATCTTGAGGGGCCAGTTTATGCAAATACTAAAGCACTTTGTGTCGATTGGCATCCAATGAGCCACATAAGAGCTTACAGTGTTTTTATTCAAGTGTCTAAACTTCTCACTGACCTTGCTGCTTTCATAAAAAGAGTGAATTAGGGAGATAGAGGGAAAGCGAGAGAGTCTTTAAAACCTGAGAGTCTGAAAGGGTTAAGTTCTTCACGCTTGCTTAATTTTCCTACGACATCTGAAAAGCTGATCGAATTAACTGAGACTCAGAGTTTTGCTCACGGGTGGCTGCATTTACACACGTATCATTATAAAGCTACACAGCGGACAGTAAGGAACTGCTACACACTTTACATATGCCATATTCATACATTCAAATGGTAAACATCAATAATCACCTTCAAACAGCAACAAAAAAAAAATGTATAATTTCTAAGACTGATCCAAAAGAAAACTATAGGCGAAATCTGATGCCCAACATGGCATGAACAAATCCAAAACATTGTTGTAATTCGCACTTATTTACATTTTGGCAAATTGGTGCCAAATTTGTACAATCTCATTCGAATGATCTGCTTATGTCCCACTCATGATTAGGGTTTAGGTTTAGATCTTCATGCTTCAAAAAATCATACTTATTTTATCAAATCATGTGAATTCATATGAAAGCACCTCACATTTTCCTTTTCTGACAAAGGAAAGGAACTGAAACATTATTTACATTATTTCAAAACCCATACAGACTTCTTTTGTATTCGCTACAGTGTTTATCAAACAACACCAAATACAAGTGTACAGAGAGCCGGTTCTGGATTCTTCCTCAAAATAGTACGTAAGTCCTGGTTTGCGAGAGAACAGCGGCTCTGGGTATGTGACCAAAAGCACAAATCTTATTGGTTGGCCAGTTTTCTTTGCCATGTGATGAGAAAACATCAGTAAAAAATGTCACATTGGCGGTACGCGAATATTCAGTCTGAACAGACTCATTAACAGTCCTTCATTCAAATTAAAAGTTGTGTCACACCGGATTTTCACACCAAACAGTCATCTTAGTGGACTGTAACATCCATCAAAAGTCTTGAAAATTTACCACACGTTTATAAAAAGCTTCTAACATGGTCAAACATGTGAATCTTCTACTACAAAATAATTTCTACAACTTTTGTTTTTAGCAATAATATACAGGAAGTGATGCTCAGTCCCAATTCGCATACTATCCATCCTTACTATGCATCCTAAATAGTATTCGAAATTAGAATTATAGTGTCCCAAATCAAAGTATGTTGAAATGAGTATTCCAAAGATACCCAGATTATCTAGCTTTTCTGGTTAGAATCCAAAGTGCAGATCCGTGCACACTCTAACAGCTAATATTTCCCACAACCCATTGCACTGTGGATGAGGATTCAATTAGAACTACAAAAACAAATAAAACGTGTTAAAAACTACAAACATGGTGGATGTGCGACACAACGGTTAAGTAGAGAGGGGTTTGACTCATGATTAATAATCAGTATTTAACCTGTTGAAAAGATTCAATGTTATCCACATACATCTGCAACAACACTGTGAACTATTGTAAAGATACCTTTAACTTTTAAATGCGTCATTATTCAAGCACATAAGGAGAGTTCTCCACATGAAAGACCCATGACTGGCAGACTGGCAGTGTGCTATACTACATTTCTCTCTGATACGGTAGGAAATTAAATTAAATTGAATGTGGAGGATTTTAACTGTGACAAGATGATTGACAGGGCGGTTTAAATGATGACAGGACACATGTACAGCAACAGAGCGACCAAAGCTTGCCTACACTTCTGCTACACACTCTTCACAAAAACAGTACATACTTTTAGGGCATAGTATATAAGGAGGCAGATTTGGATTCGACACATAACAACACGCAGACTTTTCAGTTTCACCTATCTGAGTACTACCAAGTGCTCACATATGGACGGACGCACACTTGCACTCAAGTGTGCACTTTAGTTTCCCTGAATCTGTTTGGATGGTTCAGCCTGAGCAGCAGTTTAATCCTTCATTAGCATCCACCCGCAGTCAGAGCAAGTGTTCTAGAGCCTTACTTCAAATGAGCTACAGCCAACCATACTAACCCTCCGACCCCATCCAGAGTCTATTAACCCTCGCTGCCCTCCAGATCTCCTCTAAGACTTTAATACACATGCCTGAACGTCTAACGCTTCGGGTTCAGCTTACAGCATGGAAGAAGTTACCTCTCTACCCAAATTTCCCCATGAATCAACTGCACACTGACATCTGTTTAACTCCTTGTACCTGTGGGGCAAACAGGTGGATCTGGGAAGCTTATAGATGGAGCACGCTTTAGCGATTGACCTGTGACCTTCATTCTCTGCATGGGTCATCCTCATTTAGCTCTGTCAATCAAAACCCTCCACCCTTCACTAACTGTCTGTATTCATTCAGAATAACATTCTACCATAATACTCTTATTATTTCTGCATATGCACACACAATTTCATTGAAAAGTTTGGGTTCGGCAAGATTCTCTTGTACTCACCAGGGATGCATTTATTTGATCAAAAAAATACAGTAAAGACAGTAATATTGTGAAACTTTTCTATTTTAATATACTGTATGATAAAATGTCATTTATTCCTGTGATCAAAACTGAATTTTCAGCATCATTACTCCAGTCTTCAGTGTCACATGACCTTCAGAAATTATTTTAATATGCTGATTTGATGCTCAAGAAACATTTATTATTATTATTATCAATGTTGAAAACCGTTGTGCTGCTTCATATTTTTGTGGAAACCGTGATCCATTTTTTCAGGATTCTTTGATGAATAGAAAGTTTAAAAGAAAAGCACGTAAATTGATCAATTCAATGCATCCTTGCTGAATAAATGTATTAATATAAAATAAATAAATAAAAAATCTTACTGACCCCAAAGTTTTGAGCAGTAGTGCATGTGTATACTGGACAAAGTATGTGACTTTTCATTATACGTTACTCAAATGATCCAGTAAATTTGCCAAAAATATGCATTATACAACAGTGTATCCCACAATGCATTGCACTCAACTTGAACTTCCATTGCTAGTGTGGAAAAACAGTAAGTAACATTGTTTGTCTTGACTCAAGTGCCTGGACAATCAAGAAAAAATACACCCAAAATTTTCAAAAATGAAAATGATGACAGAATTTTAATTTTTGGGTGAACTATCCCTTTAAGAATGATTTATTTATTTATTTTTTACACAAAATGCAATTGTTTTTAAGTCTGAGATAATAACTAAATCTGATTTTAAGTATGAGATTGACAATGTAGCATGATACTTTTTTGTCTTTTTAACTGAATGCAAACATTGCTATTAACATTACAAGCTAGTCTACTACTGTTATAAATGTTTACCATTGTGCAATGTGTACCGTTTCACATACTATTTAAAAAAATCAGTAGTATGCTGTAGGCTAGTATTTAATTTCAAAGCACTAATGAGCAGCTCTTTAACTCTGCCCTTTCTATAATCAAACATCACCACAGAAAGACACAATTAAATCATCCACACCTAGAAAAGATGTGTGGTGCATATTGAAATATACAGGTGTGACAGTCTCAGAGAAAAACATCTGGTTTCCTACTTCCATATCGCATGTTTATCAGCAGATCTCCGCAATATCAGTTACACGCACCAAAAAAACATAACAGAACAAAAAAAAAAAAAACTCCTATGAAAAGGAAATCACAAAGAACAGCAGATTTAACAGAGATCCATGAAGGTTATGGAAACTCTCCCTCCTCTCCAAACGCAATGTTAGCATATGTTTCTTGTTGCTATGATCTGAATTAACCCTCTGGGGTTTTGATAATCCCCACACAGGAGAGTGTTTTTTCTTTTTCTTTTTTTCCAAACTGATATATATGACACCTTCCAGGTGGTTCATATTCCTGTATAATTGCACTGAACGCTGCAGGAATCTGCGGAATGAACGCATACAATAACAGACAATTTATCAGCAGGGACAAAAACTATGACCGGCGGATACGTCTCGATTGCGACACACAAAGAGCCAGGAAAATCTCTCAAGATTCCTGAAATATTACACAAACCTCTGTCGGTTAAACAGCGTGATCTGCTTTATGTCCAACGGTCTTCTACACTAAAGGACCACATACAACACAGATTTTTGAGGATTTTGCTTAAATGTTTGTGCGATTTCATTACTTTTTAACTTCTGACGTCATCTTGATTAAAGTAACAAAACAAATGCATACGTTCTACAAAAACTTCTACAATGAAACCCTTCTTAGACATTCATCCCATTGAAAGTGAGCCAATGCTGAACTGATCCTTTTCAAGGCATTGGTCAATTAGCAGGTTAAGACCAGAGAGATCTTCTGACAAGCTAGTAAATCCAGACGCCTGCAGGGCCTCAGAACTGAAGTATGTCCCTCCCCAGCCACCGTCACTCACTGTCCTGAGACACGAGCCTTAGAGGCGCTGCTCTGACTATGAGTCTTCTATCTAAAAACACCTGAATATCCTCAACAAAAAAAAGCAGATCCAGCATTGGTGTTTTGTGATTTTAGTGGCCACGGTTTAAGTTTTCTAAAACTCTGGATTACATAGACCTAAAGCATTGTGCTTGAGGATAAATAATATTCTGAGGTAAAAATATGCACAGAAAGTTTAGAATCAGGCAAGTGAAGACTCCTCAGAGCGAAGCGTCAGGGCAGCATGTATGTGCCTGTGCTAGTGGTCTGCAGGTGCGGGTGGAAACTAAAGGTAAATGTATCTCCCTCCAGGCACAGGAAAGAGCAGATTATGAGTATGATTTAAGCCTCCTTCTATGGCACACTTATAAAAGAAATGGCACCCAGCTCATAGTCATGAAAATATGAAGGTGTATGGACAAATCAGTGGAAAATTAGCATATTTCATCAACATTTACATGTTGATGAAAGTACAATTGTATCTTACCATTCTTTTTTTAGTTTAAATGACATATTGCAATCCATGCAGGGCTTGACATGAACTTTTCTGCTCACCAGTCACTGTGGCTAGTGGTTTTCCAAAGTTACTATCCACTCAGCATTTTTTAACTTGCCACAATTTTGACATTGATACTATGGGGAAAAACTGCCATATAGATATTTTTTAATATTATCTCATAATTTAGCAGCAGGAATATTAGGCTGCTGTCACTTTAAGACCTGACGCATGGATCCATTATACTGTTACACATGCGTTTCTTTCTCAACTGTTTACATTCACTTCAAACATAACTGACTGTGTTTACGTGAATACCCACCAATACCGGCATTTTGACATTATTTTGTGTGTATTTGACTGTATAAGAGCAATAAGCAATGAAAAAGAACTCAATAGACCTTTATCACAGCGGAATTGATTAACGGAAGCAGTGCATCGATTCTTCCGGTTATGTATATTTTCAATGTGATGTTAACACCTGGTTGAATAAACGCCTCTTAAAATAAGGATAATTTCAAAATCCGGACATTTTCATAGACAGGAGAAGAGATATTTTGATGATTGCTGTGTACAGAATTTATCTGAGAAAGCTCGTAAACATATATGATTATTTCACCACATGGTGTCAGTGCTCGTCTTAACTAGCAACGGCAACACTGCAGTGTGTGTGACTTGATGAATGAGATCAGAATACATATTTATTTATTTGGATTAAATATTTTAGTCATTATTCTGCATCGTTTTTCATTTCACTGTATGCAATTCACAACATTTGTCAAAATTCATATTTATTATTCAAAGAAGTTGCGCTATCAACGCATTTCTAATTAAGATTACTTAACACATCATTAAATTTCGCTAAGGCGCATTCATTCATCTTTTTAAATACTGCTCTTATGAAAATTAACCATGGTTTTACTACAAGTAAAACCAAAAAACAATATAGTTAAACCATGGTAACCACAAATCAACCATGGTATTTGTAGTAAAACTGTGGTAATACAAGTGGTATTCAACCCGTGAAAAAAATCTCATCAGTCAAATTCATTTAAAAAATGTAAATTCAACAGGTATGAAATACTATCAGTAAGAGAAAAACACTGTTAATAAAAGACGAGCGCTGGACTGCAGCAGCTGGGAAAAACATTTATTATTCAGAATGCACATTTAAGGGAAATATATTTATGGGAAAATTTCAGCAGGTTGAAGATATGAGATGTAATCGTCCTCAGTTTGGAAATGCATAGGTCTTCTACACACGAACGTACACACGAAAATAATCTGCGGGAATGAGTAAAATTATGCGCAATCCTAAACTGAAATATTAATCCGGAGCAAATGAAATGAGTGAGTGAGTGACTCGCTGTCAGAGAGATGAGAGAGAGAGAAAGAGCAGCTGGTATCGTGTGTCTATTCTGCAGAAAATGAGTATTGGAAGTGTTTCAGATATTTCAGTCAAAAATTGACATTTTTGACAACACTACATTGCACTTAGTTTATTATTTCAGATGCTGAAATCCACCGCATTTGGCGGGTTGGCAGGTGTTAATGTCAAGCCCTGAATAAATGAATAAGGCAGGAAAACACATTCTCAATAGAGCTGGCAAAAACTGGACAAAATAATTCTGACTGACCACTACAATTCAAAAGTTTAGAGTCGGTAAGATTTTTTATGTTTTTGAAAGAAGTCTCTTATGCCAAGACTGCATTTATTTGATCAAAAATACAATAAAACAGTAATATTATGAAATACTATTACACTTTTTAAAATAATTGTTTTCTATTTTTCTATTTTTTTAAAGTATATTTATTCCTGTGATTAAAGTTGAATTTTCAGCATCATTACTCCAGTCTTCAGTGTCACATGATCCTTCAGAAATCATTCTAATATGATGATTTAAAGCTTAAGAAACATTTATTAACATTTTAACATTTATTAATCTGTTTGAATCTGACTTGTGACATTTAAATCCTATAAATAAAACAAATTAAAATATTCTTAAAGGTCACTTACTTGTACGGGTCATTGGGGTCTTGAGCATTACAGGCCTCGGCGTGACCATTACACACACATCTTCCTCCAATACTGATGTCTTTAATACTGTAGTAATACTGAAGAATAAATGCAGAGAATATGATATAGTTGGAATAATTTTTGATTTTGTAACTAAGCTTTATTTGTAATTTCTGCCCATTCAAAACAATATAGAGGGGTCTATCTTACTCTTCGTGTGACCGTGGGGTCTCTCAGGGCTTTGCCCATCAGGTGACCCAGCAGTGTGTTGGTGCGGAGGAAGCGCAGGCGGATGTTGGTGGCCTTGGTGAACTCCCTCAGAACAGGAGAGTAGGAGAAGTTCATGGCACCCGGTCGTCCGTTCACCAGAGACACCACAATCTGAACATGTGTGAGAGTGATTTAATAGTGGCAAAAGTCAGACTTCACAATGATACTTAAAGTGTCTATAAAAGTACTGAAAGTATATAAGTGCATCTACAGAAATCAACGTAGGACAGATAGGTCAGTGGGCAAGAGCCAGTGTTGGGACAGAGTTTGTCTGTGTCCGTACCTCTCCATTCTCCAAAGGGACAATCCTTGAGTACTCTGTTGTGCAGATGATATCGTCATCATGGTTGATCCGCTCGATAGTCCTCTGGCCAAACCGCTCAATACAGTCTCTTTTAGAGGCTGGAGCAAAAACAAAGACAATGAATAAATCAGTTGAGAAAACGTAAGAACACTGGTCAGGACAATCTATTTAAAGTCACCATGAAATCAAAATTGACAATTATTGTTTTTGTTAAAGGGGACCTATAATGCCCCTTTTACAAGATGTAATATAATTCTCTAATGTCTGTGAAGTTTCAGCTCAAAATCCCCCACAGATCATTAATTATAGTTTGTCAAATTTGCCCCTATTTGGGTGTGAGCAAAAACACACAGTTTTTGTGTGTGTCCCTTTAAATGCAAATGAGCTGCTGCTCCCGGCCCCCTTTTCAGAAGAGGGCGGAGCTTTAACAGCTCACGCTTCGGTCGCTCAACAACAACAAAGCTGGAGAATCTCACGCAGCCAAAATGAGGATTGTCAGTAACGGTGTTCAGCCTTACATTGTTCAAACCGGAGTCGACACTGATGGAGAGACTCAGGAAGAAGGAACAACTTTTAGAATGAAACTGGACGTTTCTGAATGGTTAGTGGATAAATGTATGTAGTTGCTGTGGAGTTGATTCAACTCATCCACTAGCATGTGCCGTCATGTTAATCTTTTGTGCAAATCCAGTGTTGAATTGACCCTCGTTTGTGAAGCAGTCCGGCGTAAAATGACGGTATGACAACAACACTCTACTACAACAACTCTTCCTCTTCTCTAAAGCAGCCCAACATGGCCCCACCCCCTTTGTTGTGTGTTCTCGGGGGCGGGGTTTATGTAAATTTTAGGGTTTGTGATGTCACAACCCGGGAAGAAGCTTGTTGTAGTCCCTACCAGCTGTTTGTTGTAGTCCTTAAACAGCGAATTAAATCATTTTCATTAAAGAGAATATTATCTCTTAAATCTGAACTTAACTAATTGTTAAACTAAGATTTAGTTAGGTTAGTCTCTAATTAGCATCAGCTTTTTTTTTTTGTTACACCGATATTATATTTCAATCTGGATATTACTCATAATATAGCACATCATATTAAGTTATATGGCCATTTTTTCAATTATTATCGTGCTCTTGTTCTTCTGAATGCAAGGCTGACTCTAGAATATTAGAGTATATAAAATATGCTACTTATAAAGTACAAAATGTTCTCTCTTTTCTCCATCATTCTCCAGCATTCTGTCTTTGTTTAGTACGAAGTCATGGAGGCAGTTGTGGGCTGATGGATTGTGAGTTTACCAAAACAACTGAAAATTACATTTCATTATTTTGATAATGTCAAACCTCCAAATGCCAACCAAGGGGTGTAGTCATTGTTGCCAGAATTGTGGCCTACACCTACACTACTGACGGCTTCAGTGACAAACAAAACAACACAATATGTGTGTTTGCAAACCACAGAGCCAGAGAACAGAAAGAACTGTCCAAAACATGACCTTTCTCACTTAACCCACACTTCCATTCCCATAATGCATTCCTATCAATCATTGAAGGCCACACAATGTTCACAAAGCTTTTTTTCAAGGAAACACAACACATAAGAACAGTGATAAGAAGCTCATTTCAGTTACTCACAGGCGAAGAACTTCCATGGCTGGTATGTTTTCCCAAAGTCAATCGAGCGCTCCAGAACCCACAGATCCGGCCGGGGCGAGTTGGCAAACTTGATGAGCACGTATGCAACGTGGAAAAGCTGGGAAGAATAAAAAGAATTTCAATACAAGTTCTCAACATGAATAATGTCTTATTTGCATTAAACTGTGTCATGTATATATGCATTACTGTATATCAGTCATCACCTCTATAGTTATATCAAGAATGGCTAATAAAAAACCCATATTGGTGACAACCTACCCAACTTAAAGACAATGAATCGACCCTACCACTGTACAATACTTTAGTTTAACCTTAACCTTGGTTATACATGCATCCAATGGAGCCGATGACATCACCACCACCTTAAACTTTCTTTTTCACATAAAGTCATCACATGTGAATATCAATCCTGTCTCCCAGGCTTTCTGTTGGGAGTAACCCTATATTATTAAGGCAGTTATGGCTGTGAGTTCATATAATGTCGAGTAATGTCATTTTTACATGACTGATAGATTGTCTTTGAGGTTCACAGATGTTCTCCCACAGTGACTTAATCTAAGGCATGGACATAACTGGACTGTTTTCCCTAAACTCGCTCCATTAGCGTGACTCAATCAACACACAGACATTCTGCCCCAGAGAGAGAGAAAGAAAGGTGGAAGTAATGACATCATGACTATTAAATGATATAATGCTAAATTAATGTTGAGATTAATACGGTTTGTTTATACCAAATACTACATTTGGAAGTATAATCAAATTGACCGTTCGCAAAGACCCGCCCCCTTTAGTTACTGTTGCTATGTCCGACAAGCCATGCAGCTCTCACACCACACGTCATGTTCTCACGCAGTGAAAAGCACATCGCAGAGCAAAGAGAACACTGACAACGCGTCGACAGACAAGACAGAGCAGGTTACTTTTGATATGAAACAAAGTCTCGAATTTCAAATTTTGTCATTTTTAAAGAAATTTAAACAATAAATACTGTTTTGTGGCTCTTTAATATGTCGTGACGGATCGCTGTAGCGTCTCGGTTCAAGCGGCTTGTGAACCGAACATCTCTATACTAGTTCATTTATAGCATCAAATAAACATGAATAAACATCATAAGGAATGTTGTTTCAATCGTGGAAAGACGTCAGTACACACCATTTTTCAAGTTCAAGTCCACCGACGTTAATCTGCTAACTCCTGACTGCTTTGTCGGACAAAATGGCGGATTCGGTGTTATGATTGGTTAGATCGCCTGTCAATCAAACCCCCGGCGAAGGGTCAATTGGCTGTAAGTCATTTTAACTCATTTTTTTATAAAAGTCTTGCCTAGCTGAATCTTGTATAACATAAAAAATTAATTTTCAAATGAAGTTGAAATTGGTTATTTATTTATTTTTTACATACTGATCTGGGCATATAGTCACAGTCTGTGAAATAGTTTCCTGTTTTATGGTTATCTTATAACAGCAAAATGATTGATGACACTGATTTAGATTTGTCAGATTAAAGGTGTTTAAAAAAATCAATAATATAACAAAACTAAAACTAAGAATATAACTAATTTATAAAGTTTTTATGTATTAAAAAAGTCTAGAAAATTATTTTCAATCTCAGGACAATTACATCACCAAGACATTTTTACTCTATGGCCCACAAAAATTTGAATTCAGAAATGACAAAAAAAAAATGTGTAATTTCTGAACATTTATCATTCTTGTCTGAAGAACATCATGGAAAAACATGGATCATAGAATTAAGATAAAATATTTCTTTCAACAGGGAGATAACACATTTCTGATGGAAGCCAAAACTCAACTGATCAACTCTAATCTCCTTGGTCCATTTTAGTCTTATGTGATAACCACCTGACATTCATTTGTGCTCTCTTTGCTATCTCTACCACTCTTAAAACACCATGCTGCATTCTCACGGAACGGCTGTTCTGCTATTAAACTACTGTATAAGTTTAATACAAATTTCACAAACAGATCTTAGATTAAGCCAGGATTAGGCCTTAGTTCAGTTAGGCTATTTAAGTAGCTTTTATAAGCGAAACCTTAAAAAAAAAAAAAAAAAAACATTACTGTTGTGCATCTTGAGACAAAACGATGGCACTGACATTATATTTTAAGATAAGTTGCTTTCAGTTAAAACAGCTCAAACATGCATTTCAGTCTAGGACTAGGCTGAAGCTTTGTCAGTGAAACCGTGGGTTTAAACTATAAGAGTAATCCATAATGAGGCATCCTATTATAAATATCAGCCACTCTTCATCTAATCTTACTGGAAATGTGTCTTCCTTAGGAAAGCCAAAGGCTTAATGCTTAAACATGCATCTACTTCCTCTCTAAGCCCTCAGCTCTGACAACACAGTATCCCCTTCAACACACACAAAACCATCCCCCACCATCTATACTAACTTCCACAACCCCTCAATGCAAAGCAATGCAACCCCAAAGCCGCTCTGCTACAAAGAAGCACTTCAGCCACGTCAGGGGCTTTTGTCAATGCAAGCCTCTTCACAGATACGCAGAACAAAAACACATCTGTGGAAATATCTGAAGGGAGTAGCGAGGTGGAAAGGTGGGCTCTTTGAAATGGGGATCAGATGCTCTTTCTTCCATCTGCCAGACGGACGGCTGGTCACAGGGGTGTGAATGAACCTGAACTTCAGACTGTGTGTGTGCGTCTGCATTTCACATTTACCAGGACCATGATGAGAGATGCAACACGCTTCTCTCAAAAGGCAGAAAGATTGTTATGTGTATGAGATACTCCCTTTAAATGCCTTTAAAGTTCACTAAACAGAGCTTTAGAATCAGATTTCTGAGATCTCAAATGATATCATTTTTTAATTAAAATCAATAAAAACTGGAGAGATAATTAAAATGTGCAAAAAATAAAGATTTAGATGTGCATTTTTATTCTTTCAGATGAAAATGTATTGGTTGTCACATCAAAACTTGCTGGCATGAAGCTGTGGTGCTCTGAGTGGTTGTTAGTTCTTGCTATTTGATGCTGGTGTCTTCTGGATGGTTTCTATGGGGTTGCTAGAAGTTTCTAGGTGGTTACTCACTGGAAAAAGATGTCTTTTTTTGCTGTGAAAGCCTTTTATTT
Organism: Hypophthalmichthys nobilis; assembly: GCA_037950665.1. Taxonomy (NCBI): domain Eukaryota; kingdom Metazoa; phylum Chordata; class Actinopteri; order Cypriniformes; family Xenocyprididae; genus Hypophthalmichthys; species Hypophthalmichthys nobilis. The sequence continues at coordinate 1,894,161 of CM075485.1, forward strand.
GGTTGGGTTGGGTTGGGTTGGGTTTGCTGCAGCGTGAGGTAAGTGTGTAAGAAATGTTCAATAAAAGTCTGGTTGTGTCCAGACTCCCTTGGGCTTAATGATTGCACAAATTCCTTCTTTGTTGCCACAGTGATAAGTGTGGAAACACAGGTATGGGGATTATGAATGCTTGGCCAATCATTAAGCACCTGAGAAACCGGCAACACCTTGGTCAACAGGGCAAAAGTCATGGAAATGTTGCTAAACAAAAGGCAAAAACTAAACTTGGGTTGATATTTCCTAAGGGCTGTTACCTGATTCAGTTGTCTAAGTTGTTTCATTCTGGAATAAGTTGTTATAATACGTTATGTGGGACATGTTGAGTAACATTTATTATAACTCTAAACACTCTACAGAAGCCTGTTGCAGGAATAAATGAACAGCATCAGTGAGGTGATCTGTGCATGTCTGAACATGCTTCAAAGTGACAGAAGATACAGTATGTTCACTCCATCCCCCTCACCCTCATCTATGACTTATTCACGATACAGCACTAGCCTCGAGTACCTTGCTTTTATAAAACGGTTACCACACAATACAAATATTAAAGCCAAAATACACTACCAGTCAAAAGTTTGGACACGGTAAGATTTTTAATGTTTTTAAAAGAAGTTTCGTCTGCTCACCAAGGCTGCATTTATTTAATTAAAAATACAGTAAAAACAGTAATATTGTGAAATATTATTACAATTTAAAATAACTGTTTTCTGTTTGAATATATTTTATAAAGTAATTTATTCCTGTGATCAAAGCTGAATTTTCAGCATCATTACTCCAGTCTTCAGTGTCACATGATCCTTCAGAAATCATTCTAATATGATGATCTGCTGCTCAAGAAACATTTATTGTGTACAATTGTTCAAAATATTTGTGTACAATATTTTTTTTTCAGGATTCTTTGATGAATAGAAAGTTCAAAAGAACAGCATTTATTTGAAATATAATCTTTTGTAACATTATAAATGTCTTTACTGTCACTTTTGATCGATTTAATTCATCCTTACTGAATAAAAGTATTAATTTATTTAATTTCTTTTAAAAAAAATAAAAATAAAAATTCTTACTGACCCCAAACTTTTGAACGGTAGTGTATAATGTTACAAAAGCTTTGTGTTTCAGATAAATGCTGTTCTTTTGAACTTTCTATTCATCAAGGAATCCTGAAAAAAAAGTACACAACTGTTTTCAACATTGATAATAATCATAAATGTTTCTTGAGCAGCAGATCATCATATTAGAATGATTTCTGAAGGATCATGTGACACTGAAGACTGGAGTAATGATGCTGAAAATTCAGCTTTGAGAGCAATGTTTTAAAAAAAAAAAAACATATACTATAGGTGTTGTAGTAAGTTTTATGAACTCTTTTTAATGATTTAAATTTTTTTAAGAAAACTGAATTATAATTTTTAGAGATTCACCAATATATATCAGCCAATAATCTGTATCGGCTGATAAAAACACATTTTCACACTATCGGCTATCGGCGGATAGTTTAAAAACAGCCGATAGTCAGGGCCGATATATCGTGTCAATCAAAAGAGGGCAGGAAAATGCACAGAATTTGTGCTTTGTGTAAAGAAAATGCTAAGAAACTAGTTTGATCAATACTGATAGTAATTATATGAATTAATAACATTCAGAAAGTTAAGAAATATTAATTTATTCTTCAGAATTTAGTTAACGTGTGTTAATATTAATTTGAGTAATGTGTTTATGTTTATAACTGATACCAGTTACTCTGAAACAAGCTGATGAAATGGAGAGAATAAAGTTTTGTTTTGCATTTCTTTCAAAATATAATAATTAAAAATATAATGTTTAATTATTAATTATAATGATGAAATTATTAATTTAAAAGAAGGTATAAAAGGCAGAAACCCCAAACTATCAGTATCGTTATCGGTATCGGCAGATATCGCTCTGAATAATCGGATATCGGTATCGGTGAAGAAGTTTAGCATCGGTGCATCTCTAATTATTTTTTTTAACTATAAAATATAAAATCCTGAAACATTTAAACAAAAAAAATGGAAATAGCAGCACAACTGTTTTGCAATACAACATGAACACATTGTGCTTATTTTTTGATGTAACTACATAGCAGTTAAAGACACCTAATATAAAGTGTGATCCAATCAATCATCAGTTTACAGTTCATAGAACTTTATCCATGTTTTTTGTGCATGAAACTCAGACTTGGTGTGAATAAGCCTAACAGAGCCTGTTATAGTACTATAGTAACTGCACACCCACTCGATCCCTATAGGCTTCACTTGTTCCCTCTCTCCCTCTTCTCTTCCTATCCTCCTCTTCCTTCCATCACATTTTTTATCTTTATACCACATCCTGTCTGTGTAAGACACCGGTGTTGCTCTGCAGGAGTTCCACAACCTCAGCAGTCCGACTCAGAAACGCCAGACAGGCTTGAGAATAATGGCCTGCTTATGAGGAGAGCAGGAGGAGGAGGAGGGATTACCATGGCAACGGGGGATGCCGTAACAGCTGCACGCGTGCGTTCACACCTGGAGTCCCGGCACATGTCATAAATCCTGTTACATCGTTAGCTGGTATGTACATGGTTTGGTAAAATGAAACTATGATGGGTCACTCCAGAGTTCGAAGATCAAACACAGCTGTTGCCCCCCAGAGACAGAATCTGATCGGGGCAAACGGATCCCACCCTTACAGTCCATTCCACACATGCCTGAGAGAGCTGTGTTTACTGCCATCCATTCACAGCTACAGAGACACAAAAAACAGCAGACTGTCTATCACCTCTCAAAGCATATTCACACTACAACACCGGTACATGTAACCTCAGGACATGAGTCACTGGATACTTTCTCTCTTTCCAAACACAAAAATGAACCACAAGAGCATTTCTTGTTGCTAAGGTATTCTGAGTTGTTGCCAGGGTGGGATTCTTACTGGCTCAAGTCTAGGACTGCAACTAACGATTATTTCGAAAATTAATTAATCTGTCGATTATTTTTCGATTAATTGGATGGAAAATTTAAAAAAAAAATAGTATTTTTAATTAAAAATTCATTTCAGTCCATTATTTTAAACGATATTATTCCACATCCTGCCCAATGCTGTCCTCCAGACAATGTGTAATATAAAGACTATGAAAACAAAAATAGTGAATGTAGGCTATGCTGTACATTATAAGCAAAAAAGGGTTAAAATCATTACATTCTAAACCTAAAAACAACTGATTGATTACTATTTTAAAGCAGAAATTAAAATGACTAAATTAAAAATAATAATAAACAAAAACAAAAGCGTTTTGTCCAAGCGGCAACCTCCCCCTGTTTCTCTGGAAGCCAATACGGAAGTGACTTAAACTGCAATTCATCGACTGGCCACTAGGGACAGGCTCCAAAAGAGAGCAGAATCACATTGAGTCCCATGTTAAAATGCCCAACTTTACAGCAGAAAAAAACATGTTTACAGCCTGGTACAAATTGTGGTTTTGGTCTATACAGCTAATTTTCCCCTTCATGACAACTGTGAGGGGGGTGAATTTTTTTATAACTCATCCGTTTAAATTATATTAAGCCTTAAAGTTCTGCATAATTAACGGCGCGGTTACTTGAGTGACAGGTGAATTGCCGCTGCTGTCACTACATGACCTCAGCTCCACCCACGTCCCGCCTCTTTGCCCATTTTCTGTTATCCAGGAGTGACGCGCAGTGACGCATTGCTAAGATGGCAACGGCTGACTTTAGGTTTCAAAATGCTCTTCAGAAACCTACGGGTGACGTCATGGACACTACATCTATATTTTTTTTTACAGTCTATGGTTTTGTCCATAGAAATGGGTTATTTAGTTTCCCAGGCATAGCGCGCAGACGCGACTAAACGATAATCAAAATCGTTGTCGATTTTTTTCATTATCGATAATAATCGATTTTATCGATTAGCTGTTGCAGCCTAAAGAACCCACTTTCAAGGTACTATAATATTCCAGTCTGTAGATACGGACATCTATGGGAATTTTTTATGGGAGTCCAACACAGACAAAAATTGCAAATCTGATCGCTTGCTTTCTTAAAATTCCTAACCCCAATTATGAGCAATTGTAATAATGCTACTTAGGCCCCATTTACACTAGTGTGTTTTTGTTTTAAAATGCATAACTTTTGCTATGGTTACGCTGTCGTTTACACTCCTCCAGCGTCTTCAACCCTTGAAAACGGACACTTTCAAAAACACTGCAGAGCCTGTTTTAGTTTGGAAGTGCCAGAATTGCGTTTCAGGCCCTGTTTACACTGGTTTAAAACAGTGTTTTAAAAAAATGATCCTTAAGAAAAATGATCCTTCTCTACACTGGCGTTTCCACAGCGTTTCAATAACGATCTCCGTCTACACTACATGACCAAAAACGCATGTCGCAAGACCGTTCAAGAGTAAACAGTTGCCTCTTGGTCATGTAGGCAGCTGCAGTATTAAAAAATGCAGAGTTCAACTGCACAATGGCTGCTAAAAATGACAACTAAGCCAGCAAAGGTTGCAGTTCAGTCTCCATGTTACTGTTTACACGGTCGTCAAGGATGCGCAGAGCGATCGTGGGCAGCCATCGTTTTCAAAAGTCTCCGTTTACACTGAAACGCAACCCCGGCATTTTCAAACTAAAACGGGCTCTGCTGCGTTTTCGAACGTCTCAATTTTCAAGGGTCGAAAACGCCGGAGTAGTGTAAACGACAGGCGTAACTGTAGCAAAAGTTATGCGTTTTAAAAGGAAAATGCACTAGTGTAACCGTGGCCTCAGTGTAAACATACCAAAATGGAGACTTTTGAAAACGATGCTGTGGCTGCCCACGTTCGCTCTGCGTATGCTTGATAACCGTGTAAACAATAACATGAAGACTGCAATCTTTGCTGGCTTTGTTGTCATTTTTAGCAGCCATTGTGCAGTTAAACTCGTTTTAAAATGAAAACGCACTAGTGTAAACGGGGCCCTAGCAAACACCACTAATTATGCACAGGAAAAATATCTTTAAGAAAGAACATACAGCACATATCTGTCTATGGAAGACCCCAACAAAACAAGATAAGGTTTTTAAACTACTTTTTTGGCTCCTCAAGGCAATGATGGCAGTAAGAGAAAACACAATAGTAAGTTGAGATAAGAAACTGAAAGGACAAGTAATGCAGAGCAGACAGAGGCAATAGAAGAGAGAATAAAGTAAGCTAAATATGTGTCCAAGCCAGGTTACTGAAGATTAATGCACACAGAGCATTAATGTGTGTCCTGACACACTTTGCTGTTGAACACTCTTATTCATAGCTGGCTACTGTAAGCGTCTGAGCAAGTGTGAACATGAGCAGACACTGGTAATCTACACTCAAAATACCACACCACGACAAAACATACAGCGCTGAAGAAAAGGCCTGCATAGCTTTCCGCCATGTTGATAGGAAACTGACAGCCCAAAAAAAAAGGATAAGAGGACAATGTTACCCCGAATGTTTAATAACTGCAGCTCAATGAGCTTAAAGGAATAGTTCGACCCAAAAAATTTAATTATGTGTTTTTATATTAACCTTTATGTTGTTAAAACTCATTTTTTTATTTTAAGATGAACTATAAAAGTTTATATTGTTTCAAAAGATTTCTATTTCAAATAAATGCTGTAGTGTAAATGGCTCTTTATACATGAAAATATATAGCCGCTTTTATATTTTAAGAGGTCTGTGCCATTTAAAAGTTTGAAATCCTGCTTTAAGCCATGAGCATCAAAACGTACCCGTGACTGAATTGACCCACAAGCACACTTAGTCAAATGTAACAGTCTGCTCTTAAATACTGCATTTAAACTGTTAAACCACATGCTATAAAAGTGTCCAGAGGTGCCAACATCCCATAAAAAATACCAACATTCACAAACAGGTGTGCTTCACTGACCCAGTGCGGGAAAGCACAACGCCACTGAAAGGCATCTATACTGCCATAAGCTCTCACGGACAAGAGTGCTCTTGGGCTCATGTGGGCTTACTTCGTTCCTGTAGACTTTAGTAATGTATGGAGAAAGACATGCTATTCATCACTTCTCAGCTTCTAGACAGAGGGATGTCACCGATGACATGTATAATCACACTCCATTTCCTGGGAATGCAGGATGGGCAGTGTGTGTGTGAGTGTGTGTGTGTGTGTGTGTGTGTGTTATCAGCCCTAAGGCATATGAGAGAGGGGTTAGATGAGTTTGAAGGGTGGTCATTTGTTCACACCTGCTCTGCATGCCTCAATCCCATCCTCCCCTCCTGCAAAAGCACTACTATCAGTCTGGGATAATTGGAGCATTGCAGGAATATTGTTTATGTTTTCCTCTGAGGACCATGACAAAAACATACTTCAAGGAATGCTTGCTGCGGGGTGTAAGGGAGGGTAGAACGTGACTTTCTCATCATGTGTCTATTTAACTTAATGCTGAAAGCTTTTGCTCTGTCCTACCATCATTATCCTCTACGTTTTCCTGACCAGGCATTTTTATAATTATAGCCCCTTTGGAATGACATGGGAAGATCAGAGGGAGTGGGCTATCTGTGCTTTTCTTTCCTAAGCTGGGAGGTCAAGTGGCTAATTGTTGGTAGTTCAGTGTTCAACCTGCTGGTTCTGCTCTTGGCTGGTCCTGCGAGTCTCTGGGAAAGAGCGGTGAGTGTTTTCTGTGTCCCAGATGCTGTCCAGACTCTAATTAGATATCCCAGAGTATAGCCAGAGTGTCTTATCTGTGTTTCTCCCATCTGCTCTAACACACACACACACACACACACACACACACTGGACTTAAAGGGAGTTCTCATGGCTCTCCAGAACAAATGAAACGAAGTGAAACATACTTCAGTTTTTAGGTACTTCCATGTGTTTTCACTTACAGTAGGTTTAGTATTTGAAGATCACACAGGAAAGAGGGAGATGGAGTGCTGTACATTCTGAGAGACTGTTGTGTCTTGAAGCAACAAAAAGTAGTGGTGTTTTGTTTCTGAATGGATCAGTGTTTTTGAACAAATCACTAGAGTGAATCATTCAATGACTCACTCAAAGATAGTCACTAGTTTCTTACCAGAATTAATCTGTTTTTGAACAAATGAGTAGAATTAATGATTCAATGACTCATTTATAAAGGCACATGTAGCCACATACTGGCATATTGATGTAACTTACAGAATAAAAAAAAAATCCCCTAATTCTACTAATACACAGACTGACAGTCTTCTGAAACACGCAAACACAGACAGGCAATACAAACCCCAGTGCTGTTGGACTGTGCATCAACGCTCTTATAACGACAATCAGCCAATCAAATCCAAGGACTGGAACTAACTTTTGTATAAAAACATAACATACCAAAACTGTTCAAAACATAATTTAAAATGATCTTCTCTGCAATACACTAAGCTATGGAAGCTTGTTTCCTTAATGAAATAAAAAAGGTAATCTATTTCTGTGTGTAAGTATGTTGCACTTAAGTATGACAGGCTCTTCATGGAGACATTGACTATATGCTTGAAGTTAACTGCTTAGTATGGAAGCTTGTTTCCGCCGCTAAATAAAAAAATAAAACAGGAGATATAAAGTCAGAATTGTGTGACAAAGTCAGAATTGCGAGTTAAAAAGTCAGAATTGCGATATAAAGTCAGAATTGCATGATATAAAGTCAGAATTGCGTAGATATAAAGTCAGAATTGTGAGTTATAAAGTCAGAATTACGAGATATAAAGTCAGAATTACGAGATATAAAGTCAGAATTGTGAGTTATAAAGTCAGAATTGTGTGATATAAAGTCAGAATTGCATGATATAAAGTCAGAATTGCATGATATAAAGTCAGAATTGCGTGATATAAAGTCAGAATTACGAGATATAAAGTCAGAATTGTGAGATATAAAGTCAGAATTGTGAGTTATAAAGTCAGAATTGTGAGTTATAAAGTCAGAATTGCGAGTTATAAAGTCAGAATTGCGAGTTATAAAGTCAGAATTGCGATATAAAGTCAGAATTGCGAGATATAAAGTCAGAATTGTGAGTTATAAAGTCAGAATTGCGAGTTATAAAGTCAGAATTGCATGATATAAAGTCAGAATTGCGTGATATAAAGTCAGAATTGCAAGTTATAAAGTCAGAATTACGAGATATAAAGTCAGAATTGTGAGATATAAAGTCAGAATTGTGAGTTATAAAGTCAGAATTGTGAGTTATAAAGTCAGAATTGTGAGATATAAAGTCAGAATTGTGAGTTATAAAGTCAGAATTACGAGATATAAAGTCAGAATTTTGAGTTATAAAGTCAGAATTACGAGATATAAAGTCAGAATTGCGTGATATAAAGTCAGAATTGTGTGATATAAAGCCAGAATTGTGTGATATATAGTCAGAATTGAGGTATAAGCTTGCAATTGCATGTTATAATGTCTAATTATGAGGAAAAAAACAGATTTTTTTTCTCAGAATTGCGAGTTTATATCACACAATTCTGACTTTATAACTCGCAATTCTGAAAAAAAAAAGTCAGAATTGTGAGATTAAAAGTCGCAATTGCCTGTTTTATTTTTATTTTTTTTGCAACATACTTACACACAGAAATAGACTAAAGACGACAAGCTGAGATTGATGAACGTATCTCAAGTCTCCCTCTCTGCCCTGTTCAGTGAAGTGTTTAAATAAAAGTGAATGTATGGGCTCTGTGTATAGCCTTGATCAAGCATTAAGAGTCTTGAATCATGGGTAAACCCCCACCTCCTCTGCCATTGAAAAGTCCTGAAAGAGGAAGCAGGAAACAAGAGCCAGCGCCCTCCTGCCCGGCACAGTCGGAAAGCCTTTTGTGCTCCTCTGGGAACTCGCTGAGAGGTTAGATGTGGTGAAGGCAGGTGCCCTCTCATTCAGCACCATGAATCACCACTAGCGCTACATTAGACACGGTTCGCTCTCAACTGCGACCAGTTTTAAATTGTGGCCACTGATACAAGGAGAAGATCTCAAATTGAGTAACGAGATGTTATCGTTTTTGGAGTGTTGTGCGTTTGTCTGACATATGCTGATAACCTGTGTCCCCTGTTTAAGGATATAGTCCACACTATCTTGTGTTCTAAGTCAAACAGGTTTGGAATGACATGAAGGTAAGTATATGATGTTACAACCAAGTATTTCATAAAACTTTTTATTTTTAAAAGTATTACATTACATTTATATATCATAGGTCAGTTCGATACCAGCTGATAAGCGCTGGTTTCAAGCGTTCGGGTGTGTATTTGTGTGCATGTTTTATGAAGAGCATCAGAGGTTTCTATTTATGATGTGTTTTTAAAGTATTGAGCATTGTAGCCAATCACAGACATGCCTGTTGAGCATATGAATGCAATTGCCAATTAGAGGCGAGTTATCGAAATGATTTTTTTTTTTAAATGTAACAAAAAAATGTAACAACCCAAATGCAACTATTTCTTCATTTGTTACAAAAAATACTATAATTACAGAGAGAACCAATAAATCAGTTTATTTTACACGTTTATTTTTAGAATTCAAATTATTATTTTGTAAATTCATAAAGAATCAGTCAGACTGGTGGTCTGATCTCCTTCTTTTGAGTGTCTGGGTGCTTGGAAGTCTTTATGGATTTTCACAAACCCTGTTCTAAACCCTGTTTTTAACCCTGGGTAGAGGAGTGTTTCACACTTTAGAAGTGGCGTTAGCACTGCATTTTACCTGGGGTTATGAAACCCTGCTCCAGGGTTTTGCCTGTTTTTGCCGTGTTAACCCTGCATTGCGGTGCCAACCGTGTACATTGTGAAACGATGCGCTAGAATATTGCGGCTAGATGCTTAGCAACAGTCAGCCAATCACATGCCTCATGCTTTGTAGTCACAGAAACACAGCGGTTTGTTTAAAAAGCATGCTCTGTTTCAGCGTTTGAGGGGAAAATTTTCAAATGGTGACAGAAACTGCAACAACTGGAGGGAAGAAGTCCGAAAAGTCCATTCAATATAAACTGGATAGTACAGTCGGCAGTATATAATATGAGGATGCACAATGCTAGAGTCTTTATGTAAACAGGTTGCGTACTGTGTTCGTTCAAACAATGATGACACTGACACAGCAAATATGCAAATAAGGATGATAACCCGGGGATTAGGAATGTACAGTGTGAAACATCAGTTTATGGATTAATTGTTAACCCCAGGTAAATTAGGAGCAGTGTGAAACATGAAGCAAGATAACCTAGGATTTCATTTACCCAGGGTTTGGAATGACCCAGTGTTAAATCATATAAGTGTGAAAAGCCCTTTTATTGTTCTTTTTCTTTTTCCTCCATGTCAACTCATCTTGGTTGCTCTGGTCAACAGATGGTCAAACAAAGGTCTCTTTGCAAGTGATGCTGCAGAATAAAAGCCAGAGATGAGGGAATCACTTGAAGAATCAGACTAGTGGTCAGATCTCCTCCTTTTGCTCTGAGCGTCTGGGTGCTCAGGAGTCTTTCTTTTTTCTTTTCCCTCCCCTTCTCGACTCATCTCGGCTGCTCTGGTCAGCAGATCCTCTGGCCTCACTGTTGTCTCTGTGAGAAGGTCCAGGCTGTTCATCATCTCTGGATGTTTCTCCAAGAGATGGAGGAGAAAACATTGCACTGAGGGAATCACTTGAAGAATCAGAATCAGAGTGGTGGTTTGATCTATTATTTTTCTGTTCTCTGCTCTTTGACCTGCCAGAAGTCTTTCTTTTTCTTTTAACACCCTCTCTTATCTCAGCAGATGTTCTGGATCCTTCGGATCTGATTTCAGATCTGTTGTTGACACGGTGAGAAGGTCCAGAATGTTCATCATCAGTGCTGAACCTATTCATAGATGATCCTCCAGTTCTGAATTCAGATCTGTTGTTGACCTGGTGAGATGGTCCAGGCTGTTCATCATCTGAGCTGGATTCACTCGTAGATGTCACCACATGTTCTGCAGATGGGCCATTAAAATACACTGGATAAAACGCAATTTCCAAGAACTCACCCGATGCATTAAAAGTGATGGACCAGTAATCTGCATTCCAGGCCAACATGGAGAGCAATGGATTGTGTTCAGGACCAGGAGTCAGGGAATACTGAGTAAGTTCACTGAGAGATCTTCGAACCAAATCAATATAAAAACCTGGGTTGAAAACAGTGAAATGACGTGGTATGCGTATTTCTGGAAGAGTCCTCTGGATATTCTCATCTATAATTGTTACATTAATCACATATTGTGGCCACATTTCAAAAATAATTAACTCATTGAAATCGTCAAGCTCAATGTCAGCAGCAGGGATGTTGTCATCAAAAGGTTCACCGTGAGCCATCTGAACTGGACACTAATCTTCTGAACTACAAACTGGTATTTTATCAGTAGGAGTCAGTGAATACTGATATCCTTTCTCAACTACTGCTGTTATGAGCCTCTGAGGTGCATCTGCTCTATATATCTTCTCCTTAGAATGCTATTGTGATGTCATCAGTGGAACAAGGGTTTAAAAAACAACACATTCTGTACAGCTGTGAATGTTCTAATGAATTAAATGGGTTATCCAGTGAGGTCATTTGTGTGTGTGTATGTGTGTGTGTGTGTGTGTGTGTGTGTTTGGCCACATGACCTTATTAATAAGCAAGCAATTTGTGTTTAAATATATTACCTAATCTGCTAATCTAATCTGATGCATGTACCGAACTGTGATGGGTAACATCACGACTATGACGAGACAAAAAAAAAAAAACAGTTCATATGACTACAGAGGTTCAACCTTAATGTTATGAAGCGACGAGAATACTTTTTGTGCTCAAAAATAACAAAATAGCAACTTTATTCAACAATATCTAGTGATGGGCGATTTCAAAACACTGCTTCATGAAGCTTTTGATTCAGTGGTTCGGAGCGTGTATCAAACTGCCAGAGTCATGTGAACTATTGAAGTTTCAAAACACTTATGACGTAACGAAGCCTCGTTTACTGAAATCATGTGATTTTGGTGCTCTGAACCACTGATTCTAAACAAATGATTTGTAAAGCTTCAAAGCTTCATGAAGCATCGTTTTGAAGTCGCCCATCACTAGATATTGTGGAATAAAGTCGCTATTTTGTTTTTTTGGTGCACAAAAAGTATTCTCGTTGCTTCATAATATTAAGGTTGAACCACTGTAGTCACATGATCTGTTTTAAATATAACTTTAGTAGCTTTCTGGGCATTGAAAAAGGGAGTGTTATTGCCGTCAATGCAGGCCTCACTGAGCCATCGGATTTTATCAAAAATATCTTAATTTGTGTTCTGAAGACAAACGAAGGTCTTACGGGTGTGGAATGACATGAGGGTGAGTAAATGATGACATAATTTTCATTTTTGGGTGAACTAACCCTTTAATCCTTAAAATTAAAGTTACAAAAGTTATTTGATCAAGATCAGTGAGTGATTTTCTCTTTGTTCTTTGTTGTTTAACATTAATGACACAGGCAGCAGCAGGTTTTTTAAGCTGCTGTCACTTTAAGACCGAATGCACAGATCCAATATACTGATACATGTGTGTTTTCTTTCTCAACTTTTTATGTTCACTTAAAGGTGCAATATGTCATATTTTTGCAGTAAAATATCCAAAAACCACTAGGCCAGTGTTATATATTTTGTTCACTTGAGTACTAACAATATCCCAAATGTTTCCAACTACTTGTAAATCGTGAGAAAATTGCAATTTTAACCAAAGCTCCGGGACGTGTGAGGAGTCGCCTGTCAATGGCATCATACCCGCGTTACCCTCGGTTTTAATGTTCATACTCTTTTGTATAGCTTACCATAAGCCTGGTAATGGACTGGAATTGATATGCCTACCCAGTACAACAAGGAAAATAAAAAATGCTAAACTAAAAGTTAGCAATGTTATATTTTTTATATATTTCATGCTAAAAAGTCCTTGGTGGCCTAGAGAGGTATAATCTCGAGACCTAACCACAACATTTTAGAGTGAAATACGGGAAAAAACACATTTCTCTTTTCATTCCCTGTGTAAGACTGCCTTGCAATTGCCACCTCATCAGGCAAGGAATGGTTAAAAACACATACTCGTGCACTCATGGTTCATTCAGTACATGTAGCTCAGTGCTTTTAGTGTAAACTAAAGTAAAAATACAGTGTTTGAGGAGTGATGTATTTTTACAAGCATGTACCCCAAAGTCAAATTCAGGAATAGTTGCTTCACATCATCTGTATTTGGAGCCCTCCTCTCTCATTCAACCTTTTATGGCCCTTTAAATGGAGGTCTTTTTAGGCTTGTTTATCTGCCATGTTTATCTCAGATGGAGAGGAGGGATGGATTTATCACTCTTTTTGTCATTCCTCTCATGGGTTCTCATGCTTGTGGGCAGAGTTCAGAAATCTCCCTAAAGGACAGCCTACAAGTGTATATCAGAACCGTAGCACCATGTTTTAATGCATCTGCTGTATACTGTACAGACTACATACAGAATATAGTCACATGGCAGGCTAAAGTCCACTTTTAAAGTGCAACCTTTTCTATTTTCTTGGATGCCCAGTTTCTCTGTGTCTTGATTAAAAGTGGGGCCTAAAGGAGGGGAATGGCCAGTGAAAACAGCCCCCTTCAGGGCAAAGGGAGGGGGAAAGGTATTTATATCCCTTTATTTGCCCCCTTAACCAAAGTGACCCCCTCTCCACTACAAACACACTTCCCCTCCCCTCTCAGGCCCAACCCAACCAATGAGCCATTGAATGGATGAAAGACTCCAACAACAGCTCTTGTTGACCCGGCAAAAACAAACATTTACTCTCTCATTAACAAGGCCTCGCATTCACTCCATCCCTTCCCATCTTTTTAGTAGTATGTACTTTAAACTCCCCAAAAAAACCACTATCATCTATCAGTGTGGAGAGGGAGGTTTAAAAAACAAAAGGGAAAGAATGAGAGAGAGAGAGAGATGAAAGGGAAAGAACTAAGAATTTTATCGCATTCAGCCAAGTATGGAATAATTCTATTTCTATGTAATGAATCACTGTGTACTTGTTACCGGGTAAATCTGGCAGTTCAGCCGAGTGTGAATTCGCATCTATTCATCTGAGCATGTTAGAGGAAAGAATATGAGACATTGGGGCCTAAACCACAGTCTGAACTTTATGCCAATGTGCCCAAAATGTAGAAAGAAACTTTTGTGCTTTGACCGATCACATTAGCATTAGACTATTAATAGCCTGACTTTATAATGTCAGTTCATTCAAATGACTAAGAGCTGCTGAGAAATGAAATATGGAAAATTTTTATAATGTTCTGATCAAATGCTAGTAATCTCACTATATGAAGTCTAAAAGGGAAAGAGTTTTGTTTACACCCCTGGTCATCCAGTTTTACCACAAAAAACAAACCAAAAAAAAAAAAACAGCTTCTTTCTACTGGGAAATAAAATCATGGCGTGATTTTACATGATTTTTAATAGGTTGAAGTTGGTCAGTAACGCACCAAGAAACATAACTATAAAGATATTGATAACTAACAATATAACTATAAAGAGTTGGGTGGATTCTGATTGGCTGTCAACATTTTTATTATTCATCAGCTGGAAAAATAATCGTTATGAAAATGATTCCACCAATAACATTCCTCCGTGTCATTTTCCGCACACTGTTCAATAAAAACATTTCACAAATTGAAGTGTGTTAGGCTTCAAAACATGAAACAAATAAAGACAAAATGTTTTGGACACTTTCTGGTTGTCAGACTTTGTGGAACATGTTCATATGTTAATAATGAACTACACCAGTGGTTATTCTACTGGGACATCTGTGTGAACCTGAAGGAAAATGACTTCATACATCCATGACCTTGAGATCATTTGATTAAAAATAATGAAAAAGTGGCTCATAAAATTGAAGTTAGTTCAGAGAAAAGCTCTAGCATCATTTGTTTTGCTGATGCCATTTGTTATTTTGTATCGAATGCAATGAAATTTAGATATATTTAAGTGTTTTTTAAAGTGTCCAAATACTTTTTGGGGTCACTGTATATTGGTCAACCACTAAACTAGTTAGCATAATACCTTCATACACATCACTCGCCTTTACTCACAGTGTAAAGGTGAGCAGCCACACCTACATACTGTATATACATTCATAAGCAGCTCCTAATGTGTGAACATGAGCTTGAACTGCGGTTCTAGGAAACCAAAATCCTATCTAAGAAACCAAAGAAGCCAAGGCACATTTTAGATCTACATAATACTTCACCCTTGGTTGACCGTTCAGATCCTTCAGCCAACTTTGGTTTGTCACTGATAGTTAATCAGCAGACTTGTGAAACAGCGACAGGTCTTAAAGACTAATCTGTAGACATGTCGCCTGGGAAAGACAGCTATCTATCAGATAAGCAAAGTCACACTGCAGGCTTGTGTACCTATCCATTGAAAGACTGCAGGATCACCCTATTGTTTCAGCTCCCAGACTCAGCCGTGAGAGAGGCCTTGGAGACATGGAGGTGGGTTTCTTTCTCTAATGCATAATGGAACAAGTTTCGACAGGAATCAGGGGCGTTACTGAACTCCACATTTCTGTTTAAAAAACACTATGACAGCCCCCACACGCCATCTCAAATTCTCCCGCCTCCTTTTGGGGGTCAATTGTTCATTTGGGTTTGACATTTTTTCTTGAAGTCTACCTCCTGGCCAGAAGGTTGGGGAACGTGAGGATCCCTGAGGAGGTGTGAATTGTTCTCATTCATTGATACAAGCATGCTTTTGTTTAAGTCGATGACCAACAATTATTAAAAAATTGTATTGGGAATGGCTGTAAAATTAACTCGTTAAATTAATATGATTAAATACTAAAAATTATGAGATTAAAAAATGATCAAAATGAATCATGCACCTTGTAAAAATTTCGTTCCCTCGATTTGCTAAATCACACGCACGATTTACCATTTTGTTTCCTCGATTTGCTAATTTGTGCGCACAATTTACTATTTCGTTCCCTCGATTTGCTAAATCACACGCACAATTTACTGTTTTGTTCCCTCGATTTGATAATTTGTGCGCACGATTTACTATTTCGTACCCTCGATTTGATAATTTGTGCGCACAATTTACTATTTCGTTCCCTCGATTTGATAATTTGTGCGCATGATTTACTATTTCGCTCCCTCGATTTAATAATTTGTGCGCATGATTTACTATTTCATTCCCTCGCACAATTTACTATTTTGTTTCCTCGATTTGCTAATTTGTGCGCACAATTTACTATTTTGTTCCCTCGATTTGATAATTTGTGTGCACAATTTACTATTTCGTACCCTCGATTTGATAATTTGTGCGCATGATTTACTATTTCGTTCCCTCGATTTGATAATTCGTGCGCATGATTTACTATTTCGTTCCCTCGATTTAATAATTTGTGCGCACGATTTACTATTTCGTTCCCTCAATTTGCTAAATCACATGCATGATTTACTATTTCGTTCCCTCGATTTGCTAAATCACACACACGATTTACTATTTCGTTCCCTCAATTTGATAATTTGTGCGCACGATTTACTATTTAGTACCCTCGCACAATTTACAATTTCGTTCCCTCGATTTGATAATTTGTGCGCACAATTTACTATTTCGTTTCCTCGCACAATTTACTATTTCGTTCCCTCGATTTGATAATTGGTGCGCATGATTTACTGTTTTGTTTCCTCGATTTGCTAAATCACACGCATGATTTACTATTTCGTTCCCTCGATTTAATGATTTGTGCGCACGATTTACTATTTCATTCCCTCGATTTGATAATTTGTGCGCACAATTTACTATTTCGTTCCCTCGATTTGCTAAGTCACACGCACAATTTACTATTTCGTTCCCTCGATTTGCTAAATCACACACACGATTTACTATTTCGTTCCCTCGATTTGATAATTTGTGCGCATGATTTACTATTTCGTTCCCTCGATTTAATGATTTGTGCGCACGATTTACTATTTCATTCCCTCGATTTGATAATTTGTGCGCACAATTTACTATTTCGTTCCCTCGATTTGCTAAGTCACACGCACAATTTACTATTTCGTTCCCTCGATTTGCTAAATCACACGCACGATTTACTATTTCGTTCCCTCGATTTGATAATTTGTGCGCATGATTTACTATTTCGTTCGCTCGATTTGCTAAATCACACGCATGATTTACTATTTCGTTCCCTCGATTTGATAATTTGTGCGCATGATTTACTATTTCGTACCCTCGCACAATTTACAATTTCATTCCCTCGATTTGATAATTCGCGCGCACGATTTACTATTTCGTTCCCTCGATTTGATAATTTGTGCGCATGATTTACTATTTCGTTCCCTCGCACAATTTACTATTTTGTTTCCTCGATTTGCTAAATCACATGCATGATTTACTATTTCGTTCCCTCGATTTAATAATTTGTGCGCACAATTTACTATTTCATTCCCTCGATTTGATAATTTGTGCGCACGATTTACTATTTCGTTCCCTCGATTTAATAATTTGTGCGCATGATTTACTATTTCATTCCCTCACACAATTTACTATTTCATTGCCTCGATTTGCTAAATCACACGCACGATTTACTATTTCGTTCCCTCGATTTGATCATTCGTGCGCATGATTTACCATTTCATTCCCTCGCACAGCAAATTGCAGGGAACGAATTAGTAAATCATGCACACAATTTATAACCCTGTGAAAAATTTTCAAACCCTGAAATTCAAACAAAAATCAGCCAATCTTATTTTCATATTGTCACGTTAACCTCATTATTTATCATAATCCTCTCTTTGACCTCCTCAGAGTTCACTGCTTCATTACAATCTATTCCTTATCCTCACTTTTCACCCTCAATGTCTCAAAAATGCTGTTGAAATGCTCTGCTAATATTTGACAGGGGAGTGGAGGAAGCTCTAAACTGCCCTGTGACCCTTACAGCCAATAAAGGAGATAAGACCAGCCTGTTTAAAAAACAGGAATGGAAGAGATAGAAAAAGAAAAAAGGAAAATCAAAGCTGCTAGATGCATGTTGCATGGTGAGATGAAGGCTGTGGACCGTAGTGACCTGTAGATCCACTGCGAGCCAAACCAGAACACATGACTGAAGAAAGTAAACTCAACTAAAGGAATGACCAGAACAAGTCAATAAGAAACCCACAATGTTCAATTATCTTCAAAGCAGGAATGTATATGGAGTTTGTATCAGCTGATCCTTCCAGCAGTCTCCTCCAGATCTCCCAAAAGTCTTTGCAAACAACATCCATCCCAAGAAGAGCAAAACCAGCCATTTTTTGGATGGAAGGAAGGATACTGAAGTTGATACTAGATCATTTGTGATCTCAGTTGGAAATGACTGCATACAATGTCGAAACACCTGCTAACAGGCAGTAAAATGGCATCTGAACTCTATAAGACTCTGCACACAAACACTTGCACACATACTCACCTGCCAATGCAATGGAGATTAGGCCTAGAGGACACATAAACAACAGTCAGTCTGGAAGTGCATCTGTAGATCTTGTTGATCTACTTTACAGATAACGTTGATCCATGAGAAATGAAGTGAACACAGGCTCAAAATCAAATACGTCTGCCACACAGGGAGATGTGCAAAGTTCTCCAAGATGTTCAGATGATCTGTTTAAACCTGTCAGCTAAGTGTTTCTTTGTAAAGAAAACCTAACATTTATTTATTTATTAATATATTTTTGGGGCCAGTGAAATCCATGACTTCACAACCATATGTGGCATTTAGTGGTTTTCCAAAGATACTATCCACTCAGCATTTTCACTGGCCACAATTTTGACAAAAACGGCCATATAAATATTTTTAATGTGATCTCATAATTTGGCAGCAGGTATATTAGGCTGCTGTCACTTTAAGACCTGACGCACGGACCCATTATACTGTTACACATGCGTTTCTTTCTCAACTGTTTACATTCACTTCAAACATAACTGACTGTGTTTATGTGAATACCCACCAAGACTGGCATTTTGACTTTATTCTGTGTTTTAAGCACAATAAGCAGCGAAAAATAACTCAATTTAGTATTGAGAGGCAGCTTTATGTGTGCACACTTTGGGTGTGAGCACAAAATCTGTGGGAATGAGTAAAATTATGCACAATACGCGTAATCCCATGCCGAAATTCAAGCCCTGTAACACCAACAATATTCATCGGGAGCAAATGAAACGAGTGAGTGAGGGGAGTTTGTGTGTCAACTCGCTGTTGGAGAGATGAGAGAGCGAGAAAGATCAGCTGATATCATGTATCTATTCTGCAGAAAATGAGTATTGGAATTATTTAAGATATTTTATCAATATGTATCGAAAAATCAATATTTTTGACAATACTGCATTGCACTTGGACTTTTGAGGAAAAATAAAATGTTACAAAAGTGTAGAATATGGCCCCTTTAATAAATAATAGGAGGTGAGCAGAGGTCAGCAGTGTTCGGTGTCAGTGAAGATATATGCATCTGGGGTTTAAATGGGGCTGTTGCCAACAGGGATGCTGGGGGAATGGGGCTGCAGAAAAGCCACAGACAAAACCTCCGTCATGATCGATGGCTAAATTGAGGTAGAGGACTCTGAAGAATTTAGGCCAGGAGTTCAGATCCCTGCTGTTTCTGAATTACCCCATTAACAAGCAGGAATGATGGTTCACACTCATGCACGAGACACTCTCATGGATGTCCATTATGTACAGTCCTGCTCATATTAAAACTCAGGCTTTGCCATGCAGGAAAGATTGCATGGTTCCCTCCTATTACGTTCAGATTGGGTCTGTTCTTCTCTCTCCCATTAACAGGCCCATTTCCATGCTCAGTAAACACCATTAAAAAAAGTGTGTGTGTGTATGTGTGTGTGTATTACTGGACAGATATGAATTAGACAACTTCAGTTTAAACAGAAAACAGAGTGAAAGAGACAGAAGCAAATCTTAAGACTTACCAGGGCTCAATGCTAAGGATTTTTATGTATTTTAATGTGCTTCAGAGATGTATCTCTCGTCTGTATGTGCGGTGCAAGAAATTACAGGGAAAGCGGTACGAGCCTGACTCGTGTTGCCAGATCTTGCAAGCAAATCAGCGAACAAGAACAAGCCCATAAAAAAACTAAATAAATGGAAATGCTTTATGCTGACAATAAGGCCGAAATATCGCGACCCGCTCACTTTAATAACTCCATAAACTTGATTACTGTATGAGCCAAGCTTAAACAACAACCCCAAAATGCTTAGAATAAGTGGACATGGCAACACTGCAAGAGCGCGCTCTGTCAAGCAGCCTTTAAACAAAACACAACGTCTCCGTTGACTGTGTTGTGCTCTAGTTAAAACTGCTGAACACAACAAGTCTTTTGTCACTGTCATATTACTCTGTTCAGAATAGCGGATACCAAACACAAGAGACGCCAAAGTGTTGCTTGGTTACCATGGTCAATCATCGCAGTTTTGGGAGTGAGTTGTGTTCCGTACATGGAATGATAATTTAGGAGACTCAGTCCCACACTTGAAAACAGAAGACTTAAAAACATGATAAACTTTTGTGACAACTGTCCTGAGCATCTTTCACGTTGGCCCTGGTCCTTATTGTTGAGCCCTGCTTACAGAGCAAGAGTATCGTAGAAAAGACTCAACATATCACTCAACATATAAGCTCATTCTGAATATAAATCAACAGGTCTGACAGATAAAAAGCGTGTCATTCTTTCCGATGGAAAAAGTGAGGGAAAAGCAAAGGAAGATGCTGAGAACTGCACAATGGGAACTTTGTTTGCCAAGGTATGCAGGCCACACACACTGGGACGTCACATACCTGAGAATATGGAAAACACACACATATTTTGACATGGCAGATCTTGTACCTGAGGCATAACACACTCTCAGTGAAAACTACAGTCATTGTATGTAAAAAATTGATTTAAAAACCAAACCTGTATGATTTTCTTTTTTCTTTGAATATTTACATTTTCATCTATGCATCTCGCATGCACCTTTAACCAAAGCAACATCCAAGAGAGGAACAAAAGCACAGAAGTAGATATTTGGACCCCATTGACTTCCATTATATGGACAAAAAAAAACAAACATTTGAAACATCCTTCAATATATCTTCATTTGTGTTCTGCAAAAGAAAGTCAGTCATACAGTGAGGGCGAGTTATTTTTGGTGAACAGTTGCTTTAAGATAGCTTCTGATCACATGATCTCTACATAATAGCAGGAAAACTAATATCATGCAAGGATAAGGAGCGCATTTGACTGTTTTAAAGTCCCCCTGTGGTGAAGTTTTTAATGTTGTTTACATGTCTATGTGGTGTTTTTAATATGCTTTAAGACAAACCATGTGCAAATTCATTCAACCTAAATTCCGGAAATGTTGGGACGTTTTTTAAATTTGAATAAAATGAAAACTAAAAGACTTCACATGAGCCAATATTTTATTCACAATAGAACATAGATAACATAAATGTTTAAACAGAGAAATTTTACACTTTTATCCATTAAATGAGCTCATTTCAAATTTGATGCCTGTAACAGGTCTCAAAAAAGTTGGCACGGAGGCAACAAATGGCTGAAAAGCAAGAAATTGTGAACAGATTCAGCTGGGAGAACATAGATTGTTCCTCAACGTCAAATTGCAAAGGCTTTGCAAATCTCATAATCTACAGTGCATAACATCATCAAAAGATTCAGAGAAACTAGAGAAATCTCTGTGCGTAAGGGACAAGACCGAAGACCTTAATTGGATGCCCGTGGTCTTCGGGCCCTCAGGCGACACTGCATCACTCATCGGCATGATTGTGTCAATGACATCACTAAATGGGCCCAGGAATACTTCCAGAAACCACTGTCGGTAAACACAATCTGCCGTGCCATCTGCAGATGCCAACGAAAGCTGTATCATGCAAAAAGGAAGCCATATGTGAACATGGTCCAGAAGCGCCGTCGTGTCCTGTGGGCCAAGGCTCATTTAAAATGGACTGTTTCAAAGTGGAAAAGTGTTCTATGGTCAGACGAGTCCAAATTTGACATTCTTGCTGGAAATCACGGATGCCGTGTCCTCCAGGCTAGAGAGGAGGGAGACCTTCCAGCGTGTTATCAGCGTTCAGTTCAAAAGCCATCATCTCTGATGGTATGGGGGTGCATAAGTGCATACGATATGGGCAGCTTGCATGTTTTGGAAGGCACTATGAATGCTGAAAGGTATATAAAGGTTTTAGAGCAGCATATGCTCCCCTCCAGACAACGTCTATTTCAGGGAAGGCCTTGTGTATTTCAGCAGGACAATGCAAAACCACATACTGCAGCTATTACAACAGCATGGCTTCGTCGTAGAAGAGTCCTGGTGCTGAATTGGCCTGCCTGCAGTCCAGATCTTTCACCTATAGAGAACATTTGGTGCATCATTAAACGAAAGATGACCACAAACTCTTCAGCAGCTGGAAACCTATATCAGGCAAGAATGGGACCAAATTCCAACACCAAAACTCCTGAAACTCATAACCTCGATGCCCAGACTTCTTCAAACTGTTTTGAAAAGAAGAGGAGATGCTACACCATGGTAAACATGCCCCCGTCCCAACTATTTTGAGACCTGTAGCAGGCATCAAATTTGAAATGAGCTCATTTTGTGCATAAAATTGGAAATTTTTTAGATTTTAACATTTGTTATGTTATCCATGTTCTATTGTGAATAAAATATTGGCTCATGTGATTTGAAAGCTTTTTAGTTTCCATTTTATTCACTTTTAAAAAATGTCCCAACATTTCCGGAATTCAGGTTGTAAGTCAACACTGTATTTTCAGTATTTTCTCCTTAAAACTGCAGTGAACCAAAGACGCAGTTTGAAATCGCTGGTGTTTCTGACATCACAAACTACCTTGAAACCAATCACATCAACATGTGATCGTCAATGAGTGGATCTCTGAACTGGTGAGTGGAGGTGGGGCTAATTTGCATATTCATTGAACCACGTATACTAAATGAGGCAAGGGTGTGGAGTTATATTCAAGCTATTTTAAGGCATGAAGAAAATATTTCAAGGAAAAAAAACATTTAAATGTCATTTTGGTAATCAAAGATACGTTTTAAGGGATACAATTATTGACTACAGGGGGACTTTAAGAGACCAAGAAAGAAAAAAAAATGAGTGAGAGATCAATACATCCAGTTTGACTGCCTTGACATTGGATAAACTCAGTCCTTACTAAATGACAGGAAACTGCAGTTCTGTGCGGCTCTCACGACTGGCATCATGCCCATCATGCACTTTAGTCCCCACTGAGTCCCACTCAACTCCACCCCCCCAAAATACACTCGAACACGCTCACACAAAGAATGGTGCAACTCTGGATTAGACATCGTCTATTTTTAACTATTGTTTCATATGCAACAAAAGGGTCCCAGAAAAGGGCACAGGATTTCTACTAAGGGTTGGAAGAAGAGTATTTTTAGGTACTGAAAACTTGTGATATACTTGTACATGAGTAATGCATGTTTAAGAATTAGAGGGAGAAATAAGAAATAAACAACCCTGTATCTTTAACAGAGTGATGAAAGTGACTTGATTATTGTTTTGATGCAGTGTGGAGTATAATTTAGACCTGTTTCCTGATGGGATGGGATCCATCCATGATTTTCTTCAAAAGATTACAGGTTGATGACTGAATTCTTTAGAAAAGAGCTTTAATGAATCATCTAGTTTAAGCTTAGATAAGTTCATGAGTGATTATTTTCCGAGCATTTATGTACTATTAGCAGCAAGACGGTTTTTATTTGTCTCTAAAGCTAAACGCTCAGTGATATTAAACTAATGTGCCCTGGGGATTACGCACACAAATGAGGTTATATTAACAGTCAGCATTTGGTTAGGAGAGCTCAGACAGTAAAATGGAAAACAATTTTCAGCTTAAAGCTGCTGTAAGTGTTTTTAGCTTAGCTTTTGCTCTTTTTTTAATTAGATTGATTTAGACTGCCGCCATGCATTTAACCACACACCTTTTCTCCAAATCTATGTCAGCAAACCTGAATACGCAAAAGGCAGAGAGAATTTACTCAGTGGCCAAGTTTTCAGAAAAAAAGAGCAAGCAGCTTTCTTGTATACAGAGCCTTAGTGATGACTAAAGTCTGACTCAAGAACAAACTTGATTCTTTCGAACAGTTCAGTAGAATATACTGGTTAAAAACAAACTATTCTTTTACATCATTACACCATAACATTGTCCTTGACATCCTGGGACATATTACTCCAATGTTCCAATAAAGCCAAATGTAGCACAAATCTCTATTTATCGATTATTAATTGCGATTTCATGTGTCAGTTTAGTTTGTTGCAACAATGACTACGTTCATAAAAACATTTTCAGTCATTTACAGCCTAAATATAATCTGCATTTAGATTAAAGGCTGGAATAGTACACTACACAACTTTTAAAGGGGTCCTTGATTATGATTTCACATTTTTAACTTTAGTTAGTGTGTAATGTTGCTGTTTGATCATAAACAACATCTGCAAAGTTACAACGCTCAAAGTTCAATGCAAAGGGAGATATTTTCTTTTACAGAAAGGACTACAGCAAACAGCTGGTAGGGACTACAACAAGCTTCTTCCCGGGTTGGTGACATCACAAACCCTAAAATTTACATAAACCCCGCCCCCGAGAACACACAACAAAGGGGGTGGGGCCATGTTGGGCTGCTTTAGAGAAGAGGAAGAGTTGTTGTAGTAGAGTGTTGTTGTCATGCCATCATTTTACGCCGGACTGCTTCACAAACGAGGGTCAATTCAACACAAAAGATTAACATGACGACACATGCTAGTGGATGAGTTGAATCAACTCCACAGCAACTACATACATTTATCCACTAACCATTCAGAAACGTCCAGTTTCATTCTAAAAGTTGTTCCTTCTTCCTGAGTCTCTCCATCAGTGTCGACTCCGGTTTGAACAATGTAAGGCTGAACACCGTTACTGACAATCCTCATTTTGGCTGCGTGAGATTCTCCAGCTTTGTTGTTGTTGAGCAACCGAAGCGCGAGGTGTTAAAGCTCCGCCCTCTTCTGGAAAGGGGGCCGGGAGCAGCAGCTCATTTGCATTTAAAGGGACACACACAAATAGGAGCAAATTTGACAAGCTATAATAAATGATCTGTGGGGTATTTTGAGCTGAATCTTCACAGACGCATTCTGGGGACACCAGAGACTTATATTACATCTTGTGAAAGGGGCATAATATGTCCCTTTTAAAACACTAGGCATCATACACTTGCTGACTTTGAAAATGGTTAAAGAGGAAAAACTGGGCATCATACACTAAAATTACACTCATTTATTCTCATTATGTGAAAAAAAGTATTTGTTCAAATCATTTGATTAATTGACACCAAACCCACTGCACCACTGTTTGGGAATTACTGGTGCCTTTAAAGTAAACTTGCTAGAATGACAGATGAGTTGAAAAGAACCTGCATGAACACTGGTTAATAATCGAATACATCTAGAGAATTAATTAATGTGTTTAGAGAAAGAGAGCGAGTAAGAGGAGAGAGTCATGACCTTTGATGGGGAGGGTCGTTTTGTTCCTGAGCAGGTTGAGGCAGATATTGAGTAACTAACATTCCAATCCAATTCATTTGCTCTGAGGGGTCAGAATGCACCTCATACCTGCATCACTATTATTGCTCCTCATACTTACGATTAGGGCTCTGAACAAACCTAACCAGACACGATGCAATGAAATTCCTGCGATAAGCAATGTAAATATGTACATATTCATAAATATTAAGTATGTACATATTCATAAATAATACACCATTTTTTACTTTGTATGTAAATATAATCCTCTGTTACTCATACACAACATAGCTGTTTCAGACAAAAACTCTGACATGGAAAAAATACCTTTTCTAGTGTATGCAAATTAGTCCCCGCCTCCACTCAATCACACCTCGGACTACCTGATCCACTCGGTCAACTGTAGTAAACATTACACAATGGAAAGTGGAAATATTTGCTTTACTCAACCATGTATGTTTGAACCAAAGACTGAACCAGAGAAGAAGAACTGAACATCCTCGGTTGATACTGTATAATATCATAATATCATATTGATGAAACAGATTTGGTAAATGCTCCAGTTCGTATTTGTGTTTGCATTCTGGAGAACATCAACTGTTTCTATTTACTACATGTTTTTGCAGTGGTGAGCAATGTAGCCAATCACAGATGTGTATGTTGATCTCTTGAATGCAGTGGCCAATCAGGGGTGTTAAATTTAGTCAGAATCCACTCACTTGTCAAAACACCAGTGTTTTTGTTCAGTGCTGAGTTCTTCATGCTCACAAATCCTCTCAATAACCAAGTGTAGACACAATGTGAATAGAAGATTCATTGCGTAGTGCAGACAATTTGTTGATTATAACAGAACTTTGTGAAATCGTGAACTAAGAGTGACAGCCTTTTAGTGATTGTAAAGGGAACTGTCTTTGCACGCTTTCTAGGCTATATATAATCTATTCAGAATTTGAATAAAAGTCGACACATAACAGTAATTGATATGATTAGCCTTTGACTTGACTACATTATCAAACAGTTAATAACATGTTGCTATTGTTACACTAACCCTGTTCCCATTCGCCGTCTCAGAGTCCGACAGCTGACTTGTAAAAGTCAGCATCCTTAGAAATAATAGAAAACGTTGACAGTTTGTGATGGTAGAAGAGAGGGGCAGTTTCAAACCACGTTTTTGAGACTCTTTTGTACACTGCCGTTTTGAGGAGAAAATACTCGGCAATGGTGTTGACTGATGAATTTGAACATGGTTTGTTTTAAAAACACCACATAGACATATAAACAACAATAAAAAGGTGATTATAACCACAGGGGGTCTTTAAACTTTTGATGTGTTACTCATCCTGCACTGATTGTGCTATTGACATGAATAAAACCTCAAACCACGCGTGAGCAGAGGTGTGCTATTGTACTCTTCTAAGAGATCTAAATACTGATTTAAAGGGGTCATATAATGCCACTTTTACAAGATGTAAAATAAGTCTCTGACGTCCCCAGAGTGTGTATGTGAAGTTTTAGCTCAAAATACCCCACAGATCATTTTTTATAGCATGGTAAAATTGCCACTTTTTAGGTTGAGCAAAAACGTGCCGTTTTTGTGTGTCCCTTTAAATGCAAATGAGCTGCTGCTCTCAAGAAGAGGGCGGAGTTTCAAGAGCTTGTGTTAGCAGCGCCGATTACCTCTCTCAGACTCACTGAAAATGTCAGAAACTGTTCAGGCTTTTATGTTCAAACCAAAGTCGGACACTGATGGAGAGACTCAAGAAGAAGTGACAACATGTAGAAGGCAACAGGACGTTTCTGAAGGGTTAGTTGATGAATTTATGTAGGTGATGTGCAGTTAACCATCTTAAAGTCATTGATTAGCATATTCTGTCATGATAATCTATAAATCGCTCATGTGGGAACTGTTGTAAGATCTTACAGAGCCAGAGAATATATGCTGCATGAAGACAGAACAGGTATAGTTTAGATTAATTACGGTTATAATTTGTCATGTTGTCATGACATGCTATTACATTTGTGTTATGTACTGTATTGCAATAACATGGCCTCACTCCTTTGTTACGTGTTCTCGGGGGCGGGGTTTATGTAAATTTTAGGGTTCGTGATGTCACCAACCCAGGAAGAAGCTTGTTGTAGTTCCTACCAGCCGTTTGTTGTAGTCCTTAAACAGAAAATTCTTTAAAAGAAAATATCTCCCTTTGCATTGAACTTTGAGCGTCGTAACTTTGCAGACGTTGTTTATGCGCAACATTACACACTAACTAAAGTTAAAAAAGTGAAATCGCAATGAACCACCCCTTTAAACTTATGACAGACTATAATGGGTGAAAAACTTGGGCATTGGACCACCTATCAACCACATGTTTATATACCACACAGCAACATGCTAAAAACCATTCAGAGAACATTGGCAACCGTATAGCAATGCATTGGCAACCACTCAAAACACCACTGTGGTGGCAAGTTCTGTACAACTCATATTTTCTTCTGATGAAGTGTTATGTAGTGTAATGGCATTAATATATAGTACATTTCTCTCTGATAGCTTTTTAACAAGCTGGTTTAAGTGGCACTGAAAAAACACCAGCCACATAAAGGAACTCAATACAAAGCCAGTCACTTCTCTCTCCCTCCATTCAGACAGAGGGGGAGGGAGGGAGAGATTGAAAAAGAAAGGAAAGTAGGTTGTACAGGGCTTAGTCTGTCACATATTACAGCCATGTTCAGCTGAATTAGACCAAAATTAGATAGCCACGTTGCACAAATATACAGCGATAGAGCTCTGAGTGATATAAAATGGACAGATTGAACATATGTAATACACTAATGTTCAAAAGTTTGGGGTCAGTAAGATTCTTTTTAAAGAAACACTTTTATTCAGAAAGGACGCATTTCATTGATCAAAAGTGATGGTAAAGATGTTAATAATGTTACAAAACATTTACATTTAAAATAAATGCTGTTGTTTTGAACATTCTATTTATCAAAAAAAAATCCTGATAAAGATGTATCAAGGTTTCCACAAAAATATGAAGCAGCACAACTGTTTTCAACATTGATAATAATCATAAATGTTTCTTGAGCAGCAAATCATCATATCAGAATGATTTCTGAAGGATCATGTGATACTGAAGACTGGAGTAATGATGCTGAAAATTCAGCTTTGACATCACAGGAATAAATTACATTTTAAAATATTTTAAAATAGAAAACAGTTCTTTTAAATTGTAAAAATATTTCACAATATTTCTGTTTTTACTGTATTTTTGATCAAATAAATGCAGCCCTGGTGAGCAGAAAAGACTTCTTTCAAAAACATTAAAAAAATGTGAATGTTTAATAGATAAATATCGAATAGGGAATGTGCAGAACCGTGTGAATGACGTCCTTTCTGTTTGTTTATTTGTTTTTTTGCAGAGTGCAGATTCTGTGTGGGTCAGGTAATAAACCACATACCAAAATGTCTTTTTAAATACAGTCATAAAACAAGATGTGACTCAAGCTTCTCATCATAAAGCCCGTAGCTTGATCACTGATTGCTTCCCATTAAGTCATGACAATAAACTATTGAGTCGTCAGGATAGATTCTGTCTGAAGAGTCTGAAACTCAATGGAGGTCAATGGGAATCTTTTGTTGACAGTAATTCGCTTCCCTTCCTCCCTCTCTAATTTGAGCAGCATGAAGCTACATGAATCAGTGTTGACTGTTTATGTAGAATCCACTGGGAATGCCGGAGGACTTTAGGTGGAGAATACGTGTGGGAGAGTGTATGTAATGTTTATTTACAATTACAATTTAGAAAGTAACTGTCTTAAATGCCCCCTGGCTGTTCAGCTATTCACAAATAACAACCCTCGATACACAGGACCAATACATGAAGTGTTCAGAGCAACAACAAAAACACCTCCAGATACTCCAGACTTGAGTATGAATGGATGATATTCAACTTAGGATCCACCCTTGAAATTCAACACTCATGTGTCATCCACAAAAGCGCCTGCTGTAGCCGAGTATCAGATGACTCTACTGTACGCTGAGTAATCTGAACACGATATGTGTGTGTGGGTGGGGGAGTGATAGAGAGTTAGACAAATTGTAAGGAATGCACCGGCAACATACCTGTCCCAGGTCCAGAGTGACGTTGACCTCGTTGTATTTCACACTTCGGGAGAGAGGAGGACTTTGCCACCATCTTTCAGTACCATCTATGGCATTGCTGATGGGATGTGCTCTGTTAGTGTCTTCTGAGGTGCAGATGTCACAGTACTGGCCCTGTTAATACAGGAAGACACAAAGTTTAGCTTTTAGGTTTCTGTTTAAAGGGTTAGTTCACCCAAAAATGAAAATTCTGTCAATAATTATTCACCCTCATGTCATTGCTTTGTTCATCTTCAGAACACAAATGAATATATTTTTTGATGAAGTCCGTCATCTTTCTGGCCTCCAATAGACTGCAATGCAATTACCACTTTCAAGGCCCAGGAAGGTAGTAAAGACATCATTAAATTAGTCCACATGACTACAGTGGTTCAACCTTAATGTTATGAAGCGACGAGAATACTTTTTGTGCGCAAAAACCAAACAAAAATAACGACTTTATTCAACAATTTCTTCTCTTCCCTGTCAGTCTCCTATGCTGTAGACAGCGCAGAGCTTCCGTGTTTACGTCTGAACGCCGGCTTTTTGTGTGCAAAAACAAAACAAAATAATGAGTTTTTCAACAAAACACTGCTTTCATGAAGCTTCACGAATCTTTTGTTTCGATTCAGTGGTTCAAAGCGCGTATCAAACTGCCAAAGTCACGTGAACCACTGAAATTTCGAAACACTTATGACGTAACGAAGCCTCGTTTACTGAAATCACGTGACTGTGGTGCTCCGAACTACTGAATCGAAACAAAAGATTCATAAAGCATCGACGCTTCATGAAGCAGTGTTTTGAAATCGCCCATTACTAGATATTGTTGAAAAAGTCGTTATTTTTGTTTTGTTTTTGCACACAAAAAGTATTCTTGTCGCTTCATAACATTAAGGTTGAACCACTGTAGTCACATTGACCATTTTATCGATGTCTTTTAATACCCTTCTGGACCTCAAAAGATGCAGTCATTGCTGCTTATGTGTGGATCAGATACCCTCGGATTTCATCAAAAATATCATAATTTGTGTTCTGAAGATGAACGAAGGTCTTACGGGTGTGAAACGACATGAGGCTGAGTAATTAATGACAGAATTTACATTTTTGGGTGAACCCTTTAAGTTCTTTGCAAAACAAAACTGTTGATTGAGCAGTTTAATGTATCAATCTGTCACATAAATACTGATTTGAAGCTTTGAATGCACAATGCTTTAGTACATCACATAATCAGGTAATGACTTATCTGTAAAACTTTCAAGTTGACCTGTAAGCTTTACTCTTCTCCTTTAATCCTGGCCTTGAGACGCCTCGACCACTAGATAAAACTCTGCTGAAGGGAGTCTTAGGTTTCTAACTGCTACTTTTAGTTCAATTCAGACAGGTTGAAAGAACCCCTCTAAGGTCAAAAAGTTCAAATGTTCACACTGTCTGTCAGGGTGAATTCACTACACACTTGTGCCACTTTGTGTGAGTGGTAGTTTTAGACACTTCTTGCTTGTGAACACTGAGGATTTGTAGGGTTTAGTGTGCAGGATTTTCACTGAAAATGCTGGAAGAAACCAAGGAATTCATTCCCTTCAATATCCAACTGCTGACAACCCAAACCTCTTATTAATATTTAGAGCTATTTGTGTACTTGGCTAGGAAAATAAATTCATTTATAACAGCATAAATGAACTAACAGGAGCAGACTCAATCAGAAATTCATAAATTATGTTGAGACCACCCATGTATGAAGGTTTCTGAGATTAATTAGATAAGATTCCTTTGACTAGTAATTAATAATCCTTCATAAGAAGGTTCAACCACAGCAATTATAGTTTTTTCCAAAACACCAGTTACTATAGTTACTGTTAGTGCTGTAAAATTGTAATAAATTATTATGGTAGGCCTACTATTCTGAATACTATGTGACCCTGGAGCACAAAACCAGTCACACGGGTATATTTGTAGCAATAGCCAACAATACATTGTATGGGTCAAAATTATTGTTTTTTCTTTTATGCCAAAAATCATTAGGATATTAAGTAAAGATCATGTTCCATGAAGATATTTTGTAAATTTCCTACCATAAATATATCCAAAATGTATTTTTGTGAGTGGATATGCATTGATAAGGACTTCATTTGGACAACTTTAAAGGTGATTTTCTCAATATTTAAATTTTTTTTACACCCTCAGATTCCAGATTTTCAAATATTGTCCTGTCCTAACAAACCATACATCAATGGAAAGCTTATTTATTCAGCTTTCAGATAATGTATAAATCTTAATTTCACAAAAATTACCCTTATGACTGGTTTTGTGGTCCAGGGTCACATATTTTAAAGTTTGTATTGCTATCACTCCTTGTATTCATCATTTGTAAGTCGCTTTGGCGTGTCTGCTAAATGAATCAGTGTAAATGTGTGATGTTGTGAACATGCCCACAGGAGGTCCCTGCAACAACTGATGAGGTTGCAACATTTTATTAACATAATCTTTGAAGTGTGGTGCAAATCTATGTGTGTGTGTGTGTGTCTCCCTCAAGGTCTCCTGCAGGAATGCCACACATTCCTCTGGGAAAATCCCAGTAGCACTACGGGGGTTGCGTTTTACTCTTCACAATGTTTAAACATTTCATGCACTCGCCAACAAGCTGAGTCGTGCCTCCTGAACCTCCTGCTAATGAAGCCTCAGCGGAGGTCTCTATGAGCCAGTATGGCACTTTATAGGGGTCTTTGGCATTTTCACCTTGAGCAGGTGCTCTCCGAAAAAAAAAAAAAAAAAAAAAATCAAGATTTGGAAGGATCCTCAAGCCCAAAAGCACTATCCTGACTTGATTATATAAACTAACAAAAAAATAAAACTAAAATATTACAATGATGTAATACTGATGACAGGGTACTATGGTAACAAGTCTAATATGGTAACATGTACCATGGCAGTTCCATCTTTGGAAATTATTATGGGAATTATTCAGAACCCTGATACTATCTAACATATTTAAGTACAAAAACGATTAAAAGTGCATTTCATAAAGTCAAATTCAATCCAATATAAGCTATAGCGACAACTAACATAAAAAATATGCTTTTATCCATGTTTAAGTAATGTAAAACTTAGAAAAGTGAGTATTTTTCACATCTTTACCTGAATAGTCTGACTCGGGTCCCCTGACACGGGCCCTCCGACCAGTTTGCAGTACAGGTCTTGAATCGGCTGCTCGTTCTCGTCCACTCCGCAGGTTGCCGTGGCCGTGATTTTCGTTCCCTCCGCTAGATTAAAATACGGTGGGTGCAAACTGAATCCGTTCACGCCGCCGGTGGGCAATTCCTGCGCCGTTAAATCTTCAGTAAGGAGCAGCAGCGATAGAAACACAAACACCGGTGCGCGCGACGTTCCCCTCGCCATCTTCACCTGTGCCGCACGCTCAACACTGTTGAAGCTGGTCAAAATGTCCACTGAGAGCTTTCTGTGGTGTTAATCAGGGACATTTGGAGAGACCGAGTATACTGAAAGTCGTTGCGGTTTCTTTCTGTGTGTAATATACAATAAAAGTGCACGGCAGAAGTGCAGCTCGGTGGGCACCTTCTCTCTCGGGCTCTGCCTCTGTGCTGCGAAGTTCAGTTCGGAGAGGGCAGTGCACTGTGTGCGCGCGTCGTTGAGGGCAGTGCGGTGCGTGTGCAGTCCTGTCTCTCTCTCACGCTGTGACACCTAATGAATAGGTGACAGGCTATGTGTTATTGCTGGAGACCCCATTCCTGAATCGCATGTTTTTTTGTGTTATCATTCACATGGTAAATATAAAAGGATATATGTTTCGCATGGCTTGCTTTTAACAATGTCTTTTCCATGCAATGACAAAAGATGCAATAACACCATAAAAGCATTATAAAAGTAGGCTAGCTATAGGACTCATGCTCTATTAGCTACTTGTTATATAATTATTTTAAATATATTAAATAACTGTTTAAAGAAAAGACGTTATGTCTTCACGTCCTCCTCTCCTTTTAAAGTTTGACTTTATGACTCCTTTTAGTGAATCGGGGGCAAGCAAATTGCAAAAAAAAAAAAAAAAAAATCTTCGTTTAAAGGGTTAGTTTACCCAAAAATGAAAATTCTGTAATTAATTTCTCACCCTCATGTCGTTCTACGCCCGTAAGACCTTCGTTCATCTTGGAACACAAATTAAGATATTTTGATAAAATCTGATGGCGAACAATATCTAGTGATGGGCGATTTCAAAACACTGCTTCATGAAGCTTCGAAGCTTTATGAAACTTTTGAGTCGAATCAGTGGTTCGGATCTTATGTCAAACTGCCAAACTGCTGAAATCACGTGACTTTGGCGCTCCGAACCACTGAATCGATCATCTCTTCTTACTAGTTAATTTATAACATCACATAAACATGAATGAACATTATGAACATGAACATGAACATTTCTAACGCGGAAAGACATCAGTACACACCATTTTTCAAGTTCACGTCCACCGAGGTTAATCTTCTAACTCCTGACTTCTTTGTCGGACAAAATGGCGGATTCGGCGTTATGATTGGTTAGATCGCTTGTCAATCAAACTCCAGGCGAAGGGTCAGTTGCGTCGCAGCAATTCATTATCAAACATTTGTAGAAACGATCTCTGTATTTAAGTGTCTGCTAAAATGTTTTAATTTTTGTTTATTCATTTTGGAGCAACTAATATTTATGAAATATTTTTATTTTCCCTTTCAGAAAAGTACTCTAGCAGTAGTGCTGTATACATTTTAATGTGGATACATTTTAATGTGGAAAGTGGTATTTTGAGCTATTACTATTCAAGTAACATAGCATTTATGTGGTTCTCTTCCTTATTTCATTATTCATTTTATTAGGTGTTCAAGTGCGACTGGCCACTTGGTGGTGCTATAACAGGAAAAAAAAAACATAAAAAGGGCTATAACTTCTTCACCGTTAGTCCGATCAACTTGAAAACTGACATGCAGAGTCTTTGTCCAAGGTGCAATGACTGTCCATGAGGACATTGACGCATCTCAAAAAACATGTCCACCATCGGCCAATGACGCTTGAGCAGCTATCAGACAATGGTAATGGCAGCAAATCGGAACGAAACTCCTAATTCTGAGCAACTTTGCCTCTAGGACCGCTGCTGTCCATCGAATTGTTCAGTAAATATTGGAGATTATTTCAAAAACAAACTTTGGCGAACTAGTCCTAGGGTTTTGGCTCAACCTCGATAACTGTTAAAAGTTTTAAAAACCATATATTTTATTTGATAAATTGCCTGTATTTGCTGTAAATGGTCTTTTCCATCTATGATCCTGATGGTTACATGCTCGCTAATTAAAACATAATACCTTTTTACACATTTGCTTAAAGGCCTTAAAGCGCTTGAACCCCAATAATTGCTGCTCGCAGCTATATTTATCATTATCATTATTATTATTATTAGGCCTATTATTTGGAGTTTTTGGAGGGTTCCTAAAGCCATGACCTGGACTTTTGGTAGTGTTACAAAGAGCACTTGTGGTTTCCACAGTTAAGAAAAAGATCATGTTATATTGTACTAGGTGAAACCCTATTGGGTTTAACCATAATTTCTATGCTTTAAAAAACATCTCAGAGCCTCTGTTATTCTAAAAAGGATATTTTATTGCAACACAATACATACTTAATAAGAGGTGCAAAGGTTAAAAATCAGTGCAGTACAAATTAAATGTTGTCGCAACAGACAAGTAACGTGTAATAGCGAGCAGCAAGACCATGCATTACACTATCCAACACTGTGAGATTTGCCACCAGAGCTCGTTCACATTCCTCCACACCTCATATAACGTCTCAGGCTTTCATTTTCCAGTCTACAGAACCTGAGGTTTAATTAAATGGCAGCGCTCCAGAGAACAAAGTGAGAGAGAGGGGACAGAGGGAGGAGAGGAGCAGGTGTTTTCTTCGCCCATCA
Source organism: Hypophthalmichthys nobilis (assembly GCA_037950665.1). Lineage (NCBI taxonomy): Eukaryota > Metazoa > Chordata > Actinopteri > Cypriniformes > Xenocyprididae > Hypophthalmichthys > Hypophthalmichthys nobilis. The sequence goes on from CM075485.1 coordinate 1,929,868, forward strand.
TTTTGACCACCTGAAACAAAGCCAGCAAAGAGGCGTCCCTCTGACTACTAAAACACACACATATTCAGTGCAGCAAGTTTATCTTTATTTGCTGCAGAAAAATAAGCTGCTGAGGTCAAAAGTCTGGAGTCATGTTTTGGTCAAAATGAAAATTCATTCACTCACCCTTACCATTGTTTCGAACTCATCTTTCTTTTTTTTCTGTAGAACATAAAAGGAGATGATAGGCAGGATGTCCACGCTGACCTTTATGTACAATGAAAGTGAATGAAACCAGTGGCTGTCAAGCAGTCAAGATAAGATGGCAGTGTGAAGAAGACATTTGGTGTCTCTCCATTGACAAAAACAGACAAACATGCCCTGTTCTTGAGGGGATAAAGGATGCTATTCCAAACTTGTATGACTTACTTTCTTTATTTAAAGATAATTTGAAGAACAGAATAAGAATATTATACTAGATGAGTAAAGTTTGTTGGGACAAATGTTGACTTGGCAAAGCTGTGTTAAAGTTTTATAAGCTTTCAATTTAGTGAAGTGGAAAAAGAAATAAACACATTGCTAGCATGATTTAACACTTTCTTAGCATTAATTATCATTTTGCTAGCATGTTTTAACACATTGCCTACATGACTTAACATGTTGCTAGCATGATTTAGCATGTTGCTAGCATCTTTTACCATGTTGCTAGCATTAACATATTGATAGCATGATTTAACATGCTGCTAGCATGAATTAGCATATTCCTAACCTATTTTAACACATTGCTAGCATGAATTAACGTGTTGCTAACATGTTTTAGCATTTCGTTAGCATAATTTAGCATGCTGCTAGCATTTTTACATGTTGTTAGCATGAATTAGCATGTTGCTAACATGTTTTAACTCACTGGTAGCATGAATTAACATGTCACCAACATGAATTAACATTTTGTTATCATGTTTTAACACATTGCTAGCATGAATTAGCATGTTGCTAGCATGTTTTAGCATGTCGTTAGCATGATTTAACATGCTGCTAGAATTTTTACGTTGTTAGCATGAATTAGCATGTTGTCATGAATTAGCATATTGCTAGCATGTTTTAACTCATTGGTAGCATAAATTAGCATGTCATTAACATGAATTAACATTTTGTTATCATGTTTTAACATTGCTAGCATGATTTAGCATGTTACTAGCATGAATTAGCATGTTGTTAACATGTTACTGGCATGTTTCCTGCATGATTTAACATATTGTTAACATGTTAACATAATTAACGTTTCTAGCATGATTTCACATGTTGTTACTAAGTTTTAACATGTTGCTAGCATGAATTAGCACTTTGTTAACATGTTACTAGCATGTTTCCTGCATGACTTAACATATTGTTAGCATGTTAACATAATTAACATGTTTTTCTAGCATGATTTCACTTGTTAGTAAGTTTTAGCACATTGCTAGCATGTTTCAGCATGTTGTTAACGTTATTAAAACATTGCTAGCATGAATTAGCATGTTGTTAGAATATTTTACATATCATAGGATATTCATTAAGCTTTGCTAGTGATAGACTCTACAAGTCTTATCGTGTTATTATTTGACCCCCTCATTGAAAGTCTGAGACTTTTTCACAAATTCGTTTGTATGTTTATCAAAAATCATAAGTCGGATCAGTTAGAAAAGATATAGCAGAACAGTGTGAAGGTCTGACCTGTGTTTGGTGGTTGTAGCTTGAAAGCTCTAGGAGGATATGAATATTATTTTGATAAATATTGATAATTAAAGAGTTTTAGTTCCCATTGACCTCCACTGTACAGAAAAGAAATATAATGTAAGTCAATGCCAACCGAAACATTTTGATTTCCAATACTCTTCAAATGATCTTTTTCAAGTTCCACAGAAGAAAGAAAGTTTGGAATGACATTAGGATGAGTAAATTATGAGATTTTTCATTTTTGGATGAATTATCACTTTAACTCCCCTGCTGACTCATGTCATTTTTAATGAATGAAGCTCAAGGCTGACACACTAATATTTTCATCTGTGCTACACATGTTGACCTCTGAACTCTCTGAGCTCTCAGAGGAGTATTGCAAAAACTGTCAGGGGTCAGATCACTGTTTGACTTTGGAAGTCTAGAGTCCTCCTGCTAATGCATCCAAACTCTCATTCACTTCCAAACAAGAACACATTCCACACGGCAGACAAAAACAAAAGAAGAGAGAGACAAATCTCACAACTGAAGGATGAAGAAGATACCATCCAGCTGTCACATACTTCCTTTATGGACAAGAGAGTCATCTCTGAATACAAGAGATGAAAGAAAGGGGGGTTCGCTTCTTTTTGTCTGAAGTGGCTAAGACAGTGTATTAGTCTCTAGGCCTCTTGACTGAGGCCTTAGTGACCTCCTGGTTGCCAGGGATTTCTTTTAAAGAGTAAGAACGATGTGGAAACGCCCCGTTACACCCTTACAGACTCAGCACAGGTCAGCAACTAAACTAGGGCTGTTCTTAACATTTTTTACAAGATGCATATGCTACAGTCACATATTTTTCCATTCAGACAATCTGTTGTGTCTGAGAGATTGTTTGATAAAGTTCAAAAGTAAACCGTCTTGTCACAAACACATTCTGATGTGGCACAGACATGACCAGACAGGCCTGATCTTAACTGTGGTGTGGTTTTTAGCACTTTTTCACCTGTCCAGTCTGGACTGTTCAGGATAAACTGAATGTTTGTGTGCACATGAGAGAGAGGGTGAAAATAAAACTAGATTTGAACATTTTCTCAAGAAAATGTGAGTAATACCCATGCAAAACTCTTTATTGTTGAGTGGTTGCACTGTTTAATATCAATATTATGTGATATAAAGTTGCAATTATGAGATATGAAAACAAAATTGTGAGATATGAAAATTATGAGAAATAATTAAGTTATTAAGTTAAAAAGTAATTAAGATATGACGTCTTAAATATGAGAAACAGTCACAATTGTGAGATATAAAGTCTTAAAGGGGACCTATAATGCCCCTTTCACAAGACTGGTGTCCCCAGAATGCGTCTGTGAAGTTTCAGCTCAAAATCCCCCACAGATCATTTATTATAGCTTGTCAAATTTGCCCCTATTTGGGTGTGAGCAAAAACACGTAATTTTTGTGTGTGTCCCTTTAAATGAGCTGCTGCTCCCGCCTCTTTTCAGAAGAGGGCGGAGCTTTAAACGTGATGATACACGTGGCAACTTTTTGAGCAATGTTGCTTGGGCACTTTCCCACTGAGAATGAGCAACAAATTTATATCTGGATACGTTAGATCGGTCGTGGGCAATTTTTTGAGATCCTCCAATCAGAATGTTAGCAGCCGATCAGGTGACCAGTTCGGAGATTTCAGAAAAAATTCAAACAAGATGGCGGCCTCTCAGCGGCAGTGGAGCGGAGAAAAGGAGTGTTAACTTATATCTTTTTATGCTAGTAAGTTGTCATGCGTCAACCCAAAACAGGGAATTTACCTGATATATTGCTTAAAATACCAACAACTGTCCAAAGTAATGCGTGTAAGCTGTAATTAAGCCATTGAATGTTTTCAGTTAAATACTAAAGAGACGAAGTTTGTTTACCATCTGTAGTAGCGTAGGCTGTAGGGTGTATGGCACACGAAAGCTTTTGATGCGATCGACGCGGGTTCAAATCTGCCTTTTGCTGAACTCGCTCTTCTCCCTTTTCCTATCACAAATCAGATCAGAAAGGCATTTATTTTTAATAAAAATGAAGAAAATATTTGAAAAGTTTAAATAAAGTGCCTAACAAGTGTTTATAATAAAGTATTTATTGGGTTGGCAATAGATTTTCTCCTCTCTGATTAGTTGACAGTTGCTGCCAACTGTCCGTTGCCTTAATTAGTTGCCCTGTGTCTCATCAGGTTGCCCGTTGATGGCAACATTGCTCAAAAAGTTGCCACATGTATCATCACCCTAACAGCTTGCGCTTCGGTCGCTCAACAACAACAAAGTTAGAGAATCTCACGCAGCCAAAATGATGATTGTCAGTAACGGTGTTCAGCCTTACATTGATCAAACCGGAGTCGACACTGATGGAGAGACTCAGGAAGAAGTTACAACTTTTAGAATGAAACTGGACGTTTCTGAATGGTTAGTGGATAAATTTATGGAGTTGATTCAACTCATCCACTAGCATGTGTCGTCATGTTAATCTTTTGTGCAAATCCAGTGTTGAATTGACCCTCGTCTGTGAAGCAGTCCGGCGTAAAATGACGGCATGACAACAACACTCTACTACAACAACTCTTCCTCTTCTCTAAAGCAGCCCAACATGGCCTTACCCCCTTTGTTGCGTGTTCTTGGGGGCGGGGTTTATGTAAATTTTAGGGTTTGTGATGTCACTAACCCAGGAAGAAGCTTGTTGTAGTCTCTTCCCAACTCCCTTTGCATTGAACTTTGAGCGTTGTAACTTTGCAGATGTTGTTTATGCTCAAAAAGCAACATTACACATTAACAAAAGTTAAAAAAGTGAAATCAAAATTTAAGGGTACATTTTGTAACATTTTTTTTTGTTCAAAATGAACAACATTTAAATAATGAGTCAATACATCATCAATCCTGATCAAAAACATGTTTGTGGCAAGCAGGGTGGGTCCGAGAGCCATGAGAATGGAGCGAGGCCGTTGGTGCGAGTGCGCCGCACCAGCCTTGAGTTACTCACGGAGGAGCGGGAGGATAAAAGGAGGAACGACGACAGTGAAGGACGAGAAAGAGGACCAGGCCTGGATTTTACATTGTGTTTTGTTGTTTATGTTTGTGCGGCAGTCATCCGTGAGGGACTGCTGCTTTATTTCTTTTTGTGTTTGTTTATTTTATGATTAAAGTTACATTGCACATTTGCCAGTTCCCATCTCCTTCTTCCTTTATGCTTTAAACCTCGTTACAATGGTGCCAAAATTGGGGAGGAAGGAGCAACATGCTGTCAAAAAGCCCTCGCTGCTGTGGGGAATCCATGGTGCAATCGAGCATGGCTGAGCAGACTCTACCGCCATGGTGGTGGAGTGATTTTCCGGGGGATGGACTAGTTCGCTGGTGTCCGCCTGGGTTGTGGAGGGGTGGCTGCCATCCGAGAGGGAGTGGAGGAGTCGTTGCCATTTGCCTGAGGTCGGAGCCTGCTGCCGTCTGCCATGATGAGGGAGGAGCAGGGAACGGGGGACTCGCTACCGATTGCCCGAACATGGAGGATCCATCACCATCCACTAGGGGTCGAAGGAGCTAGAGCGCCGTCCACCAATCCAGCATCACGGAGGAGTTCACCCAGCTGGTGGAGGACCAGATGGCAGTGAGTTTTGGGAACCAGACCAAGATATTTTCTTATTCCTCTCTCCCCTCTCTTGTCTCTCCTCATCCTTCCATCTCCTTTTCTCTCGCCTCATCTGTCCTTACTCCCAGGTGCTGCAGCCGCCGTTACAGGTCCCCCTGAAGGGGGGGAGTAGAGCGCAGCCTCATGGGTACCCCCGGCCTCCGAGGGGAGATGGGGGTATGTGGCAAGCAGGGCAGGGCCGAGAGCCATGAGAACGGATCGAGGCTGGTGACGCGAGTGTGCCGCACCGGCCTCGAGTTACTCACAGAGGAACGGGAGGATAAAAGGAGAAACGAGGACAGTGGGCTACTTTAGCACTGTTGCCGCGGGTTTTTTTCATGTCCACGGGTTGAAGCGACCACAAATAACATGATATTTAGTCCCTAGAATGCGAATTTTACCAGCAGATCTCCCTGAAATGCGACTGAGCTAGTTTTGGGCAAGTTTTGAGCAGCAATTGGGCGGGTTTTGGTGTGAAAACCTGGCAACCCTGGTTCATATGCTTTTCTTGTTTTTAGTAAACTTATGAGATTTTTTTAGGTGTTTTCAGGCAAACACCACCAATAAAGATTACTGAGATCATGAGGAGCATGTTCATGGGAAAGAGACTAAAGCAAACTCAACATTTGTCCTCCCCCTATACACAAACACACCTGCTAGACGTGTCAGACCCCTCAATCCACACATTAATAATTACAGCATGATCTCAACACCTCTAATTCCGCAATAACATAGAGAACAAGACAGATAACCCACGCTAAACATTCACCAGCATCCTGCGCTGCACAAACAATAGAGAGCAGAAAGTCCTATTATAAACCAAACTCTTATTAAAGGAAATAGCAAAAGACAGGACCTCTGATTATTTTGCCCCTAGCAAAGACACGAGTGAAGAGTGCGGCATTAAAGTTTTAACAACAAACTTAGTTCAGGTTGAAACACATGGTGTTTAAGTCCTAATCCCTGAGTCAAACAGGCATGATGGATAAGTCTCTCCAGCAGCCTAAGCCATTCCACAAATATGTATTTTTAGCAAAGAGCGAATAGCTGGCACTAATGATGTTCATAATCAAACAAATATCATCACAGGTAGTATATATAGCCTACAGGCATAGTTCTTATCTAGTTTTATTGTACTGGCATCATGCCCAGCAATTGTGAGTGCCACGTCTGACTGGATGGCAAGTACCTACACGTTTGTAGCATCTTTCGCACCCCCTTAAACATCCTATTTAACAAAACACTGCTTCCTCTTGCTCTTCCCTCATTTTTGTTGAGCTCACATGCTTTGAAGTTCAGTCTGCATGAAAAGGGATAATCAGGGCGCTAACTGCGGATAAGGAACAAAAGGCCGGAGGTCTCGCTAAGTGAGCGGTGAAGCATTTCAGACAGACAGAATACACCCTAGCCTTGAAAATGAGAGTATATCTCTCACAAAGAACATGCATACAGACATGCAGTAGACATGTGATTGAGACGTGGATTTTCACCAGCATGCGCACACCAAAAAAAGATTAGCATGATTAGCATTAGCCTGTGATTGCTGTTTTCAGACAGAATATAATAATGAATGATAATGTTGAAGGGTCTCTATTTTGATGGCTACAATGGTTGCGGCTCTTTGGTGTCTGGGAGGAAGAAATGAGAGTCTTTTGTCTGGGGTAACACAACAATTAATTGGGGGAAAAAACACTAACCCATTTCCCAGCTAACAGGGAATGTTCTCAGAACGTTTCTCTCAAAGTTATGAACAAACGTTCTTCCAGTAATGTTAATAGAATGTTAGTTCAAAGTTATCTGGTCTTTAATAATGTTTTCAAAATGTTAGCACAAAAACATTCAACATTGTTTTTAAATACTTACTACTTGTTACGGATAGCTTAGAGAACATTCAAAAGTAACGTTCCCATAATGTTTGCAAAATAATAAAATCGAACATTTCCTAAAATGTTTTTCTAACGTTCACATAACCAAGACAAAAAAAAACTAAAACATTTTGAATGTTCTGAGAACATTTAGAAATAGCGTTTACTTAAAACTGCAATATGTACAAATTTTGCAGTAAAATATTAAAAAACCACTAGGCCAGTGTTATATATTTTGTTCACTTGAGTACTTACAATATCCCAAATGTTTGTAACTATTTGTAAATCGTGAGAAAATTGCAATTTTAACCAAGGCTCCTTGACGTGTGAGGAGTCGTCTGTCAATGGCGTCATACCCGCGTTACCCTCGGTTTCCGCTTTTATTTTGTAGAAACCATGGAAACACCAAAGACGCTTTAATATATTACATGTTTTAATAGACAAGGGAACAACTGTTTATATATATTTATAGACAGAAAACTAATTATTGTTATATAGCTCAACGTTTAGTCTTATTGTTTAAATCTAATTTTTTGATTTTTTGCGAGTACCATGCTTTACCATGCCTCAGAGAAAAACACTATTTTGTGAAGTAGCTAACATAGCATAATCAGATGCAGCTTTATTTTTAGTAACAGTAATACAGAATTTTCTCCATCATACAATACGTTTTAAAATTGCATGCCATTTATCAACACAAGCCATCCAGCATTTAATATGATATTCTAAAATCGATCTATCTTACTGCAGTGTGTCTCAAACAAGTGTCTCACAGCAGCCGCCGAGCGAACGCACAGAGTAACGCTATAACATCATTTTCAACACACTCAAATGTATCTAATATGATAAACAGAGCTGCGTTACCTCATACTCAAGACTGGAAAAGCGGAAGCGGTGCTGGCGACTGTGTCATAATAAAAGTCCCGCTGCTCGTGAGGCGTGTGTCACGCAATCGCTCCAGTGTCCTCGTTCAGCTCCCACAACACTCGCTCCTGCTCTGCTTCATACTACAGTAATGTTAATAATCACATCCATGAACATGATTTCTTCCTGAGTCCTATCCCTATTGTTTCCACTGGCTGTGAAATCTTACATATTGCACCTTTAATGAAAACATTAGCAAAACGTTCTCAGAACATATGTTTTGTTAGCTGGGTTCACTCCTTCAGCAGTGGAGTCATTGATGATCTGTACCACACATGTACAAACAATGAAATATCTGGGCACCTTAGTTTGTAGTTTGTAGGCATATAATTTGGGATGGACTACACTTTTAAAAGCAAAGGTTCTTTATTGCCATCTGGTTCCATGAAGAACCTTTAACATTCATGGACCTTTCCATTGCACAAAAGGTCCTTCAGAGTGAAAAAATCTTCTTTAGATGTTTTAAAATGTTCTTCACACTAAGAAGAAAAAAAAAAGGTTCTTTTAAGAATTGTTTGCTGAAAGGGTCTTTGAGAAACCAAAACTGATTCTTCTATGGCATTGCTGTGATTTTTTTAAGAGTGCAATAGTACCTACATACTAGGATGGATAGTAAATAGAGATGCAGCCATATGTTTACATAAAGAAAAAACAATATCCACCTTATAGAGGGTATGCACGTGACGTCACCGTCGACCGTTATGACTGCGGTCACGCCCACTGAGTGGCACAAAGACTGAGCGCAGCATAGGTGTTCAGCGTGAATGCCGCGAAAAACACACAAAACACATCCAAAAGGGGAAAGAGCTTTGCGATTGACTGTACAAATAGCTTTGAAACAAAATCTGCTGGAAGCTATAGAAAAAAACCTGCAATTCACAGAAACAGCTGGACTCCAGGCAGAGAAACATGGATTTGCAGTTATCATTTTGTGTCAAATTGTTGGATTTTGAGGTAAAAATCATACCATATATATGTATATATTGTATTGTTATGTTATATATTGTGTTGAAAACTCATCAATTAAATATTTACCATTTTATATTCTGCATAATTGGGTGTTTTTAAATAAACACTGACAAAACTATACAAGTTTTAGGGCTGGACAATATATATATATAACATTGATGTAAGTGATTACTCGGATTTAAACCTACCTATATTGTAGTTATTTAAAATATTCACAAGGAAGATTTGCTTTATGTATTTTCCCGGCGACGAAATCAGGCACATGTCAGTAAAACACGATTCCTGTTGTAAGGAACACTTTCGAGTCCAACCTTTAGTGTAATCGTTTGTTTTACTCGCGTTTTCGCAGTTTCCCCTACTAAATCCAGTCACGCAGCAGGTTCTTTTGCCACTCAGTCCAGCTGAGGGAGCGCATTCCGGCGGGAAAATGACGTCGACGCATACCCTCTATTCCGACGCCCCATGACGCTTTGCGCGAATTATGGGTGTAACTTCCGTTAAGCTGTAAACTTTCAGTAAAAGGCTGTGGGAACGCAATAATACGTTTAAAAAAAAAAAAAAAACTGGGAAGATACAAGATAACATTATTCTACTCACCCTTAAACCATCGAACATTAAAAGGACATTTAAAAGTGTAAAAGTGTCATGGTACTTTCAACAGACCATGAATAACCGCAAAAGCGCGATTCTTTCCACAGTAATAACGGACGGGTTAAATATCGCTGTAGTAATATAGCCAAAAATGTTCATTAACTTCAGCATTGCGTGGTAGTATTATTCAAAGTGATTTCCGTCATTCTGACAGATAATAAATTCTATTTACCTGTGAAAACAAACCTGGGAAGAGACGTGTGGATTTGAGGAAAAAAACGATATTCTTCGTGCATTACAGTGAATTATTATCGTTAATTAAATCGGGAGAACAGACCACCAATGTGCAGTATATGTTGTCATTTTTCATACTATTACAGCAGAATACAAAGGGAAAAAAAGAAAATAATCAATAGGAAAAGAATGCAGCGACTGAAAAGAGCTCTTGCCGTAGATATTCTTGTTAACATGTCACGTTAATTACGTTATTCTCATGATGTCTGAAAATAAAACATTGACAGCTCATTCAGTCAAACTGGCAGAGCTTTATTTGTAGGGCAACCTTATGATTTATAACGATTTGTTTCATTCTTTTTGAATGGAAGTTGCCCAAACCGGAAGTGCCACCCATAATTCAAAACATAGTAGGCTCGTCAAGAATAAGGTGGATAAAGAAATTAAAAATGTATGTAATGACTAGTTGTCAGTGTCTTCACTGCATGATACCAGGATGTTGTGTATCTCCATAAATAGGTATGAAAATCATTGTAAGTTTAAGATCTTTCTGTCTTCTTGAGGAAAGGCCACAGGCATTTTGTGAACGCTGTGCTTGAAGGGAGATAAATGACCTCTGTAAGAACAAACTCTAACATAGCACAGAGAGACAAGTAAGAAAGATGGGAGACAGAAAACCCAGAGTGTTTGAAAATAACAGCATGTATTTCTTTCTGATTAACAACAGTATGTTAGCAGCTGTGTAAAAGAACGGTGTGAGACAGAGACTAAACTGAACAGGGCAACGGCTGGAGCAGGTGAAATCACAACATCTGTGACAAATATACAGCAAAAAAATACAGGTACTCATTTGTGGTCAAAATTGTATACAGTCACAGCATCTAGCCAAAAACATACTTGAGTAAAAGTAAAATGTTTTGAAATGTACCAGTGTTGTTATTAACTAAATCTAAAACTATTAATTTTTTTTTTTTAATTGAAAAAACTGAAATAAAATATAGATATCAGATAAAAAACAAACTAAAACTAAAACTAGAATTAAATAATTTTAAGTTAAAGGCACAATATGTAAGATTTTCGTATTAAAATATCCACAAAAAAAAAACACTTGCACAGTGTTATATATTTCGTTCAGCTGTGTACTTACATTATCCTAAATGTTTCCAAGAATTTGTAAATTCAGAGAAATTCACAGTTTTAAATCGTGCCCGTCCCTCCATTGTCACTTGTCGCCTGTCAATGACGTAATATCTGCGTTATCCCTGGTTTCCTTGTACTGCATAGTAACCATGGCAACAGACACGGACAGCTGGCAAGCAAACTTTGGGACAAAGGGAGAAATAAAACAAGCATCAATATCGGCGTGGCGTTTTCGAGATGGCGAGAACCTTGCGACAAACTTCGACTTGACAGAGACGCCGCTCTTGCACGTTATTAGAAGCTAAGCAAATGTACATAAGACGAATCAATGTTATATAGCTCAACAAGATGAAATGTTAGAATATCATCAGTAAGATTTTGCGAGTAGTTCGGTAGAATGAAATGTCCTCATTCCTTTATATCCCCGGGACTCGCTTGTGGCACTGATATCTGTCTCTCATTAGCAATCAAGCCCGCGATTCTCGGCCACGCCCTGCTTTATACCACAGTCGTGTTAAAAACATGAATGAAGTCACTCATCCATAAACATGATTTCACCATAAACATTATTAGATCCATCGGTATGATGACAAGTTCCATTATTCCACGCTCTTTGACTGCATCATCAATCTACGCCTTTGTCATTGTTTTGAAGAGGTTAGCGACCCCTAGTGGCGAAAAATACATACTGTGCCTTTAATGTACTAAAATTACTAAAACTTAAAAATATATAAAAGATAAATGGAGCAATTCCAATAGGGTCCTCATTGGTGCTCGGGCCCTAATAAATAGAAATGACAAAAGCACATAACTAAAATAAAGTACTAAAATAACACTGCACTGTACTTTGTAATTATCAAAAAGTAATACTATTTCTTAAAAAATGAAGGAAACTTGCTTAGTTTTAGAAATAGCCCTACATTCATCAATTCAGGAGAAAATAACTTTGTAAAGTTGTGTCTTTAATAAAAGTAAATAAATACCTGTTATGTGAAAAGTTCAAGACCTCAGCAGCTCATTTTACAGTTGTTTACAGACTGTTATGAATTATAGTTTACACACTGAAATGGATTTTAGCGGATGTTTTAAATAAAAGTATGTTAATTACCACCTCAGTAAATATATACAAAAGTCTGAAACCACAAGTTAAAATGTTTTTATTTAGTTCATTTATTTTTTTCTAATTTAAAGGTGGACAAAAACTAAATAAGTAATTAATTGTATTTGGTATGTTCCACCAAAAAATATTATTTCCAGATTTAAAGTATTCTCAGATGTTCAATATGGAATCAGACTTTTGGATCTCATGTTATTATCAAGGGGAAAGTGTCATGATGATCTACAAAATGTAATAAATACTAAAAGTAAAAAGTATTTCCATGACAGTTATCCTCTATGACAGGATTGTATTGTAACATAGCAGCTAAATGTCATCATTTCACCCACACAAACATGTTCTCAGACACCAGAGGGCTGTTTCATAAAACAAGGTTAGAAAACAAGCCAGGCTTATTTTAGTTAGTCAGACTTATTGTCAGCGAATTCTGTTTCATAAAACAAACTTAAATTAGTTCAAACTCAGTTACTCTGGCAACTTATGCTGGGAAACTAGCCTGGTCCGGGGCAGGATAACTGTCAGGCTAAGCTGAGCTCCTCTAACACTGACCAATAGGAACGCAATGATATTACAGCTGATTCTCTCACATACAATTATTTGACTTTATTAACCACTATCAGTCCAACATATATATATTTTTATTAAAAGGTAAGTATGATGAACCAAAACATTTAATGAGAAGTAATTTCTTAAAAATTAAGTGTTATATAGCCCACTGAATCATTCTCAGACTTAATGCTGACAACAATGGCACCACTTGGGAGAGAACTGTCATGAGACTTATTTCTTAGCACAAAAGAGGATTACCAAATCATTGTTTTAAGGGTGAAAATATAGCAAAAGTAACAGAATTTAAAAATTAATAGACCTGTGACAGGCCCCTGAAACAATCAGGCCTTCATTTGTAAGCTTTCATTTAGTGATGAGTGATTTTTTGCTAGACAAAGAGCAGGAGAAATACCAAGCGTGTGTCTCAGAGCCAGCAAAAGCTATGAAAAGAGTGACAGAGTAATATGCAGCCTGCGGAAGTGACATGCATGATTGTGAACTACCCACTGTAGTCAAAGCACAATAAAGTCAGCTAACCTTTTCCAAGGCCCATATTTACTAAAATACAGACCTCTGGGAATCTATACTCTGGTCTCAATTATGTCAGATAACACTTAAGCAAAGTGGTCAAATAACACAGGTCAAAGTGTCTGAATAATTTTTGGTCCCAAATGTTAATCAGTTTTACTGGTAGTCCACTGTATGAAGAATTTTTGGGTATAATATGTCACAGTTTATTTTGCTATCCTCACTTACAGAAATGAACTATAGTGTCCTGCAAAATATATATAAAAATATATCAAAAATGTCTGAATAATTTTTGGTTTGACTATATGTGTGTCACCTTTATTTTACCTTTATTTATATAGCGCTTTTTACAATGCAGATTGTGTCAAAGCAGCTTTACATTGATAACTGGTATATAATTTTGGCTGCACAGCAGCTCTTAAAGAATAGTGTCAATGCAGGCAGATCAAAGCACTGTTGAATATCAAATGTCAAGTGTCCCCAACTAAGCAAGCCAAAGGCGACAGCGGCAAGGAACCCAAACTCCAACAGGTGACATCAGATGGCAAACAGGTGGCAAATAGACTTCTGTGTTAAAATGGAGAAAAAAACCTTGGGAGAAACCAGGCTTAGTCGGGGGGCCAGTTCTCCTCTGGCGAACAGTGCTTTGTTACGATTCAGGTTGCTATCTTATGTCTGATAAGATCGCAACATTCAAAGTATTTATTCCAGTTCAGTCCAGTTGAGGATCGTACTCATAACACCGGTATGGACGGTTTGTTGAGGAGCTGTGCCACTGGCTGTCGTGTCGATGAGGCCTTCACAATGGATGATCTAGTTGACTCAATCTCTGCTGATACTTCAGGGCTGCGTTGTGGTCGTGTCAAGGCGCCGGTCCTCGGTCTCACCTGGATACGGCCCGGATCTGGTTGACTACGGTAAACCTCGGGATAAACAGAAAGACTAATATTAGCGTAGATGCCATTCTTCTTCTGATGTAACGAGTACATCTGGTGTTATAGGAAGTGTTCCCGGTTCCGGCTGACCTAATTTATGCAGCCTAATAATCCTTTAACGGATTTGAAAACATAAATTGATAATGTGTTATGTGTATGCCAGGTTAAAGAGATGCGTTTTTAGTCTAGATTTAAACTGACAGAGTGTGTCTGCTTCCCGAACAATGCTAGGAAGATTGTTTCAGAGTTTAGGTGCCAGACAGGAGAAGGATCTACCGCCTGCGGTTGATTTTGATATTCTAGGTATTATCAGCTGGCCTGAGTTCTGAGATCGCAATAGACGTGAAGGACTATAAAGCTTTAAGAGCTCGCTCAGGTACTGGGGAGCTAAACCATTTAGTGCTTTGTAAGTAATTAGCAAGATTTTAAAATCTATACGATGTTTAACAGGAAGCCAATGCAGTGTTGACAGAACCGGGCTAATATGGTCATACTTCCTAGTTCTAGTAAGAACTCCAGCTGCTGCATTTTGGACCAGCTGTAGTTTATTTATCAAGCGAGCAGAACAACCACCCAGTAGAGCGTTACAGTAATCTAGCCTTGAGGTCATGAACGCATGAACTAACTGTTCCGCATTTTTCATTGAGAGCATATGTCGTAGTTTAGATATATATTTTAAGATGGAAGAATGCGGTTTTACAGATGCTAGTAACATGGCCTTCAAATGAGAGATTGGTATCAAAGAGCACACCCAAGTTCCTAACTGACGACGAAGACTTAACAGAGCAGCCATCAAGTGTTAGACAGTATTCTAGGTTATTACGTGAAGAAGTTTTTGGTCCAAAAATTAGAATCTCTGTTTTTTCTGAATTTAGAAGTAGGAAATTACTGGTCATCCAATTTTTTATATCAGCTATGCATTCTGTTAGTTTTGTGGTTTGGTAAGTTTCGTCAGGGCGCGAAGAAATATAGAGCTGAGTATCATCAGCGTAACAGTGAAAACTAACGCCATGCTTCCTAATGATATCTCCCAAGGGTAGCATGTACAGAGTGAAAAGCAACGGTCCTAGTACTGAGCCTTGCGGTACTCCATATTGAACCTGTGATCGATATGACCTCTCTTCGTTTACTACTACAAACTGATAACGGTCAGATAAGTATGATTTGAACCATGACAATGCAGTTCCACTAATGCCAACATAATTTTCGAGTCTATTTAAAAGAATGTTGTGATCGATAGTGTCAAATGCAGCACTAAGATCCAGTAACACTAATAGAGAGATACAACCACGATCTGATGATAAGAGCAAATCATTAGTAACTCTAATGAGAGCAGTGTGTGTGTGTGTGTAACCTACAGGTTTTCTTTTCTTACTGGCTAAATGTTTTGTGCCTAAGATTTATTTAGATTGTTTTAAAATATATGAATACATTTCTCTCAGGTTTTGTTTGGCAGCTAAGATTAAAATCACAAAATTAAAAATTAAAATAAACATGCACAGACTAAATTTTAATTGGTAAGATGAATCTAAACTCAGTAGTTGGCCTAAAGTAATTGATTTACCCCATTACAATAGTCCATTTACAGTTACTATCATAAAAATACACTTACTTGTAGGTTTAAAATTGTACATAAGGCACATTTAATGTCCAACATCATATATTTTAGCAAAATGTATATTTTAGTCAGAATTAGTGCGCTTCTATTGCGTCCCGTCTATTTAACGCGCATGCGCGCAGCAGCGCTCGTTCACTGTGAAGTTTAGCAGCAAAATGGAAATATTTGCATGACTTTCTAACATTTACAGATGGAGAATAAACTTATGCGTTATGCACTGAGGAAAACACCATGTCTCAAACGCATAAATTAGCACAAAATGTATGCTGTTTCCTATGGTGGATCGATTTGATCCATGATCGACCTCTAGGGCTGCTTAAGAAAAGCGTGCACGCGCAATTATCTTGACTAGGTAAACCTGGATCAAATTAGCGGGACTGCGTGAACTTAAATTACCTTTTATGAACCCGCTTTAGCCCCAACTCATTTGTTAGGTTCATTCAAGTCAGGTTTTGGAGTTTAATCCTCGCTTTTCTTAGCGTCTTTTATGAAACAGCCCTCAGGCCTGATGACAGAGAATCACAGCACACCTGTTTGGTCCTACACAGTTATTACTCTGTTATTCAGTTCCACGCTAACAGAGGAAGAGCTGTAATCTCCCACACACTCTTTAATAATGGACCAACTCTCCTCACAAAGCTTGAGCCGTACCTGAGCCTCTTCATGTAATGACTGCTTTAAAGCCACCATATTCTCACAGTAGAAAAACTAGAGAGACAGTGAGTGAAAACTGCCTCTTAAAGACACAAGCATGTCCATTTCTAACTTGTTTGAGGATTTTCAGTCCAACAGCCCAACTTTTGATTAGTTGATCCTTACCACCATCTAGTGGTGATGTCTTCTGACTGTGGAGTACACAGAAATACACTCACCAGCCACTTTATTAGGTACACCTCGCTTGTACTGTATTGGACCCCCTTTTGCCTTCAGAACTGCCTTAATTCTTCATGGCAAACTCATTGTCATGTTCAAGAAACCAGTTTAAGATGATTTGAGCTTTGTGACATGGTGTGTTTCCTGCTGAAGTATCCATCAGAAGATGGTTCACTGTGGTCTTAAAGAGATGGACGTGGTCAGCAAAAATATGTGGCGTTTAAATGATGCTAAATTTATACTAACAGGCCCAAAGTTTGACAAGAAAAAATCCTCCACACCATTACACCAGCGGCCTGAACCATTCATACAAGGCAGGATGGATCCATGCTTTCATGTTTACGCCAAATTCTGACCCTACCATCTAAAAGTCGCAGCAGAAATCAAGACTCATCAGACCAGGCAACGTTTTACCAGTCTTCTATTGACCAGTTTTGGTGAGCTGTGTGAATTATAGCCTCAGTTTCTGTTGTTAGCTGACAGGAGTGGCACCTGGTGTGATCTTCTGCTGCTGTAGATCACATGTGTGTTCAGAGATGCTCTTCTGCATACGTTGGTTGTAACGAGATGTTATTTGAGTTACTTTTGAGTTCCATCAGCTCGGACCAGTCTGGCCATTCTCCTCTGACCTCTGGCATCAACAAGGCATTTTCACCCACTGAACTTCCATTCACTGGATATTTTCTCTTTTTCGGACCATTCAACCCCAGAGATGGTTGTAGGTGAAAATCCCAGTAGATCAGCAGTTTCTGAAATACTCTGACCAGTTTTTCTGGCACCAACAACCATGCCATGGTCAAAGTTGCTTAAATCACCCTTCTTCCCCATTCTGATGCTCAGTTTGACCTTCAGCAGATCATCTTGACCATATCTACATGTATAAACGCATTGATGGGCAGTTGAACAGGCGTAACCAAGTCACCAGTTAAGCGTATGAATCAACGATTCCAATATCAAAACAACTAAAAGCCATACACAACCTAATAACATTTACGCTGTAATATAGAAAATCAGTCGAAAAATGAAAAAAGTACTGATAATTTTCTTCCAAGACATTATACTTTAAGTTTACAGACATATTCATAAAAACAACTAAAAATACACAGAAATCTCCTTAACCCTGTGTTGAAAACCCTATCACACTCGTGGTGTTCCCGGTCAAACATTATTTGCTTATAAATCTCGTTATGGATTCAGTCTTTTTGTCAGCTTGTTTTCTTTTAATTAGGACAGGTTTTGTGTTTATTTTTGGAACTGATCGATCGTAGGCCTTATTTATCTGAGCTCATGCACCTCAGTTTTTGAGTGAAAAAAAGCTTTTGTGGATAATTTTGTCAATTTTGCACAAAATATGAAAAAAAAAAATTAATTGCACTGTTTATCACACTAGTGTGCTTTAATGTTTAAACAGGAAATTTGTTTTGAAATAGTTTTGTTTTTATTTATTACAAAATGTCACAAAATCACACTTGTGGTGTTCCCGGTCAAAAATGACCGGCCTGCAGAAAAATAATTTGTTACGCTATTTTATCACCAAATATTGGATTCAATCTTTCTGTCAACTTGTTTTCTTTAAATTAGAACAAGTTTTGTATTCATTTTTGGAACTGATTGGTCTGAGCCTCACTGATTTGAGGATAAAGTTCATCTCTGTGTAAAAGAAAGCCTGTAATACTCAAAATAGTTTGTTTGTGTACATGAATGTGCGTGTGCGCGGATGCACGAGTATGCATGTATCCATGCCTTTATTTTTGCAAGCCCACATGTATATATGTGAACATGAACATGATGAACACGCTCCTGAACACTGATTGTTTCTCTGATTTTCGACTCCCCCATTCATTTTCAATGGGTGGTCATTTTTGACCAATATAAGCTCAGGCCTATGATCAGTCAGTTTCAAAAATAAATACAAAACCTGTCCTAATTTAAAGAAAACAAGTTGACAAAAAGATCCAATATTTGGTGATAAAATAGCGTAACAAGTGATTTTTGTATTTTTGTACACACCACGTGTGATTTTATGCCTTTTTGTAATAAATAAAAACAAAAACATTTCAAAACGCATTCCCTGCTTAAACATTAAAGCACACTAGTGTGAAAAACAATGCAAATTATTCCATTTTTTTTTTTGTAAAATTGACAAAATTATCCACAAAAAACACTTTTTCCACTCAAAAACTGAGGTGCCTACTCTCAGATAAAGGAGGCCTACAAATGATCAGCTCCAAAAAGAAATACAAAACCAGTCCTAAATGAAAGAAAACAAGTAGACAAAAAGATTTAATCCAATATTTGGTGATAATATAGCATAATGAGCATAATATATAGCATAATAACAATTTTTTGTAAGCCGGTCATTTTTTTGAGTTTCAGTCCAATGTGATAACATTAACTAGTATTTTTGGGAAAAAAAAAATAAAAATCTTCTCCAGGTCAAAATGACCCAAACATCGTGAGGGTTAATAACAGTACATTGAGTCCTATTTCTATGCGTCATATAGGTATTCCCAGGATGCACCTCACTGGTGGTTGAGTGAAAGTCCAGTATTTGGAGCTAAAATCTAGACAAGGGTGGTAAATCTGAGATTTGTCGTTATTTTTGGTCATTACATGACAAATGTATTCATTTCACCGGTTGGATGACTTTAAGGAAAATCATAAAAATAAAGAAACAAGTTCAAATCAAACTCTCAAAAACAAGATGCCACACAACTTCAAGCCCCTCAACACCAGAAATGAAGACGCCAACAGAAAAGCATGTAAATACTGTTTTATTGTAAGAAATGGACTTCAGTTAAAAATGTGGAACTCTTAACAGCCTGCAAGTACAAAAACAGGGAGACAGACAGTTTGGTCGTGGTGCGGACCCCACAATGTACTGAGTACCTTCGCTACAGATTGTTCTTAAAGGCCACAGAGCATTGAAAGAAAGGAGGGAAAGGGTGAATCACTGCGTTTCACAGACATTACCTGCTTCCAAACAACTTCCTTCCACATTTTTACTTGGATCCACCAATATTTAACAGTTCGGATTACGTGAAATTTTAATGAGATTTGTCAAAAATGAGTGTCACTTATTTTCCTATTGTCTCCTATTTAGAACAGATCCACCCAAATGCAGCAAAATTTCTAATCCAATAAACCAAAACAACCAGCAAAGAGGCTCTTCCAGCACAAACAGGCAAGTTCTTAAGGGTCAAGGTATTTCATAGCACCAATAAAAACTCTGATTGCCGGCTTTGCATGTGCTATTGATGTAAAAATGCAACATTGAGAGCTACACACAGAGAAAAATTCATATTGATTGAGAATGACCAGTGCACATGAAAACAATGAAACTACACATCAGAAAAAGTCAGTTGGCACAGTGATCCAAAGTCATAATCGTCATGAATCTCCAAAAAAGATCAAATTCAGATCGCTGGTTTTTAGAAAATCAATGGAAAGCTTTCATCTAAAAAGCTCCTTTAGTTATTTTTAGTGTTTCTGTATTTGTATCGTCAGCCTGACACAGTTATTTAGGGAATGGTCTTGAAAGAGTGCAATCTTTTAAAATAACTCAAAAGGACTTAATGGTTTATCTTTTGTACTTTAAAGTTTTGGGTCTGAAATAATCGAAATTCTGCTGCTGCTATTCCTACAAATAACAATTAAAAGAAAACGTAAAACTTTAACTTGAATTACAAACATTTGCCAAAAGAGACAGCGCGAATGAAAGGATAGAAAAAAGCATTAAATATAAGGCAGTAAAAACAGGTAGAAAACGGGCATTGTTTGTTTTGTCAACTCAAATTTTGGCCTTGAGTCCACCAATGTAGTGGCTAGGATAATTCTTTAAAACGAACGCAATAAAATTATAATAAAATATTTTTACTCGTGCAACTGTGGCGCTACAGTTCAGCAGCATCCTGTAGACCAAAGAGCACGACTGAGTGTTAGTACATACGTCAACTCGAAAATGACGCTTCACTACATCCATAAAACAAAGAAAAGACAAACATCAGACTGGGTCCACTCCCTCCAGACAGTCTGTATAAGGCACAGTCACTGAGGATAGACTGGAGCGGTGGTGACTGCTATCTGCCTTACGCTAAAGCAAGCACCAAAACCATGAGCGGAAACTAGGAAGAGAGAGGGTTTTTGCAATGAACTACTGCACGTTTTGTCATTCCGTCCCTTGGTTTTGTGTCAGTAAGGTACGGTTCTGAATAAGACATGTTCACAGATATGTGTCACAGCAGTGAGGGGGAGACGTCACCTATAAAACACTACAGACGATGTGTCCAAGACATTTGAGAGACATTTAAAACAAGATAAATACATTTGCAGGTGTCTGAAGTTGCTGAAAGAGGAAAACAATATTAGATTGTATTTTACAGACAGGAAACGCACTCTTCCTCGGAGCGAAACAGGAGTATCGTGGCAACCAGAGGTCTGAGGGCATTAAAACAGTTCTTTCAACATGCTTTAGCAGATGCAATGGGATTCAATATGGAGTTAGTTCGGTAAAAGTCCAAATGCATAACGGGATGTGTGGATGGTAGGGGGAGGTAAGTGACTGTGTGGAGAGGACGGGAATGGAGAGAGTGAGAGGAGGGTAAAACTGCAACAAGTCACGAGCATTAGAACTCCTCCTGGTCCTCTGACTCAGCGTCTGGTATGACAAATCCCTCCTGAGAGAGGAGGAAAGAGGCAGAGAGAGAGAGAGAGAGTGAGTCATCTGATAAGAAAAGTCTAGCCATTTAAAGATTGTTCCAAGAATGTGTTTTTCCTCAACTCATTTTAGGGGTAAAATGGTTGTACGGTGAAAATGAAAATGTGACATCAATATGGATCGATGCATCAATCAAATGACCATGTGTGTTGATGCAACGTGTACTAAAAAAATGATACATTCATCAAGTCTATTTTTTGTTGTGGATGTTCCATGAAGAACCTTTCTATTGCAAAAAGGATTCTTTATAGAGGAAAAGTTCTTTGGGGAACCAAAATGGTTCTTCTATGGCATCACTGCGAAAACCCATTTTTGGAACCTTTATTTTTAAGAGTATAGAATACTGTATTTGCAATGTTCAGAGTTTAGTTAAATATTCATGTTATATTTTAGCTGCATTTGGGAGTTAATAAAACTGATTGTGTAAAATAGGCACAAATCGATCGTAGGTCCGTGAAACTAATCAAATTGTAATTGTATAGTAGTGCAGGGGTGGCTAACATCAGTCCTGGAGAACCACAGTCCTGCAGAGTTCAGCTCCAACCCTAATCAAACACACCTGAACAAGCTAATCAAGGCCTGAAGGGTTGCTAGAAAGCTACAGGCAGTTGAGTTATCATCAGGGTTGGAGCTGAACTCAGCAGGACAGTGTCCAGGACAGTTCGCTACTCCTGGTATAGTGGCATGTTTTGAGGTATCGCTGGCTTGAAGGGTTAATTCACCCAAATGTGAAATTTCTGTCATGAATTACTCACCCTCATGTCGTTTCACACCCGTAAGACCTTCATTCATCTTCAGAACACAAATTAAGATATTTTTGATGAAATCTGAGATTTTTCTTTCCCTCCACTGACAGTTCATGCAACTACCACTTTGAAGCTTCAAAAAGTTCATAAAGAGATCGTAAAACTAATCCATATGAATTGAGCGGTTTAGTCCACATTTTCTGAATTTATATGATGAACAGATTGAATTTAGTCTTTTATTCACCTATAAACATTCATAATGAGGTTCATTCTTGTGTTATGCAGCACGTTTGAGCTTCTGCAAGAACCAATAAGGTTCATTCTCGTGTTACGCAGCACGTTTGAGCTTCCTCAAGAACCAATGGTTTGCTCTCGCGCATCAAGCATGTATGGTTGAGCTTCTGTTTATTTTTGCTGATCAATATTTAAATGTGAATAAAAGTCTAAATTCAATCTGTTCATCACAAAGCAATTGTGTCTCTTCAGAAAACTCATATGGATTAGTTTTGTAACGTTTTGAAGTGTCAAAGTGGTAGCTGCATGCAATGTCAATAGACACAGCTTTGGATCGACATGAGGGTGAGAAACTGACATTTTTGGTGGACTAACCCTTTAAAGAATCAAGGTCAGATTGTACTGTGATGAAACGTCCAATTTACACCTCTACTGTATCTCAGTGACCCCCATGATAATGGACAATCCTTCATGAAATTAATGAATCATGGCTGACTACTTAATGCACATTCCTACAAAAGTCATATCATGACATTACATTGTATCATGAGATAGGTGACAATAAGTATGATAACATCATTTTTCCCTATTAAGGAAGAGTCTGAGAATCTTGTTAACATTTTTAGTGAGATTGCAGTTGTGTTGGACTCACGTCTGTGGCATAAAGAATATCCACAATCCTCTGCAGGGTGGGGTCTCCCTCACCCTCCTTCTCTTGACAGATCAGCTCAATGTTCCTCAGTTTGCCAAAGTAAAAGTCCCGCTCCTTCTCCATGTCCTGGATTGTAGACTTCAAGATGTTTAACTGAAATTAACCAAACATTTTAGTCATGGAGGGTGTTATAACAGACTAACACAATGATGCGAGAGAGTACAGGGTATAACAAACCTCCTGAATAAGCTCTGCCCTTTCCTCATCACCACCAGCACCAGGTCTCCGCGCAGAGCTAGGTGCCATCTTAGGTGTTACCTTGGCAACGGCTGCTCTCTGTGGTGCTGTGGGGAACAATCAATCACAAAAAGTAGTAAGAGACTGATAAATGAGTTTGAAACACAGACCAATAACATTCTGACCATAACAAAACATTACTGGTTGTGATCTTTAAATGCACTGAAGTACAAGTGAGTGTGTTGATGATAAAGTATTTTATTGCAATGAATAAAGTGAAAGTTGAAAGCTGGTGATAAAGTCAGCATGAAAGCAAAATAGGCCCTGAAGTCTTTGAGTCTCCACCTTGATATGTTTCATCTTAAATATCTAGTTTAATTCTGAAACATGTTTGATTACTTTAAGTGTGTTGTGAATACCGTTTCATGCTAACTTTATGGCTGTCCATGAACATATTAAAATCACATCAGACTCATCACATATTCCCTTCTCGGAAAAGTTTCAGTCTAACAGTTTCCATGTGGGTGGGTTAAACATTAAATAATGTTCTGGCTTAAAAAAACCCAAACATTTAAACATTCAATTTACAAGAAATTACACTGCTGCAACAAGGTCAACTTCTCCAGCAACAGCCATCATGTTACAGGTGTAATTCTTACTACTCACTGTCATTATCAGGAGTGTCCAATCCTGCTCCTGAAGGCCACTGTCCTGCACGGTTTAGCTTCAAGCCCTCAACCTCAATGAAACACACCTGAACCAACTAATCAAGGTCTTACTAGGCATAGTAGAAACTCCCAGGCAGGTATGTTAAGGGAAGTTGGAGTTTCTGCTGGACAGTCCCTCCAGAAGCAGGTCTGGACACCCCTGGTCTACACTGACTAGACTGCAGTGAGCAGATGGTCACTAGTCAGTAAAGACTGAGATGTTTCAGCAGAAGCAGGACTAGACTGAAACTGTTCCATAAACTAAAGTGTAGAAACCAGTGTAGAAACTATCTCCTACAGACACTGAAGATGTTTTAAAGCCCAAGAGCCCATGACGCAGCTTCATACCGATTACAGCAGCTGCTTTGGCTGTCTTAACAGGAGTAGACTGATGCACTGCAGTGAACACAGATGTTTTAGCGAGTCAAACCAATGGCATGAACAAAATGAGCAGGTCTCCAAATGTATATCTTATTGAAGAATTAATGTAAATTGGCATGAACACAACACAATGACTGCAGGATATTAATAAAATCAGGGAATAAAATGATTAAAGCTGAAATACACTAAAAAGTTCAGGGGTTGGTAAGATGTTTGTTCTTTTATGGTCACCAAGGTAAAACACAGTAAACAATATTACAGTAAAAACAGTCATATTGTGATATTCTTGATAATATTGGTAATGTTCTTTTTTATTTTAAAATATTTTAAAGTGTAATTTATTCCTGCAATAAAGCTGAATTTTTAGCATCATTACTCCAGTCTTCAGTGTCACATGATTCTTCAGAAATCATTCTAATGCTTCCCACAGGGTTGAAATATACTTGTGGTGGCAGCCGGGTGGAAATTCCTCCTATTACCCACAGCACAAAAATGGTCTACTACATGTGACAAACAACAAATAAGATTTTTAACAGTATTTTTATATATTAAAATTAATTTGAATTACATAGTCTACTATTACATAATAATATTATGCATTGTAAATTAGGCAAAATTACAGCATTTAAATGGTAGAGTTCTCCTTGCTATGTCATATAGTGTCTCTCTCAGTAAATGGGACACAGATTTTACTAGTAAAATTTATATAATGAATACATGTCAAATAATGATCTTTTCTTCCTGAGGGAGAGAGTACAATAATTCAAATTAAATACAATTTATTGTGTAACCAAAATACCAATATGTCTATACTATTGCGGGCAGATCCTTCAGATGAGATAAAATATGCATTCTTACAATCGTCTAAAACATTATATAAAGGCCATAAAATAGACATTGTCATAATTCATCAACTCGAGTTCATTAGCAATCGCTTGGCATAAATGTGCGCTATTCATTGATTGAGAATCAATGAATATCGCAACAGCGCCGCCTTGTGACTCTGCAACTTACAGCGCTCTTTGTGAAATATCTGCAGCGCACGTGGGGATTTCAGGGAGAGTAAACAGCTCTCGCGCACAAAAAACGAACAGGTACGAAACGCATAGGGCGAGGGGAGATTTTCCACTAGCTAATCGATCGTGGATGGGCTGATACAAAAGTATAAGAGGATAAAAATAAAAGCAAAAATCGGTCTCCAAATATACTTGGGCGGCCGTTAATATACCCAAGTAAAGTCTATGTGTGGGAAGCACTGAACATTATGAATGTCTTTATTCTAACATTTGATCAATTTAATGCATCCATGCCAATTAAATATATTAATTTCTTCAACAAAAAAAAAAAAAAATGTTGAATGGCAGTGTAGTTCTTACACGGAACATTTGGGCAGATGTATACTGAATCAGTTGGGATTGCAACATCTAGTAAATATTTCAAAAATCCTAAACAAACTATGAGGTGCAAAAGGACCAACCTGCATTCATGATCTTCTTGGGCTTGCTGAGGGCAGGCATGGGGTTGGGTGCAGGCATGGTGTCCTGACCCTGTCGAGCCTCCACTGGGTCATACTCTTTTCCATCGTAGTTGGCATCAAAAAACTTCTTAAACCACTGAACAAATTCAAAATTGTCTTGAAATTTGCCCTTCACCAATTTGTCAACCGGGATAATCTGATGGGGAAAACACATCCGGATATTATTTCATAGATTTATCAGGGATGTTTTAGTGGTGAAACTGAGCAAAAAAAATTAAAAGCACACTACATTTGAGGAAGTTACGCCACTAAAAACACCAAACTGCAAAATCAGGACTGTTCAAAACATATGGAAACCACAAATGCCATAAAGTCACAAGCTTGAGAAAACAAGCCGTCTGGACATTTCTGAATGTTTAGCACTGTTAGCAGCACAGAAATCACACCGAATGCCTATATTCCAAATTACTGAGAAATAAAACAGTGGATGTAGGCCGATATTGTAAAACTAGCTGAATCAAACACCAGCCCCTGCCAGACACAAATCAAAATCCTTTAAAACAATATGGTTGTAAAGTTTGAGACTCGTCAACAAGATTTAATTGCCTCCAATCTCCAATAATAATTCCCTAGTCTAATGAATTGATTCTTGTGATGAAATTTTATAACATTAGTTGATGTTGCTAAATCTAAAAAAATCTGTTAAAACTAGGGATGCTCCGATCAGGATTTTTGCAGCCGATACCAATTACTTTTTTTTCCCCCATTACGATCGGTCGATACCGATCATTCAAGCTTTATATAAGTAATAATTAAGCTCTCTGTTGAATGTCAGTGTTTTTTTTTCATATAAGTAATACCACAGAGGTTATTTACAGTAATGCTATAGATTATTTTAATTGAGAATCAAATAAATAAGCACCACAAATATAACATTTTAATAGTGTTTTGCATAAACCCTGTTTTTAAAGGCCTATCTATATTATGATACTCTGGCTTATTAAAGAGCCTGTAATTAAACATTAAACATCCTATTTTAGTGAATCCCAATCGAGTCATAGAATGTGATTATCGGCCGATCGATTGGAGCATTCCTAGTAAAAACTTCTGTTTTGCTGACAAAAACTGCTTGTACAGACAAGCCTGAGGAAAAGAAATTAAGCAACTCACTTTGTCAACTCCCATCCTCTTGAAAGCAGCCTGTAATATCTTAAAATTGTGTATGTATTCATGCTCTAACTTTGCACCAAATTTAACTTTCTTCAGAGGTATGCAGCCTGGGAACAGCATGTCCATGAACTGGCAGTAGGCTGCACCTGTAGGGAAAATTATAACACGTCCATTACTCCAAATCATAACCATTATCGTACTACAAAGCAGGCCTTAATACTCACCTGAACATAAAAGCTCGATCTTAGTGAAGTTCATCTGTAGAGACTCATTGATCCATGCGAGCATGTCATGGCGACTCAGATTGTCGCTAGTCACCGAGGTGGAATATACGTTCACAGCCATTTCCTAGAGAAAAATGATGAGTAACCATGAGGAGACTGTAAATTGTTAGTGCTGAAACTAGGGCATATAATATTAGGTTATGATATAACAGACTTATTCAGTCAAAATGTCAATTTTAACATAAAGGATGCTAAAAATATTATGCATTAATCTCCTTGATGGACTATAAAGAAACACAAGCACTGCAGTGAATGTAGTGTTGTGTATTTTATCACATGGGTGACTCAGGGAGTGTACCATGAATGTTTAATAAAGGATTTCATCCATCAACCAAACACAGAAATTGTCTTTTCAGTCAACTAACGCATTGATATCTAACAGAATACGCACTATGAAGATACTAATGTGCCTAAACCTAGACAGTGTAATATACTAGCTGTAATGCATTGTAATGGCAAAAAGCCAGCCAGATGCTGAGAAAAGACACAGCAGTAATGTCAGTCACTCTCAAAACCTACTAAACTAAACCCTACCTATACAGCATTTCTTTCGAAGTCATTTATGGTTATAATAAGCACGTTTGATATAAATGTGCCTTTGACGCCCAAAATGTTTTCTTGATAGGCAGCTCGCAAGGTTTTGAGACACAGCCCTGACTCATACACCGCCTCAGCTGCTCATCCACATCCAGGCCTCGCCTTCCCCTCTATAACCTTTATAACAGGCGTATTTACCGACACTTATTACAACGAGTAGGCGCAAATGAATACAAGTATTTTGTCAGACAACAAATACGGCCTCATAGACCACAGGAACGACGAAATATAAGACAAGCCCAGCAAATTCTTTGTCCCATAAAACATCAGAAACAGCAGCATCAGCTTCCGTTAGCGACCGGGCTAAGCGTTCATTTCAGCGCACTCGTTAAAAATAAACAATTTTCAATGGGCATATAACGGTTTAACTGCGCTGTCACAACATAACCGATATCTCAGTGTGTTTATTTTATGAAATAAAAGAAAAGAAATAATATCTAACGTATTTGAGCTGTCTCAGCCGAGTTTTACCTCTTGTTCGCCGGCGCCTCTTTCTCTCAGATCATGCGTCGGTTTGTTCTTTGGGCGTGTTACGTCATTACGTACACATACGTAGGGAAATATTGTGGCAACGTGCTTGACAAAATAAGAGTCTTTCTGTCTCGCTGCTTTTATTTTTTAGTAAATTTAAGCAATTATGTTACTAAAAATACGATTTTATTGATGTAAGCTAAATAATAACTTTTTGTAATAATAAATTATTGATTTATTTGATAGATAGATAGATAGATAGATAGAGATTTATTTCTTGGTACAAATGCATAAAACATACCAAAGTTTGTGTCTCATAAAGACTTTATTTTTCTTACAGATATCATCTCTGCTTATTCTTTTGTATTTACAGTATGTAAACAAGAGAGTCCACAAGACAAGAGAAAAAAAGAAACATGCCCTCAATAAGTATAATCTTTTCCTTTGCTCCTCTAGATTTTTGCTCTTTTTTGTTGTTTATTTATCAAGAAGCCTTTCATGGGTGAAAGATATAAATCTTTGAATCTTTCCAAGAAACGTAGTGACAATCCATTAGTACTAACAATCATATTCCGTACGTTTTTGACCTGTACAAACACGCTCTTCATTCACGTTTACCTTTGTATAAAGTGAACTTACTCTTCCAGAGGCACTTCTAAGTGCATCTTTCACATTGAGAGAAAAAAAATTATATCGATCAAACACAATTGTTGAATTTTACAAAAGTTGATATGTATAAAAAAAAAAAAAGCACAACAGTTTTACAGTTGCATATTTTATATCAAAGGGTGTTTCTGTCTTTGTACTAAACAAGTCACAAATTCAAATACGAAATGTAAGTAGAAATGAATCAAACTTCTATAGGCATTATCCTAATGCTGAGTTTGATGTAGTGAACAGGAAGTGTGCTGACATCATGTCATGACCACACTGAACAATAAACAGTCTGTTTGAAACGAGTCAAGGTCCTTTGTTGTTAACGTCTGACTCTCTTTGAATGGCACCGTTCTGATGATGAAAAAGGTCTTGCACTCGGGTTATGAGACGGCAACGGAGGAGCTGCCTTTAGTGTTGTCTGTGGAAGGGGAGGGTCCGTGGTTTGCCGGTGATGTTCTTTCTCCTGTAGATGTAGGTTGGGTTTTAGGGGACTGTCCTACAGGTTTTCCGGCTGCATCCGAACTGGCTTCTGCTTCAGTTTCCTGCTGAGATGCTGTGGCTATGGAAATTTAAAAAAAGAGAGAATTATTAATTGAGACAATCACTTCTGAATAATAAATGCATATGTAAAAAGAGAGTGGCTAAGTTCTGAAGGGAATGCAGCTTACTGCATACTGCACAGTACTGTTTACTAGTTTTTCTTTTTCGAAAATACAGCAATATTTTTGAATATTTTAACAATAGCAGAACCATTTTTATAAGGTTCCATTAAGAAGCATGCTTTGAAAGTGCTATAGAGGACCTAATGGTGTTATAAATAACATTTTTATATAGTATATAGTATATTTTCATTAATATTAGTATTATTTTAATATATTAATATAATTTTTTTTGCCCCTCTATTTGACTGGTCTTAAAATATCATGTAGCCTCTATTTGGGTTTTACATAAATAAACAACAACAAAACAGCATGTGTCAATAAGGTACTTTTATTTTGTATCGACATATATTGTAGTTGATATTGGCAAATTGTAGCAAGAACGACAGTGCTCTAATAACAGTTATTAGCTGAATACATTAATAAATAACAATGGGCATTGAACGTGATATAGATGTGATGAAGTCCAAGTTCCAGTGAAATAATATCTTCACAATATTTATGCCCATCATTATGTGTGTATTTTGATTGGCAGTTTCTCTCTGCAGATGATGGGGACAGCATCTGAAATACACAATTGAGTTACAGTGTAACTCAAAGAGAAAAAAATGGAAAAAGACATGATTGGTAAGAAACAAGTTACAAACTGAAAGTTAAAATTTATAATCATTTAAAAAAAGAAATCATTTACCTGTTGAGAGTGTGATGACAGTCTGTGTAATTGAATGGTTGAGCTCCAGAAAATCAGTACTGATGTGGCTTTGAGAGTTACAGATTTGAAAAACAAAAAGGCGGGAATAAAGAACCCTAAACTCTAACACAAAGAACCATTTCAGCATATAAAGGGTTCTTCAGGACGATACGGGTCTAAATAGAACTGTTACTACATGTAAAGGCCTGTTCACACCAAGACCGATAACTATAATGATAACTATATTAGCACCCACACCAGCGGGCGATATCGTTTTGTTCATTCTAAGTGTGCACTGCAGTTTTGTCGTCTGCTGCTTTAAATCCTCAAGCTTATTACAGCAGAATTGGCTGTCACTGTTTTTATCGTTCATCAGCGGGTCAAATTCATTCTGCCAGTGATTCCAACGGTATCATTTCTCTGTGCCAGTATTGTTATAGTTGTGGTGTGAACTCTGCTATTCTTTTGTATTTATAACAATTTTTAGAACTACATCTTTATCATTATAGTTATCGTCCTTGGTGTGAACAAGCCTTAAAGGGTTAGTTCACCCAAAAATGAAAATAATGTTGTTTATTACTCACCCTCATGTCGTTCCACACCCATAAGACCTTCGTTCATCTTCAGAACACAAATTAAGATATTTTTGATGAAATCTGATGGCTCAGTGAGGCCTCCATTGACAGCAAGACAATTAACACTTTCAATGCCCAGAAAGTCACGTGATTTCAGCAGTTTGATACGCGCTCTGAACCACTGATTCGAAACAAAAGATTCGTAAAGCTTCGAAGCTTCATGAAGCAGTGTTTTGAAATCGCCCATCACTAGATATTGTTGAATGAAGTCGTTATTTTGCTTTTTTTGGTGCACAAAAAGTATTCTCGTCGCTTCATAACATTAAGGTTGAACCACTGTAGTCACATGATCTGTTTTAAATACGTCTTTAGTAGCTTTCTGGGCATTGAAAGTGTTAATTGTCTTGCTGGCAATGGAGGCCTCACTGAGCCATCAGATTTCATCAAAAATATCTTAATTTGTGTTCTGAAGATGAACGAAGGTCTTACGGGTGTGGAACGACATGAGGGCGAGTTTTTTTTTTAGAGTATACTTTTGTTTTATTACCTTGGCATTAAATTACAGACAACTGGATAAGGCAGCTGCGTGAGCGTTCCTAATACGGATGAGGAAGTCATTTTTTTAAAAGCAAATCTGACATCTTTCTCTCTTCTGGCCAAGGTAATTAATCTCTCCATATTTTTTTCCTCTTTCGGAAAATCATAGAAACACTATTGTGGATTTTTCCTTTTGCTTTTGACTTATGCTTCTGAGAACCCCAGAAATGTGAAAAGGGTCTATAGTAAATAATGAGTAAAAAAGTAAAATAAAATAGAATACATTCTACTATGCGAGTGTCATTCTGTTATTGTCTTGGCATCACTTTTTTAGAAACATGATTTGATCCGACTATAAAAAGTAAAAGAAAAAAGACAAATATTGCATTACACTGAAATTGAATATTCATGTTGAGTGCATTGCATTATGGGACATAGTATTGTGTGCAGTGTGCTCTGTTGCACATGGCACTTTTTGTCAATTGCAGTAGGTACAATATATAATAGACAGCCAAAATGAAAATTCTGTTATCAGTTATTTACTCTCATGTTGTTCCAAACCTGTAATACTTTTATTAACCTTCAAGATTTTTTTAATGAAATATGAAAGATTTCTGTCCCTCCATTGAAGGTCTATTCACCCAAAACTCTGACGCTTCAAAAAGTTCATAAAGAGATCTTAAAAGTAATCCATATGAATTGATCACTTTATCTGATGAACAGATTTGATCTAGGCTTTTATTCACATATAAACACTGATCAGCGAACATACATAGAGCTTCATTTTTGGGTGAGCTAATACACTTTAAATAGTATGTTATTCTGAACAGCCATTCAGAGCAGTGGCTTAGCATTTAAATTGAGCTTTGGTGCTCATTTGGGCGATGAAAGTTCGAATCTGACCTGCAAAATTTTCCGATCCCATTCCCAACGGTTTTGGTAAAAGTGGTAAAACGTGAAAAACGAAAAAGGGAGTAAGGTAGAGAAATGGTTACCTGACTGTGTGCAGGATTTCATGTGTTCGGGCCAGTGTGCCTGCTGGCATGGGTAGTCGCAGTAACTTGTGTTCCAGCAGCAGTAGAAAATGGCCTCTTTCTTGCAGTTGGCGCACCACTGCTTCTTCTTGGTCTCGTCCACCGCCTGCTGTTTCTCCACCTCCATCTGTTTCTTGACCTCTGACACCAGCCGCTCTCTCTCCTGCTCCAGACTCTGCCGCATTTCAGCCATGGTCAGCTCTACACACAAACACACAATGGTGAAATATTAGTGATTGAAGCTCTGGCTTGGATATCTAGAACTTTTAGTGGGACTTTAGTCAATGTTCACTAAATTGCATTGGATAACAAAAGTATTTGCTATAGCATCCTGAAACACGCTGTAAGTCATCAAGGAGAGTTACCCAGATTATGTTTCATCTCTGACAGCTCCTGCTGATGCAGCCACTGGAGTTTCTCAATCTCAATCCGCAACCGCCGGATCTGCAACAAAATCCACAGAGAAAGTCACAAATTTGTTTGTTTTTTAAAGTCACCATGAAATCAAAATGGACCATTTTTATTTTTATAGAATATTACAATATTTATTATAAAGGATTTATCATCATTTTTTAAATTCACATGCCCTCGTAACCTTTAATCAAAATAACTTCCCCTCCCTCTTGCAGTGAACATCTCTGATGATGTGTTTACTGGCGCGAGGGCGGGACAACCTGTCACTCACATGAGATCCACCAATAGCAAATCACAACCATCCAATCAATTTCTCATGGACAAAATCAAGTCCCGCCCTACATTTTTTCTTGTTCAAGAAGCAGTTAGATCACAATAAGTAAGAAACGGCTATCGCAACTTCCGTTTCATGGCGACTTTAATGCCGTACCAGCTTTTTGTGGCGAGAAAAATGTATGGTAAACTATATCAGGTTTTTAAAATCTATTTTTACAAAAAAAATTGGTTTATCTTTGTTAAAAATTAATTGGTGGATCTTCTAATATTGAACACTTGTGTCATCCTGGAATGGGTATAGATTAGATAATCTGGTTCCATTGATTTGGAAAAAATGATAAAAACTTCTTCCTTGATTTCATGACGTTTGTTCATGGTGTGAGAATGTCACATGAGAACCATATCAATATATTGGCATAATATGAATTCAGTCTGTCATCTTGCAACCTGTATGTGTCTTAACTTTTCATAAAATGCACATTGACAAAGAGTGTGGATGATGGAATAAATGTCATAAGGCACAAAAAAAAAAAAAAAAAAAAAAAGTACAAACCTCTGCAATGGTGTTCCCCGTCGTGCTCTTAGACAGATCATTGTATATTTCTGTCATTGTTCCCTTGATCACGTCCATCATCTGCCATTATGATAGGTAACACAGACAACACCACAGTCAAATTCACCATCGACTTAAATTACAATTTGAGTAATAGTAGTTCAACAGTAGTGATAATCAGATGGATCAATTATATGTACAAACGAATTATCCAAAAAGCATCAGAATTACTTTCATATAATGAAAGTACATACTGGAATAATATTCTTTTTTATTAAAAGGTTTTTGAAGTTTCTGAATAACAACACACTTGAATTAGCTGTGGCCTCCAATCAAGGATTTGTGCTTCAAAACATACTATACAAAGATGTCAAATAAGAAGTGTTGCATTGCTTTTTGAAGGTGTTTATTGTACAAATGTGCTATTTAATTGAACAGTTTTTACTTCTGAAGTGAATATATGACTCACCTTAGTGGTGTACTTGGCGATGTCAGCGGCGACATCAGCAGAGGCAGGAGGGGTGAGGAAGTCTCCAGCCAGACTGGAAGTGGACGTACCTGACCCTGTGTTAACAGGTGAAGTGTCTTTCTGTTGAACAGCTGGTGAAACAAGAGAAAGGATTAATGCCGAATTAAACCAATGTTCTGGCTTCAATACAAATTAAGTTGCATAAGGTTGATCACCACAGAAAAAAAAACTGCCTCATCCTTTAGTTGTTGTTGTTTTAAATGCAAAAATAATTTTTGGATAAATGTGAAGCTAATGTTTATTTGTGAAATCACTTTTCTTAATTTTTCCATGAAAGATTATTATTTGAGCTCTAAAAAAATTGTCATTAGCCTCACAAGAATGGACAGTTGATGAATCATGATGTCCAAATAAAGTTATGTGATTTATGTTATATGGTGTGCTTATTATTTATGTCAAAGCAAAAATCTATTTTTTAATACAGATTTTTATATCTAAATCTATGTTTAATCTAAAAATACATTGAAATGAGAATAAATGGGTATAATAAAAGATCTTATGCAAATTCTAGTCATTAAATAAAAATAGATTATTCATCTAGATTAGAAAAATCTTTTCAAAGATTTTTCAAAAATATGATTTACATATTTTTTAAACATACATTTTAAATTATATAATAATTTATAATTAATAAGAATAATATTTTATATATATAAAATTATTATTCTTATTAATTATAAATTATTATTCATCTAGGTCAGAAAAATAAATAAATTCTAAAATGTGTGTATATATATATATATATATATATATATATATATATATATTATATATATATATATATATATATATATATATATACACACACACACACACACACACACATATATATATTATATATAATATATTATAAATTATTATTAATCCAGGTCGGAAAATTTAAAATTAAATTATAAAATAAATTCTAAAATGTATTTTTAAATTATATATGTATATGTATATATAAAATTATTATTATTATTATTAATTATAAATTATTATTTATCTAGGTCAGAAAAAAATAAATAAATTCTAAAATAAATTCTAAAATGCATTTTTAAATATATATATATATAAAATAAATTATTATTCATCTAGGTCGGAAAAAATTTAAATTAAATTCTAAAATATATGGTATATGGTAATAAAACTTCTGCACTGGGAATGTATTTACCTTTGACACACTGTCTGGTTTGGTAGCGTGTGCTGGAGTCACTGGGAATCGATGTAATTACCTTTGACAGATTGTCTGGTGTGGTAGCGCGTGTTGGAATTGTTGGCTGAGGTCTGGGGCTGTGCTTGGCTCTGTGCCGCTGTTTGAGGAACCATCTCTCCTTGTTGTTGTTGTCTCTGCACCTTCTGCATGTGCCACTTCTGAGACGAGGTCTGGAATTTACCTCCAGCCTGGTTCCACGTCGCAGGCCTTTGGGCCGGCTGTGTGCTCTCCTTGGGCAGCAGAGGGCGCTGTTTTTTCACCACATTGGATGCGGCAGGGACGGTAGACACGGGGTGAATGGCCGAGGTGGAGGTGGCTTGAGTGGTAGATGCAGTTGTGACGGTAGCTGGAGGCTTGATGGCTGATGAGGCTGCATCTTTTGGACCAGGATTGGAAGAAGATGAAGCGTTATCTGTGGATGGAGAAGCTGATATGCTGGTAGATGCTGGAGCTTTACCTAAACAGAGGGAAGAATTATATTAGATTCCGATTAAAAATGGTTTTTAGAGAAACAAAATCTGAAATGTTAGGTATCTACCATCTGTTTTAGTGCCCGCCTGATCTTTAGGTGTAGAGACGGGGGCTGATGGAGTCTCTCGCTTGGCTTTCTTCTTTTCCCTTCCACCTGGTTCTTCACCGAGGTCTATAACCAGCTCCCGTTCAGAGTCCGAGTCCACATCCAGCTCTGGTCCAGCGGGCCGAACGTCCTGCCCAGGCTGTGACCGCTCCTTCTGGGTCGGCGCAAGGGGTTTGTTGTTCTCCTGAGAGTCTTTCTCCACGCCACCACTTATCTTCTCTTTGGTCTGGGGATCTGAGGATTTCTTGTCCCCACCTGTAGTTGCTCCAGCGGTTGATGGGGCAGCGTCTGGGTCTTGCCCTTGAGCAGATGGAGGTCTGGGTCTCTTTTTGGAGTCTTTGTGGACACTGTTGTTGTGGTTAGTGTTCTTGGGCTTCTGTTCGTCGTCAGACATGTATTCGCTGTCACTGGAGTCAGATTTGTCCGAGTCGTCCGAATCACTGTGCTCAACACCGGGGTACACACCATCTGAGATGTCATCGATTCCTGTGGACAGAGAGAGACATTTTTTCAGTTATAAATTTTACAGATTGCATATCTGGGAACATAATGGAGCTCAAAAGTAGGGCTTCAGATGTACATGATCTTTTTAATGTTTTTGAAAGAAGTCTCTAATGTTCACCAAGGCTTCAATTATTTTACCAGAAACAGTAAAAATGTTCAGCATCATTACTTCAGTCTTTAGTGTCACATGATCCTTCAGAAATCATTCTAATATGATGATTTGATGCTCAAGAAACATTTATTATTATCAATGTTGAAAACAGTTGTGCTGCTTCATATTTTTGTGAAAACCATTATTTTTTCCAGGATTTTTTGATGAATAAAAAATTCAAAAGAACAGCATTTATAATTAAGATTATAAATGTTTGTACTGTCATTTTTGATCAATTGAATGCACCATTTTACAGAGGCATATATATATATATATATATATATATATATACACACACACACAGTTGCAAGAAAATATTTGTGGACCACTTGCAGAATCTGTGAAAAATGAATAATTTTAACAAAATAAGAGATCATACAAAATGCATGTTATTTTTTATTTAGTACTGTCCTGAGTAAGATATTTTACATAAAAATGTTTATATATAGTCCACAAGACAAAAAAAAAAAAAAAAATAGCCGAATTTATAAATATGACCCAGCTCAAAAGTATGTGATCCATTGATTCTTAATACTGTGTGGTTACCTGGATGATCTACGACTGTTTTTTTGTTGTGTGATGGTTGTTCATGAGTCTCTTGTTTGTCCTGAGCAGTTAAACTGAGCTCTGTTCTTCAGAAAAAATCTCCAGGTCCTGCAGATTCTTCAGTTTTCCATCTTTTAAGAGTCTCCCGACTCTTAATGCATCATGTTTCCTTCTGGAGCATTAGTGAATGTTTGAACCTTTTTTAATAGTTGTGTTTGAGTCCCTCAATCATCCTCATTGTGAAAAGATGGATCTCAAAATCATTCAGTCACTGCTGGAAAGGGGCCATTTACTTTTGAACGAGGCCATTTTAATAAATTCAGCTATTTTTTTTGTCTTGTGGATTATATGTAAACACCTTTTATGTAAAATATGTTACTTAGGACAATACTAAACAAAAAAACATGCATTTTGTATGATCTCTCTTATTTTGTTAAAATTATTCACATTTTCACAGATTCTGCAAGTGGTTCACATACTGTATGCATGTATATATATATATATATATATATGTATGTATATATGCTTCTGTAAAAGCCAAAGTGAGACTTTATCTTCCAAGACCCACCAGTCGCCAATAACCAACAAAACTCTAGGCAATACCCACATAACTTCAGCTAACATTAGCAGGCTAGATAAATTGCTAGCTACCAACCAAACTAAGGTGCAATGTGTACAATTTGTGAGGATCTATTGACAGAAATGCAATATATTATACATAACTACGTTTTAAGTGGTGTATAAAGACCGTACATAATGAACCGTTATGTTTTTATTACCTTAGAATGAACCATTTCTATCTCATACACCACAGGGGGACCATTTCTACAGCAGCCCTAAACAGACACTCTACAGAGCGCGTTTCATCACTTTCAATAAGTGTAATTTTTAACAAGAAGGAAAGTTAAGAAAGGAAAATTTGTCAAGGCAGTTTTTGAATTGTTGTTTTTGAATGTGTTTTTAGAGGCAGCTCGCATCATCACTTCTTTGAATATGCATGAAGAAGTAGCAGTAATACTAGTAGTCGTCTGGTTTATTAGAAGCAGAGACCGTTCTTTGTTAGAAGTAAGAAGAAACCTCATTTCTTGACTGGCTAACGTACTCTCTGCTGTCTCAGATGACATCTTTGACTTGTGTCGGCCAGATGGCCACCGTAGCTTCTCTATTTTGCTTTGAAAGGGAGGGTTAGCTGCTGTTGGTTGCAGTTCGCAACCTCACCTCTAGATGCTGCTAAAATGTACACACTGCACCTTTAAATGAATACAGAATACTGTAGGGTTGAGCATAGAAACAGTAGTGGTGGATTCTGATAAGACAATGAAACTACACAAAACCCCAGACTGATTAGATTATCATTTACAATGCGTTATGGGAGTTGTATTTGGAGTTTATTGCCTCATAAAAAGATGAACAAAATTTAGAATGGGCTCCTTTTCAATTTGTATGTTGGAATTTGAACTGAACTGGTCACAACAGGAAGCTGAATTGGAATATGAAAAAGATTGACAGGAAGAGAAATATGACTGAACTGCAATTCAAAGAAATTTAAGTAATGGATATTTGGAAGAAATTTGTCAGTAATGGTATGAATGAAGATTTCTTCTACATTGCTCTATAAATCTGTAAGGCCTGTAAAAACTTTGATTTTTAAAAAAATGTTTACTTTTTTAACTTTCACACAACATTCAAAAACTGCCTTGACACTTTGACACTTTGAAATTATTTGAATTTCAATTCACTTTAATTCTACTTCTTTATATTCAAATTTCAATTCTAGCTCATTTTTGATACATCATTTCAAATTGGGCATTTGAATTGGAATTGAAAAGTCATTCTCAATTCGGTTCTGTATGGCACAAACCCTGCTTTTGCTGCTTGAAATCATATATTGTAATGTTGTGACTGATCTCAAAGCAGGTTGGTTTGATTCAAGAATGTTCTGATATTCATATATGAATACATTTTCGAAACCAAGGTTGCTGAAAAAGTGGCTGGTCATAGCTGAGGTCTATCATCATTTCAGTGTGTCTGTGTGTTCATTACCCAGCTGGGCCTTGCAGCTCTCTATAGTTTTATCCAAACTCCTAGTAGGTTTTTTGGGAGAGGTGAGGAGAACTGACGTCCCTTGCTGCTGCTGCTGCTGCTGTACAGTCTCACTCAACTCCTTCAGGTCCATTTCAGCTTTAATGCGATCTGAGGGAACACATCCAACACAAATATTCAACAAACACAGAAATAAATGTTGCAGTGGACAGCAGGTTGATCTGATAACTCACCAAGATTGAGGTTGAGGATGCCTCCCGTGGCGGAGCTCCTTTCCTGTTTAACCGGCGTGGGTACGAGAGGCTTGGGGCTGCCGCTTGTCTTCAGAGACCCAGGGGACGCTGGGGGCCAAATTTTAAAACTTTAATCACCCAATATTTTTTGTTAAACAAAATATTGGCCATTTGAAGTCTAGGTAATCACCTGTATAATCCATTGAGTCTTCACCGGCACTATAGTGACTCGATGACACTCTCGCCCCTCGCTCGTCCTGCTCCAGGTCTGACCCCGTGTGGACTGAAGAGTTGGTGCTCATTGGCGATCTGGGCATGTCCGTCACAGAGATCCGGCGTCCCGCCCCTCCTGACATCACTGTCTTCCCCAGGAGCATCTTGGGGGATGCGGTCATATCGAAGTTGAACTTGACTTTGTCTTGTTTCTCAGGCTTCACCATGCCTTTTTTAGGGTTACTAGGGTCCTGCAGCATTTGGAACTGGTTGTTGGGTGTGTAAGGCGTCCGGAACGGAGCGTAGTTGAACACACCGTATTTCTTGCGCACGTTCTCCACGTAGACCTCCATTTCTTGCATGGCGCTGTTGAAGATGCTTTTGGTCTTCTTCACAGAGAAGGGGATCTCCTTAGACATGAGGTAACAGTTGTTTATGGGCACCCAGGCTCTGAAAGGTAAAGTATATATTTTAATACAAATAAAAAATGTGTATGGCAGTATAACTCCACTATAAGATCCTTGTTGATGTACATTACCGCTCAAAAGTTTGGAATAAATAAAATGTTTTAATGTTTTAAAGAAGTCACCTTGTCAAAATGCTCACATGTATTTGATCAAATATACAGTAAAAACAGTAATAACGTATCAGCATCATTACTCCAGTCTTCAGTGTCACATGATCCTTCAGAAATCATTCTAATATGCTGATTTGCTACTCAAGAAATAATTCTTCTTATTATAAATGTTAAATAATAATTATTTGTTTTTATGTTTGTTATATTATAAGTTTTGATGCCTAATATTTTTGAGGAAACCATGATACATTTTTTCAGCATTTACTTCAATTTTTGTAACATCCCTTTAAATGCAAATGAGCTGCTGCTCCCGGCCCCCTTTCCAGAAGAGGGCGGAGCTTTAACAGCTCACGCTTCGGTCGCTCAACAACAACAAAGCTGGAGAATCTCACGCAGCCAAAATGAGGATTGTCAGTAACGGTGTTCAGCCTTACATTGTTCAAACCGGAGTCGACACTGATGGAGAGACTCAGGAAGAAGGAACAACTTTTAGAATGAAACTGGACGTTTCTGAATGGTTAGTGGATAAATTTATGTAGTTGCTGTGAAGCTGATTCAACTCATCCACTAGCATGTGCCGTCATGTTAATCTTTTGTGCAAATCCAGCGTTGAATTGACCCTCGTTTGTGAAGCAGTCCGGCGTAAAATGAACAACACTCTACGACAACAACTCTTCCTCTTCTCTAAAGCAGCTCAACATGGCCTCACCCCCTTTGTTGTGTGTTCTCGGGGGTGGGGTTTATGTAAATTTTAGGGTTTGTGATGTCACCAACCCGGAAAGAATTTCATTGTAGTCCCTACCAGCCATTTGTCGTAGTCCTTAAAAAGAGATTTCTGTAAAAGATTGAACTTTGAGCATCATAACTTAAACAACAGATGTTGTTTATGCTCAAACAGCAACATTACACACTAACTAAAGTTAAAAAAGTGAAATCATAATCAAGGACCCCTTTAAATCTTACTGACCCCAAACTTTTGAATGGTAGTATATCACGGTTTCCACAAAAAATATTCTGTTTTCAACATTCATAATAATAAGAAATGTTTCTTGAGCAGCAAATCAGAAATAAAATAAAAAATGAAAAAATAAAATTATGCAAGCTTCTATAAACACTGTAGTAAATTGGTTGCCAAATTGTTATGTATAGTTAGAAAAAATTGATTCACAGAAATGAATCAAACTTCCTAAATGTATTTGCTAGTTAAAATCAGAGGTTAAGTTTAAATCAGAAATGCTACTGTAATATGTTTTAACACACTCAGGTCACAAAACTTTAGTAATGGTCTTTAGGAACGGGCCAAATATTATGTTCAAGCTTTGATTTAAGTGATGTTGCTTAATTTTTTTATATCGGTAGCAAAATCATTGCAATCATATTGTAAAACTGGTAACACTTTACAATAAGGTTCATTAGTTAACATGAACTAATAATGAACTGCACTTCTACAGCATCTTTGTTAATCTTTGTTAATCTTAATTTCAACATTTACTAATACATTATTAAAAACAAGAGTTGTATTTGTTAATATACTGTGAAGTAACATGAACAAACCATGAACTGCTGTATTTTTATTAACTAACATTAACAAAGATTAACAAATACAGTATTGCTCATGGTTAGTTCATGTTAGTTAATACATTAACTAATGTTAACAAATGAACCTTATTGTAAAGTGTTACCAGAAATATTCAATATAAGTGAATGCCTAAGTAAATACAAGAGTAATAGGCTCACCGGTCATGCTGGCCAAAGAACCGTGCGTCCACCTGACCGTCCTTGTCTCTCAGGGCTTTAGCGGGCCAGAAGGGAAAACCTTTCAGTTTGGCCCACACCAGAGGGTGAGGCTGAGACTACATGAAAAAATGAACAAACATGAGCATTTGCTACACTTGAAATACAGCCCAGATATTGACTCACTGGTTTTTAAAAATATATTACATAATTCACAGGCTTAACTACAAACCACAAAGCAGCTTGATACCAGGAGCCAGCATTCACATGATATGAACAGTACTATTATATCTTTAAAAAAAAGATCATCCTCTTACACAAGGTTCACAGAACCAGTTGTCCCTCTTCTGACAGGCGGACAGGTAGCACTCTGGACAAACCTCAATTTCATTCATCTGTGGATGATTTATAGATACTGTAATACTTTCCAAGACCGCCTTTACAGAACTAAAATACGTACAATTACACATACACTTCCTTTCAAAAGCCAAAAAAAATCTTACAGACCACAAACTTCTGAATTGTAGTGTATCAGATTTTGTATAACATGCATTGAAATGATATTAGACTACTCACTTCATGTTCACAGATCTTGACAATAACTTTAGCAGTTGCTGTTAGCTTGTGGTTCCCTGAAATAGAGCCATTTAGACGTCATAAATGTACTGATGTGAGTAAAGATACAAGCACATTGATTTCACAGCCCAGCACTAACCTCCATTATAAATGATACAGTTGTGCAGAATCCACTTCACGTCAGCCAAAAATGCTTCTGTGCAACCATACATTTTCTTCTTGATATTCTACAGACACATAGATTTCTTAGTTAAAGCATTATTTTTTTGTACCACATACAGTGCCTAAAAAGCAAACTTCAAAAAAACATTTTGAAGTTAATTAGGTTTTACATGATTAAAAAAATAGATATACTCTTCAAAATGAAGACAAAAACAATACTTATAATACAGAAAAACTGATGTACCTTTTCTAGAGTACACAGGTCCATTGGGTGAAATATATACTCGGCATAATCGGGGTGCTGCTCCAGGGACACGGGCTTCTGAAACGGCTCCGTCTGCAAGATAAATCATTCATAAAGATACGCCGCAATGGTTTAATCAATGTCACATGAAAACCAATAGCATCATAATGAAAATACGGAGCGATTAAATAAATTGTATTTGACTCACTCCTGGCTGTTTCATCTTCTGCAGAGCGAACTTCAGCAGGTAAGACAGCTGCTCCAAGTTTAGCATGGTCATAGCTTTACTCTGAGTCTCTATGCATTCAGCCACCGTTATTTTCTGAAGCAGAGAGTGAAATGACTGTACTATATACATACATCACTCACAAACAGTTCATAATCATTCAGATGCTCTCAAGCGTTCTCATACTTCCAGTTTCAAAAGGCAGAAGTTAATATCTGTCGATTCATAGTGACTGTCCACTTAGCCTGATGTTATTAAATGCCATCTCCTCTGAATTAGGAGTGTAAAAATGCACTGAAGCAATTTTAAGTTGTAAACATACAAATTATACCAGAATAAATTGATTTGTGATCAGATTTCATGATGCATGAAAAAAAAAAATGCAAATAAATTGTCGTCAGAGGAAATATCTACACCTCTACAAAACAATTTCAACACCTTTCACTATTTTCTGAACGGTCTAGTTCATCCTAGTCCAAGAAAAGTATAGAACTCCTAGGAAAGGAGAAGAGTCTGTCATATCTAGTGTTCCAAAACCTAGTGAGCTTGCTGTCTACATAGGGAGCTCCTATCATGTGTAGCATCCTAACTATAGTGCACTACAGTCGGGTTCTGGAAGTAAAAATTGCATTCAATTTCTCTATAGGGAAACTGATTTTTAACGATACCTTATATACCTTTAAAGACAGCCTTACTGTGAGCTACGAGGTTGTTAATCGATGGTATTTGCTTCTGTGGAAGCTGTCAGCCCACATTATTACAGCTAGGTTTTAAAATAATCATGTTTAACAGCATCATTTGTGGTGAAAAACTACATTACCCATGATGCTGTATAGAAAATTCCACCAACCGGAGCAGAAACATGCAAAACACCCCAAAAGATCTTATTAGCTCTGCCTGTAATCAAGTCTGTCTTACTAAATACTTGTGAAACCAACGGCGCTG
This sequence comes from Hypophthalmichthys nobilis, assembly GCA_037950665.1. Taxonomy (NCBI): domain Eukaryota; kingdom Metazoa; phylum Chordata; class Actinopteri; order Cypriniformes; family Xenocyprididae; genus Hypophthalmichthys; species Hypophthalmichthys nobilis. Next base: position 1,974,072 of record CM075485.1, read on the forward strand.
AAAAAGTGGGCGGGATCTAATGCACTCTATTAAGGAACCTCATAATTGACTGATACTCAACATGATAAGCATAATACTGAGCACACATTTAAAAATGTAATTATACTGCAAAACGATTTTTAACACTTTTCGGTACTGATTGAAATATGTTTATTTATGATCAACAATTATTGTGACTCATCTGCTATTTTGGATATAAACATTCAGGGATTCTCTGCAAAAGAATACTGCGATGTTGCCTTGGATTTCAGCCAAAATGTGTTTTACTAATACAAGGGATAGTTTACCCTTTGGAACACAAAAGAAGATATTTTGAAGAATGTTGGAAAAGGACCATTGTGAATATTGGAATAAGGCCATGTGTCCACCAAAGTGTTTTTTCCCCCCACTGCTTTACACTGTATTGACATTTTTATATAGAAACAATACATAGGGTTCCCACTCTAAGCCAAATGTCCCTGACTTTCACTGACTAAAAAGCTGAATTTCCATGACCTATAATGAACGGAAAAACAGGCCGCTGTTGTGCTGAGCACTGAGCTGACAAAAATCAGCCACAGACAGTATTTTCAGACATTTTTAGTACAAAACTAAGTTAAACACTCATACACACTACTTTTTTTTTTTTTTTTTGTGCTTTTACCCGTTAAATGCACTTTGATATTTTTCTGTACTATTTCTACAGAAATTAATTTATAGTTTTTATGCTTTCAGGGGTTAAACACTTTAAAACATTTTCTGTTTCTCATCAAGTTCATCATTAAGTCTTTTGATTTCTTTACATTTAGTTTTTGCAGATCATCTTAGACTGTTTGACACTAGACTATTTCTGTAAATGGTTTATAATTATTTATAAGTCTGAAATAAATAATGAATAATTATTAAATAATTAAGTCCCATAATATTTTTCCTTCAGAAGTAATGTTGGTAGATTATCTAATGTGCATTTATTAATTTATCCATATTTATTCATTCTACCATGGCGAATAAACGAAGGTAACGGCTACGCACGACCAATTTGAAAATTCTGTGCGACTGCCGCTAGGGGTGAAATGCGACAATCGTGCAGTGAAAAGACGGCTTACCGTGTCCTTTTTTTTTTTTTTAGCTTACGGTGTCCTAACCAGACTTGACAAAGCTACAAGTCGACAAAATCAATCATAAATCACAGCCAATCATAACAGCGTGTGGGCGGGCTCTGTTCGCAGCTAAACACGAAAACCAAACAAAATTAAACCATAAAACATTATTCAAAATACATACTCAGTGACTGATACTGTGATACAATCTGTCATGAAATACACTTGTTTGAGCTTTGCTTAATATTAAAATGGTTTGAGCTTGAATATCATATTGCATGACTTTAATAGCCACTATGAGAGCAACAATGGATCATTTACCTCAGAGTTTGAAAAGAAATAAGAGGAAACAAGAATGTTCAAACTGTAAGTAATAAATTATTTTCTTTGTGCATTTATGTCCTTGTTCCCTCTCTATGACCTGAACTATTAGCTGCAAAATCCCAGAAATATAGAAACCATTTCAAAAATAGAATCCTTTGTCGTGTCGCGGCTGGTTAGGACAGTCTTTGAAGTGGTCATTTTGGTGGCAAAACACGTGAAACAACGCAATAAAAAAAATTGCGGTATAGAAAAATTACATTTTAATAAATGGAAACTAAAATTTTAAGCGACAAACAAAATTCCCTGATATTCCATAACTTTGACAAAAAAAAAAAAATATATATATAGAATTCCCTGACTTTCAATGTCTGGAATAGACCTTTTAAAATTCCATGATATTCCAGAAATTCCATGACCCGTGGGAACCCTGAATACAGAAACAAACTGTGAATCTATGAAATGAGATACTAGTAACACTTCCACGAATATTCCGTATCATAAGCAACTGAAGACAAAAAACGTTGCGCTGCCGAAATGCTCTCAAGTGCCCACAGCTTGGTGTTTTCAGCCAGCTTTGGTGGACACACAGCCTAAGAGACACAACAATATTCCAGCCCATTGACTTCCATTGTATGGACAAAAAAACATAATATAAATATATAAATAGAGTATTTAACATTTTACATTTTTTTAGTTTTCAGTTTAATTTTAGTTTAGGTTTTAGTCTGGTTTTTTTATGTGCTTTTGTCATTTTTGTGCGATTTGGCTTTTGGCTGTGCGATTAATCAGATGCAATGTGAATGCAGCGCGCCTAAATCTAGCGCGAGAACAGAGCGGGTTTGGAAGAAAGCACTAAAACAGGGAAGATTAATTCAGGGCAGGATAAGGACTTCAAAATCAACATCCGTGGCTTAGGAATATTTTGGACACAGAAGAGATGATGTATCATAATGCCAGGCAATTTGCAAGAACTGTTAAACTCTCGTTGCGGCAAAACATTCACACAGAATGTGTTTTTGTGATTGAAAACCAGGATGCAAGTCTATAGACGTGTTATTTAAATGTTGAACTTTTACCTTAAACGATGTGTATGTCACGGACACGTATAAAAGACGCAAGCGCAACAGTTAAAGATGTCCGTCTAGCATGCGTTTAAAAACAATGGCATATTCCGAACCAGGTGAACAAAAATTGATAATACAGGCATTTGCAAACCAACATACAAAAAGAGTTCAAAAAGGCATAAAGAAATAACCGACGGCATCACATATCATTTATGCAAAGATATGGTGCCGTAAATATCATTAATAAAGCCAGCTTCCAAAAAATTATACAGGGAAATATTGTTTCAAAACTGATCGAAAATCGAAATCGCAATATTCATCAAAAAATCGTGAAAGTATTTCTTTGCCTTTGCAACAAACTGAAATAAATTAAGTGGAAAGTACTAAAACTTTTATTTAATTACTAAAAAATAAAAATAAAAATAAAAATAAAAATTAACCTAATATTTATATTTAATTTCAATTAACAAAATTGATTTTTAATAGTTTTTGTTTTAGCTAACAATAACACTTTTACGACATTAGGGCGAGTAAACGATGACAGAACGTTCATTTTTGGGTGAACTATCCCTATAAGGCAGCATAATGTTGCCTGCTTTGTGAAACAACCTTCAAAAAGTGCCTGCGCCTCAAAATAAGTAGGCAGCTCACTAGGTCTTGGAACAGATCTTAGGTTTCCATATGACCGGTTATGGACATGATTTAATCGCTATACAAGCAGCTTTTCATGTTCTGAACATATTTGAAAGTGGAAACTAATCCAGACACAGTACAGTCCTCAGTACCTCGCATTCTGGACAGAACCAGTCGCCCTCAGGCTCTGCGGCCAGTTTGAGGCACTTGGCGTGGTAGACGCGCGGGCAGAGCTCACAGCAGAGCACCTGGCCCTCGCGGTGACACACCCAGCAGTAGAAGTCATTCCGCCCGTCCTGCGGTACAACATCAACAGGGTCTGTGGTGAGTGCGGGCTGCTTGACATAGTAAAAGGGACCATGTCTAAGCTCACACTGAAATGCAGGCAAGAGAGACAGGGCAAAGGGGTCAAATCACAAGCCACAACACTCGCAGGGGAAACTTAGCAAGGCACTGCAATAAATCAAGCATGGACAGGTAAGCAGTCACATGACCACTGGGTCAAAAGCGGCACATTGGGAAGACACTATGTAGGATTTCAATTCACATTTCCATAAACACACTACATGACTCATGTGTGATCTGAGAACCATGTGGTGTCTGAGATCAAGTGTGTTTCACCAGGATTGGAATGAAATCCTAAATTACCATCAGATGCCAAATACAGATTAGCAGGATCAAGGGACAGATACTTTAGACAAAGTTTTGATTCATATGGTAACATCATAATAAATGACCGCTAAATATTAGTGTTCAATACCTGTAAGTTACTAATTAATTTAAATTTGCTTGATATTTTCACGTAAAAACAAAAAGCAAATCCACATTTGGCATCTTTCATTGTTCGTATGTACGACAACACTCCACCACAAAGACACCACAGCATTCAATAAAATCAGAGCACTTGATTATTAGCTGTAATAAAGTGAACGCGCACCCAAAAAGAAGCATTCGGACACTTATGGAATATTTTAAAAAAAGTGTCATATGCAAATAAATGAGTGGTAATGAAAGCTATTCTGAGAACTAACTTCCCTTTGAGCTATTTTTGCAGTGACGTTTAACCAGCTGGTACCCACAGGTGCAGTTCATCACATTAACCATGTACTCTACTAGTTTGAGTTAAGTAAGATTTTTTTTAAAAAGAAATTTAGACTATTAATCAAATAATCCTAAAAAAAAAAAAATCACATTTCCACAAAAATATTAAAGCGTTAGTTCACCCAAAAATGAAAACTCTGTCATTAATTACTCACCATCATGTGGTTCCACACCCGTAAGACCTTCCTTCATCTTCAAAGGATTAGTTCACTTTGAAATGAAAATTACCCCAAGCTTTACTCACCCTCAAGCCATCCTAGATGTATTTGACTTTCTTCTTTCTGATGAACATAATCAGAGAAATATTAATAAATATCCTGACGCATCCGAGCTTTATAATGGCAGTGAACAGGATCAACAAGTATGAGCTGAAGAAAGTGTCTCCATCCACATCCATGCATCATAAACATACTTAATAAAGGCCTTCTGAAGCGAAGCGATGCATTTGTGTAAGAAAAATATCCATATTTAACAAGTTATGAAGTAAAATATCTAGCTTTCGCATGAGCCGCCTTCCGTATTCAGTGTACGCAGAAAGTGTAAAACTCTTGCAGTTCACAAAGCTTACGCTACGTCCTACACCTTCCCTATTCAACTTATGGAAAAAGTGTAACTGACCTGACGCCAGTTTACACTTTCTTCGTAACTTCAATATGGAAGGCGGTCTGGCCGAAGCTACATATTTGACTTCATAACTTGTTAAATATGGATATTTTTTCCACAAACGCTTCAGAAGGCCTTTATTAACCCCCTGGAGCTGTGTGGAGTATGTTTATGATGCATGGATGTGGATGGAGACACTTTACTCATTGATCCTGTTCACTGCCATTATAAAGCTCGGATGCGTCAGGATATTTATTAATATTTCTCCGATTATGTTCATCAGAAAGAAGAAAGTCATATACACCTAGGATGGCTTGAGGGTGAGTAAAGCTTGAGCTAATTTTCATTTCAAAGTGAACTAATCCTTTAATATTATGAAGCGACAAGAATAGTTTTTGTGCAAAAATAATGACTTTATTCAACAAATTTGTCTCTGCCGTCATTCTCCTATGCTATTTTCAGTGCAGAGCTTCCATGTTCTACGTCAAAACGGCGAGTCAGTTTTGGCCGCACTTTTTCACGTGCGCAGCACGACGCATGCGTGTGATGCTGACGCAGGAGCCGGCCAATAACGAGTCGGCGTTCTGACGTAGAACATGGAAGCGCTGAACTGCGTTCACTGCGTCAACTGTGTACAAGTCTGACAAATTGTTGAATTAAGTTGTTATTTTTGTTTTGTTTTAGCGGACAAAAAATATTCTCGTCGCTTCATAACATTAAGGTTGAACCACTGCAGTCACTTTGACTATTTTAATGATGTCTTTACTACTTTTCTGGACCTTGAATGACAGTAATTATGTTGCTTTCTATGGGGGCAAAAAAAAACTCTTGGATTTCATCAACAATATCTTAATTTGTGTTCTGAAGATGAACGAAGGTCTTACGTGTGTGGAACGACATGAGGGTGAGTAATTAATGACAGAATTTACATTTTTGGGTGAACTAACCCTTTAAGCAGTACAACATTGATAATAATAAGAACTGTTTCTTGAGCAGCAGATCATCATATTAGAATGATTTCTGAAGGATCATGTGACACTGAAGACTGGAGTAATGATGCTGGAATTTTCAGCTTTGATCACAGGAATAAATTACATTTTAAAATATATTACAACAACAAAAAAAACAGCTATTTTAAATTGTAATATTATTTCACAATACTACTGTTGTACTGTATTTTTGATCGAATTAACGCTTGCTGAGCATAAGAGACTTTCAAAAACATAAAAATTTTTTACAGACTCCCAGGCTTTTAAATAGTCGTGTACACTAAATGATAACCAGAAAGCATCAATACATTTTGCCTTCATTATAAACTGTATATTTATATTTTATAATTTAAAACAGGATGTTCTTTAATTAAGCCCCAATTGGTTTGATATTTTATTCTCTGTCTAATGCAATGATAAATCCATCAAAGGAATTGTTCAACAAAAAATGAAAATCATTATTTATTCACCCTTATGTCATTCCAAACCCGTATGACTTTCTTTCTTCTGTGCAACACAAAAGAAGATATTTTACAAAAGGGTTTTTTTTGTCCATATTTTGTGCAATGATGTTTGACTTTCATTGTATAGGCAGCTGAAACATTCTTCAAAATATCATCTTTTGTGTTCCAAAGAAAAAAGGTAATATTTGGAACCACATGAGGATAAGTAAATGACAGAATTTACATTTTTGGGTGAACTATCCCTTTAAGTATATGCCTGTAGTGTCCAAATGCTTTTTGAGGCCACCCTATAGCTTACAGGACAGAAATCCCCACAAGGGGTCGACTTTGTTCATGCAAATCAGTTAAAGCATTCGGGCCCTTTCAATGGCCAGCGTTTTATCATTAAAAACTGCACAATGAATAGAAATTAAAATCAATCACACAGATTTACAAGCCACAATCAATCCTGATTAATTCATTTGGCCGTTCAAATAGAAAAAATGTAAAAGGACATCTTACAAATGTTTTTTAAATTAAGCATTTGAACAAAAATGATCTGCTCAACCCAATTAAAATCAGACAAAAGGGCGTCAGGATGAAAGGGAAGCTAGTGAGGGAACATACTTGGTCTTTATTGTTGTTGATTAATCCTGGTTTCTTCTTCTTCTTTGTGGGACTGGGTGACGTGTCAGAGGGAGAGTGTCCGTTTGAGGAATGTGGAGGACTGGGTGCTTTCCTCTTCTGCGCAGTCAGCGCCTGCTCTGCTGATCCTAGATCAGGGACAGCTGGCAAGAGAACCACAGCTGATTCATTATACAAAGCCCACACTGATAATACAACACCTCACCCAGCTGGGCCTGTGATTGTGACCTTTCAAAGCATCAACAACACAAACCGCCATCGACCTTCATGCACAAAGAGACTTGTCTTTTATGCACATCTTCAAGATTAAAACAAAAGATGTTGCATTAAACATCCTACTAACCAACTTACAGCCATTATGAAAGAGGAAATTAGGTTGCATGTCATATTTGATGCGGTTCAGTGTGACTCGCTTTTTATTTATTTCAAGATTTCAACTCTCAAAATCTATATTTGGGGTCTATTATGTAAGATTAAAGCACAAATTAAGCACTAAATCAATTTATACAACAAAGTAATCTAAATATTAGATTAAAAAAAAAAAAAATACCTTTGGGTGGCATAGACACCTCCATCCCATCAACAGCATCGGACTCCGTCTTTATTTCCTCCACAGCCAAACTAAATGAAGTAGAGAGAGGGAGAGCAAAAGAAAATGCTGGAATAAGACACTGAAACCTCATGTGGTCTACCCCTGAGATAAAAGACTTGGATGATGTAATCTAATCTCCAGAGTTATGTTGTTGTTGTTCATAGCAATCGTCCTCCATTCCACATCTGAACCACTTTTACTTGGGCAGGGAGACCCTTGCATGAGTATTGCTTTGTCTGAACTGTGCTGTAACCTATTATCGGCCTGTAGAGTGAATTTACAACAGGATATTAACCTTACGTCTGATCGAGACGGCACGAGGCATAAACTCTCTCTCTGTATCTAGTAATAGACCAGCACCTCCCTCAGATGAACCAAACATGTTCATGGGGAATACCGCCGTGAATAGGTCCACTCACTGGGGATTACGACGGCGACGTCTGCTGAGCACCGGAGAGTATCTTTAATTCAGACTCGGTAGTCTACTTCTTGTCTGAGAGGATTTGGCCTCGTTCAACTTCAGGCATAATTGGTATTAAAATACTATCAGCTCCTGACATGGATACATTCAAAATGTGCCCAATAATGCACCAGTATTTACATCATGTTCAGACGTTGTATAAAATGTAAACTGGCTGTCAAGCTAACATTAATTTTCTTAGCAGTATGTTTGCATCATAAAAACTAATGAAATAATATAAGCCTTATTAGTTGTATTAACAACAAGATGCTAAAAAGAAACATTGCTGTCCCATGAAACCCTTCACATATTTTTTCATATTTGGTGTTTTCTCAGGAAAACAAAAATAGATGTAGATCTCAAAACTGACACGGCCTGCCCTTATCAGTCACTAAGCAATAAAGTGGCAAGCAATAAAAGGTTACAAAATGACTGGGCTTCGTAAATGATTAAAGAGATGCAATAAAAAAACGACTGTTCTCGCTTTATTTTCGAGTTCCGGTAGGGCCGTACTATATATTGCTTCAGCATCGGCATTGCAACATGCACATAGTCGCATCGCAGGATGTGCGATGTCGAGTAAGTAGTTCGGAATACATGATTTGCAGATTAATTGAAAAGTTTAACCATCATAGAGTGAACGTTTATCATTAAGTCCTGTCAGTTTAAACATTCAAGTGAGTTTAAAGCATGCAAGATGTGAAAGAGAACTCAATTCATAACTTGCACGCCGTTTTCTGTGCATGCACAGCATGCGAACACCAATTTCAGTTCTCTTTCTCATCTTTTTATGCTTGAACGGACACATACACTCAAAATGTTCGTCTCGTAAATAACCAGTGTAGCGATGCAGCGACTTCCAGCAGAAGCACAGAAAGCAATTTGACACATGATACTACTGCAGAGTTGGAACGCCTACTAGAAACCAAAGCTCAGAGACTCAAAGATCTCCAGCGATTTAATCGCAGTCAGTGTAAACGCGGTTTAACCTGCCATGACTACAACGAGCAACAGCACATTTTGGCTACATTCACACCATCAGTCCAAATCCGATTTTTGACTGTCCACACAGTGTATTGCAAGCCTTAAGATCTGATTTGTGTGTCCATGCCGGTGTTTCGTTTTCCAGAATATCTGCAACCGCAACATGGAGGGGTTTGCAATAGAGATGTTGTCTTATTTACAGTCTGACATTTACGTTTTAAGCCCGGAACACACCAAGCCGACGGTTGGCTGTCGGGCAGTTTTTGTTCATCGGCCAACTTTTCTCAGTGTGTTCTCTGGTCCTCGTCTGCTTTTTTTCGGCCGATTCAACATGCTGAATCGGCGTCGGAGCTCATCGGTCAGTCGGGCCATCTGATCATTCTGATTGGCTGTTCAGCTACTGCCACCTGCTGGTACGGAAAGGCATTTCTTCTTCTGCAGGCGCAGAACGGACGTGCTACTTGGCCGTCGGTTTGGTGTGTCAGGCCAACTTTGGACTCAGACTCTGCCGACGTGAACCAACCCCGCAGTCTGCTTTCTTCGCCACTAGTTCTTCTGCGTCAGCTTGGTGTGTTTCGGGCTTTATGTGGCGTGAGAAAGTCACGCAAAATCTGTTTAGAGCAATCAGACTGAAACGGATTTCCATAAATGCAATTTGAATAGGATTTAAAACCACATATGAATGTAGCTTGAAACGGATTTGTAAATTGCATTTGCATTTTTTGCCGTTCAATAGGATCTGACAGACTGACTGACAGTATGAACGTAGCCTTTGTTGGTCACTTGGGTCCAATTTCTGAGGCGTTGCGCTGTGTAGCCCCGCCCACAATAAAATCTCATCAGACAGATGAAAATTTGTGTTTCATATTGCGATGTTGCGTTGCTCATGGCATGTGAAGGCCTTTAGTAGCAGCAACTTATTTGACGTTTAATACAGCAAACAATTTCATGAAGTGGGATTTTTGGCCAATGACAATTCAGAAGGCAAGACTACCCATAACAAATTTGTTTAAAGGGATAGTTCACCCAAAAATGAAAATTCTGTCATCATTTACTCACCTTCAAGTTGTTCCAAACCTGTATAAATTTCTTTGGTCTGTTGAACACAAATGAAGATATTTTGACTAAAGTTTGTAACTTGGCTGCTTTGGGGCACCATTGACTTACATTGTAGAAGTCAATGGTGCCCCAAAACAGTTCAGTTTCGCACATTCTTCAAAATATCTTCCTTTGTGTTCAGCAGAACAAAAAAATTTGTACAGGTTTGGAACAACTTGACAGAATTTTCATTTTTGGGTGAACTATCCCTTTAAATCATTGTGTGTCCAACAAAATCAATGTGAAAAATTTATTTGCATAAATAATTTGTTCTGCTCAAGTTTCTTGAGGCCCAATACTTGTAAATAAAGATCTATTGTACTGAACTTAACATCTGATCATGCAGTACTATCATTTATATTATATGACCAAAATGTAACATAAGAACAAACTGAGGTAACAAAATGGATGTTATACATCCAGCGATAATGCAATCTGATCAGATACATCTAACTTTTAACAACAGTTAATGAAAATAAAATGATAAGCTTAAGAAATAAACAACAGCAATAACAAAAAGAGGTGAATACTTCACTTAACACTCAACCACACGTGTCTTGACCACAATGAGGCCTTATTCACCCGCATAAGGGGAAACCCACTATGGTCAATCAATCAACAAAACCCTCCTCAACCACAAGGGTAGGATGGAAATGACGGGTACCAAACAGAACCATGCAAATGACAGGTGAAAGAGAAGAGGCGGACCAAGGCCAAAGTCACAAACAAAATCCTACAACGACGAGGCCTTGATCCTGGTCTTTGTGCAGAAGAAAAGACCATAAAAGATTAGAAGCTGGCACCGGTTCTCCATTACATGAGGTCAGGATTAGGATCAATGTTGAGAACGAGCACGAATGAGAGGATTGATCATCAGGCCACGATGAGGCCTTAGTCTTTCACTAATTCTCACTGACGGGGAAAATAAATCCATGTACTTTCACCACTGATATTCAGAGATTTCCATCATCAGGACAATAAAAAGGGAAATTCATCAAATAAATCCAAAGTGGAAAATAATCTTCCATAGTGATGAATAAAACTCACCTTTCTCACAAGAAAATATTCCAGGTTGTGTGGAAAAATCATAAGTATGTCAGAAACAAGAGTAATGACATTAGTCTAGAGAACGAACATCCGTTTCAGCAAACATGAGATGTCTAAAGAGGGAAATGTCTAAGCATTTAGCTATAGGCCTGAAGGCTCTCCATTTGTGACTTTAATGTGAGGCCGAAAGGAGCCGCATGGATGTTGTTTTTTCACATTAGGGCCACGTCACGTCAGAAACTCCCATCCACCAGGCCTCTCTTTTCCTGCTCGCTTCAGAAAGGTCAAGCCAACTGTGTGGCTGAAAATCCAGATCTCTACACTGAAATCAAAGAAACAGGAAGTCCTGATCGAATGAAGAGAAAGAAAACCACCGCACTGCAACCAAACCGGCCTCCAAAACTGGATCTTCCTGAACGATCTGAGCAGAGACACAATCAGAGGTCCTCGCAAACAGACCAAATAAAGAGAAAGGCAGCTGTGAATGTGGAGATAACTGGTCAGAGAGTGAGCCGAGGTCTTTTTTTTCTCTCTTCGCAGGAAATGAGAGTGCCTCCCTTCCCCCACCGCTCTGCTCGAGCTCCCCTTCCCCCCTCCCTCTAGGCCAGAGACGCGGGCTCTGGCACGTCCATGGCACAGGAGCTTACAGTAAACAGGGAGAACGAGAGAAACCCTAGCATATAGGTCAGTCTCAAGAGCCACAGCTGAGAAAAACAAGTCAAGCGGCAATGCACCTGAGTATCAACATGCAAACAAACGTTTCAGACAAGGCAAACCTTCCTCCCAGACTGTGCTCTTGAGCCGCTACTTTGCGGTTCATGGCTGCTTTGCGAATCATTTCAAGGGCAAGCAGTGACTTTACAAGAGCACAGTTGTTTCCTGTCACAGATGTCGATGCTGATACGATTTGACTTTTTCTGTTGCTCTTTGCTGATATAGCACAGGCAAAATACCCATTGAGGGTCATTTCCTTCCAAACGGCACGAAGCCAATCACCAAGATCCTTTACAGTGTCTTTTCCTTGACAAGAATCCCAATTGCAGTAGCGTAATCTCCCTGGGAACGCACAAAACTTGAGCTCGCAAAACACTCCAGCCATTTTCCCATAAAGAGAAGCTAGGCTAACAATATAGGTGTCTATATTGTGAATGCAATTAAATTAATTGCTTATAATTACAACAACTAACTCATGAACCATTTGTTGTTTTATAAACAGGTGAAATATGATATGTATTGGAAGGGGGGGTTTTGAAACGCAGCCATAAATATCATTAGAAAGGCCAAGGATCCGTTGGGAATGCGACAGGAGGCTTTTAGTCCCGTGTGGTTTGCACTCGCTTGTTTTGTCTTTGGCAGCAGCTGTGTGTGTATGAGGTGGTGCTATTTTATTGTTAACTTCACCATAAATCTCTAAAGAAACTCAAAGGAGTTGAGTGATATGCAAATATCATCTAAACAATCTTCTTAAAAGTGCTGTTTTGCGTCACAACCTTCTCTATGACAAGAATCAGTTTCGTTTTTAAACAATTTTAACTTTAAAAATTTAAAATTTACTCTTTAATTTCAAAAACTTCAACTGTGCTAATGCTGACATAATGTAATGATAGAGCCATACAAAAAAACATCTGCTCACAAAGAAAATGAAAGCAGACTATAATTCTGATGAACTCAATGTTTGTTTGTTTTTTTGCCATTGTGTCTGTCTTCACAAAATACATGCATATTAATCACTGGCCTAAGGAACAAAATGGCTTTTTTGCATGATCTGTATGATGCTGATGAATTCCTTTTGCTTGAATAATCAAAAATCAAAATGGTGTCTCATACTATTTTTAAACTCACAATGAGACTGACAGTAATCAATGACAGCAAAAAACATGCAAATGTCGACACTGACCTATTATTTTCTTAAGGACGTGTTCAAAAACAGCACAGAAAATAGCTGTGAGCAGTCAAAACAACATGGGACTGAAACTAAAAATATAAAACAAACACGAATGCACATGAAAAATGTGCTCTCCGCCCCTCTTTGGTACTTCACGTCCTGAATTACCCATCCTGCCCCTGTGTAAAATGACCACAGCTGGGGCTCTCAGCTCTCTAATAGGGCCCTAACAGATGCCTCCATTTTCTGTGGCGTGGCTTGTGACACAAACAGACAATGGGACAGGCAATCAGCTTACAAAAGTACATCACCCAAGCACCCCACCCCCCTGATCCTCCACCCCCTACATGGGGCAGATCAACATATACAGAAATGACTGTCACTGAGCTGTTTGCCAGTTCAGCAATGAGTGATAGCTGACTTCGTTTGCCATGTAACCATGTGACCGAGCAGCACACAGGCCAAAGCTCAGCAGAGGGAGAGGGAGAACGCCTGACCCCCCTTTTCTGGCCCTCTCCCCCACCTCCTTCCTCCTCTGCCCTGTTTTTCTGAGACTCAGGCCTTTGCTAGGCCTCCCCAGTCACTGGAGAATCAAATCTGCAATTCACAGTGTTAGCAGTGGATGAAAACAGTACAATGACAAGAAAGGACAGACGTAATAAAACCTTAGGCTTACCTCTGTGGATGCATGGCTGAAACAGTGTAATGTCAATACTTATAAAACATGGAGGACAGCCTCAGCCTTTAGACAAGGGAGGGCTCTCCTCTCCACACTCAGAGCTCAGGCCTGTCTGATCAGAGCAGGGCCGTGACTGGCTGCCCTCCCACTAGCAGTATGTAAGGCCTCGTCTGATTGGCCGAAGCGCTTCCTGAGTAATTATCTTTGTTCGGCACTGGCAGGATCAGCAGTGAGTGCGGGAAAGAGCACAGAGGAGAGGGAGAGAGAGAACTAGGCCTCACTCGCTCAAAAAACACGCTTGTTTGCGCAGACCCACTGCGAAACGGCAGCTAAATATTCGTCAGCTGTGGATATGGAGCAAATTTTGTGGGATTTCGCATTAAAGCTCTTTTGTTTGTCTCGGGTATGTGTGGAGCCGTAGGCCTTTGTTTAATCCCTCCCCCCACCGGAGCTGGTTGAGAAATAGGAGACACTCCTTTAGTGAAAATGAGCCCTCAGCAAAAATAGTGCAGCCACCATAACTTCCTGTGCTTGAACTGCAGACGATTCATGAGCAGATATAATATGCACTCTAAAATGAGAAATGCAGAGTATTGTGTCAGTAATCAGTGCAAAAACAAATGCAATACACTTGGATGTTAAATAATGAGTAATGTAACAAAACAGATTAGATTAACTAAAACCTGAAGCACTTAAAAAACAATTCAATGAAAATAGTTTTCTAGAAAAAAGTATATATTATGAATAATATATTTTTACATTCACAAAAGCTGAGTAGCCAGCTAAATGCCCCAGATTCATCACAATATTCTGAGTGTTAAAACAAAATTCTCTGAATTGTTACTGCGTTAAGACATAGGTACATTTTAAGATGACTATATTCCATGAATTAGAAGGAATGTGTTTAGGCCCTCATTGCAAAATCTTCCACTAGGCCGCAAACAACAGCGCCGCCTGCTCTCTGATACTTACACGACACTGACATCCACTGGACAGACAGGGAACTGACTCCCATCTGAAATCACCATCAGGACTGAAATGACACAACAATAATCTTACATGCTGGGGCGACTCGGCCCCCAATGAGGGTATGATTAAAAAAAATATTTAATATATTGTTTGTATACTAGGGTATAGGCAGAAACAGTATATACAGTAGGTTCTATACAGTCAACCCCTGAATATTAATTTTATTAAAAATCATTTTAATTGTTAATATGTTTATCATTACTACTATTGCTAATACTATTATTACTATTTGTCATTTCTTATTAATTGAACTTATAATTATTATTATTGTTATTATTATTATTTTTAATGTTGCTATTACTATTGCTACTGTCACCCTCCTCATCCCCCATTCTTCAGTTTTTTGTGTGATACTATTATTATCATCATCATTATTATTGTCATTAAAATTATTTATTTATTTTTTTTCTTTATTTCATTGATATATAATTTTTTTTTTCAGTTATGTCTGTTGTACCTCCCTACATGCTCCTTTATTCATATATTTCCACTCCCACACCCAGTTACACTTACAGTTACACACACGCACACACAAATCTTACTAGCTGTTATGTATGTTTTGTTGGTCTTTGTATTTGTATTTTGCATTTAATTTCTCATCTGTAAATATTGTAATTGTCTGTTTGCATAATAAAAAAAGAAAAAATAAAAAAAATAAAAGAAAAAAACAATAATTTTGACCCCTAAAAAAAAAATAATAATATTTTAACTAACCAGATCATATTCATTAATATTCATTTAGAATATAGACAAGCCTTATATTACTGTAATTGTCTAGATTGGCAGTATGTTTAATCTGCCCCATTCCTTTTTTGTTTTCTATTTACAAAAATAGCAAATGAATCTACCAATTTGCCACTTTCTATACTTCAAAGTGACATCAAAAACCACAAATCCATTTACTCTAAGGCTATAAATGTCACAATCACGAAATAACATGATGTTTCTCTGTCTGTCATTCACTCTAGTCTAAGCAGTTTAAATGACTGAGTTCTGTCTGCCACTGCACTGTAAAAATTATTTTCATGATTTGTTAACTTTTCACAAATCTTTTGTCAAATCAGCTTTGATTCACAAATATTGTTCAGATAACAGTATTTTGAGTTTATACATCTCGTTCTTTGAATCAACTCAAAGTTTTAGTATGAATAAACTCTTCAGGCATAAAATCTAATAAAATCTTAAGGCAACCAGTAAGCTACTTACTTTAAAGCAGGGGTCTGCAATTAAGTTTGGCATCGGGCCAAAAAAAATTTTCGCCACTAGATGGTGGGCCAGAACATAGTCAAAGGATAATTTAAATTAATTGATGAAAAATGCAACTAGAATTGCCTGTGACAGACTGTTACAGTGTCTTTTGTAACTTAGTGAGTTGTTACTCTGTGTTAAATCCTGTAGTAGGACAGTCATTAACAAAAAGCCACATTTGTGTGGTGGTGTCCGGGTTTTACACTGGATAAATTAATAAAGCAGAGTAGTGACCTGGCAAGTATCTTCATTCACCAAATTGCAACACAGACCGCCTTGCTAAAACACACATATGTGGGAGATGCGGAATGGATAAAAATAACTTGAATAACCCCATTAATGGAATGTTTGAGTCATGCTCTTAACCAACTATGTTTTATTTCCTCTTTCCATACTGTGAATAATAAATGTGCATCATTTTAATTTGCTTGTTACACAATGGATCCTAACTTATTGTAATAATTATTTGACGTAGCCTACTGTTACACTCAGAATAATTCCTTGGAATCCTCATGTACTAAACTGCATTTTTTAAATTGTTTGCGTGCTGGAGGTATGCTATTACGTCGTGTGCAGAGTGATGTTAACATTTAAGCTAGCTGGTGAGAGAAAATGGCACTATCAAAGAGTCTAAAGAGGAAAGTTGACAGTGAAAATAGGGCATAGAAAGAAGAATAGAAAGACAACTATGCGTTCTTACCTAGTTTTGTGAATGCAAAGCCGGTGTGTCTTATCTGCAACGAATTTGTCGCTGTTTTCAAAGAATATAACACCGTGTCAAAAGATAATAGAACCCATTATAATCAATGATATTGACTACACTGGATGCGAGTCACGCGACATAACCCATTCCCGACAGTAAACGGATTCCCAGTTCTGTTTCTGATGTAGTCCAAGTGCTTTGCAACGGTCGGTTTGTCGCGTAACAGTGTAGACAGCTTTCTGGCTGCGAGCGCGGGCCAGATATTATAGCTGGAGGGCCAGTTTTGTCCCGCGGGCTCTTATTGCCGACCACTGCTTTAAAGGGTTAGTTCACCCCAAAAATGACATTTCTGTCATTAAATATTCACCCTCATGTCGTTCCAAAACCCATAAGACCTCCTCTTCAGAACACAAATTAAGATATTTTTTGATGAATTCTGTGAGCTTTTTGGCCTTCGATAGACTGCAATGTTATTACCACTTTCAAGGTCCAAAAAGGTAGTACAGACATCATTAAAACAGTCCATGTGACTACAGTGGTTCAACCTTAATGTTATGAAGTGATGAGAATACTTTTTGTGCGCAAAAACAAAACAAAAATTATTCAACAATTTCTTCTCTTCGGGAATTGATTGGATTGTTGGAAGTTGGGCGTTGCTAACAAAATGGAGGACAATCTGAATGATTGTTTGCAGTCGCTTGTGGGGGATTTCTCTCTGCTAGCGCCCTCACGTTACTGTAAGAACTTTATTTATTGAGGATTTGTCGTCATCCTCAATAAATAAGGCTTTCCTGTAGCTCAGTGGTTAGAGCATGGCACTAGCAATGCCAAGGTTGTGGGTTCGATCCCAGGGATTGCACATACTCAGATACAAATGTATAGTATAATGCAATGTAAGTTGCTTTGGATAAAAGCGTCTGCCAAATGCATAAATGTAAATAAAGTGGGAGGAGGCGAGGGCGGTCAACGGCACTAAACAGCGCTGGTGCAGCGCGAGCGGAGAAGAGCGAGGGTTTTCGGTTCATTCCTATGGAAGTTGAGCCTCACACTCGCGCGTAAGTTAAGCACAACGCTCAACTTCCTTAAGAATGAATTAAATAAAACGCTCGGGTCGCTTGCTCTGCTCTGATCCAATCGACACGCAGCGTGTCCTCCATCAGGTTAAGTCATTCATGAAATAAAATTGTTTGCCATCTCCAAAGAGTAATGTTTTTGTAATAAATGCATGGATAAATTATTTATAATATGTACTACAATATTCAATAAAAAATTTTTGATTAATTTTGATTTCATGGCGACTTTAAGGCTGAATCACTGTAGTCACGTGGACTATTTTAACGATGTCTTTACTACCTTTCTGTGCCTTGAAAGGTGCAATGGTGTTGTGTGGTTATCAAAATATCTTAATTTGTGTTCTGAAGATGAACGAAGGTCTTACGGTGTGGAACGACATGAGGGTGAGTAATTAATGACAGAATTTTCATTTTTGGGTGAACTAACCCTTTAATTTTGCCAAGTAAGACATGTTCCTCATTCATTGAAAGTGTTAATTGTCTTGCTGTCAATGGAGGCCTCACTGAGCCATCAGATTTCATCAAAAATATCTTAATTTGTGTTCTGAAGATGAACAAAGGTCTTACAGGTGTGGAACAACATGAGGGTGAGTAATTAATGAAATAAATTTAATTTTAGGGTGAACTAACCCTTTAAGTTAAACCAACAAACCATTTCTACAGTGTCATTGTGTCTTTAATAATTTCTGTGCATGAAGTTAATCTAATGCCACATCCACAACAACAGCCAAAAATAAATAAATAAATAAATAAAATAAAATGATTTTTTTAAAAGTATATCTTCACGTTCAGTTTTCGCTGGAGGAAAATAACTGTAGTGTGATGAGGGTGAACGCAGCGAAAGCTTTACAGTGGATGGAAACCGTCTTTGCTCCCGCATCACATTATGTAAACTGCATTTATGACAAAGAACAGCAGATGCAGATATAAGAATCTATCGATAAATGCTCACACCTTGTCCTCTGCTCCTGACGCTGCGCTGCGGAGTCACTCTGGACTGAGGAATCCGCTGACTAAAAGACGGGGAGGAGCCGAAGATTGCCGCCGTTTTCATTTAAGTTTTGATCTGGTGTTGTTTGGTCATTTTAGACCGAAAAGAAAAGTTTTGAAATTTTAAAAAATGTACGAAAGAGTGATGCAAAGTCCGATTCATTTCCGCGAACCGGTTCTTTTCGGACAATTCGGCTCAATGAACCGGTTCAGAAAGCCGATTACATAGGTTCATCATGCTTTGATGTCACTATGCATTTCTTTTCTAACAACTCAATGTCATGTTATATCAATAAAAAATTTAAACAAAGTAATTTGTGTCAACGTATATTGAAACATTCAAATAAAAAGTTATTTGTGTGAACGCATAGCCTATTGCTGGTTATTGCCTTCACTTAATGGTTTGTGGTCACAGTTTCATTGGATCACGGATCCTTTATGTCGGATACATCTTGGATAAGATTCGCAACTACAACACACATATTTATGCACAAACGCAGATATGTTCTACATGTCTAAATAGAAAGAATAAACTATTGATTTCACTTTACAACTTATAATCTGCATGTGTAGTCTAATAAACCATAGTAAATTTATTTACATCTCTCGACAAAAAGGTTTTTGCAGGTTTTAATTAAATAGTCATTCCAGTACGTGCCTCAGGCTTGCATGGTATCGTCAACTCACTCATCAGACTCCTCGGTAATCCTCGGCAAACTTCGACAGTTGGTTGAACCGGCTCAATCGGTTCTTTTTGAGTCGGACGTGCTACTTCGGCTTGTGCATCTTGCGTCATCAACCCGGAACTAAAGTTCGATTCAGTTCGATTAAGGGTGCGTTCACACTTCATTTGGTCCGGACCAAAAAAGAAAAGAAAACATTTAGTCCTGGTCCGATTAGCGTTCAGATTGGCAATTTTATCACCGAACCAACAGATACCGAACCTAAAGGCATAGGGATACATTCACAATCTGATTGGTCGGATTTTATAACGTATTGACTATTTTGAGACGGAACTTGCCAAACATCCAAAACAATGCTGTGTGCTGTGGTAAATGTGCTCGTTGTGTGTGCGTAGCCTGCATATGATGGTATTTTGGCCAGCTGGGAACTCATGAAGAGCTTATAAAATGTGTAAAGGAGCCAAAACAGCAGCGGGAATCCCTCCGTCACACACACACAAACGATCTGCTGCGTGGAGACGTGCATCTGATGCCTGTGATGGGCAAACTCGCGACTATGACGAGAGAAAACCGATATGCGTGAGGATTCTGTCCTTTTTAGGGTTCATCTTCCTGTTTTTGGTTCGTTTACATGTCTTTGGTCCGTGTTGCGTTCATATATCATTCGAACCGCACCAGAGTTCGTTTGGAAGCGGACCGAGACCCATCTTTTCAGCGGTCTCGGTCTGCTTGTTTGGTGCGCACCAGGGTTCGGATGGCGGCGTTCACACATGTTCAAATGAACCGCACTAACAGAGCAATCGGACCAGGGTTCGTTTTAATCGAACCAAACATGACAAGTGTGAACGCACCCTAAGTTTGATTAGTGAACCGGCTCGACCGGTTACTTCCTATGAACCAGTTTCAACCGGCTCAAAAGAACGATTCGTTCCAGAACCGAACATCACTAGTACGAAACTCGAAGACTTTTACGGCAGTTAATAACTACAAAGAAATTCGAAAAAGCTATGGTTGTAAAAAAAAATTGTCTCACTTGTATTGTTTGCGGTGAGAAATGATCGCCATTGGAAATGAACGGGAAATACTCAAAAATACAGAGATTTTTTTGTGTGTGTGTATGTAGGCTACAATCTACAAATCATCCACGCTGCAGAAAAAAAGTGTACAACAATGAAGGGGTGACACTCTAAAATATCAAGAGTGCAAAATAGACACAATTGCTGGTGTGACTGTAACACAAAGCAAGTTTTTGCCAATGCCAAAATAAAATCAATAATTCAGCCACAATGCAGTAAAAACACAGACACCAAGGAAGGGCTTACACATCGAGAGTGCAAAACAGACACAAAAATGACCTGGTGTGGCTGTAACAATATGGCAAAATTAAGACTCAAATAAGAGGTTGAAATCAGGTGTTTGACTGTAGTAAAATTAATGCAAAAACTGACACTTCAAACCAACATTTAAAAAAAAACTTGACGAAAAAGTCTTTGAGAATGTCTAAATATATATCCAAATCCACAACGTTATAAAAACAACTAGAGAATTTATAAGCCTTTTTATATAGAGCTATACAGGAATCTAGTGGTTACACCATGGCATTACAGATGATTTTCTTTTTTTACTCACACCAGAAAACACTAATCTGCCTTCAAAAACTGGATTTTAAAGGCATTGTGTCTATTTTAACGAGAAATACTGCTTTAATTGAAAAGTAATAAAACATTTTTTTTAAAAATGTATTATTTTCAATGGGGAAAAAAACTGGATCACAATTATTGCATAAAGAGTACCATGAAATTCTCTCAAAATACAAAAGAAAAAAAAAATGTATTGAACAAAAATATATTACATTGATTTTACTGAAAATAAAAAAGGTACATTTCAGGTGTTCAGTCACTTTTGACCGCGAACAACACAAGTGTGACCCCCAAATGAACAATACCAGAGGGTTAAAGGGGACTGAGGCGATCACGAATTTGTGTACAGATTACAGAGCTAGTCACAAATCTTTTAGGGGGCTGAGTAGAAAGTCCCCCTAAAAAGGGCCTAGTGATGCCCCTGTGCTAGGTAAAAGCTCTTAAAGTGAAAATCTGTCTTCAACAGTGTTGTAATTGTTAATTAAAATTTAAAAATATTATTTAAAAATACTAAAAATAAAGCTGAATTAAAATAAAATACTAATATGTTATGAAAAATAATTAAAAAAAAAACTTAGAGAGGAAATTAGAGATGATGAAATTAAAGTTAAAGTACTAAAATCACTATATAAAAATGCTATTGCAGTTTTCTAAAATGGCTCCTTTTCTCTAAACTCTCCACACAAAAACACAAAACATTCACACAACATGCAAAACACCATACATATCTTGCAAAAGCAAACACTTAATTTAAAACTATTTTAACACTTCTAAAAAGTTTTTTTGCATAGTAACTGTAGACACATGATTTGTCATATACACGCCAATCTACACACGGATTTGACAAATATAAAACACTACGATCTTGTGTCTTTTTCTTGTTCAGTGCACAGTAGAGCTTGTCCTAGTTCTCACACATATGTGCACAAATATGCTGTATATGCAGTATGTACAACTGATGAACTGTACAGCTCTGAACTGAATCAACACTGAGCTGCTTACAACAAAATCTGAATTTGTTACTATTGTGAAGCTGATTTGAAACAGTATAAAGCGCTATAGAAATAAAAGTGACTTGAATGCATAGGCTATAAACAGAAAAAAATACAAATAAAACAGAAATGCAAAAGTGAAAATGTAATTTGTTCCTCAAAACATTGAGTTTTGATTTCTAAGTGAACAAATTAGTGTTTCACACATGATCATTGGCTGGCTGTAGGTAATAGGTAAAGGAGTGTGGCATTTAAAGGGTTTCCCAAATGATCCAAATGCCTGATGTAGATAACTGCGTTTAGCGTTTTGCAAAATCACAGTAAAGCAGATATTGTGCTTGTGATGGTCAATCTGTGTTGAGGTATGATCGTTCAACACTTCTGGTCATTCATTTAACTTTTTTGGATCGCCAAAACATCACCGGTGGCCATAGTTTCACCTTTTCCAAACACCTGATGATGTCCATTTACTGCTGGAGTTATGTTGTCACTCTGCACCTTTTAAAAAGAAGTGCCACAAAAGACGAAGAATTAGAGGAATGCACACGCGGACCGGAGAAACTACTATTCGTTTCTACGGAGGTGTTTCTCGCAGGTGTATCCTGATCAGCCTGTTGTTAAAATCAGAGAAGGAGTGAACGGACGGAACTGAAACTCAGCAGTAGAGCATTGACAGTTCTTGGACCTCATCCTGCACTTCTGAATGTGAGGTCAGTGGGACATAAAACGTTTATACTTCGCGATTTGATTGCATCGCAAAATTTGTATTTTCTGATTTTAACTGAGACCCGGTGGATGCCTGTTTACTTTCTGAACTGTTGCCTGAGAACTACGATGTTTTAAACACTCCCAGATCCAGGTGGAGGTGTGGCCACTCTTTAACCCTCTATGGGACAAGAAAAATGCTTTTAAAATACAATAATAATGTTAAATAATAATAATAATAATAATAATTTCATATGATATCTCCTTCAGCCAATAAAATTAAAATGTATTTGCCAGGTAATTGACGTTTTTGGCAACAAGGAAGTGAAGGATACATTATTAGAGGTCACATGCTGCACCATAGTGAGTTCATTTTAGACTAGAATATATATATATATATAAATTCAATTTTTAAAAAATTTAATTTTACATCCACATGTGATTTATTTTGGTCATTAATGCACAATACCTCAAAGACCAAAAAATCTGTGCATCATGAACAAGTCCTTTTTAGGGGATACTTATTTTCTGTGTAGCTGGCACTATTGTTCATTACTGGCAAGCGGTATAATAACCTCTTTGCGTGTGTTTTAGATTGATGTTAGTAAGTTTTATAGAAGACAGAGAGGAAAAGCTGTAACTTTTCAGAAAGCATTGATGATAGTGATGGCAGTGTATCAGGAAATGAGGTCGTAGTAAGAAAGGAAGAAGTTGAGGATAGAAACAGTGAGGGTGATGGCAGAGATAAAGAAAATTATAGATTGTTACAGAAGTCAGGCATTTTGGTACATTATCCTATGCCAGTTTGGAAAATGTGATCCATACTACAACCAAAGGTCAGATGCCATTGTCTATTGGCCTCACTACACTGACAAGCAGGGATGCTCCAAAATGATGACTAAACCGGTCAAAATCGAGTTATGTGTGGAAAGTGTGGGGTACACTGAAAAAGAAGAGTCTTGTGCTACAATCATTGATTTGGAATTACAAGAAAGAAACAATGGTAAAGATTTTGAAATGCTTTTTGAAACACTAATGCTGCGTCCAAAATCAAATATTTTCCTGTAGTATGCGAAACACAGTATGCCAAAACTGTAGTATGTCCGAATACATATGTCACGGTGGGTTGCAGGGAGGCAGATAGTAAGTAAGTACGCCCCTCACATTTTTGTAAATATTTTATTATATCTTTTCATGTGACAACACTGAAGAAATGACACTTTGCTACAATGTAAAGTAGTGAGTGTACAGCTTGTATAACAGTGTAAATTTGCTAAATTTATTACTTGCACTACTGTCTGTTCATCCAGAACCCTGAGTAATCCATTTGCACACTGAAATATTTTTTATGCACTTTATTGTCCATTGCACTAGTGTAAATGATATGTTCATAGTTTCTGCTTATAGTGTACATACACTTATACATAATCCATCTGTATAGTATGTTCATAGTACACCTATCTGTATATCTTGTTGATAGTATTTAAATACCTGTAAATTATGTCCATAATACTGCCTTATTTGTATATTTATTGAACATTTGTAACATATTGTAGACACTTTATATTTTGTACTTACTGCTTATTGCACTTCTGGTTAGATGCTAACTGCATTTCGTTGCCTTGTACCTTACATGTGCAATGACAATAAAGTTGAATCTAATCTAATCTAATCTAATCTAATCTAACACCAAATTTAACACACCTGCTCCCCATTCACACCTGAGACCTTGTAACACTAACGAGTCACATGGCACCGAGGAGAGAAAATGGCTAATTGGGCCCAGTTTGGACATTTTTACTTAGGGGTGTACTCACTTTTGTGGCCAGCGGTTTAGACATTAATGGCTGTGTGTTGAGTTATTTTGAGGGGACAGCAAATTTACACTGTTATACAAGCTGTACACTCACTACTTTACATTGTAGCAAAGTGTCATTTCTTCAGTGTTGTCACATGTAAAGATATAATAAAATATTTACAAAAATGTGAGGGGTGTACTCACTTCTGTGAGATACTGTAGTTCCAACACGAAGGTTTAATGAATATAAACCAAATGATAGGTGAATAGGTAGCAACACACACTCTTTACATAAATGTGACAGAGAATGAATGTGAGGGTACAACTTAAATAGAAAGCACAAATGAAGATGATTAATTAAACACAGCTGACACATATGAACACAAATGAGGAGCGGGAAAACTGAACAAAGGAGCAAATGATAATGAAACTAAATGATACTTTTAGTTTAGTTTCATTATCCATGATAATGAAACTAAACTGAACAGACTAGTGACAGAATGTCCCCTCCAGCAAGACGCAAACTCATGCCGTAACAGGACAAAGACAGAGCAACAGAGGGAGGACAGGCGGAGGCTTTGGAGGAGGAGATGGTGATTAGACGACGATCCCCTGGTGGACTGCAGGAGCCGAGAGACATTTTTGGTGAAGGAGACCCAGGTGAAGTCTCGACGACGAGCATCGCAGGTGGAGCCAGAGAATCTGAGGACAGAGGCAACGCTGGTGAGACTGAAGATAGAGGCGACCCAGAAGGGAGGAAGGAGCCTGCTGCAGCCATAGGGGAGAAGGGACAGAGCACAGCGGACGGCCCGGATGTCCATGGCGTAGGCAGAGTGATGATAGACCAAGGGGGAGCCTGTGGGACGAGGGATCCCGGTGGAGTCACTTGGACAAGGGTTGCCGAAGGTGGGAAGAGCCAGGGCTGAGCCGACAGGTTGATGTGCCGAGATGGAACAAGTGCGTTCGAGGCCGGAGGCGGAGCCACAGGATCCTCTATTACAGACACTGCTGATGGTTGATTGATCTGCGGCTCAACGTCCTGGCAGGGCATCTCGTAGGGCTGCAAACTTCAAGCAGTGGCGGGGCTGGAGGACCGGCTGAGCTCTGGGATGATGGAGATGACAGACTGGACATAACAATGGTGAGTAGGGTAATTTCCACACACATCACAGAAGCGAGCACATCACAGTCCATTTTGCTCATTTTGTGGTCTTTAAACAGCGATGAAGCTTCAAATACTGGGTGGGTTAGGGTGGGAGGCGATCCTTCCTCACTAACGTCCAGCAGCCAGTCCTCGGTTCCCAATCCCTCGTCTGCTGATGTCATGGGCTCACACCCCTGGTCGGACTCACTCGGGGGCTCTACTTCCGGCACAATGGTGAACTCTGTCCTTTGGTCCTCAGGCTCTGGCTCACTTGTCGCGGTGGATGGTCCCTCAACTTTTGCGGGGGGGCTTTTGCGCATTTTCCATGGTCGGAGGTGGTAACCTAGGCTCAGGGTCTGGCTGGGTTCTGGATTGGGGCCGCATGCTCTCCAGACACATCAGCACGGCCTCCCTCCAATTCAGTCCGGTGGTGTCTGAGAGGGTTACAGGGTTGTGATAATTAGCCCCGATCCAGAACAGGGTCTTAAGGGTTTCATTGTTAAGCAGCCAGTGGATGGCGAAACGCAAAAACTCATTAGTGAAGGTGAGAAAATCACTGCTTTCTTGTGCCACCCTTGTGCCTTGTGGTCCGGTCATATGTCACGGTGGGTTGCAGGGAGGCTGATGAAGATTATAGTTCCAACATGAAGGTTTAATGAACATAAACCAAATGATAGGCGAACAGGTAGCAACACACACTCTTTACTTAGCACAAACAAGGATGATTAATCAAACACAGCTGACACATATGAATACAAATGAGGAGCCGGAAAAAGGAGCAAATTACATGAATAAAAACAAACTAAAAGTCCATGATAATGAAACTAAACTGACTAATGACAACATAAGATTCGAAAAACAGTAGGTGAAAAGTTCTGAAGTGTGCATTCGATGGACACTTTACTATCCCATGAGGCCACAGAAGAGGATTTATGAATGGCAGTGAAGCAACCATGTGACCGTAATACATTTACGTCTGAATTTCCCATATTCATACTATACTACCCATATTCATACTATATTCAACATACTTTTTTAATGGTCACAAAGTAAATTCAAATTCAAATGCAGCACCTACTCAGACAGTACATGAGTAATGAGTAATAGTACATTAACACTTCAGCTACTACTATTAACTAATATAGAAACAAGCTTAACTAATCATTAAGTAATATCAAATTTAGAAGATAGTTCCTTATTAGCTAATCAATAATTACCCATTGAGATTACCATCATTAATAACTATTAACTAACGATCAAATTGTAAAGAACATTATCGTGTGTCTGAGACATAATCAGTCATCATTTTTACTCTGAATCTAGTCATAAAATGCATCATTAATTACTCAAGTGTTACCTAGTCACTATGCAGGAACTACTAGTGATCAGGACCATTATTTTAAAGTGAAAAACATCTTTTTCATCCTGCATAGTGACTAGGTAACACAAGTAATTAATGATGCATTTTATGACCACGTTGAGAGTAAAAAAAAGACAATTGCTCACATCTCAGACACTTTAATGTTGTGATTAGTAATTCATTAGTAATTCTTTAATAATAATTAGTAATTCTTTATAATTTGTCGTAGTTACCTATTAGTTCTTAATGATACCAATCTCATTCTCTAATTACCGATTAGCTAATAAGGAACTATCTTCTAAATTTGATATTACTTACTGATTAGTTAAGCTTGTTTCTATATTAGTTAATAGTAGTAGCTGAAGTGTTAATGTAGTATTACTCATTAGTCCTGCATTACTTCCTGCATAGTTACTTATTAATGACGGACCATTATTCTAAAGTGTTACCCAATACTGGTATGCAAGTCCTACTAATTTAATAATTCATAATTGTTTATTTAATTTTTTGTTTTTAAATGTAGTTTTACTTTTAACTGTGTGTACATATCTGTGTGTAAATGTATTTATAAAATGTGACTCATTAGACTTTAACCACGCCGATAACGCGAACAAGAATTATGAGCTTTCAGTCTCTCTCTCTCTCTTTAAAAAAGGGGCAAGGCATTTCACGTGATATGGAGAACCACAAGAAAGAGACCTGATAAGAAAAAAAGAAAGCAGTACATGTTGAACATCGCCATCTGGAAGCTCATTGTACTCATGGAGAGAGGTAAAGTCACTAATTTTGTGTCTTATACTTTGCAGACATTTATATCCTTTTCCTAGAAAGTTTTTAGTTAGTGGAAATGTAGCTAAGTCAAGTGCATTGGGAATTAAATGTGTGCAAAGATATATCAGTCAACAGTTATATCAGTCATACATTTCTGAATGATTTCTGTAGTGAATGTAGAGAAATGTTCTGTTCTTTTAATGAAGAATATTAATGAAAGCATATGTTGTTGTTTTTTCTTGTAGAGAGGAATTAAAAGCAAAACATGCCCCCATCAGCCAGCACAAACCTGGGCTACACCCCTCCTGATGGAGGCTGGGGGTGGGCCGTGGTGTTCGGATCCTTCATCTCCATCGGCTTCTCTTACGCCTTTCCCAAGTCTCTCACCATCTACTTTAAAGAAATCCAGGAGTATTTCTCCATCTCCTACAGTGAGATAGCCTGGGTCTCCTCCATCATGCTGGCTACCATGTATGCAGGAGGTTAGAAAGCATATTACTCAACTTTGCATATTGATTTGATAGCACATGAAATGTATGTGTATCATTTTTGGAAAGCGATGACATTGCTTGGCATTTAAAGTACTCCCACAAATGGGCAGAGCAGTTCAATGTGTGCTAGAAGTAACCAAATAACAGGAGGCACCCAAATCAAAGATTACTTTGTCCCCATGGTTGCACAATAAGACAGAGCTGTGCTCTTTTTTTTTTTTTTAGCTTTATCTTGCGTAGGTTATATTTAGAGGTCAAGGTTTTAGTACTACTTTTGAGTTCATGACACCAAATATGAGTATTGCATCATCGTTTTTTCTCACCTTGCAGGACCTGTGAGCAGCATTTTGGTCAATCGCTATGGTAGCCGCCCAGTGGTGATTGTTGGTGGGCTAATGGTTGGGTTTGCTATGGTAACGGCTTCTTTTGGCACTACCATTTTGCATTTGTATTTATGCGTGGGAGTTATTGGAGGTATGTATTTTAAAGATTATCACAGCAATAGCCAAATCCTTAGAAATTAGGACATAGTGGATCACAATGCATATAGACATAGTGTATAGATTATAATTCAGAGGGATTATAATTCAGTCCCCTTCTTGTGACATTGTTCTTCTGCTAGTAAAAGACATGCTTTATTCTGATTGGTCAGTGTCAGTGCAGTAGGGTTCCTCCCCTGCATGTGGATGTGTGTGATCAAAGATTACAAAATCAAGGTCAAAGCTTTCTGTTCGCTCTCCATGTTTAAATAAATATTGTGGGTTAAATTCAATCTCTATATGGAAGCTCTGGCTTTTTTAATTCTCTACAATTCAGAAAAAACATGTCAGTGGAGATACTGAAACCTGATCCGAGACCCAATAGCAATGTACAATTTGTGAGCAAATCATTCTAATGAATTGATTATTTTCAATGAAACATATTCAGCTGTTTTATAGATCACATTCTATGATTCATTAGTGAATTTTACTATTCTGATTGCAGCAATTAAAAATTTATTGATCCAATGATCCATTTTAATTGAGTCTTAAAGGTTAAAAAGTTAAAATTCTGTCATTAATTAATCACCTTTATGTCGTTCCAAACTTGTAAGACCTTTGTTCATCTTCGGAACACAAATTAAGATATTTTTGATGAAATCCGAGTGTTACAGTCACCGGTTCCTGCACTACCCTTCCCAGCATTCCTTCTGTCCTGCACCTGCACGTCATCACCATCACACGCACCTGAAGTCTATCATCGTCATTAGCACTCATCTGGACTCTGTATATAAACAGTCACCTCACTCACTTGTTTGTCGGTTATCGTTTGTTGGTAGTGTGTGTATTCTCCTGTGTTCCTGTATGTTCCATTGGATTCTCTAGTAAAGTTTGACTCTTGATATTATATTCCTCGTCGTGCGTGTTTCTACACCAACCAATTGTAACACCGAGAGCTTTCTGATCCCCCATAGACAGCAATTTAATTACCACTTTCTAGACCCAGAAAGGTAGTAAAGACATTGTTAAAATAGTTCATGTGAGTACAGTGGTTCAACCTTAATTTTATGAAGCGATGAGAATACTTTTTGTGCATAAAAAAAAAAGACTTTATTTAACAATTTCTTCTCTTCCATATCAGTTTCCAATGCTTTTCACGTTGTAAACACAGTGCAGCGCTTCCGGGTTCTACGTCAGAATGCCGACTCAGTATTGACCGGCTCTTTCATCAGCATCACGCATGTGTCGTGGTGCTCACGTGAACAGCGTTGGAGAAATAAATTGCTGAATAAAATATTTTTTTTGCACAGAAATAGTATTCACGTTGCTTCATAAAATTAAGGCTGAACCACTGTAGTCACATGGACTATTTTAATGATGTCTTAATACCTTTCTGGGCCTTGAAAGTGGTAATTAAATGGCTGTCTATGAGGGGTCAGAAAGCTCTCGGATTTCGTCAAAAATATCTTAACGTGTGTTCCGAAGATGAACGAAGTGTGTGGAACGACATGAAGATGGGTGAGTAATTAATGACAGAATTTTAATTTTTTGGGTGAACTAAACTTTTAACGAATCACTGTATCTCTCTTGTCTGACACAAAATGAGCCAAAAACCAGGAGTAATATGATTCTCAAAGCTCCAGTGTGCTGACTCCTAATAATAATTTATAATAATGTTAGATTGGACACTTAACTATTTAGTATCATATCTACCATTCAAAGGTTTAGGGTCGTGATGATTTTTAAAATGTTTCACTAAGGCTGCATTTATTTTATAAAAAATACAGTAAAGAATTAAGCAATATTGTGAAATATTTTCAGCATCATTACTCCAGTCTTCAGTGTCACATGATCCTTCAGAAATCGATCTAATATGATGATCTGCTGCTCAGGAAACATTTCTTATTATCATCAATGTTGAAAATAGTTGCTGCTTAATATTTTTGTGGAAACTGTGATATTTTTTTAAATGATTCTTTGAATATAAAGTTTAAAACTGAAGCATTTATTTGAAACAGAAATCTTTTATAACATTATAAATGTCTTTACTGTCACTTTCGATCAATTTAATGCCACCTTGCTGAATAAAACTATACATTTAGAGCATTATGGAATATGTCAAATTCTTACAGCCCAGGTGAAAAAAAGTACACTTCTATAATGTACAGGTGCTGGTCATATAATTAGAATATCATCAAAAAGTTGATTTATTTCACTAATTCCATTCAAAAAGTGAAACTTGTATATTATATTCATTCATTACACACAGACTGATATATTTCAAATGTTTATTTCTTTTAATTTTGATGATTATAACTGACAACTAAGGAAAATCCCAAATTCAGTATCTCAGAAAATTAGAATATTGTGAAAAGGTTCAATATTGAAGACACCTGGTGCCACACTCTAATCAGCTAATTAACTCAAAACACCTGCAAAGGCCTTTAAACGGTCTCTCAGTCTAGTTCTGTAGGCTACACAATCATGGGGAAGACTGCTGACTTGACAGTTGTCCAAAAGATGACCAATGACACCTTGCACAAGGAGGGCAAGACACAAAAGGTCATTGCAAAAGAGGCTGGCTGTTCACAGAGCTCTGTGTCCAAGCACATTAATAGAGAGCCGAAGGGAAGGAAAAGATGTGGTAGAAAAAAAAGTGTACAAGCAATAGGGATAACCGCACCCTGGAGAGGATTGTGAAACAAAACCCATTCAAAAATGTGGGGGAGATTCACAAAGAGTGGACTGCAGCTGGAGTCAGTGCTTCAAGAACCACTACGCACAGACGTATGCAAGACATGGGTTTCAGCTGTCGCATTCCTTGTGTCAAGCCACTCTTGAACAACAGACAGCTTCAGAAGCATCTCGCCTGGGCTAAAGACAAAAAGGACTGGACTGCTGCTGAGTGGTCCAAAGTTATGTTCTCTGATGAAAGTAAATTTTGCATTTCCTTAGGAAATCAGGGTCCCAGAGTCTGGAGGAAGAGAGGAGAGGCACACAATCCACGTTGCTTGAGGTCCAGTGTAAAGTTTCCACAGTCAGTGATGGTTTGGGGTGTCATGTCATCTGCTGGTGTTGGTCCACTGTGTTTTCTGAGGTCCAAGGTCAACGCAGCCGTATACCAGGAAGTTTTAGAGCGCTTCATGCTTCCTGCTGCTCACCAACTTTATGGAGATGCAGATTTCATTTTCCAGCAGGACTTGGCATCTGCACACAGTGCCAAAGCTACCAGTACCTGGTTTAAAGACCATGGTATCCCTGTTCTTAATTGGCCAGCAAACTTGCCTGACTTTAACCCCATAGAAAATCTATGGGGTATTGTGAAGAGGAAGATGCGATATGCCAGACCCAACAATGCAGAAGAGCTGAAGGCCACTATCAGAGCAACCTGGGCTCTTATAACACCTGAGCAGTGCCACAGACTGATCGACTCCATGCCACGCCGCATTGCTGCAGTAATTCAGGCAAAAGGAGCCCCAACTAAGTATTGAGTGCTGTACATGCTCATACTTTTCATGTTCATACTTTTCAGTTGGCCAAGATTTCTAAAAATCCTTTCTTTGTATTGGTCTTAAGTAATATTCTAATTTTCTGAGATACTGAATTTGGGATTTTCCTTAGTTGTCAGTTATAATCATCAAAATTAAAAGAAATAAACATTTGAAATATATCAGTCTGTGTGTAATGAATGAATATAATATACAAGTTTCACTTTTTGAATGGAATTAGTGAAATAAATCAACTTTTTGATGATATTCTAATTATATGACCAGCACCTGTACTTCAAGTGCTCTATTTTCATGCACTAATTTTGTACTTAATATACTAAAAGCTCTTCTTTACTACTTCTTATGATAATCTTAAGAACATGTAAGTGTACTCAACTGTGCTATTTTGAGACACCATGAAATATGAACTAAAATGTGCTTTTAATATACTAGCTCTGTATTTAAAAAATATATTTAGTGACCACTTGTAGTACACTATGGATTCAAATGTACTACCGTTGCAAGAATAAGTATGTGAACCACTTGCAGAATCTGTGAAAATGTGCAAAATTTTAACAAAATAAGAGAGATCATACAAAATGCATGTTATTTTTTATTTAGTACTGTCCTGAGTAAGATATTTGACATAAAAGATGTTTACATATAATTCAATTATATGTATAAGACAAAAAATAGCTGAATTTATTAAAATGACCCAGTTCAAAAGTTTGTGAACCATTGATTCTTAATACTGTGTGTGGTTACCTGGATGATCTACGACTGTTTGTTTGTTGTGTGATGGTTGTTCATGAGTCCCTTGTTTATTCTGAGCAGTTAAACTGAGCTCTGTTCTTCAGAAAAAATCTCCAGGTTCTGCAGATTCTTCAGTTTTCCAGCATCTTTTCCATATTTGAACCCTTTCCAGCAGTGATTATATGATTTTGAGATCCGTCTTTTCACACTGAGGACAATTAAGGGACTCAAACACAACTATTAAAAAAGGTTCAAACATTCACTGATGCTTCAGAAGGAAACATGATGCATTAAGAGTCGGGGGTGAAAACTTTTGAACAGGATGAAGAGGTCCAAATTTTTCTTATTTCGCTTGAATATCATTTTTTTCATTTAGTACTGCCCTTGGGAAGCAACAGAAGATACTTGCATGTTTCCCGGAAGACAAATTAAATACAATTTACCTTGATCTTCAAATTCCAAAAGTTTTCACCCCCCATCTATTAATGCATCATGTTTTTTTCTGGAGCATCAGTGAATGTTTGAACCTTTTTTAATAGTTGTGTTTGAGTCCCTCAGTTGTCCTCAGTGTGAAAAGACGGATCTCAAAAACATTCAGTCACTGCTGTAAAGGGTTCAAATATGCAAAAGATGCTGGAAAACTGAAGAATTTTTGTGACCTGGAGATTTTTTCTGAAGAACAGAGCTCAGTTTAACTGCTCAGAACAAACAAGAGACTCATGAACAACCATCACACAACAAAAAAACAGTCGTAGATCATCCAGGTAACCACACAGTATTAAGAATCAATGGTTCACATACTTATGAATGGGGTTATTTTAATAAATTCAGCTATTTTTTTTTTTTTTTTGTCTTATGGATTATATGTAAACATCTTTTATGTAAAATATCTTACTCAGGACAGTACTAAATAAAAAATAACATGCATTTTGTATGATCTCTCTTATTTTGTTAAAATTATTAACATTTTCACAGATTCTGCAAGTGGTTCACATACTTTTTCTTGCAACTGTATAAGTAGTATCTAAATACATTTTTTAAATACAGAGATAGTATATTAAAAGCACATTTTAGTTCATATTTCATGGTGTCTCAAAATAGAGTACACTTAGATGTTCTTACGTTTATCTTAAGAAGTACTAAAGAAGAATTTTTAGTATATTAAGTACAAAATTAGTGCATGAAAATAGAGCACTTGAAGTACATTATAGAAGTGTACTTTTTTTTTCACCTGGGAGATCAGTACATTTACTTTTAAAACTTAAGTAAATAACAGAAGTAAGTACTTCTGTAGATTACTTTTATTGGAGTAATATGTCTTCAGGATATATACTTGTTAAATGTTAACTCATTGACAATGCACATAAAAATGCTTTTGTTTTACAGGCTTTGGCTTAGCCTTTAACCTTCAACCAGCTCTTACGATAATCGGCAAATATTTCCTAGTGAAAAGGCCAATAGCAAATGGCTTGGCAATGGCGGGGAGTCCAGTCTTCCTTTTCACCCTGGCACCCCTCAACCAATTTCTCTTTGATCATTTTGGATGGCGAGGAAGCTTCCTCATCCTCGGAGGAGTGCTGCTCAACTGCTGCGTAGCTGGATCACTTATGCGACCCATCAAGATAAAAATAAAACCGCCAGCGAGCCAAACCACTGATGACAACGACACAGGGGAGCTGGATGTCACCCCTCAGACAGCTGGACAAGACAAGTCCAAGCAGTCAGGCTGTGCCGCAAAGGTCAGCCAGTTCATTGATGTATCCCTCTTCAAGCACAGAGGCTTCCTTATCTATCTGGTGGGAAATGTGCTCATGTTTTTTGGATTTTTTGCCCCAGTGGTCTTCCTGGCCCCGTATGCCAAGCATCAGGGGATAGACGAGTACTCCGCAGCATTCCTGCTCTCCATATTTGCTCTAGTGGACATGTTCGCACGTCCAGGAACGGGTCTGGTAGCCAACACCAGATGGATCAGGCCCAAGATCCAGTATTTCTTCAGCTTCTCTGTGATGTATAATGGCCTGTGCCATCTGATGTGTCCACTCTTACCAGGTTACAAAGGGCTGGTGGTGTACGCTGTGTTTTTTGGCCTGGCTTTTGGGATGGTGTGTGCTCTTCTTTTCGAGGTACTCATGGATTTGGTGGGAGCCCAGCGGTTCTCCAGTGCGGTTGGGCTTGCTACCATTATAGAGTGTGGGCCTGTCCTGCTGGGACCACCCCTCTCTGGTAACTGTTACATCTCTCTGTGTTATATTGTTCAGGAATTAACAGGTTCAGTGTATTAACCGGTTTCTTCCTCAGGTTTACTGGTTGACATCTTCATGGACTATAAATACATGTACTTTGCTTGTGGTGTGATGATGCTGGCCGGAGGTATCTTCCTCTTCATCATGAACTATTACAACTACAGATGGTTGGAAAAGGAAAAGAAACAGAGAAAGGTAGAAGAGCTAGAGATTAGCTCAGCCAAAGAGCTTGCTGTCATGGAGGAGGCCAAAGACAGTGAGGAAGAGGTCAAACTCAGCACAGAGGAGAAAACCGCGGACTCAACCTGCTAATACTTTTGTTAGAATGAAACTCTAACCTGTTTGTCTGTCTCTCTATCTCTCTATCTATATATCTATTAGGGGTGTAACGATACCCTCATGTCACGATTCGATACATATCATGATACTGAACTCACGATACGATATTAATGCGATACACCAAGACATATGGTAAAAGGATAACAAAAAATGTACTGTTGATTAAAATGCTAAATTTGGTATTACATTGGGAGTGAAAATGAATAGGCTTGGACTTGGTGCTGGTAACCCAATGCACAGGACAGTGACACCAGAATAAAAATAATAATGATTCTAATGCTGAAACACAGAATTATTTTAGATGAATATGTTTGCACTCTGTCACTGACTATAGATATATTTAAAATAATGTAGGCCACTTTTTACTGGTAACATAAGACATTTGGCATTATCAGGATCCACAAATATTCCCCCATTGCATTATTATACATTATATTCAACATTATATATAATAGTTCAATGTAGTGCTGACACTAAAACTTTGTAAACTTGGATTTTTTCTCACTCATAATTTTCATTTTGGGTGAACTATATACAATACATGTTGCATTTTTGTATTGCGATATATTGTTACACCCTTACTAACTATCTATCTATCTATCTATCTGTCTAATATTTCATATCATCCATCTATCTATCTATCTATCTATCTATCTATCTAATATTTCATATCATCCATCTATCTATCTATCTATCTATCTCTCTATTGAATGTCGCGATCAACCAAACAGGATCAAGCATTTCTCAAAGTTTATGTTAATGTTTTTGTAATTTATGATCTTTTGTTTTATTTTTAAAGTTTTCTTTCTATATTATTACATTAATAAATTATAAAACAGGTAGGGCTGTGCCTAAGCCTGTGTCTGCTCATATACTGTATTGTGTTATTGCATAACTTGAGTGTTATTTTAGGAATATCTAGATAGTATTATTAATATATAGTTAATTTATAGATAAATTAATAACATACAGTTAATTTAATTTAATTAACTTTTATTTTCATATTTTGTTTTTATTTTAATTTCAGTTTAAATCTTTTGTGTGCTTTTTGTGTCATTTATTTTTTTTAATATTTCATTTTTTTTTTTTTTTTTTAAATAATTTTTTAAATGTGTTTGGTTTTAGTAATTTTAGTATTTTAACTTTATTTCAGTTAGTTGCTAAGGCAACATTTTTACATTTTACATTTTTCATCAAAAATATTTTTTAATACTTTAAATTTTAGCTAGTTCACCCCGAAATGAAATTTCTGTCATTAATTACTCACGACGAGAATACTTTTTGTTATTTTGTTTTGTTTTTGCACACAAAAAGTATTCTCATCACTTCATAACATTAAGGTTGATCCACTGTAGTCACTTTGACTATTTTAATGATGTCTTTACTACCTTTCTGGACCTTGAATGTGGCAATCACATTGCTTTCTATGGGGGTTAAAAAACCTCTCGGATTTCATCAAAAATATCTTAATTTGTGTTTGAAGATGAAGGAAGGTCTTACAGGTGTGGAACGACATGAGGGTGAGTAATTAATGACAGAATTTTCATTTTTGGGTGAACTAACCCTTCAAACAAAACTCAAGACCTTCATTTTGGTCTGAAAATATGCAGATGGACAAACAGATGATGAGTGTACATTATTATAACAGACATTCACCTTGACAAATTTATATAGTGAAATGTCCCAAGAAATAAAAACATTATCTATATGGCATCACAAACACATAGCGGTTAATTTTTTTACATGTTGATTACCAAAACAAATGGCTTGTTTAGCATCTCTACTCAGAACACACTAACATCTCAGAGCACCATCTCAAAAAACTGAACTGATCAGTCATGGTCATCATGATACAGAAGCACTACAGGGCTTATTTAAGAGTGGAATGTATGTACCAGACATTTAAACATATTTCATAGATTTAAATGCATTTGCTATGCAAGCTGTGCTGTTCACATACATGACCCTGGAGCACAAAACCAGTCATAAGTTGGACGGGTATGTTTGTAGCAATAGCCAACAATACATTGTATAGGTCAAAATTATTGATTTTTCTTTTATGCCAAAATCATTAAAAAGATAATGTTCCATGAAGATATTTTGTAAATTTCTTACCGTAAATATATCAAAAATGTATTTTTGTGAGGGGGAATGCATTGCTAAGGACTTCATTTGGACAACTTCAAAGGTGATTTTCTCAATATTTTAATTTTGATCAGATTCCAGATTTTCAAATAGTTGTATCTTGGCAAAATATTGTCCTATCCTAACAAACCATACATCAATGGAAAGCTTATTTATTCAAAAAATTGCCCCCTCTGACTAGTTTTGTGGTCCGGGGTCACATATGTTACAGCCTATCCTTATTTAAAGAGATAATACACACAAAAATGACGTTCTTTCATCTTTTACTTTGGGTTCCATAGAGGAAAGAACATCATACAGGTTTGGAACAACATAAGAATGAATAAATGATGACCGAATTGCAATTTTTGCATTAAATATTCATTTAAGCCCCATTTGGAAAAATGAAAGCATGACCTTTTCATTCGGCATACAGAAAACATGCATGAACATGGACAGAAAATCTTATGGTGACCTAGTGCACAATAGAGTGTCAAGTATGGCTCAGAGTTTTAGCCAGGGATGTTTGAGACACTGAGCTGCTGTGGCCCTCCGCTCTGGCAGGAAGTTCAACATTTGCAAAAGGAAATCAGAGAAAAGCGACGCTTCTCTGAGGAGAAAGTGGTATTTCTCCACCAGCACTTCATACAGTCCCCACGGACGGAGGACAGCAATTCGCCGCAGGTCACCTGTGCAACAATGAACACAAGTTTGGTAATAAACATACAAATCACTCTTGCATTAAACTGATGAATTTGACATGTTGTCACATTAAGATGACTTGGGAAAGACTAATCTAGTGTTCTACTCACCCTTGCGGTTGAAATACTCATAGGAATATTTCCCAGACAGAGCCACTGACACTGGGATCTTACCCAGGAGCTCAATAATATGAGCCAGGTGGTCTAAAAATAATAGAAACGATCAACACCAAAAATCATCACTTTTCTAATAAAAAGATTAAGGGTGGCTTTTATATGGCTTACCTTCCTCTAAGGAGAAATTCTGCCCTGCTTTGGGTTCAAATAAGGAATCACCGGTGACAAGCTCAAATGCCTGGTGCAAAATAATATTGATAAAAATAAAAAATAAATTATTCAAAATACATACAAAATAAGTGATTAATTATAGTTATAATATTAAAATATAGTATTTTTTATATTTTATCATTCTAATGCAGCAAAACTGCAGCAATTTTTTTTATGTAACACTCACTGAGCCATTGGATTTTATCAAAAATATCTTAATTTGTGTTCTGAAGGTCTTACGGGTGTGGAACGACATGAGGGTGAGTAATTAATGACAGAATTTTCATTTTTGGGTGAACTAACCCTTTAATACCGACAGTTGTTTGGTCACTAAGTCGATATGGCAGTTGAAGCGAAGTTATGCCACCTTCACGTGTTATCGGAATATTTCCTACTTTCCACTTTTGAAGTCGTGATTACGAGCTTGTTGCATTCAAGTGCTTTGTTGTCGGAAAGGACGGGAATCATTGAGGACACCAGGTTTATTCTTGCCTATTTATTGGGAAAATCTTATTAAAGTCAAAATGATATTTAGCGTCCCATTCATTGACAACCACGTAAACATTCACCCCACTATACAGATTCAGCTTGCTGTCAATTATGGAATTTCAGTCAAATACAGACTATTTTCACTGTGTATAAAACATACAATATGCTTCAAATGATTATTCTTATACACCAATCAGGCATAACATTATGACCACCTTCCTAATATTGTGTTGGTCCCCCTTTTGCTGCCAAAAACAGCCCTGACCCGTCGAGGCATGGACTCCACTAGACCCCTGAAGGTGTGCTGTGGTATCTGACACCAAGATGTTAGCAGCAGATCCTTTAAGTCCTGTAAGATGTGAGGTGGAGCCTCCATGGATCGGACTTGTTTGTTCAGCACATCCCACAGATGCTCGATTGGATTGAGATCAGGGGAATTTGGAGGCCAAGTCAACACCTCAAACTCGTTGTTGTGCTCCTCAAACCATTCCTGAACCATTTTTGCTTTGTGTCAGGAGCATTATCCTGCTGAAAGAGGACACAGCCACCAGGGAATACCGTTTCCATGAAAGGCTGTACATTGTCTGCAACAACGCTTAGGTAGGTGGTACGTGTCAAAGTAACATCCACATGGATGGCAGGACGCAAGGTTTCCCAGCAGAACATTGACCAAAGCATCACACTGCCTCCACCGGCTTGCCTTCTTCCCATAGTGCATCCTGGTGCCACGTGTTCCCCAGGTAAGTGACGCACACACACCCAGCCATCCACGTGATGTAAAAGAAAACGTGATTCATCAGACCAGACCACCTTCTTCCATTGCTCCGTGGTCCAGTTCTGATGCTCACGTGTCCACTGTTGGCTCTTTCGGCGGTGGACAGGGGTCAGCATGGGCACCCTGACTGGTTTGCAGCTATGCAGCTCCATACGCAACAAACTGTGATGCTCTGTGTATTCTGACACCTTTCTATCAGAACCAGCATTAACTTCTTGAGCAATTTGAGCTACAGTAGCTCGTCTGATGGGTCGGACCACATGGGCCAGCCTTCGCTCCCCACGTGCATCATTGAGCCTTGGCCGCCCATGACCCTGTCGCCGGTTCACCACTGTTCCTTGCTTGGAGCACTTTTGATAGATACTGACCACTGCAGACCGGGAACACCCCACAAGAGCTGCAGTTTTGGAGATGCTCTGATCCAGTCGTCTAGCCATCACAATTTGGCCCTTGTCGAACTCGCTCAAATCCTTACGCTTGCCCATTTTTCCTGCTTCTAACACATCAACTTTGAGGACAAAATGTTCACTTGCTGCCTAATATATCCCACCCACTAACAGGTGCCGTGATGAAGAGAGAATCAGTGTTATTCCCTTCACCTGTCAGTGCTCATAATGTTATGCCTGATCGGTGTATGTAAATATACACTGCTTTAACGACAAGAAAAGGCAATGTAGCTGTTGTGGAAAAGCTAATAAAGAATAGCAGTCACAGCAGCAATCGTTCTCCCTTCCACCATGTTGGCACGCCCATCTCGGGAACTTGGGTATCAAAATGATCCCCAAGCTTCCCAGTGGTAAATATTACTTGAGAGGGCATTCATGTCCAATTTTTAATTAGGAATCTCATATTTACGATTATTCCGATAGCACATGAAGGCAGCATTATTCTGATTCTAATATCATGTGAAAATCAGTATTTAAAAAAATAATGGGAGCACGCAAACAAACTACAAAACAATTTGGATCTGAGCATTAAATCAGAGTCTAGCACTAAAGCTTGCAGTCTGAACATAGCCAGATTTTCTTCTAGAAATTTCTGTCTCTAGCTAGACTCACCAAGCAGGCCACGCTCCAGATGTCAGCTGGAGGACCGTATTCAGAGCCTAGAAGAACCTCCAGAGAGCGATACTGTCTGGTCTGGATCTCTTGACAGAAGTGTTTGTACTATAATAACAACAAAAGAGATTAGGTAATCTAATCAGGTAATCAACATCAAGTTATTTGCTCTAATTCATTGATTCAGTGCATCAAGAATATCCTGCATAGCTTTAGAAAAGCATTATATGAATTCACTGAATGTGTCGCACCACCCAACATGAGCTTCCGAGGTCTGCAATCTTCACTGTTATATTATCCAAGTTTCCAGGTTTTCCAGCTGCTCCTACATGAAAGAAGAAGAGGATGTCAGCCTTCTCACTAAATCCATGTGGTTTAACATAAATGTTAAATTCATTACAGTGATGGATTTACATTACATTTATGTTTAATGATTCTTTACCAGGATCCTGGAGTATTGTGGTTTTAATAGCTGAAGTGTGCATTGGTAGCGCGCCCCCTGGAGGATGAGGCAGGGACTGCGGCGTGAGACACAGCAGTATGTTCTCAGGCTTGATGTCTGTGTGAATGATCTTACAGTGGTGGTGAAGATACTCCAGACCTTCAAGCACCTGCGACAGATATACAGTTTTCAGGTCTTATGCTGATTTATTTATGGTCTTTATATAGAATTAAATTCTACACATAAGTGTCTCACCTGAGTGATGACGTGTTTAACACAGGTGAGAGAGAGACCTGGACTACCAAAACACACCTGCCAACAGCGCAAGTCCGGCCCCAGCAGCTCCAACACCAAACAAATATCTACATAGTGGTCAAGAATCGACTAATAACGCTCGTTATGTATTGCTGTATTATATAAAGATGAAGTATACCCCAACTTTCCCACAGAACAGAATTTATACAACCTTCTTCCGGTTGTTGAATTTGATTGGGTGAGTGGCGTTCCAAGAGTCGAAACCCAGTCATTTCAACAGGAATACACATGATCAGGAGTTTCATTAGTTCCCCATGTAAATTTTTTTCATGTTCATGTTGGTCACATGAATTCACCACATTGACCGACATAAATCAGGTGTGCTTCATACATTGCTACACTATTGACAATGTACCTTTTTGCCCTTGAAATTTGGCTGAAGTGCTGCACCTATTTGTTAGTGCATGTTAGGAATTTTTAGTGATTCTTTCAGGTACACCAATACACCAACTTTTATTGTCTTAAAGGGATAGTTCACCCAAAATGAAAATTATCCCATGATTTACTCACCCTCAAGCCATCCTATTTGTATATGACTATCTTCTTTCAGACGAACTCAATCTGACATATATTTAAAAATATTCTTAGTCCTGCAAGGTTTATAATGGCAGTGAATGGGGGACCGCAATGCAATGCAAGCGAAGCAATGCATTTTTGTAAGAAAAATATCCATATTTAAAACCTAACTATCTTCCGACGGACGACCATTCGCATACTGCACAACTCGACTTGCGCCAAATAAGTAATCCTCTGACGCGATGTATGACGCAGGATGTAGGAGTAGCGTAAGCTCA
Source organism: Hypophthalmichthys nobilis (assembly GCA_037950665.1). Classification (NCBI taxonomy): domain Eukaryota; kingdom Metazoa; phylum Chordata; class Actinopteri; order Cypriniformes; family Xenocyprididae; genus Hypophthalmichthys; species Hypophthalmichthys nobilis. Next base: position 2,016,652 of record CM075485.1, read on the forward strand.
GATGCCTCTTGCAGTTAAAACAAATACGGTTGTGCAACAAACTCAAGCTCCTCTTCTCTTATATCGCAATCCTCCGACATTTCTCTTTAAAAATGATCATTTTAGACTTCTAATTCGTGACCGGTGTTTTGTTTTGCTCTCTCCTCTGCGCCTCCGCGTTCATCACTGCGTCATTGCATTGGGGTCAAAGGTTGCTCTTCCGCCCAAATCGACTTGTGGCTTAATTTACTAAGACAGTGTTATTTTAACAAACCAAACTTAGTAAACACCATACTAATAAAGCATACTACGAACAGAAAAGCAGATGAGCCCTGAATATGACAAAACACGTTTAATTAGCTACACCTTAAGCGTTTTCCTCCCATAAAGAAAACGCTTAACGTGGATAATGTAGGCTAGACAGTGCCATTTAAAGATCAAACTTACACTATACTAATAAAGCATACTATACAGAAAAATTGGTTTGTGCAGAATTTGATCTTTTCATATCACTTAGGCTACATTAAGCGACATTAAGCGTTTTCTTTATAGCCTAACGGTTATCTATGGGAGGAAAACACAACGTGTAATTAAACGCATTTTGTTCGGCTTGTCTGCTTTGCTGTACATACAGTAATATGGTTTATTAGTATGATGTTTACTGAGTTTGGTCTTTTAATATCTGTCTTAGCCACGTTTAGCGTTTTTCAATGTCCCTTGGCGACGCATCATGCGGCCACACTATGACAGGTGTCGCGTTTATTTCGTTTTTCCTTTTTTCAAAGTTTTCACAAACTTGTTAACTACATCTTTAATTATATGATATATTCCGATTGTCAAATATGTGGAAGCGAATGTGTTTTGTTGTTTAAACACCATAATGATCATGTTAGTTGATAAAACAGAGGATCTGTCGGACATCACGTAAATTCATCCATTTTTCCCGAAATACAGGCTAAACGTAAGTGGCTGGTGAACTGGGAGAAAAGAGTAAACATTATTGTTTACGCAATGTAGCCTATCTGATATGAATAAAAAACTTTGTCAAATTATAATTGAAAGGATTATTGCAGCTTCCATATCAGTGTATGGAATTTGCATTTAACAAACTATAAATGTCTTTTTTATATATAGCCTAGTGTTTCATAAATGTCTGTTTAAATGTCTGAAACCTCAAATAAACATTATGTGATTAAAAACACTGAATAGTTGTGAAATATGAAAAGCACTGAGCGCATCCATCTCTGGCTCAGCGGCAGCAGCGCGAAAGCAGGTTTGAATTTAGCAGTGACGCACTGAATGTTCTAATCACACCGGTGTGATCGTACGCGTTAAAGTGTTAAAATCGATCGCGTTTCGGGGGAGAAAGGGGATGAATTGAAACTGAGGGGGCACAAATCAGATCCGAGGGGGCAAGGGGGATCTTTTGCCCCCTTGTGGCGCCGGGCCTGGCTATGCTTCAGAAGGCCTTTATTAACCCTCTGGAGTCGTATGGATTACTTTGATTATGGATGGATGCATTTTTTTTTTTTTGTTCAAAATGCAGGCCCCCATTCACAACCATTATAAACCTTGGAGGACTAAGGATATTTTTAAAAATAACTTCGATTGTGTTCGTCTGAAAGAAGATAGTCATATACACTGAGGATGGCTTGAGGGTGAGTAAATCATGGGATAATTTTTGGGTGAACTATGCCTTTAATGATTCATTCGAATCATTTACTTACTCAACTGATTTGTTCAAACACACTGATTCATTTAGGAATGAAACAACACTGCGAACGGAAATAGACAAAGTGGCAAAATTGTGTCTAAAATGTAGGAAAAAGGAAATTATGTTTAATGTCTGGTATTTATTTTTACATTCCGAGAACATTCAAAAGTAGTATCATTCCCATAATGTTTGCAAAATCCTCAAATGGAATGTTCCATTCAAGTTTGCATAACAAAACAAAACAACAACAAAAATAAATAATTAAAAAAAATAATATATTATATATATACAGGTGCTGGTCATATAATTAGAATATCATCAAAAAGTTGATTTATTTCACTAATTCCATTCAAAAAGTGAAACTTGTATATTATATTCATTCATTACACACAGACTGATATATTTCAAATGTTTATTTCTTTTAATTTTGATGATTATAACTGACAACTAAGGAAAATCCCAAATTCAGTATCTCAGAAAATTAGAATATTGTGAAAAGGTTCAATATTGAAGACACCTGGTGCCACACTCTAATCAGCTAATTAACTCAAAACACCTGCAAAGGCCTTTAAACGGTCTCTCAGTCTAGTTCTGTAGGCTACACAATCATGGGGAAGACTGCTGACTTGACAGTTGTCCAAAAGACGACCATTGACACCTTGCACAAGGAGGGCAAGACACAAAGGTCATTGCAAAAGAGGCTGGCTGTTCACAGAGCTCTGTGTCCAAGCACATTAATAGAGAGGCGAAGGGAAGGAAAAGATGTGGTAGAAAAAGTGTACAAGCAATAGGGATAACCGCACCCTGGAGAGGATTGTGAAACAAAACCCATTCAAAAATGTGGGGAGATTCACAAAGAGTGGACTGCAGCTGGAGTCAGTGCTTCAAGAACCACTACGCACAGACGTATGCAAGACATGGGTTTCAGCTGTCGCATTCCTTGTGTCAAGCCACTCTTGAACAACAGACGGCATCAGAAGCGTCTCGCCTGGGCTAAAGACAAAAAGGACTGGACTGCTGCTGAGTGGTCCAAAGTTATGTTCTCTGATGAAAGTAAATTTTGCATTTCCTTTGGAAATCAGGGTCCCAGAGTCTGGAGGAAGAGAGGAGAGGCACACAATCCACGTTGCTTGAGGTCCAGTGTAAAGTTTCCACAGTCAGTGATGGTTTGGGGTGCCATGTCATCTGCTGGTGTTGGTCCACTGTGTTTTCTGAGGTCTAAGGTCAACGCAGCCGTATACCAGGAAGTTTTAGAGCACTTCATGCTTCCTGCTGCTGACCAACTTTATGGAGATGCAGATTTCATTTTCCAACAGGACTTGGCACCTGCACACAGTGCCAAAGCTACCAGTACCTGGTTTAAGGACCATGGTATCCCTGTTCTTAATTGGCCAGCAAACTCGCCTTGACCTTAACCCCATAGAAAATCTATGGGGTATTGTGAAGAGGAAGATGCGATATGCCAGACCCAACAATGCAGAAGAGCTGAAGGCCACTATCAGAGCAACCTGGGCTCTTATAACACCTGAGCAGTGCCACAGACTGATCGACTCCATGCCACGCCGCATTGCTGCAGTAATTCAGGCAAAAGGAGCCCCAACTAAGTATTGAGTGCTGTACATGCTCATACTTTTCATGTTCATACTTTTCAGTTGGCCAAGATTTCTAAAAATCCTTTCTTTGTATTGGTCTTAAGTAACATTCTAATTTTCTGAGATACTGAATTTGGGATTTTCCTTAGTTGTCAGTTATAATCATCAAAATTAAAAGAAATAAACATTTGAAATATATCAGTCTGTGTGTAATGAATGAATATAATATACAAGTTTCACTTTTTGAATGGAATTAGTGAAATAAATCAACTTTTTGGTGATATTCTAATTATTTGACCAGCACCTGTATATATATATATATATATATATATAAATATATTTTAACACAGCTAGGAAATTTTTTGAACTAGGACCTTCAAACTCAGGTCAATATTAAATCTTGAAGGGCCCTTTCGAATCAAAAAAGGCCCGAGTCGATAGGGTCGGGGTCGGTCGCGTTTGGACAGGCTTCTTGAGACCTATAAATGACCCGACTTTGACCCCAAAGGTGGTGGAAGTCAGAACCAACCTGCGGTTTTTTACTTTTTTACTTTTTTTTTTAATCAGAATAGAGCCAGCTATAGCTTCAGACATTTTGAACATTCAGAGAACATTCAGAAACTTAATGAGAACATTAGCGAAAAGTTCTTAGAACATTTTAAGTTAGATTGGGTGGTGCTTCATTTCACATATATTTTTTTAAAGAAAGGATACGGATCCCGTTCACACCAGCTATCTTAAACTCATCCAGTAATTGCACTATACGTCTTTTAAGAGGGTTACGGGCTGTGGGACCACTGGCCTGGAGAGAGGGAAGAGGTGTACACACACACACAGTGAAAGAAAAACAGACAACCAGAGAGAGAAAGGGCGAGAGACACTCACACATCGCAGTAATGTCAGTTCATCTTGGCCAGCCTGAGTGAATCCAGCTCCGCTCTTTAACACCTTCACTGCCACATGCCTGCCTGACCTGCAAAACCACGAACATGAACACTTAAGAAACACATGAACATATGCTTCAGTACACTGAAACACATAGATACTGTGGTGCGAACACAACGTTTCAGTACCTGAGGTCAATGCAGAGCCATACAGTAGAGAAATAACCCCAACCCAGCTTCGACAGAACCTTGTATCTCTTATTAAACACATCTCCCACCTCGACTGGGTGATACCCACCTATAGAGAGATGATTTATCATTACTGTCAATCATCTAACACATAATAGTGGTGTTATGGATTAATCTCATTTCACATGTTTATTTGCATAACTAATAATCTAATAATAATGACATTTTATTACAGAATTAAAGAGGCTCACCGTAGCAGTAATCTCTTGGATCTTCATGTTCCTCTGTGTAATCCGGTTCAAGATGTTCGTAATTTCTTAGAGTTTTCAGATTATAGTCCATAACTACATGAGACCTGCATTAAAACCCAACACACACATATATTATCATCTTAAAGTGACATCTGACTATTCATACATGCATAATCACAAATATATGATGCCAAAAGTAGTGAGAGCCATAAATCTTTGCAAATGTGTTTGAAAACATCCTGTGAGTCTAAATAATTTAGTGGTTGGTGATGTAATGGAGCATATACAAAAGACTAAATCTGTGGTGTATTCTTAGACAACCATAAACGTCCAGTATCCTGACACATTTGGCTCTCCAAGGGTCAGATAAGCCAGCACCGCATTTAGATCTCAACACCCGCTGCTGTGGGAGTTTACAGCAGGATCTGAACCGTGACCTGAAAATACATCATGCCACTTCTGTCTGTCACTCATGTCACACAAGATTATGGAGGGCAATGTGAGGGACACATTCCCACAGTCAAACAAGCGGTTCATAGTAATACCTTCAGTACTTTTTTCCAATTAAAAATATTTTACAAGTTGTACAACAGATGGTGCCCTCAAGTGTAGACTAATAAAAATATAAACATTTTATTAAATTGATGTTTTTATTTGTTTCATATTTTATTTATAATGTCTGATTTTAAGCAGGATAGATAATGCAACCAGCCTGATAGCGGAACTTGGAAAAAAGTTTTAAGACGGACTACATAGCACTTTTCCAAATGACAATATACTCATTTTTATAATATAATTTAATATATATTTATTTTTATGACATATATTGTTTGTAATATAATATTATATTTATTAAAATACATAATTATAGATTATTTACAAAATATGCATATAACACATACAACAACTTTCATTCATTCATTCATTCATTCTAAATATAGCCGCAAGCAGCAATTACGGGGTCAAGCACAAAGAAGGCACAACAAGTCATGCCAGCATGGCTGTGACCATCAGTATAACTGCAACGGGGAGGAATTAAAGACCTATTAAGATCATTTTAGCTGAAAATAGCTGAAAAATCATAAATACAGTCAATAATAAATATTTACTGGTTTATTACTTGCGACAATGGTACACCAATGCATTCATAAAATATAGCATTTTTATTATAATACTGTATTGTAGTTAATGACAATTTCATGTTTTGTTCAATTATAGCGCCACCAAGAGGCACAACCCCACCAATTTTTTTATGTGTCCTCAGAGTGAGCCCATACATGTGTGTGTCAAATTTGGTGAAAATATCTCATTTAGTTTTGGAGTTATAGACATTTATATGTATGAAAACATAAAAAAATGACCCATGGATGGCTTTGTTTTGATTTTTTTGCCACTTCCTATCAAAATGTTGACATTTGGGTCAAAACATTCAGTTAATCAACTATGTGTTTTCTACACTGGTTTCACCTTGATAGGACTAATGGTTTCGAAGATATTCACGAAAGTTTTTTAAGCGCTAAATCACCACGTCGCACAAACCGTAAGGCGAAACCTAGCATGTTTGGTATCGTTGGACTCGGCAAGGATTCAGGAGTCTAAGGATATGACTCCCGTGAAAATAAGTCAACCACTTCCAAAGATATAAGCATATGAATAATTTTTTTCTCCACTAGGTGGTGCTGGTCTGAAACTTCTCAGGCTCCTTCAGGGCATTGTGCTGATGACCCAAAACGAGTTTTGTAACGATACGCTAATGCGTTCATAAAATACAGCATTTTTGTACAAAAATGGCCGATATGGGAAAATTGGATATCATTCGAATTTATGATTTTTGGACAAACCTATCCAATGTTATAAGCAAAAATAGTCATTTTTTGTATCTCTGGACCAGTAGGTGGCACTGCGCTGAAACTCTGCATGTTGCCTCAGGTCATGCTTGTGATGACATGTACCAAGTTTGGTCTGAATACGATAAAGTGTTATACAGCCTTATGTTTGTTTTCACAAGTGCTAGGTAAAATTCGTTTGTGCGTTTTTCGAAAACGTTTTGAGAATTTAACTTTAATTTCATAACTTTTTGTCGGCATGGTCTGAAGATGATCTGGTTCAATTTTGTGAAAATCGGAGTAACGGCCTAAGAGAAGTTAAAAAAAGTATGTTTTTCGGAAAATTCAAAATGGCGGAAAAATTTTCATGACGGAAAATGATGAATGCAATCGAATCGTCTTGAGCCAAGGAATCAGAGGGAAAAGAATTTTGTTTCAAGCCCTTATGGTTCAAAAGTTATTAGCATAAACGTGAGTGAAACTTTGGACAGGTGGTGGCGCTAGAGGGATTGAGTTAGAGACTCCAAATTTGCTATGGACACATTTCGGACTGTCCTCTACCTGTGTGCCAAATTTCATAACTTTGGGCTGCCATAGACTTCCAGAGCGGAAACAGAAGAATAATAATAAGAACACTAACGGATACACACCTTCAGTGCTTGGCCCCTAATTATTGTGATGTATAGGTTTAATCAGTGAAGGGGAAAGCAGCATAATTTACCTCAACTACAGAAATATTGTTATTAATCTAAATCTGTCATTATGTCAAGTCCTTAAACCACTCAAAAACAAACAAAAAAAAAAAAAAAATCAGGATTGATGTTCTCAAATGATCAAAGTACATGATCTGCAGTCTGAGAACCACTGCTATAGACCAAATAAGATTGAAACCATCATATGAAACTCTCAACTAATATAAAGCACATACTATATAAAACTACATAACTCTCATCTAAATATAAAGCAGACATTTTCGTTATATAAGGATTCATTTCTGCCAGCACCACTTGGTCAGTACAGTCTCCATGTCCTGAAGACCAGGGTTCACAGTCATAAAGCTGCAGTCAAACTCTCTCATTAAACTTTTTTTTTTTTATAAATAGAAGAATTGAATGAGATTTACTATATGACTACCACAGGCCACAGACTGAATCTCTGACCCAAAATCAACAACCCAACAGCAGCAGCAGCAGCTCAGATTTTAAATATTTTTGTGAATGTTTTTTCACTAAAATATATCCACAGGCATGCTGAGTACTCACGATTTGGTGCAGATCGTATTGGTTGTGTTTGTTTGCATGATTTCATCAGAGGTCTGAAGCTGCTTATAGATGCTCCTCTGGTTTTTGAATGGGGGGATTTCCTCTAAACCCTCCACAACCCTCTCACTTTCTACACCTCTCTCTCTCTCTCTCGCTCTCTCTCGCTCTCTCTCAGAGTTGAGAGATATTCTGAGGAGACAGGTGTCTGTGTTACTCATTTAACTAAAGCATAAGCATAACAAAATTTTAGACACTGCAGAGAAAACACTGAAGCAGCAAAAACACACAGACTGAATGACGTTAACAAGGAACTGCTGATGGATCATCCAACTTAAGCGAACTGCCACACGCTGACAATGTGACTGTATAGTAGCAATAATTCAAAATGAAAGTGTTTGTAACACATTTAGAGCCGTAAATATTATGCAGTATTTGGAAAGGAATGTAAAAAATATTATACTCACACATGACATCACCCCCTCTATAAAAAGACACAAAAACACGTGCATGTCTGCAGCCAGATCCTATTGGAGCAGTTTGGAGCATAAGTTGCTGTGGTTTCTGTGCATTGTCTTGCATGTAGGGCTGAAAATACCCACCAGTCAGCTGGAGAACACACAGAGAGAGAAACAGAAGCTGTCTATGGTTAATATGAGCCTGTTAACACTTACTACTGACATGACAAGTACTGTAGAAATAAGGTTATTTATACCAGGTGGGAAAATTAGCAATGAGCAATGAGAGATAGCAAGTAGCAATAGATCTAAATATTTGTTGTAAACAAAATTGAGCAATACACACCAAAACAAACAAACAAACAAAAAAGTACATTATTTATATTTGAACAAATGTAAAGTAATGAGAGATGGCAAATACCAAAGCTTCTAAATATTTGTGAACAAAATGAAACAATACAAACTAAAAGAAACAAAACAAACAAACAAACAAACAAACAAACAAACAAACAATCAAGCAAAAATACAATCTTTACATTTACACAATTGTAGAGTAATAACAGATAGATAGCAAACAGCAATACATCTAAATAGTGGCTGTGAACAAAATTAAACAATACAAACCAAAACAAACAAAAACATTATTTACATTTGACCGAATGTAAAGTAATAATAGCAAATACCAAAGCATCTAAATATTCGTTGTGAACAAAATGAAACAATACAAACTAAAACAAACAAACAAACAAACAAACAATCAAACAAAAATATAATCTTCACATTTACACAACTGTAGAATAATAACAGACAGATAGCAAATAGCAATACATCTAAATAGTGGCTGTGAACAAAATTAATCAATACAAACCAAAACAAACAAACAAACAAACAAACGAAAATACAATCTTTACACTTACACAATTGTAGAATAATAACAGACAGATAGCAAACAGCAATACATCTAAATAGTGGCTGTGAACAAAATTAAACAATACAAACCAAAACAAACAAAAAACATTATTTACATTTAAACAAATGTAAAGTAATGAGAGATAGCAAATACCAAAGCATCTAAATATTCATTGTGAACAAAATGAAACAATACAAACAAAACGGCAACCTTTACATTTACACAATTGTAGAGGAATAACTGATAGCAATAGCAATAGATCTAAATAGTGTACATCTAAATACGTAAAAAACACTTTTTTTTACTACTAAACAAATTTAGAGGAATGAGAGACAGCAAATGCATCCCATTTTGGAAGTAAAATGTGTTATGAATACTGTTCCAAGGTCATTTTAATTGCAGTCTAAGTCTTATTAAATGCATTTTATTAAAAGCATTTTATAGAAGCCACTATGGTGTTTCAATCTGACGATTAATAAACCCTGATGATGAATGAAATCTGTGTCTTGAGAGCTTTAATGAATGTAGGTCATGTGTGTCTACATGGATTCTTTTCCTTCTTTCCTCGAGCATTTTCCCCTGGGCTTCGCACTCTAAATGGGACATGCCTCAAAATGGCATCACGGGTCATTAATAGATCCCTGCTATTCTCATACTGCCAACTGCCAAACTGACTGTAACACAAATCAAAAGCAATTATCTGGAGGAGAGAGCAGCTGAGGCATTTATCAGAAGGTACAAGATAAATTAATGAAGAGTTCATTAGCAATGAGAAGGATTCAATAGGCCATGAGAAGCTGAGAATGAGCTTATATGGGCTTGAGCTGAGAGTGTTTATCTTCAATTAAAAGTGCATTGAGCTTTCCCTTGGCCTCAATAACATCAGCTGTTGATGCTCTGCTACTGTTCTCTGCTAAAACTGCCACCAGCATAGCATTGTAAGAGTAATGTGTCTACAATTTATTTCCCTTTATTTAACCAGATAAAACTTTCTGAGATTAAAAATCTCTTTTACAGAAGACTGAATGAAGACTTACAATAGTCTTATCTTAATGGATTTCTAGTTATTTTTAAGCAAAATGAAATGTTTTGACTCTGAAATACAGTCAACTCCAGAATAATTGGTCAATATGTGCAAAGGCGGCTGTGAAAATAAATCTGCATTGTTTATCATTTTGATCTTTCATTCAAAAAATTCACAAAAATCTAACCTTTCATTGATGGAAAATAATTGAAAAATGGGGGGAAAATCACATTATGAAATAAATGTTTTCTCCAAAACACATTATGAAATAAATGTTTTCTCCAAAACACATTGGCCACAATTATTGACACCCCTAGAATTTTTATGAGTAAAATATCTCTGAAGTATATTCCCATTCATATTTACATTTTTTAGCACACCAGGGTGATCATGAACATGAAATTGTCCAGCCATGACTTTCTGTTCCAAAGGAGTATAAACACGAGGAAACACAAAGACCAAATTCCCTTAATCATTCATCACAATGAGTAAAACCAAAGAATATAGTTCTGATGTGCAGCAAAAGATTACTGAGCTTCACAAAATAGAAAGTGGCTGTAAGAAAATAGCTAAAGCATTGAAAATCCCCATTTCCACCATCAGGGCAATAATTAAGAAGTTCCGATCAACAAAAGATGTTACAAATCTGCCTGGAAGAGGACGTGTGTCTAAATCATCCTAATGCGCGGTGAGGAGGAGAGTTTGAGTGGACAAAGACTCTCCAAGGATCACAGCTGGAGAACTGCAGAGATTAGTTGAGTCTTGAGTCTCAGAAAGCCTAAAATAATTATCAAACAGCACCTACATCCCCACAAGTTATTCTGGAGGGTTTCAAGAAAAATCCTCTACTCTCATCCAAAAACAACCTCCAGCATATTCAGTTGTCAGACACGACTGGAACTTCAAGGCTTTTATGGTCAGATGAAACTAAAAAAAGAGCTTTTTGGCAGCAAACCCACCAGATGGGTTTGGTGCACACATGGATAAAAAGTACACCATGCCCACGGTTAAATATACTGCTGGATCTTTAATGTTGTGAGCATATATATATATATATATATATATATATATATATATTTGCACAATATCATTTGTTAGGATCACCACATTTCTTGATCATATTAACCCTATAAAGCCTATACTGTATCATATTTGATATATGCAAATTTCTAAGGCCTCTAAACTATTTACATGATCAAAACTGTTGTCAATCTACTACATGCCTTCTGCCCTGTGATAAATAGCTTATACTTTTTAGCAAGAAAAAGGCCTTTTAGCAAATTGTAAAAATGCCCCTTCAGGTCTTTTTGCTGTGAAATCCTTACTGACTGTTATACAGTAAATATATGAACTTTATATTGTTAATATTTCAAGATGAACTTTTACTGGACTGAAGCATCTTATATATGAAGACTTAAAATGCAAAAGCCTCTAAGTCTGTCTGACGTTTTTCTTTATAATTAGCATTTTTATCAGGCTCCTATGGATAGGTTTCTACCTAATTACCAGTAATTCTGATTGGGCTGAGAAAGAGAAAGGATTTGATGAACGTATACTATGTGTGGAGAGCATTCACTCAGTATCGTTATCTCATTTTTGACTAAGGTGGCTTTTAGAGACTTTTGCAATGGAAGTATTGATACACCGATCAGGCATAACATTATGACCACCTTCCTAATATTGTGTTGGTCCCCCTTTTGTAGCCAAAACAGCCCTGACCCGTCGAGGCATGGACTCCACTAGACCCCTGAAGGTGTGCTGTGGTATCTGCACCAAGATGTTAGCAGCAGATCCTTTAAGTCCTGTAAGTTGTGAGGTGGAGCCTCCATGGATCTGACTTGTCTGTTCAGCACATCCCACAGATGCTCGATTGGACTGAGATCTGGGGAATTTTGGAGGTCAAGTCAACACCTCAAACTCGCTGTTGTGCTCCTCAAACCATTCCTGAACCATTTTTGCTTTGTGTCAGGGCGCATTATCCTGCTGAAAGAGGCCACAGCCACCAGGGAATACCGTTTCCATGAAAGGGTGTACATGGTCTGCAACAACGCTTAGGTAGGTGGTACGTGAAAAAGTAACATCCACATGGATGGCAGGATCCAAGGTTTCCCAGCAGAACATTGACCAAAGCATCACACTGCCTCCGCCGGCTTGCCTTCTTCCCATAGTGCATCCTGGTGCAATGTGTTCCCCAGGTAAGCGTGATGTAAAAGAGAACATGATTCATCAGACCAGGCCACCTTCTTCCATTGCTCCGTGGTCCAGTTCTGATGCTCATGTATCCACTGTTGGCTCTTTCGGCGGTGGACAGGGGTCAGCATGGGCACCCTGACTGGTCTGCAGCTATGCAGCTCCATACGCGACAAACTGTGATGCACTGTGTATTCTGACACCTTTCTATCAGAACCAGCATTAACTTCTTGAGCAATTTAAGCTACAGTAGCTCATCTGTTGGATCAGACCATACAGGCCAGCCTTCAATGAGTCTTGTCCGCCCATGACCCTGTCGCCGGTTCACCACTGTTCCTTCCTTGGAGCACTTTTGATAGATACTGACCACTGCAGACCAGGAACACCCCACAAGAGCTGCAGTTTTGGAGATGCTCTGACCCAGTCGTCTAGCCATCACAGTTTGGCCCTTGTCAAACTCGCTCAAATCCTTACGCTTGCCCATTTTTCCTGCTTCTAACACATCAACTGGACAAAATGTTCACTTGCTGCCTAATATATCCCACCCACTAACAGGTGCCGTGATGAAGAGATCATCAGTGTTATTCACTTCACCAAACTTTTTAAAACGGTTTAGTGTAAAGGTTCATTAAACTGTTCCATTTATTAACTGACCATTATTTCATATGGCTTTTGTGGACAATGCAATTAAAACAATTTGTCAACAGATGGATGGATTATAGATGGTTTATAATGAATAATCATTTAGATTACAGCTATTCACTTTCACACAGGCAGCAGAAATCTTGATGTTTGTCACATAGAGACACTCTTGAGGTCTTTTCTCTGACAGGGATTGAAGATATGAGGATAAATATACACGTCTCTCTGGTGCTGTCCTGCAGAGGCTGGTTTTAGAACAGGCAGATGCACATTTCCTGGCTAGAGTGAATCCTGAGTGACAGCACCTCACATTGTGACAGCAGCACACATAGAAAGCCCTTGTAAGGTAAACCTCCTTTACTGTCTGTACTGCAGGATGTGATGCCAAAATCTGTTTTCCAGATATCTAAGAATTTTATTCAAGCATTACTTATTTATAATAACTGAATGATACCATTTTTTAAATCAGCTTAAAGTTATAATTAAGATCCTTAATACACTAATTCTGTCAACAGAATCATAACCAGGTATAACCAGGGTGAGTAAATGATGACAGAATTTGTTTATGCAATCTGTCTTAATGTAATTTTCTGAACAGTTTATTACAGAACAGCTGACAACTTCTGAAACATTTTATGAGTTATAGCAACATTTTATTTACAATAGAAATGCACAGGTAAAAGAACAACAGATGGTAGAAAGAATTTACAATCGCTTCAAACAGGCCAACGCATCCTGTGCAAGACTTACAAAATAATCTATAGTGTATCACAGCCACACATACGTATAAAACACCGAGCACAACAGTGAACTACAGCAAAAATAAGACCAGTATATCTGCATGAAGAGATCTGAACACTGACAGCTGCAGTCAGTTCGCTGTAGATTGCAAAAAAAAGTTAATTTTTAATTTGGGGGTGGATCATAATTATGAAACTTGGTCTGTACATCAATCGAACACAAAATAAATAAATAAATACATAAAAATCAATAAGAACGTAAAACGTGCGAGCAATACACTGTATGACAGTTATCGCAGCAGCTGAATTTAGTTCACCTTAAAATATGCATTCAGTGTTCAGAAAATGTCAAATAAAAAAAAATGTATGTTAGTCATGATCTGATCGCCAAAACAAATCAAGCATTAAGAGTGTGACCGTTTCTCTCACAATTCTGAATTTTTTCTAGCAATTGCAAGTTTAAATCTTGCAATTCTGACTTTATTTTTCAGAATTGTGAGATATACACTCACAATTGCAAGTTATAAAGTACCAATTGTGAGATATAAAGCCGCAATTCTGAGAAATATTCAAAATTCTGAGAAATAAAGTTAGAATTGTGAGATATAAACTCGCAATTGCAAGAAAAAAGTCAGAGGTGTGTGTTTATATCTCATAATTCCCACTTTATTTCTCAGATTTGTGAGATATACATTCCCAATTGCAAGTTAAAAAGTCTGAATTGTGAGATATAAAGTCAAAATTCTGACGAATAAAGTCGCAATTACCTTTTTTATTTTATTTTTATTTTTTATACAAGTTAAGTTTCCATTGAAAATAGTTGTTCAAACATTTGAAAGGATGGCCATGATTGCACAAAAAAAAAAAAAGAGAAAAAAAAAAGCATAAATTAAATACTTCCGTTGTAAATACTTCAGCCAAGTGTGCAGGGTTGTACCGCAGATATACACATTTGGGACAGGCACGCAAGCTTTTTTTTTTTTTTTACTGAAAGCCAACCTAAAACATCGAAAAGCACACATCAACACTGAAGAAACAAACCTTGATGACTATGAACAAATGTACAACTGAGCATTGTGAACGTTACATGAAACCTATTTACCTAAATCAAGTGTGTTAATCGGGTTAAACTGCCATTACATAAGCATAATCGACAATAAAATGCACACGCGACATGCATGTGCCAACGTAAAATCTCTGAATTCACGGTGAGTATCCATGCATGTTAATGTATATAATACTGTAGTCTATGCCACATGAAGACATCTCAAATGGCTCTGTTTAAGTGAGGTCCCTTAAACCAGTGTTTTTTCATGTAAAAAAAAAAAAAAAAATCCAGACAAACAAAAGGTCTATGGGAGTATTGGAGAAAAAAATAAAATAATTTAGTTGTCCTTAGAAGCCATCCTTCGCTTTTAAGACATGGGTTGCAACATAAAGCACATCACACCAAATGCATGAGTTAGTAGTTTCCCAAGAACTCGCCAAACAGTAAGACTTCTTCTTTAAGTACAGGAAAGGAAAGGTGGCGCTTAAGCAGGTTCGACGCGCATTCTGAGCTTGGGGCTGCACATGGCAATGCAGAAATCCCTGGAGGACTAGTGCATCAGATAAAGGACTTCTCTGAGAAATGCTCCGGCAACAACAGTAGTTTCACAGGCACTGTAGCGTGTTGGCGATTGACGGCTGTGCAGATATAACAAAGACTCTTAGTGTAAGCAGAGAGCAGCTCTATAGACCAGCAATAGTGTACGTGTAACTCTCTAGGAGAAATTCACACTTCTTGAATCTGGGAATGCTGTCTTTATTCATAACGATCCATCTCAAATATCCTCTGTTCTCCTTAGTGCTCTGGAGGCTTCAGGAAGTAAGAGTTCATGCCTTTTGGCAAGGTCTCTGGTCTCTCTCTGTCATTGGCTTTGTCTCTTTTACAGTCTTTTCAAGTGTCTGTCCGAGGTTACAGGTCAAAGGTCAGTGACTTTATTCTCCACAGCTGCAGCGATCTGTTGGAGCCTGTATCCCAGCTGCATCTTTTGAGCTGTGGAGTCCTCCTCTAAAGCTGTGATGATCTGAAGAGACAAAACAATGTTTTAGACATGAAGAGGATGGGGGGTCTTTTTATTTCCTGATGTCTGAATCATCACGCCAGCTCTAAGCTGGCTGTTTAGTTTCAGAGAATGTAAAAAGGTATACAATTTTTCACTGTGAGGTCCATTTCTAATGTTAATTAAGCTTAATGTTGAGATCTGCAGAGCGTGTGTGTAGGTGGTGTAGGATTTAGCTAGGAAACAATTTTCACTCAGAAAATTGCTAGTAAATTTCCCAAATTTTGCAGTAGAAAGACTGAAATAGCATTTTTTGTAAAACATACTTCATATCCATCTGTCTGACATCTAAAAGTTGTGAAGGTAGAAAACAAGCTTTTATAGTTTAGTTAGAAGAAAATGTCTTTGTCAAGTGACTTAATGTGACTGTGTTCATAGTACAACAAACTCTTTAGCCTCAAAAGGTCAAGAAAAACTTTTATGCCTACAGGCAAATATTACTCTACTTGTAAACATGTGGAGCAGTAAGGCAGGAGATGTTTACAACAAGTCTATTTTTGTCATCTTTAATACTGTGCATCATTGTTTTTGTTACTAGGTTGCTTTGCTACTGCTACACACGTGCCAAAGCATGAGAGTATGACAAGATCGTGCTGTGAAGGCCCTCATCACTATTCACACCATAGCATAAAAATATTAATAACTCATCTGAAGGATAAAAGCATCCAAAGCAGAGACAAAAGAACAGCTGCCCTTTAAATATGATTTCAGTTTAATAATCAAATATTTTCAATCATACACATTTTTTATTTAACAAATTTTAATGCAAAATTGTTTTGATATAAAATAAAATGACATAACACTATATGTATATGGATAGAGGAATAGACTGAAAGTCTCACCTGATCATAGTATTTGTTGATATACTTGTACAACTCATGCAATGCCACTAGATGATTAACTTCATTAGAGTAGTTCTGCAAGGGAAGCATAGCAGATAGTCATCTATTATTCATAATGCCCCTTTCACAAGATATAATATAAGTCTCTGGTGTCCCCAGAATGTGTCTGTGAAGTTTCAGCTCAAAATACCCCACAGATCATTTATTATAGCTTGTCAAATTTGCCCCTATTTGGGTGTGAGCAAAAACAAGCCGTTTTTGTGCGTGTCCCTTTAAATGCAAATGAGCTGCTGCTCCCGGCCCCCTTTCCAGAAGAGGGCGGAGCTTTAACAGCTCGGTTGCTCAACAACAACAAAGCTGGAGAATCTCACGCAGCCAAAATGAGGATTGTCAGTAACGGTGTTCAGCCTTACATTGTTCAAACCGGAGTCGACACTGATGGAGAGACTCAGGAAGAAGTTACAACTTTTAGGACGTTTCTGAATGGTTAGTGGATAAATGTATGTAGTTGCTGTGGAGTTGATTCAACTCATCGACTAGCATGTGCCGTCATGTTAATCTTTTGTGCAAATCCAGTGTTGAATTGACCCTCGTTTGTGAAGCAGTCCGGCGTAAAATGACGGCATGACAACAACACTCTACTACAACAACTCGTCCTCTTCTCTAAAGCAGCCCAACATGGCCTCGCCCCCTTTGTTGAGTGTTCTTGGGGGCGGGGTTTATGTAAATTTTAGAGTTAGTGATGTCACCAACCCAGGAAGAAGGTTGTTGTAGTCCCTACCAGCTGTTTGTTGCAGTCCTTAAACAGAAAATATCTCCCTTTGCATTGAACTTTGAGCGTCGTAACTTTGCAGATTTTTATGATCAAACAGCAACATTACACACTAACTAAAGTTAAAAAAGTGAAATCATAATCAAGGACCCCTTTAACATCATTATCAAATTCCTGTTTTACATTTATGTTTTTCAAGTTTCGTTAAATTTGAACTTTGCATTCAGCAGATATCAATCCACTAGTTAAAATAGTAGCTTTTTTAGATAATTCAAAATGGCAGAGACATTTTACACAGAAATTAAATCGGAAATATATATTTTTTAGTGTTTGACTTAAGGATTCAACTTAATCTTAAAGGGGTCCTATTATGCTTTTTTACATTTTCAACTGTCTTTAGTGTGTAATGTTGCTGTTTGAGCATGAAAAAAAGGTCTGCAAAGTTACAAAACACAAAGTCCACTCCAAAGGGAGTTATTCTCTATATCAGTGCGCACTGTTTCTGAACTCCCTGAAACACCTCCATTGTAGTCTTGAGTTTTCTTCCAGGAACAAACATGTCACAATATTCCTCATTTAAATAATTCCCGCCCAAGACATATGTAAAATAAAGGAGGTGAGGTCTGGTTGAGTTAGTAGTGTGTTGAAACTCGCGGTTACGGCAAGGGGCGTGTCATTTCCAAAACACGCTCTGAGTTGTTGACCAATCACAACACACTGGTCCAGCTGACCAATCAGAGATCACTACGCTTTTCGGAAGGAGGGGCTTCAAAGATACAGAGCGTTACTGACAGACTGGGAAGAGAGGAGCTGCAACAATGTCAAATATGTGAAAAATAATGTGTTTCTTGACCATTCAAGCATGAAGACCTATTCTAGTAGAGCCCAAAAACAAAATCAAGACTTTGAAAAAGGGAATAATAGGTTCCCTTTAAAACATTCCCATCTTTACAGATCATCACAACACTCACAAATGACAAATATAATAACCTGAGTATCACAAAGGAGGTGAATATCGCACAACTCACCCTAGAGAGTTCAGCTAGAGAAGAGTTCATCTCCTGGTCACTGACAGAGATGGTCTGTCTTATATCTGAATAATATCTAATGAAACACAATCATCAAAGTATGAGTGCATTTATGCAAAGTAATGCCACTATGCATGAATTAAGCATTAAACTGCACAATTGAAACACTCACCTCTCCACCATTTGTTTATATCGTGGGATGTCTCGAGCGTACAGGAGCTTGTTGATTGGGGAATCCTGTATGTAGAAGACATAGAACCAAAGTCATTAGCAGCTGGTCTTTCTATCAGGCTTCTTCCCACAATCCATCTTGTCCTACTTCATTTTGGTTGGCTTACCCTGCCCAGTTTGTGGTCGGCTATAGTGCAGGAGTCCATGAAGGTCTGAGCAATGACTGACAGCACTGCATCTACATTGTCAGAGGCCTGAACATCGAAGATGAACTGAGGGTTCTTCAGGATGTTGATCCAGAATCTCAGCGGCAAGCTAAAAAAAAAAAATACAAGATGTGACCCATAATTCTTTGCTCATCCTAAAATATAACAAAGAATTCTTTACAAACCTGTTTGTTTTCCATATGTGGATTGTCTCTGGGTCTGTAATGTTGTGCTGTGTGGCCTGGTCATCCAACAGATCAAAGAAATATTTCACGGCCAGAGGAACCGGCCGACTGGTGCTCAGAATCACAGTGAACAGATCGTCTACGAACTTCTGCAGCGTCCCCTAAAACACACAGTACAAGTGATGCAGTGCTCCATCTGCCCTACTGCCAGTGCACTCTGACTCTGTGGCATCTGTATGTGGTACCTTCACAGACAGCAGGCGTGTGAGGTAGATCTCTGGGATCGCCTTGGCTCTCTCACGCTCTTTGTCTCTCAGACTGCCCCGTCTGTGCTTGGGTAGCTCCGACTCCTCGTTGGCCTTCACCAGGTGCCACTGCTTCACTCCTCCTTCATCTCCATCCTCCAACATCGGGGTCTCTGAGAGAGGAAGGAAAGCATTGGCTTTGGAGAGCGCTCTGAAGGGAGGGTGGGATCTTGCTAGCTTGCTATTTGATATCCTATAGAAAACTGAAACTAAACTCCACATTGTGCTGAAAAACAAGGAAACTCACTCTCTCCTGGTATGTAGTCATGGCTGTCATGGTGGATTTGCTTGGATTGTCGTGACACCAGTGTTACTGTGGCACCATCTGGGACCTGCAGGAAACACTTTTAAATCAACAATGGCTCACAAAAAACCAGCATGTGAAATTTCACTCCAGAAAATGAAGTCATTAGATTGAGGAACAACTTGAGAGACCTTGTAGTGCTGTAAAGTGTTGAGGCGTTTCCAGGACCCCTGAACCACTGACGTCAAGTCCTGATCCGACAAGATCAGATGACCAGCCATTCCCGCCCTCCACTCTATAAAACACAGGATTACAGGAATTGTAGGCTTTCATTATATTATTTAGATACAGTAAATATTTATTATTAAATAAAAAAAAAATATTATTTTATTGTTTTATTCATTTTTAAAGGGTTCGTTCACCCCAAAATGAAAATTCAGTCATTAATTACTCACCTTCATGTCGTTCCAAACATGTAAGACTTTCGGAACACAAATTAAGATATTTTTGATGAAATCTGAGAGATTTCTGTCCCTCCATTGACAGCCACGCAACTGAAACTTTGACGCTTCAAAAAGTTCAGAAAGAGATCGTAAAACTAATCCATATGAATTGAGCGGTTTAGTCCAAATTTTCTGAAGAGACACGATCACTTTATATGATGAACAGATTGAATTTAGGCATTAATCACATATAAACATCGATCAGCAAACATAAACAGAAGCTAAACCGAACCTGAATGACGCACGAGAACAAACCATGCATAATACGAGAAAGAACCTCATTGGTTGTCGCACGTCAAGCAAACTTGCTTGAGCTTCAGTTTACCACAACTGATGTGTGAGTTGATGAATGTTTATATGTGAATAAAAGCCTAAATTCAATCTGTTCATCATATAAAGCGATCGAGTCTCTTCAGAAAATTTTGACTAAACCGCTCAATTCATATGGATTAAATTTACAATCTCTTTATGAACATTTTGAAGCGTCAGTGGTAGTTGCGTAGCTGTCTATATAGGGACAGAAATCTCTCAGATTTCATCAAAAATATCTTAATTTGTGTTCTGAAGACGAACGAAGGTCTTATGGGTGTGGAAAGACATGAGGGTGAGTAATTAATGACAGAATTTTCATTTTCGGGTGAACTAACCCTTTAAGTATTTTATTTAAGTAATGCATTTAGTAATTTCTTTTAATGATTGGCTTGATTTTTAAACATTATATTAGCTCAACACGCTCTTACCCAGATGCACAGAGTCTGCGGAGGGTCTTTGGGACCATGACATGCCCTTACATGTCTGCTCCAGAATCTTCTCCTTCACTTGTGTGATGGTGTCACAATCCAGAACCTTGGTGGGGACCGTCTGAGACTCACCAGCACCTCCACTGGTCACCAGAACATTCAGAGTCTATGGAACAACAGGTTTAAAAGCAGTAGTTTCACATTTTACTGCTCGTGAAAAATGTCCTTAATCTCTTTTAGGATTCCGTCACATTATACATCATGTTTGAATGTACCATTGAGCAAAAACATGAATAAAGAAACTATAAAATATTAACCTTTTTCATAAAAGCTAATGCATGACACTTTCAAATAAAGTTCATTTCTGTCTCAAACTAGAGAGTAGAGAGTGTGTGTCTCACCACAGTGCGGTACTCCACGTCTTCCCGCAGCAGTCGGTTGTCGTTGAGTGTGTATTTGGCTTTGCCTGTAACAGCGTCCACTGGGCCTTTATCCACCTGGTGCTTTATAGCTCTGAACAGCATGTAGAACGACTCACCTGCTGTATCCTGCCACAGGACAAACAAACATGGATACTTACTCAATGCATCAGTACATGGATGTGAAACATGAAATATTAATTTTCAGTTTATTTTATTTTACCAAACTGAGCAAAAATATGCAATCTGGTGCAAAAGGTAAGATGAAATTCAAGACTACTTACATAAACTGCATATAAATATTAGTTGTCATTCTATATCTCCCAATAATATGTCTTAGAAAGATGACATTTAAATGCTTAGTTTTATGATCAAAGCTCTGTAGTTTTACTTGTGAGGGGCAAAATGTATGATGCAATGCAATACAATGATGACTGAGAGATGAAGATGAACAAATAAAGGTTCCTCAAAAGCCTGATGTATTATATTTGATACTCACATTTTAACATGATGTTTCTAAAAAGGTATTTATGGATAATCAAGTAAATCTAAGTTGCTTCAATGCACTTAATGTTCATCTTGAAATATTACTAACAATATAAATGTTATTTTTACATTTACCTTATGAAATTCAGCAAGGATTTCACAGTTAAAAGACATGTGCACCACAACCTGAAGGTGGATGTTTTTAGAATTGTACTTTTGCTTGCTGAAAAAGTAGAAACTATAAATCAGATACAACAAAATACAGGCCTTAGAAATGTATGTATCAAATATGATACAGTAGGCTTTATAGGGTTAAAGATGACCTTCTGTTCAAAAGCCTATTCAGACCACTGTAACAACATTTAAAAAAAACATATAGTATATTGTTAATTTATTTAATTAATCTTAAATTCAAGTTACTTTTTCTATAGACTAGTTACATATTTAAACAGTTCACCCAAAAATGAAAATTCTGTCATTAATTACTCACCCTCATGTCGTTCCACACCCGTTCATCTTCAGAACACAAATTAAGATATTTTTGATGAAGTCTGAGAGGTTTCTGTCTCTCCAGAAACGCAACTACCACTCCAAGGTCCAGAAAGGTAGGAAAGACATCATTAAAGTACTCCATGTGACTACAGTGGCTTAACCTCAATTTTATGAGTGCACATGGAGTACTTTAATAATATCTTTCCTACCTTTCTGGACATTGAAAGTGGTAGTTGTGTTGGATCTCTATGGAGGGACAGAAACCTCTCATATTTCATTAAAAATATCTTAATTTGTATTCTGAAGATGAACCAAAGTCTTATGAATGTGGAACGACATGAGGGTGAGTAATTAATGACAGAATTTTTGGGTGAACTAACCCTTTAATTACAATCACTGGCACGTCTTCCTCTATTTTATAATCTCTCTCATCCAGCTCTTTGTATTTCTTATTGGGCCCTTGTGACCCAAACCCGAAGCAAAACAAGCACCACTCACCCTGAGGAAGGTGTAAAGGCAAATGGACATCCAGTTAGTCAACAGCTTCTCCACCACAGACTCAGTCCTACAACAGATGAGAGATTTCAATGGTGCCATAATCATCAGTTTAAAAGATCCACATCCTGTTCATGTGATTCAGTAATGGGGATTCAATGACACTCATCACTACTGACCTGCGCAGCATGAGTTTGGGGTTTTTAGTGGTGTACTGCTCCACCAGGTGACTAAGCAGAGTTTTTAGGATGTCTGTGAAATACTCCAGCTTGCCGTGCAGCGCCACCGTGAGGAGGGAGGCCACATACGCCCTGTCCCTTGGAGAGAAGGTTCGCTGGGCTTCCAGAGTGTGAATGAACTGTAGGGAAAAGTATGATGTATGTGAGATGGGGACACACCCAACCTAATCTAACAATTCTTTCTCACAGGTTTAAGGAAAGCCCACCTTGGTGAGGAACAGTTTGCTGTTGAGCAGGTTCGAGAGCTGAACCAGGCCCTGCTCCACCGTGGCCCGGCGACAGGCGGGTACGTCAAGGTCCCGCCTCAGCGGAGACTCGCGGTGACCCGGGAAGAAAATCCTCTCTGAGTATTTACGATAATCCAGGAATGGAATCCCAGAGCCCATGAGATCACTGGACACATCCATCATCTCAGTCATCAGATCTGCACATAATACGCACACAGTTTATTATCATAAGGGATTTCCAGCATGTAGGCAGTCTGGCTGATGTTTGTGTGGGAGCGTCTGACCTGTGAATTCCTTTTTACAGCGGTCTCGGACACTCGTCTCCAAATTCTCCAGTTGGATCTGGACTTTTTTATAGTCTCTTAGTGCTTGCTTGCTTTTCCTCCTGTTAAACACACACAGATACAGATACATATTAAATTATATATATACAATCATACTGGATAATATGATCATCAGAGTTCATGCAGCTAAAATATAATTATATAAAATATATAATTATATATAAAACAATTAATTCATTATATTGCAAGTATATTAATTAATTATATTATATTAACAAGTTGATTAATAATTATTTATTAATTATATATATTACTCTTTACTGTAAAGAAAGAAATCTAGGTAGGTATTATATTTAGATAGGTTTCAATATAATATAATAAATATAATATACTATAATATAATATAATATAAAGTGATGTCCGGAGGCGATATTTGTTTTTAATGACAAAAAGACCATCAAAATATGAGGAAAATATTTTATTTTAAATATGATGGAAGAACAAAACAATAAACACTTGGTTAAGGTATTTATCTGACTTTTTTTTTTTTTTTTTTTTTTTTTGGCAAAAAAGGCAAATTACAGCTATAATTTTTATTTTACTATGCAAAATAAATAAATAAATAAATAAATTAAAATAAATAAATAAATAAAAGAATTTTGTTTTTCTATGCTATTTCTATAACAGAAATAGCATAGAAAAACGAAATGCACACATGAAAAAGCATACACTGACTACAACAATCAGTTATTAATATTTCGTTGTTTCTGTCATTTTTGCATGCGTGCATGCGACAGCCTGACCAAAAATGATGTCTGCGTTGTCACAAATAAAACAATTGACTCCAAGCACAACTATGCACTATGCAATACGCTTACAAAATCTTTTAACATTTTTTTTTTTTTTTATAATATTTGAATAAAGGGTGAAGATGTCAGTATTCCTACTGTATGTCTAACATCAGTAAGTGGTACATGATACCTGTATATGAGCACGATAACCAGCACGATAAGAGCCACGATGGAGGCTCCCACCCCGACTCCCACCTGGGCCTCTAGAGGGAAGGCAGCCGGGCCCTGAGAATCATACTGCACCCGGCCCAGAGAAAAGTTCAGATTGCCCATCCTCACCTGCACAAACACACAATATGAAAAGCTGTTATCACTAGGAGACATGTCAAAACCATAACCGGTTCAGATATAAGCTGGCGTACGGTGAACTCTGGAAGCGTGTCCGTGGCCTCTCGTTTCTTGGACGCTGCCACTGATGGCTGCTGTGCCGGAGGCTCACAGTACAGGTGGTTTCTGGTTAGTGTCTTCACAGCACATTCTCCATCACCAATCACAGCAACCACCTCCTCCTTAGACATAGCCAGGTCCAGATTCTCCCCCTAGAATCCAAATTCAGACAAAGCGCTTGACATTTGTGTGCACTGCATGGGCCATTCAAGTGTGTAAATAACAAAATAACAATCTGCTGTGCATTAATACACAGGTGACTCTATTCAAGTGTTACAGCATGTTTTTATAGCAAATAGTAATAATTAACTGTAACAGATTTTTTTTTAATTGTTTAAATTACCATTTTGTAACTTAAGAAATTAAAGTATTATGGTTTTACTGTAATATAATATAATATAATAGTTTTGAGTTATAAACACTTTTTTCATAGCACATGGTAATAATTAATTGTAATAATTTTTTTAATTGTATTAAATTAACTTTTTTGTAACTAAAGAAAGAAATCAAGGTAAGTATTATGGTTTTACTGTAATATAATATAATATAATACTTGTGCTGGTGTCACGTATAGTTTGGGTTTTGTTTTCATGTCTTTTATTTTGTAGTTTCATATATGTTGCTTGTTTGTGCCATGTTTCCCTTGCTCCTCATGTTCTCCCTTAGTCTATGTGTCATGTTCCCATTGGTTGGTTATGGTCATGTGTTTCTGAGTTCTGTTCTGTCATTGGTTCTCATGTTCCTTGTGTCACTTGCTCATTGGTTGCCATAGTCATGTGTTCTCTTTGTTCTTGTATTTAAAGCCATTGTCTTCCCCATGTTACTTTGTTGTGTATTGTTTATTGTAACCCTGCTGTTGGTGAGTCTCATGGTCAAGTCTGCGCATGGTCAAGTCTGCACATTAAGTCTGTTCATGTCAACTGGTTACTTGGTTTATTTGTTCACTTTGTCACAATAAACTGCACTTGGGTTCATCATCTCACCTTCAGTCTGGACTATTCGTTACAGAATACACGACCCCTACTATGAACCCAGTAGTTTCTCGCCTCTTGAGCCTCCGTCAAGGTAAACAATCCATTGAGGATTATGTTCAGGATTTTTGTGACGTGTGCTGTCATGTGGATTTCAATGACGTGGCGCTAAAAGAAATTTTTCGCCATGGACTTAATGAACCTGTACGTTCATGGCTTCCTGGCGGAAAGATTCACTGGTCCTTGGAGGAATGTATAGATCATGCCCTTGTGCTAAGCGGTTCCTCATTTACTGTGGGAATTGTGGATGAGGAGTCCCACAAAACCACAGTACCTTCCACATCAGAGTGTCTCCATGCCCCTACGATCATGTCTGGAGTTATTCATGCCATGCCTGCTCAATCACAGACTGCCATGCCAAGTCCTGTTCTCACCATGCTAGCCACGCTTGCCACGCCAGGGCCTGCGCCCGCCAAGCCTGCCACGCCAGGGCCTGCGCCCGCCAAGCCTGCCACGCCAGGGCCTGCGCCCGCCAAGCCTGCCACGCCAGGGCCTGCGCCCGCCAAGCCTGCGCCAGCCAAGCCTGCCACGCCAGGGCCTGCGCCCGCCATGCCCACATCCGAGTCTCACCCCAAGATGGCTGCCATTCCAGAGTCTCGTGGCAAGATGGCTGCCATACCAGAGTCTCGTCTCAAGATGGCCGCCATACCAGAGCCTCCAGAGGATGCAGCGCTGACCATTATGGCCACGGCTATTTTATGTGTGTGGGCTGCACACACATCCGCTCCAGCCCCTGACCAGCGTCCAGAGGGGACTCCAGCCCCTGACGAGCCCTCACCCGAGACGGCTGCCACGCCTGAGCCTCGTCACGCCACGGCTGCCATGCCTGAGCCTCGTCACGCCACGCCTGCCACGCCTCGTCACGCCACGCCTGCCACGCCTGAGCCTCGTCACGCCACGGCTGCCACGCCTGAGCCTCGTCACGCCACAGCTGCCACGCCTGAGCCTCGTCACGCCACGGCTGCCACGCCTGAGCCTCGTCACGCCACGGCTGACACGCCAGACCCCCCTCATGTCATGTCTGCCCAAGTTTCCCCTAAATATTTTTGGGGGGGGGACTATGGGTACCAAGCTCCAGCGGATGCGGAGCTTGGACCACCACTGCACCATGGTCTAGGCCCACCATTGCTCCATGACCCAGGTCCTCCAGTGCACCGGGACCCCACGCTCCACGGCCCAGGTCCGCCCGTGCTCCGCGGCCCAGGCCTGCCATTGTCATGTCCTGTCCCCCTGCACGGGCCTGGCCCTCCATCCCTCCCCCAAGACCGCTTCCGCTCCACCACCCTCCGGGAATTTTCGTATAGTTTTGGGTCTTGTTGGGCGTCGGGAGCCGTCCTTAGAGGGGAGGATCTGTCACGTATAGTTTGGGTTTTATTTTCATGTCTGTTATTTTGTAGTTTGATATATGTTGCTTGTTTGTGCCATGTTTCCCTTGCTCCTCATGTTCTCCCTTAGTCTATGTGTTATGTTCTCATTGGCTGGTTATGGTCATGTGTTTCTGAGTTCTGTTCTGTCATTGGTTCTCATGTTCCTTGTGTCACTTGCTCATTGGTTGCCATAGTCATGTGTTCTCTTTGTTCTTGTATTTAAAGCCATTGTCTTCCCCATGTTACTTTGTCGTGTATTGTTTATTGTAACCCTGCTGTTGGTGA
Source organism: Hypophthalmichthys nobilis (assembly GCA_037950665.1). Classification (NCBI taxonomy): domain Eukaryota; kingdom Metazoa; phylum Chordata; class Actinopteri; order Cypriniformes; family Xenocyprididae; genus Hypophthalmichthys; species Hypophthalmichthys nobilis. Next base: position 2,043,974 of record CM075485.1, read on the forward strand.
GTCTCATGGTCAAGTCTGCTCATGGTCAAGTCTGCACATTAAGTCTGTTCATGTCAACTGGTTACTTGGTTTGTTTGTTCACTTTGTCACAATAAACTGCACTTGGGTTCATCATCTCACCTTCAGTCTGGACTAATCGTTACAGCTGGTGAGGAAGTTTTGGAACTTTTTCAAAGAACATGGTAATAATTAATGGTAATTAATTTAATTTAATTTTATTAAATATTAAAACGTTATTTTATTAAATTAATATAATATAATATGGCTTTGAAAACTAGAATAATACACAGATAAGAAGAGACTGACCTCCACAGAGATGATGCTGCCGGGTTTGTGGCGGAAGGGCTTGCTGGGGTCGTGTTGATTGAGGGTGTGAAGGACAGGATTGGGCTCATAACTGAAGGGGCTGCCGCTGACCGCCTCAAACTCAAAGTGGAGGTTGTCCAGGAGGAAATGCACACTGACGGCAGCACGCAGGGCCTCGGGCCCCACCTCCGGAGTGGGACACAGGATCAGAGTTGAGCTGTTCACTGTGCACTGCTCCTCCACCTGATCAAGAACAGGACATGAAGAAACAAGGTGGAAAAATATTTGAATAACTGACATGTGAATACCGGTCATTTTGTTTATATAAGGCACAAGCGCAGACTCACTTGTGTGAACTCTACCTGTTTGACGACACAGAGACTATCTTCAGGACAGTTCGGCTCTGGGACAATCCTCCGCTCCCTTCTGAGAAGACTGTGACTCGCACTCCTCCTCTTCTTCTTCTTCCTCCTCTTCTGAGAGTGTGGCTCCAGAGGGGTCAGGGTCACACGGACACGGGGCTCCTGAACCACGTCCAGATGCTGGCCAGACACTCGAATGATACGGCCCCCGCTTACACAAACACACATGATTAATGAGTTGGGTATTATGTATGCCGACTAATAATAATAATAACACATTGTTTATTTCCAAATCACTGATGGAAAAAATAACATTCATTTGTTAATAGGTGCGCGTGTCTAAAATAACCATAATATCTACCAACAACTCTTCTGTAAATTACAATAAAGGGTTTTTAATATGAGAAATCAAGTTTTTCTTGAGCTTTTGAAATAAAAAGAATTGTTTAAAGTTATATAAGTTACTAATTTTGAGAACACCCCAGTCCAAAAAGACAATTTATAGAAATTCTGACATTTGACAGATAAATATATAATCACATGACAGCTTACGTAAATGACATAAATAGGCCCTGCTTACCAAGTCTTAATTTCTTATTTAACTTTATAAACATAAAATAAAATATATATAAAAATAAATAAAATAAAATAAAATAAAAACTTAAAAAAGCATAGGTATTTTAGAGTTATCTAAATATATCACATTCCTTACATGGGAAGCTTTTGAAACATTTTTATTTAAATAAGATAAAATAGGCTCCAGCATTCCCATGGCATTCAATCTTAAAAATAACAATTGCACAAAAGGTTCTTTATAGTGGAAAAAGGTTCTTTGGAATATTATAATGTTCTTCACACTAAGAAAAACACGGTTCTTTTAAGAAATGTTCATTAAAAAGTTCTTTGAGGAACCAAAAATGGTTCTTCTATGCCATTGCTGTGAAAAAAAACCTTTTTGAAACTTTATTTTTAAGAGTGTAGGACAAGCAGTTTGGAAAATGGATGTAAAATAATAAAATAAAATAAAAATAAAAATAAAAATCCTTAAAAAAAGATAAATTAATTATACTGAGTTGTATAAGACTTGTTTTCAGGGAAAATATTTTTCTCACTGCATTGGCAAAATACTTTTTTTTTTTAAATACTAAATTTAACTAAATTTTCTTTTTTAATTCACTAATGAAAAATAGACATTGCCATATATTATCTCAAAAACAAGTCTTAAAAACAACAACAACAAAAGTTCTTTAGAGTTGTAAAAGTATCATGTTCCTTACCTGAGGAAGCTTTTGGAGGGAGCAGCATGGGTCACATTGGGGTCTGGGGTGTAATGATAGAGCACTTCCTTTAGATGGCGCTCAGCTCTACCAAACTGCACTGTAACTCCACTCTCTCCGGTTCTGTTACTCGCCCCAGTCACACATTCAACATGTTCGTTGTTGTACTGCTCAGGAGAACTGTTAAGACACAGACTGCATTAAACTGATCAATCTAATGTACTGTTACTAAGTATGAACAGGAATAAATCCTGTGAAATGTAGGGAGTACATTAGATTTATGAATTGATATATTTAAGACATAACTCATTGTTTTGGATCTATCACCAGTCCACGTCAAACAACATATTTAACATCAGGATGATTAATTATATATGACATAATCAGCTGACATGATATCAGTTGTAGATAACGTGTGTGTGTGGTCGAGATGATATCATAATGAGATTTACTGATGACTTCTGTCTGACTGGACCGCTGTAGAGGACGATGCTCTACTTACATGTGACATGGGACTCCACCAATCAGGATGCTGGTCTCACTGGCACGGCCCGTCAGAAGGTTCCGTCCCGTGATGGTGAGTGATGTGCCGCCTGACATTGGGCCTTTCAGAGGAGACACTCCCAATAACACTGGGTCCTTGAGTTTAGAGAAAGAGAACACGCACACGCTTCAGAAAACACTGCCTTATACATGTGCTGCTTTAACAATGATCTCATGCTATTAAAACACCTGAATAATACATTATATTTTGGTCTTTCCAGTAAAAATATTTAAAAATCTTTAAAATAAGATATATTTAGTAGAGATGCATGATTCTGGATAAATTGAGAATCATGATTTTTTAATTTTTTAAAAAAAATTAAAATATAGATTTTCCAACGATTCTGAATACATACCTTAACAAACTTGTAATTTACTAGAGGTTCTGACAAAATGTTAATCGCTGCAGTTTATTAAAAATATTTGATTTTTTTTTTTAGTCCGTTTGAATGAACGATTCAATGACTCACTCATAAAGACTTCACTTGTTTCATTACTGGATGAATCAGCGTTTTTGAACGAATCTCTTGAATGAATAATTCAATGACAAATATATTTTTAACAGTCACTCGTCGCCACCTAGTGGTTTAACAATGTAATTGATACTTTCAAAAGGTGATTTACTCTATTTTGATCGCTACTGTAGACATCAGTGTTTATATCTGAAATATAAACTTTTATCCCAGTACTTCTGTGATAATACGAACTATAGTAACACAGAAATATTGATACTGTGTGGTTGAAAAGAAGTCGTTTCATACTTATACATGACAACTGCTCTCTCTGGCTCAGCGGCAGCGTCAACGCAGATCTGAGCGTTCGCCGTTATTGTACTTGTCAAAGCTTTAATAGACAGAGACGAATCGCTGTCATTTCGGAATAAGATCGCATGGATGTTTGAATCAAGATCCCGAACTTTTGAAGGATTAGTTCAAATTAGCCCAAGCTTTACTCATCTTCAAGCCATCCTAGGTGTATATGACTTTCTTCTTTCAGATGAACACATTGAATTGTATAAGAGTTATACATTTTTTAAAAATATATTTTTAATATTATAATTTTTACTCCATTGGCAAATTGTTTTTTCTTTTTTAATTCATTTTCTCCCTTTTAATTTGTGTGGTGTTATACCAATGATGTCATCATACTAAAGCCCCTAAATAATACATAATATTTTGGTCTGGTTTTCTAGTAAAAGTATCTAAAAATCAACAAGATTTATTTACTTTATTAAACTGTATAAGATGTATACATGAAAAATATTTTAACATTTTTTAAATATTTTCTTCACTTGTTTTTTTCCAGGTTTGAAGCATATTTCCTTTCATTTTTTCCTTAAATTAAAAATAAACATTAATATACATTCTCTGAAAACAAGTATTAATTTGTAAAATAATACAAAACTGTGTAATTGTATAAGAATTGTTTTCAGATCATTTTTTTCTGTCACTCCATTAGCAAAATGTTTTTTTTTACTTGTTTGAAGCATAAAATCTAATTAAATTTTCTTCATTAATCTACTACTGATAAATAAACATGAACATATATTCTTTTAAAATAAAATACAGTTTTAAGGAGGACAAGACAGAAACAGTTAAAGAAAATTCAGTGTAAAAAGTTGTTTTAAAATAGTCAAATAGCTCCCTGCCTTTAATAAACACTGAATGAATTCCTTGCATATTATTCCTTCTTGCTAAACCACTTTTATCCCTTTAGTGGCATGATGGATTAATGGTTACCTGGTAACGGAAGCGCTGGGCAGACTGCCCGATTCCTCCGCCTTTAACCTGCACCGAGACATGCCCGCTCTGTTCCCCTGCACTCGCTGTGGTCTCACAAACAATGCTAACAGGCACACAAAGAGACCTCCCATTAATCAGTGCAGTGGGTCAATACTCCTCATCACACTGTGGAACTGAATCGCCTGAAGCCATTAATACAATGTCATTAACAAAGGCTAGTAATACACAGCATGCTCTCACTCCAGATCAGCAGCAGCCTGTTCATACAGTTTGATTTACCTGGAGGACACCTCGTATCTGTCGGGGATGACGGTGCAGGGGACTCCTGCTACAGTGACTGAGTGCTGGATGTCTTCAGCTCTCTGACCCAGATTCGAGCCAGACACGGTCACCACTGTGCCGCCCTCCACTGGACCAGAAAGAGGCTCAATCTACGATAAAACAGAAATGAGTAATGAAGCTACCCAATGATAAAACAGGTGGAAAAAAGCAGTGATGCTTTTTTCCCACAATTCTCTAACGAATAGAAAGTAACAGCATTTATTTGCAAAAGAAATATTTTGTAAAATTATAAATGTCTTTATTCACTCTAAAAAATGCTGGGTTAAAAATATCCCAGGTTGGGTTAAAAATGGACAAACCCAGCGATTGGGTTGTTTTGACCCAGCGATTGGGTTGTTTTGACCCAGCGAGCGATTGGGTTGTTTAGACCCAGCAGTTGGGTTGTTTTGACCCAAGCGATTGGGTTGTTTAGACCCAGCGACTGGGTTGTTTAGAGCCAGCAATTGGGTTGTTTTAACCCAAGCGATTGGGTTGTTTAGAGCCAGCGATTGGATTGTTTAGAGCCAGCGATTGGGTTGCTTAGAGCCAGCGATTGGGTTGTTTAGAGCCAGCGATTGGGTTGTTTAGAGCCAGCGATTGGGTTGTTTTAACCCAGCGATTAGGTTGTTTTGACCCAGCGATTGGGTTGTTTAGAGCCAGCGATTGGGTTGTTTAGAGCCAGCGATTGGGTTGTTTTAACCCAAGCGATTAGGTTGTTTTGACCCAGCGATTGGGTTGTTTAGAGCCAGCGATTGGGTTGTTTAGAGCCAGCGATTGGGTTGTTTTAACCTGCGATTGGGTTGTTTAGAGCCAGCAATTGGGTTGTTTAGAGCCAGCAATTGGGTTGTTTTAACCCAGCGATTGGGTTGTTTAGAGCCAGCGATTGGATTGTTTAGAGCCAGCGATTGGGTTGCTTAGAGCCAGCGATTGGGTTGTTTAGAGCCAGCGATTGGGTTGTTTTAACCCAAGCGATTAGGTTGTTTTGACCCAGCGATTGGGTTGTTTAGAGCCAGCGATTGGGTTGTTTAGAGCCAGCGATTGGGTTGTTTTAACCCAAGCGATTAGGTTGTTTTGACCCAGCGATTGGGTTGTTTAGAGCCAGCGATTGGGTTGTTTAGAGCCAGCGATTGGGTTGTTTAGAGCCAGCGATTGGGTTGTTTTAACCCAGCGATTGGGTTGTTTAGAGCCAGCAATTGGGTTGTTTAGAGCCAGCAATTGGGTTGTTTTAACCCAAGCGATTAGGTTGTTTTGACCCAGCGATTGGGTTGTTTAGAGCCAGCGATTGGGTTGTTTAGAGCCAGCGATTGGGTTGTTTTAACCCAAGCGATTGGGTTGTTTAGAGCCAGCAATTGGGTTGTTTTAACCCAAGCGATTAGGTTGTTTTGACCCAGCGATTGGATTGTTTTGACCCAGCGAGCGATTGGGTTGTTTTGACCCAGCGAGCGATTGGGTTGTTTTAACCCAGCGATTGGGTTGTTTAGACCCAGCAGTTGGGTTGTTTTGACCCAAGCGATTGGGTTGTTTAGACCCAGCGATTGGGTTGTTTTGACCCAGCGAGCGATTGGGTTGTTTTAACCCAGCGATTGGGTTGTTTAGACCCAGCAGTTGGGTTGTTTTGACCCAAGCGATTGGGTTGTTTAGACCCAGCGATTGGGTTGTTTAGAGCCAGCAATTGGGTTGTTTTAACCCAAGCGATTGGGTTGTTTAGAGCCAGCGATTGGGTTGTTTAGAGCCAGCAATTGGGTTGTTTTAACCCAAGCGATTGGGTTGTTTAGAGCAAGCGATTGGGTTGTTTAGAGCCAGTAAACGTTCACCTTTTGATTATTATTGTTGCCTCTAGTAATTATGTGTCTGATTTTTAATTTCCAACCTATTTTGGGTTCATTTTAAGCCAGACATATAGTCATTTTTAAACAATAGTTGAGAGTAAAATAAAACTGGCCAGCAATCATTTAACCAAACCCCTGGGTTTGTCCATATTTAACACAGCATTTTTTTTTGTCACTTTTGATCAATTTAATGCTTCCTTGCTAAATAAAAAAGCATTAATTTCTTTCAATAGAAATATTAAAATAGGTCTTAGCAATCACCTACAGAGCCCTAGCTACCAAACAGGACACCTTAGCAACCTTATTGCAATACCATGGCAACCAACCACAACACCCTAGCAACATTACTCACATTTTCTTCAGGAAAAATCTCACTGCACGCAAATGTCATCTAGTTCATCATGCCAGGTGAAATATCATGATCTGTTACGCCCTGATTTATAAATCTAGTTATTATTGTACACACGGGTCAGCACGGAAAGGCCGGCCCCTCAGGGTGAGAAACCGTACCATATCCACATTTAAAGGACAAGAGTCACTCCTTCAAGGACGATAATGTATATTTTAAGAAAGGTGGTTTGAATTTTTTTTACAATGCTGTTTAGCCAAGTACCACTTTAACTCAAACTGAATGGCTCACAAAGAGCAGAAGGAAAGGTGTGCGTCCCTCACCACGTGTATGTGAGGTGCAGGGCAGGTCTGCTGGACGCGGTCGGTGCAGGAGCTCTTGTAGACGCAGCTGGAGCGAGACCCCTCACACCACACACACCCGTACTGCTGATCGGCCGTGTGACAGCGGCTGCAGTCGGAGCGGCCCACGGAGCAGTTATACAGCCGCACTGCAAAGACAAAAACACACGTCGAACAAAGGTCTCGTACACACTGCAGGTAAATTCG